>JANZLQ010000079.1:65957077-65985426 GCA_026212715.1 Elanus axillaris | reverse complement strand
ACTCAAAACACAGCACTGTACCAGCTACTAGGAAGACACTTAACTCTATCCCAGCTGAAACCAGGACAGTATGAAAAACAAGACAACAATTTACACCACGCTTTTAACACTTAGCTCTGTTCTTCAAAGTGCTATATGGTCTTATCTTAACAAAGCACAAGTTTTTTCAGGATCAAGCCCAAACCTAACATCTAAGTAACCCAATGCTTAACATGCATGCCCACCTTTTGCTTCAGTGCCTTGAAGCTGAATGGAACTAATTCATATTCTTAATTTTAAGCACAGTCCCTGGGTCAGAAGGGGGCTGCCCACCACACCACCCCCTTCTTGTGAGAAATGCTCAATTCCCACAGTGGAGAAGGGCCTCTGCCTCTGATGGGACTGTGCTGGTCCCCCTACTCATGAACAGCCAGGAAAGGGGGTGACAGTGTTTGCTGGTAATAATGAGTTAGGTTAATATGGGCAAGGACTGGTTGAGAACTGCAGAAAGACATTACAAAAATGAGCAATAAAATGACAGAATTTCTATTTAACTATAAAGTGACACACAAGGTTAAAAAACACCCTTAACTTCATATCCAAGATGAGCACTGAGCTAACTATTGTATCAGGAGGAAGATCTTGGCTGATGATGCTCCCACAAAAAGAACAGCTTAATGCTGAGCTGAGGTCAAAAAAGTAAATCATATGTTGGAAGTTATTGAGAAGGAAATAAAAATACTGTGCTGTGGTATAACCTGTGGCTTTCTTGCATCTTAAAAAGATATTTTTACCTAAATTGGAGACAGAGTACTCGGCACTCAGCAAGAGCTAATATCTGTTGTCCACTATTATTCATAATCAGAAGAGTCAGACTTGCTAAACAAATACTGGATTGCTACAGGAAAAAAATAAATATAAGAGTCTCAATGAAAAATTGCTTTGAAACAGAGTATCTTTACCTTAAAAGCTCAGTGATTACACTACTCACATTTCCATTTTAAATAGCAATGTCATCAGTTTTCTTTCAGAAATAACTGAATTAAAGCAAATGTTCCTAGAAAAGCAGATAAAAGTTATGCTTTAAAAAAAACCAAAACACGCAGTAGATGCACAGTACTGACTTTGACAATGGGCAAACAGCAAAATCTCAATCATTTTACTGTGATAATTTTACAAAAGGCTGAAGGTTTTCCAGAAGTAGGCATTTACATTTCATCAAATGAATTTCATTCCATGTGTCCACACAACTTTGATCTTTGCTTGAGTCTCTGGGCACTGAGAGGAATAGAAAATAAATAGTAACAACTATTAACCTTGGAGGTTACAGTGATATCTCAGTGAGTGAGCTATTGGAATGCAGATCAAGTTATTAATAGCAGTTATTAATTATATTATGGCAGTCCCTGCAAACCCCAGCTGAACACCAGTACACAACTGTGCTGGTATTTTACAGAGAGCAAAAGAAAACAGTCCCGGCTCCATAGAATTCAAGATCCAAAATTTAGACAAGGCAGAATAAATGGCCAAACTAGACTTGCTGGATCAAAGGTGAGCCAGAATGGTAAGTCAGCAATAAAACATGAAGTTTAGCAGAGTGAGTGGAGATTCGGGTTTCTACTTGCATAAACAAATCAGAAAGAAAATAAAAACTGTCAGGGAAATAGAGTCAAAACAGAATAAAAGATGGGGAATATCCTGTTCCTGAAAACCTGGATGCCCTCTGGTAGTGCCAGCAGTCTTTGACACACAGATAGCCTTCGTTCTGCCCCAACTGCCTTGTGACATCCTTGCAATAACCTCCTTGGTGCCACAGCCTGCATGTTTTTAGGGTATGATGCTGGAGCAAGAGAAGCAAGGATTGTGATAGCATCCCTCTAAGTACGACCCTCAAAGAGCACGTTGGAAAGGAGGCATCAGCATAGGGATATTGGAAGCAGTTTTTATTTTTTTATTCACTATTTAAAAAACTGAAGTGGTTCTGTAAAGGTTAGTGAAGTGACTACATTAATATGGTGTCACAGGGATTAAAAAGACAAGTACAAATGAATGGCTGCAGGAAGAACATTATGTCTATAAGCAGGTGAATACTGACAAATAATTTCAGGGAATATTAACGTTGCTTCTCCATCAAATCCATTTCACTTCTATTCACAGCCATCTCTTTGCATTGCAGGAATAATTTGCCAAAGCAGGGCATTTTAAATTCGTACTGGAGAACACTAGAAAACAGAATTGTTATTTATAGCTGGGAATACTTGTACCAGAAAGATGACTGATTTTTTTCTGGCCAGGGAACACAAAAGCACGTGACCCATTTGTTCAGTCAAAATCAGCTGAAATTTGAAGACCAGCTTCACTCTCCATTCCAGCAGATAAATAATTGCTTTCAGAAATAATCCAGAAAACAGTTTCTACTCAATAAAATTGGAAAAATGCCACATAAATAGTGAACAGGGAAGATTAGTTTGGACTGCTTAATATTAATCTACAGGAAAAATCGATTAATCTCTGTGTCAGAATCATTAAACAAGCAGACATGCTTACACTGTAACGAGATTGTTCAAATAGCAGCAGGTCCTATCTCATCTATTAGTTGAGTATCTCAGTAACTCCAAATTTGCACTGTAGTATAACCAAGCACAGTCAGGCATTAAATATGGAAACTAGCATTTCTGGAATCATTTATAGATTAGGAAATTAGCATTTCTACACTCAGCTACATTTACTTGAGGAAGCAATAAAGAACCCATGAATCATTCCACATGAAAATAGAGTTTCTAATATAATGTATCCGAGGTAATAACAGACTATGATATAACAACACAACAGTAATGATGAAAAGTAATTTCTAGCTCTGTAATTCTGAAATCTACACTGCTACTGCTGCTAAGGTACTGTGAATGCCGTAAGTATGGGTGGAAGAGGAGTTTTGGCTTGTCTCAGGAAGAGGAAAGCAGATGGACACCCCACGAGGCTCTCTCTACATCTTGCACAGCTTTTCCCCATGGCATGTACAAGCATATTCCTTGTCTTTTTAAATGTTAAACTCAGCATTGTTTAGAAAATTACCTATGGCTACTTTCAAAAATATAAAAGCATGTTTCCTTTCTCAGAATAGAATAGTGTACATTTTAGAGCCATAAATTGGTTGTTCAAAAACTTTGCAAGTAGTAAGTGCAAAATAAACACCAATAGTCTAAGTTCACATGTGATTTGAAGTATTTATAAAAGCAAACTCAGTGTATACACTAGAAAAAGTGAGAGCATTCAGTAAAATTCTGAGAGAAAATTCATGTATTTATGAATTCTAAATGGAGCCTATGCTATTAATTGAATAGTTAAAAAAAATAACAGCAGCTTATTTTTGCAAATTCTAATGTGCCATAGGTTAGATATGTGTTAGATAGACTAATCTAATAAAAATCTTTTTGCCTACAGAATGATACTTTTCCCTTTTCTTCTCTCTTCTAAGAAAACCACAGTAGTTCCTGGCTTGAAAGTAAGTGAACAGTCACAGTCATATTCCTTATGTTTCTTCTGTTGTTAGTCTAGAAGAACAGAACTCTACATTTTTCTGACATGCTAGTGGAGCAGAATATTGGTGGAAGAAAATAACTCTGACACAGGGTAAATTATTGGCGCTGCTCCTTCAAAGTTGTTGCCAGAACCTAACCTTGTGTTTCTTATTCCTTATTAAAAATGTACATACAATTAGTACATCATTTCTCTATTTCCACTGAGAGGCAGTAAGCCTTATCAGTGCCATTCCATTGACTCTACAAGTAAAATTATCAGGAAGAATGTATTTCAGCTGATGGTACACTGGGATATGTTTTCTGTTAATTGTTCTGTACTGCTTTATAATTATGCTTTGTTTATTTAGTTTTGCCTGTAATTAGTAATTTTTATTGGACCGAATACATTCAGTCTAGCTTGTAATACTCTATATAAATAGAAATATCATCAGTATATTAGAGGAAAAGTTTGAATGTATTGAAAAACTCCTTTACAGTGAACTAAATAGGCCAATAGGATACCCTCCATTTGCCTCTCTCGCAGCTAACAACCTTGGGCAGACTCCTGCTGCATCTGAAAACAATGTGACTTCCACCATCAGATGAATTGTTTGAGGTAGCACTATAGTGCAATTAATGAACAAATATAGAATATCATTTGATGCTAGATTTCTTAAGAACTTGTCAATGGATTGTGTAAGATGTGAGTCTTTGTCCTACTTATGCAAGACAAGGGCATAGATTTCATTATCCATTATAATATGAAAATTGAAGCAAGACTTTGTTGCCTGCTCTTGCAATTTAACTGTACTGCTTGTGATATTAGGGTTTTTTCATCTTGCAGTCTTGTGATACTGTATTTAAATCCAATATTAGACTAGAATATCATCATTTGGGGGCTTAGATTTTGTTTAACCATTTGAAACAGGCAATGCTAAAACTGTATAATATGATTGTCTCCAATGTCTCTTAATGAGCTAACATAACTTTTTTAGTTACTTCTATGAAAATACTGATGAGTATATTCAGTTTATTCACATCCATTTCACTTGCTCCTCCACAAGATCAAAACACATAGATTTCATTCCATTTATTGGAAAACTGATGAATGATGAAGTTCGCAACTCAAGTAATGGATGTGACAAAATTTGGCCTTATATATCAAATGTCTAACAATGCCAAATTGCTTACTGTGGAGACATCAGGACAACGTATTTTCCTCAAAGCTTTCATGTTGCTATCTTCATGAACAGCTTCCATTTAATTAATTAGATAATATCAATCTTTAGTTACTGCATTTCAGGATTAGTTTAGCAGCTTAATAGAGAAGTGAATGGAGCTCAATGTTAAATGAATATTGAACTACTAAAAAAAGATCTTACAACCTGTAACTGGTCCATTTTACAAAAACTCTTTGCAGTTACAAATAGGCTCACCCTCTCTCACTGACTCTTATCATTTGTAAGTCAAAGATTGTATGCTTCCACACTGTCCCACAGCCCACAGTCTCGTGGCAGAGAGATGTCACATCAGCAGAACTTGTGCAAAATGTAGCCTGAAGACAAGCCAACAGTAGCTCCTACCTTCCAATGCAATGGACATCCCCATGAAAGTGAATACAGGAGTAGAGAGAACAAAGGAAAATGGCAAAAAAACCAGCATGGCATAAATTAAATGAAATTAAATTAAAATTCTTACTCCTGCTATAATAATGAAACAATGAAATCTAAAAACAGTAAAAGCATGAAGATGCAAAACCCACTTTGGATTAACAGCAGAGAGAGTTAAAGACATAAAATGAAAGCTCAGGCTGACGATATGTTTCTCATTACATCACTGGAAGCGTGGGCTGGAAGCACTCCAAGAGATCAGACTGTCTGACGGTAGGATTACCTACACCTACAACATTTACCTGACCTGGATAGACACAGAACAGGATCCTGTGGGATACCTCTGGTTATGTATGTAGATTTCTGAAGCACTGCTTATTTCCTGAGGCTTTTTTTTTCAGCCAGTTTAGTTCCCATACAACCATACTTTGCTCACACAATAGTGTCAACTCCTGTTCCACGCAGATAGTGTACTCAAATGCAATTTAAAGTACAATCTATCTAAAATAATACCTAGATGATGATACCTAGTGTCAAGCAGAACACGGGAAACAAGAAAATGACTGCATTTAAAGCATGGTGAGTTAATAAATATATAATTTAACATTAACTGAACACATACTGAAGTTTTCCAACTTTACATAATTTTCAGTGTTACTTGCCATCAAGTCAAAACTAACAACAGAACAGAAAGCAAGCTCCAGCACACTCCAGAAATACCACACAGTCATGGGGTGGCAGGGTTGCTGTCACTTTAAACGAAATAAAATTCAGTGTAGTTATGGACATGATATAAAAACCTGAAGTGCCATATAAATTTATGATGGATAAAGTTCCACTAAAGCTGCTGCCTATTTCCTTAAGTTCTTTGAAGGTGATAATAAAACACCAAGATATGTAATGTTTTGCATCAGCCCATACAGCTTAATGCTGACTTTCATCTTGAAACCATTTGAGTATTTTAAATAAATGCTATCCATTTCTTCTCCTAATTCTCTGAATGACAGTTTGGCAGATCTTCTCAAAGCAGCCTAATACAAACCATTAGGAGTCGATGCCTTACAGATTTAATAAGGAACCATTAGTGGCACTAGTTTTAATAACAACATAACTAGCTTTTATATTATAGTTTAGTAAATTGATTACTTTGTGATAACGGAGGTGGGCCCCTGTTTCAGGCTGAAAGACCTGCCTCTGTCCCATAGGACGTATGCCTGAACGACCATGGTATGGACTGTATTGTGTGGCAGAATCCTACACTAGTTTGGCCTCTGTGTTTTATATTATTTACCCAACCACATCTGGGTCAAGGCAAATGTATGCATTTGGCAGCACAGCTTTCAGGGTGGTTTTGAATCCTGTTCTGAAACAAACTCCTTGGCACAATTAATGGCATAAATATTAGGTACCACAAGTTCTCCCTAAATATAATATCCATGGTAATTTTTGTGCTTTCCATGTTGTTAGCTTTTTATTGTTGTAAAGAGCAGAGAAGGTATATAGACCTTAAGATGATAAAAGCATTAAATAATGTATGCTATAATTGAAAAGTAAAAGCCAGACAGCATTGAAAGTGTTCCAGGCAGTATAATGGTTTTATCTGTTCCTGAAAAGGAGTCATTGTATTTCAGTAAATGCATGGTCACCAATCTTAGTCTGCATAAAAATCTGTTATGGTTTTATGTGACTCAGTAGTGGATCTGATAAAGAATTTTAAAAAATATTTCATATTGGGAAACACATCTCTTTGAAAATGAAACAACACTACCTTCCAACATTTTGGAAAGAGGAGGAGGAACGAGGAGAAAGTTAAGGAGTTGACAGTGTTGAAATAGCCTATCTCTCAATTAAAACTAAAACTGTAACAACTGCATATATAATAATGCAAATGAGAACTAAAGGTGAAATCAAATGTTTTGATTTTGTCAAGCTAAAATATTCTAGCTAATTGCAGAATATTCTTCTTGATTCTTCCTGTAGGTAAACTTGACATTACCAAATTACCATTTGTTCTTTACTGAAGCTAAGAAAGATGTCAAAATCATAAAATCCTTCACAAAACAGAATTGCTGAAAAAGAGATTGTCATGCAATAATAGCTGCTGTTTCTTAAAGTCACACACCGAACGTATAAAACTATGTTCCTACATTCACTGAGGTTTCTTTACCATCATCGTCTAAATAAAAAAAAAAAAAAACAAAACCACAATGGCTTTGAGAAGTGAAAGTGAGTAATTTCAGGGTGTAGTGAACTAACAAATAATCACAAATTTGCACTGGGAAATCAATCAATATTAAAGAGTTATAAAATAATACTCATATATTGTCTTTCCTCATGGTTAGATTGCACTCTAGATCTACATGAACATATACACATATAGGTCTCTTACATGTAGATAAATGAAGATAAATAAATTCCACTAATTTATTTTTCCAAGCTAACAAAATGATCTTTGACCTCATAAATGATAAAAATGAGCCTTGAGCTAACAAAGTAACATTGCCTCCTATCGTGGGGCGGGGCGGGGGGAAGAAGGCAATAGCTGTAAAGTGGAGGGCAGGCAGGGGGGAGAAAAAGGAAAACAGAACAGTCAAAGCTGATGTAAGGATGGTAGTTCTGTGTCCTGTTATTTTTATGACAAAAGACATATCTCCCCATAATAGCACTTGAAGCAAGTCTCCTGATTCTTTTTTCTAGCTGTAGGCTGAAGAAAGCAGATGGACTCTTTTCTGACTTTTCAAAGTTACAGATATACTCTGTATCTCTTTTGTACCAGCAATCAAATAATATCAAGCTCAAACTGAGAACACTTCTGAAAGTATGATGATTAAGTAAGCAAACATTCCATTACAACATATGACAAAAAGCCTGGTCACTTTACAGACTTCACTAATAATAGAGAGAAACAGAATTATTACAGTGCATTGCAATTGGCCATTTTCTCAGCAATGAGCAGTTATTTTGTAGCACGGTTAATATTATCTTTTCATAAGCTGCCAGTGCTGACACTTTAAAAGCAACTACTTCAACTGCTTCCACCTTTTCTGTCACCGGTGGTTATAAAGACGTTAGTGTAATGTGACAACTGGCAAGGCTCAGTAAGGCAAATGGAGAAAAGTTAATTTTCAATGGAAATAAGATGGAAACACTATTGCAGAAAACATACTAGTTTCAATTTGATACTGTAATTTTGGAATAAGATGCAGACATAACGTCTGCTTATCTTTAGGAATGAGCAGGAAAGATTCTCTTTATCCCAAAAGCCTCTACAACATCAAACACACACATTTCTACGTGCACTGTAATAAGTCCAAGACACTTTTGAAATATAAAAAAAACAAATAGGGAGGCATTTCTTACTACACAGCCTGGAGATCAGACTATTTACCTGAATAAGGAATAGATGAATTATTTCCTAAGTAGTTGCCTAGTGAACAAAACAGAACTGCTTCAACAGATCAAAAAGGGAGTAGACAGTCATCTGATCATCTGGACTACTTCCTAGGGAGTATAGGAGCATAGCCACATGTGGACTTTATATGATTCTCCTGCGCTCTAGATGACTTACCTCATTTACTGAACATCATTCTTTTGGGCTTCTCTCTCTCTCTCCATGCCCCACACCCCTGCCTACTTTGATGAAAAATATTCAGTTCTGAGGTTTTTCCTCACTGAAGAGCTGTCATTGGTAGCATCACACTTTCTTTTTTAAAAATTATTATTAATATTTTTGGCAACCATGAATTGGCATCCTCATATGAACACTCACATTTGCAGAAAATGCCAGCTCTAATTATCCTAGAGCCTTGTCACTGCCATAATGAAGGCAAGATTGGCATGCGACTTGGGTGTGTTACAACGCAAGGTCAGACATTGCTACTTCTGTTACTGGAATTGTCTGTGGTACATAAAAATAGCAGAACAAGAAAAGAAAATCCCTACTAATGGGTAAGGAATATTTAATAATCCAACAGTGGAATTTTCCTTTAATTGATTACAGTAAATTCCCTACTGCCTTCTCCCAAAGAAAAAAAAAAGGTGGATAAAATGACGTCCAGGCCTAAACAAGTTATACATGGGGAACATGCCATTCATAACTGACTGAAAATAATAATTTTAAGTATGTTTTCTACAAGAAACTGAAGCTCATTGGCTTTAGAGCTACCCCGCACAGTTGCATTTTTCTTTTTTTTTATATCACTCATGGAATAGAAAAGAAAAATTCGTATCATGAAGCATCTTCAAGGAAATCCTGGAGTTCCCCAATTCTAGTGGGAGGTATTACAGCAGGCAGATCTGCGGGGAGTTTCCCTATATTCATGGGATTCCCTCATAATTGTATCTTCAATATAGAGAATCACTGCATTTAAGACACTATGAAGAAAAAAAGAACTCAGACACAGAAAAATTTTAGTTGTGTTGGAAAATTCTGAAAAAGCTCTTTTGAAATAGTAAATGCTGGGTGATATGTCTCCTCAGAAATACAGGTTATTAAAAGCACATGAAGCCTATCTTCTCTTAGAATTTGCTATATTCAAAATCAAGCCTTCCAACTGTCTTCAAAGTGTTCCCCATTTCAGCCCTGAAACCTACAAGTCTGACAAATGAAGACAAGGAAACAACAATGCTCCCCAGAAGAACTGTTTCACAACATCAATAAAACTTGCATTTCTTTAAAAAGTCTTTAACAAATAGAATAACCCAAAATAAAATAAGACAATTCACGTTACATACTACTTCTGGAGAAAAAAAAAAATATCAAAGAAATCACTTCTAAATAGCTTGAGAAAAAAGACTCAAGAAATAATGTTGAATTGGCTACCATTTGACAGTGCTCACAGAAACATTAAAAGAAAGGAATAGGTGATCTGCAAGGCATACAGCAGTTCCCTACCAGCTGCATTCAAATGCAGCAGGGTACAAATGTAGTTGCCTAAGACTGCAGCAATCTCAATTCCATAGTAGATGTGGGGTACATTTAACACAGGGCTTGCATGGGTACAAGGGAGCAAGACCAGCAGAGCATCAAAATGGGCTCATCTCTAACAGCCTATTCAAGTTCTTAAAGGCCTCCTCCCTGTTAGGTCTAGAGTTGCTGTAACCCCATTGATCTTACAGGAATAAACAGGATAAAAGGATACAGACATGTAAGTACTGATGGATCAAGCATCTGTGATAGCTAATCTGCACTACAAAGAAAAAGAACATTTTAGAGATCCTTTTTGGCCTCTGCTGAGTCTCACAACCTCTTACCAGTGGCATACCTAAAAGGCATAGAATAAAATCAATTTGTAACACACTGTTGAAGAATGCTGCTGTAGCACTAGGGAAATCAGTGACAACAATTAAATGCAAGCATTGGTATATATTAAATATAATTCTAGATTGATGTCGACTATGTCAAGGTTATAAGCCAATCTGCATTAGCCTGAGAATGCCAGACCCCAATTGGTTCCTTATTTAAAAAGTGCTGACTGTCTAGGAATTGGCTGAGATGGAACAATATAACCTTGTACCTTATGATGCGTTTTTATATGCCAAGGACACCATAGCAAATAAGCAGCTGTGAAGGAAGGGGAATCTTCAGCGGCCAACTGATTTTAGGAATCTCAGATGTGGAAGCCCCCTTTGAGGTAACTCATACCTCACTCCTTCAAGGAAAGAGTAAAGATGTGGCAGATCAGGAACCGTGAATAGACGTCATCTGGGGGGAAA
The DNA here is from genome assembly GCA_026212715.1 of Elanus axillaris. Classification (NCBI taxonomy): domain Eukaryota; kingdom Metazoa; phylum Chordata; class Aves; order Accipitriformes; family Accipitridae; genus Elanus; species Elanus axillaris. The sequence continues at coordinate 65,974,604 of JANZLQ010000079.1, read as the reverse complement.
AAAAGCCTTAAAAGTTGTTGATGGTGCATGGTACAGGCAAAATCACCCAATGTCATACAATAAGTGCATAATCACAGTGCTATAGAAACTGCATTGGAAACTGGATTTCAGTGGAAGAAATTGTGAACAATGAAAGAAACATCAACTTACAACAGATAGAACGGCACTGATGCTGGTGCACTTACCATGACTAAAAGGCAGAGTACAACATTTTTACATGCCAGCAAAGACAGTACTATGAATTACAAAGTTGTTATTTAGGGTAGAAACACATTTTGAAGAACAGTATAAAATAAAACATATACCATGTCAGGTACTGCTCTGAAGGTATTCAGATTTTTACCTTAGCCTTTATAATACAATACTCCATTTTTTTGAGCCATTTTGGCTCACTGATTCTTCTTATACTGATTAATTTTCAGGGAAGCAGATGTCTGTCAATGTTAGACTACCTTTTATCATTTTTCAGTTATGTCATCACACTTTCAACCAGGAGGTAGGTTACGTCACGAAGCTCCTACAGAGTCATGCTTTTTTATGCATTATCATAAAACTCCACATTGAGTGCTTAAGGATAAAAGGCTTATTAAAATGTGCTTTTTTTTCATTGGTGGAAATATTTTTTTCTAAACTAGATATAGTAAGTAGAAGTTTGAAAGTCCAGTCATCAGCCAAATCATCTCATGATTTTGAAACAACTCTATCCGTTTAAGAGTTATTATAACTGATTTTGTTCTACCTACATAGTAGTGTTCATCATCTAACACTAGTGGGCTAATTAACTCTTGTCTCCATATTTAAGAAATCTATGATAATGTTTTCAAAACACATAAAACAGAAAAACTCTGCTTTCCAAGTACAAATTTTTGATCTGCCATAGAAAATACTGTAAAGAGGTAGAATACTACTTAATCATTCTTTGCCTGCTATTTTAGAAATATTCTGAGAACATCATCTAAGGTAACTGAATGCTAGCAGTATTGCTGCAAAGCTCTGGCACAGTCTGAGAACTGGAACAGACTATGCCAGTTACATGCTTTACACTTGAATTGAAAAGCAACTTAAAAGGAAAAGTTCAAAAAGTTTAGGTTTGTTCTGCTGTTCCACATTTAAAAGACATACCTATTTTTCCTCTTGCAAATGAATAAAACGGGTCAGCAAGGTAAGTCTTGAGGACACTCCAGAGTTTGCACCGGTAACATGGAAAATTCTCTAATTTTCACTGGTGCAGTCCCACTGCACTCAGTTGAGATGAACAGACTGGATCACTGAATTCAAAATTTACAAGGCAAAACTAAATGAGCTTCACCTTTTCATTCTCTCCAGGTCATATAACTTCCTTCTTCTGTACACATAAATTCTCAATGCTATCACTGGCTAGGAGCTTGAGAGTAGCTCTAATAGCCAAGTCTAAGAAGGCCCCTAGGTAGCATATTTTTAAGTGTTTGCTCTCCAGTGCTTAATGGGCGTCTGGGCTCCCTGCCCAATTTTTGGAGAGAGATGGACACTTCAGATGGTGCTGCTAAAAGTCATAATGGGGAGCACGGATCCGCTGACAGCTAGTTGATGGGAAATGTCAGGGCTGAGGCATTGCCCTTTCTGTGTGTGTCATGAAACAGTCATTCCACGAAACCCATACATACCCACGCTGCCCCTCCATTGGTATGAGTGCTCCCACCATGAGGGCAGAGCCACATGCTCTGTTAGGAGCTTGGTCCAGCACAAGGAATCATGTGCAATGCCTGTCTTATGCCAACCCTGCCTGAAGCCCTTCAGACCAAGGAGGAAAGGGATTCCTGATCTCCTGCTTCCCTTCTTCAAGACATTAGTGGACGATATGGTTGACTTTCTTAGGTTTGTTTCCTTCTATAAAATAAAGCACACTACTATACAGGAAAATTTTTGAGGAATAAACCTGGTGATTGGAACAACTCTACAATTTGTAGCTTTCATCTGGGATGGCTTGCAAAAATATTCTATTTAACTTAGCAAATATGACAAGTTTAGAAAACTGGTTTTCTCTCTTTTGTTTCCAACTTTAAGAAAAGAAACTGAAGTATTGTCTTCTGGGTATGCATATTTGTACTAGTTTAAGTAAAAACTATCACTTAAACTTCTTGTGTTGTTCTATGGAAAGTTACATTCAGCTATGGAAACAGACTTGAGAGACTCGGAGCTACAGATTTGTTAACAGGCTGAGACCCTCCACAGCACTGCCTGTGAGCACAGAGCACAGGCTTTCTGTCTTCCCAAGATCTTACACAACATAAAGGCAGAGGTGGACGACTGAAAAGATGTTGGAGGATAAATGTCTGAGGGCTTACTTCTCAGTGTGAAAAAACACCTGGAGGTCACTTGAGTACATTTTAGCTCGATTTAAAAATAAACTACAGATTGATAAACTTTACCCATGTAAAAGATCAGAAATGTGAAAATGCTAACCAATGTTTAACAGATTTATATCTTTGATTTCCTAAATCAGATTTTCAAGCATAAATTATCCAGTGGAAAGAACAATCTCAGACCCAAAATAGTATCTACCTACTTTGCTAGCCAGCTGGAATACCAGGCATGCAAAATGTAACATACTTGCAAACAGAGAGGGGACATGGTGCAAACACTGCACTTGCCACTTCAGTCCCAAATACAGTGGTACCAACAGTCCAGCTCAGCTGCTGCCTGCACCTGATGGGGTCTGCATGTGTCTGACCTTAGTGAAGTCCTTAGGTAGCTAGAAACCTGCTTCTACACCTGTGTCAAACTGCCCTAAGCAGCCCATGCAACCAAAGATCCACAGACATCCAGGAATTAGAACAAGGCAATTGAACCCACTTATGTGGGGAATATTCCTTTGTAATCTACTAATTCATTCAGTTATTACATGATAATAATATTACTGGAAACCTGGAGATGCCAGTCAAAACTGGAGTCCCAAAACATAATCATAGATTACAAGATGGTGGTGTTAAGGAAAATGGATAAAAAACTAAGCTAAGTCTAGTTGAAAGGTAGTAAGTCTTCAAGAAGTCTTGATAGAGAATACTAGTCATTGCGATTTCCAGTATAATCATAGAATTATAGAATGGTTTGGGTTGGAAAGGATCTGAAAGACCATCTAGTTCTATCTCCCCTGCCATGGGCAGGGACACCTTCCACTAGACCACGTTGCTCAAAGCCCCATCCAACCTGGCCTGGAACACTTCCAGGGATGGGGCATCCACAACATCCCTGGGCAACCTGTTCCAGTGTCTTACTGCCTTCACAGTAAAGAATTTCTTCCTAATACCTAAGCTAAATCTACCCTCTTTCAATTTAAACCCACAACCACTTGTCCTATCACTACATGCCTTTGTAAAATGTCCCTCTCCAGCTTGTAGGCCTTTAGGTACTGGAAGGCCACTGTAAGGTCTTCCCAGAGCCTTCTCTTCTCCAGGCTGAACAAACTCAGCTCTCTCAGCCTGTCCTCACAGGAGAGGTGTTCCATCCCTCTGATCATCTCCATGGCCCTCCCCTGGACTCGCTCCAACAGATCCATGTCCTTCTTATGTTGGGACCCCAGAACTGGACGCAGTACTGCAGGTGGGGTCTCACCAGGGCAGAGCAGAGGGGCAGAGTCACCTCCCTCGGCCTGCTGGCCACGCTTCTTTTGATGCCGCCCAGGATAGGGTTGGCCTTCTGGGCTGCAAGAGCACATTGCCTTGTTCTACATTAGATCCCTCAGGGTCCTAAACTGGCTAAACTGACCAGACGTAGTTCTGGCTTCTGTGAAGATCAGCCATTCTTTCCATAACAACAAATATGAAAATATAATAAAATAAAAATATTTACATATAAAATTAATAAAAGCACTATTTAGCAGATTAAGTAAAAGTTACATTGAATATACTTTCTCTCTTGGGAATTCAGAGAGACATTTTCTTGTGAGGTGCCACCAGTCTTGTTTCTTTTTCATCAAACTGATTCTCATGGGTATTTGCAATGATAAGAACACAGTCAGGGGAGAAACGAATGAAGTTTTCAGCTTCCAGCCACAAACTGGACATCAGGGTAGTGAACACAACTCAAACAGGTCTATGTTACCGCCAGCCGCATCACTTGTATAATTTTCATTAGCTTAAACTAAGAGATAGTAGTCAAGGGAAATATTACAGATGTGCTTTTTGATACTGGTTTTCTCCACAGCAGCAGCTAAAAAGAAGCACCAGTTATAAAGAAAAAAGTCATTTATGGGCAGGGGGTTGCTTGCCCCTTCTCTTGCCAAGTTTTGGTTTTCTCCCAAATTTTGTTTTTCTCCCTCTCCTCTCCTCTCCTCTGCCCTAGGTTTAGCATGTATAATGATTAATATAGTGTTACATTTTTCTAGTATATTTAGCACTGGAACATAGAGATAGAGGTGCACTGCTGCTGCAAAAAGCTTACTGTCAAAAGATCAAAAAAGGAGAACTAAAGGAAAATGAGACTCCTCGAACATGTATAATAATCCTGAAATTCAAGCTTTAAGTATCTCAAGCTGTAACTCTTTCATGACTTAGCAAAAACTTACAGTTTTTTATTGGTGGGGAATTATTTTGGCCTGCTCAGATGACAATTCACTATTGGGCTAAATGTTCTAATTCTGAATGAGATAATCACTACTTCTAAAGAGCATAATTATATTCTTCACATCAGAGAAAGACTTTTAGAGAAAGTGGAAGGAAATCCACAGGACCATGGTCATGAGTCATGTGTGACTGTAAGATGCAAAACTGTTTAAATGAGAGAAACAAAATTCTGTACTCATAATATATAAAGAACTAAAAATCTTAATGTTAGATGCTACCTTTTGTATTTCAGTGCTGAATTCGTACAGCAAATATTTAACTGGCCATCTTACTTTCATTGTCTCTTCACAAATAAGAGAAAGAAACTGATTCACTAGATGAAGCATCTTAAAATAGCTGAGAGGTCAAATAAATAGATGTTCACATATATCTGTTATAAATAATGCCTAGATATATGTTAATGTCCTGTCACAACAATTTTCACTTCTTAGCTCTAGCTAGATTATTCAACGCAAACATACACAGTTTTAAAATTACAATGTAGCTGAAGGGTTTGTGTCTTCTGCTGGTTTTCAGACCACCTTCACTTTACACAAAGGATCCACAGGTATCTAAAAAGGGGGAGAGAGTTTCCCAAAAGCTAAATCCAAAGTTGCCAAACTTATTTTCTCACCCTACAGACAGAGCACAAGTAATTGGCTGAAACAGACAGTATAGGAATTTCTGTCACAAGGATAGCATCCAGTATAGCTGCTGCCACATGCTACCACTTCTGAACACCCTGCTGAGGCAAAAAAAAAAAAAAAACAAAAAACCTGCTTCTACCTCAGATATAAACGTACTTAAGAGTTAAATAAGAGTTGACAAAAACTAATGAGTCCATCAATTAATTATGTTAACAAACAGAAACACAGTATATGTAAAAATCTTGTTGATTAGTTTTGTTTTCACTAGCTTCCATGGGAATGACGATGGGAAGGTTAAATGAAAAGGAAGAAAGCATGTAAAGTTCTACTGGAATTTGTTTTATAATTATTTTTAAAATAAGCTATCTCTTAATGGATTTACTTTGACAAAATGTTACAGGATTGATATTAATTTTCTTCATGGAAAGTATTTTGACACCTTCATTTCCACTGCCTAGCAGTTACTATGACAGTTAAGAGCCCTAATAAACACACTGATATTTTTTTAAACTGTTTTTAGAAGATCAATAAATATACATATTTGTGATATGCAAACATTAACAGAAATACTAATAAAAATCCACATAGGTCTAAGCAGTGTATTAAGTTGCCAAAATTGTCACATAATAAAAAGGACAGAGAGAAAAACACATTTATGGTATAGGTGGGTTTTGCCATGGGCAAAATAAGTAAGTGATGGGAAGAAGAGTGTTCATGTGATTGATGCTGAAGGGAAAACAGTGTTTCACTTCATCAGAAAGTCTCTGCAAGAAAAGTGTAAGTTTCTTGTTCGGGTTCAATATCTTAAAACTTCTTCATGATCAAAACAATGCAGCAGTTCTAGAAGTTACCCCTTGCCTGTAGAAATTACATTTCAGTTGCTTTTTTTCCCATTTCCTTGTTAGAACATATCTGACACTAAATTTCCCCATCTGGGAAACAATTCTCACGTGGGATACCCAGTCATTTTTGAGACAGATGAAGATGTAATTCATATCTTTGGTTGAGGGAAGAATTGATCATCCTTAAGAGAACTATTACACCTTTTTCAATAATGTGCTTTGGAAATCCCACAGGAAGGTACTCTTAAAAACAGATTCATTTTAAATTACACACAACAATATTTGCCCTCCAAGTTCAGGTTTTGGCCATAAATCTTGTATACCGATATCTTAAAAGTATGAACAGAAGCATCAACTTAGCAGTGAAACTAACAGCTTTTAGTGGAGATAAAGGATTATTTGTCATGAGCCTTTGAATATTGCCAGTCACTTAAGGTAAACTGAGCATATGATGCATGAAGAATTAATCTGGAGAGATAAAAACTGTAGATAGAAACCATCTTCTTTGGTTTCTATTCAGAGGTACACAGATGCAGTTAGGAACCTTCACACTTAAAGGCATATTCACATAAATATGTACATGCACATTTGTTTGAATTACTGTTATTTTCTCACTTTTTTTTTTTTTTCTTTTTGACAGTCACATCTTTCCTCTCTTCTACAGGCAGCCCAATTGTACATGGCCCATGGCTCTGGCAAAGATTACAGCAGCTACATCATTATTAGCCCTTCAGCCGCTGTCAGTATTTTACAGATGGCTTCTCCCATGCATGTACAGGGAGAATATAGATGTGCTATACAGGGCTCTGCTGTCACAGCTCCTCACCTACGAGTGCCCACTTGGATGAAAAGCAGGATCTCCAATCTTACATACCATTTTGTCAAACAAACCCAAGATTGAAATGACACTGAATACACTGCATGGCAGCAGTTCCTGCCAGATCAATAACAAGTTGCAACATTCACTGGAAAGAAAGGCAGTGCAACTACAAGGCACCTTGCCAAAGTAAGTAAACATGTAGTTATCCTTGTTGTTATTGGTTCTCAAAGCACAGAGGCTGGAAAAAAATGAGCTGGTTTAAGTAGATAATAAGAAACAAAGAGGAAAACACTATGAGCCTAGACACACGGAAAGACTATGGCAAAGCACGTCTGGGTTAAGAACAATGAAAATGGTAAGAAATAGAGCATGTTCCCAGTGCAGTATGGTGAGGAGAGCCTAACAGTTCAATCACAGCCTTCATTTCTGCTTGGAAGCAAGGAGCACAGCTCCAAAAACCTCTGAATTAGGTTATTTTTCTGGGTTTTTCAGGTCACAACTTTATTTAAATCGTACACTACACATGTGGGATAATGTCATGGTTATTTGGAATAAACTCCATGAGATTTAGATTAGAAATAACTTATTAAATATAACTTGCAGCTGGAAAAGCTATTTCTACACTGCCATCTCAGTTTCTCAACCCTCTCTAAATAGGTTTATACAGTTGCATCTTACTCCCTAAGTGGTTAATTCAGAACTTTTTATCCTTATTAGGTAGAACCTTGTTCCTAGTTAACTATTAAAACACTTATTCCACTGTCCTCAATGGGAGCCATAACAACAGAAACCTACTTAAACAAGTATTGTCCCACGTATTTTACTGTATTAGAAGGTAGTCATATTTGATCAAAATCAGAACATGATCCTCAACCCACTGACATGCAGTGAATTATGTATCCTTTCAGTCCTGCTCTTATTTGATAAAATGCCCAGATGAGCTAAGGAACATGAGACTGGGAGAATAAATAAAGGCAATAGTGCATGGATGGTCTACTGAGCACGGCCCAGCACAAGTTCTCCAGATATCTCCCTTTTCTACCTCTCAGACACTTCTGAGGTAACTGAGGCAATGCTCTCTCACAAAATCCCACAAAATTCACCAGCACACTGTTCTCCACATGAGAGAACAAGAGAATGCAGTGGTGGGCTTGGAGTTTTTTTTATTTAAAAACCTGTTCACCGCAACTGACACTTTCTCCTTAAAGTATAAGACAGAATTATATCAACTTGAAATCTGATGAATAGTCTTTCCACCCTTTAATACATCATTACTTAATTTAAAAATGAAATGCACCTTGTAGCCAAATGTTAGGAAAAGGTTAAAATTGTTCATATCCAGCTTCTACCTGTACACTTTTCATATTTATTTTTCCTGTATAACTTGTTCTTCAGCTTTCAATAAGTAATGATGCCCTGTAACGACATCTTATTGCTTTCTTTAATAAATAAATAAATAATTTATTAAATTTTATTACAGTGGATTAAAAGTGTCCCATTTCAACTGATAACTGAGCATTTTTTACCATGTAGGCTAGCAAAACAGCTTCAAATTTGTCTTCTAAAAATTTATTTTAAATGTAAGTCTATTTAAGACAGCATGAAATGGCCATAACATATCCCTAACAATCTCTAAAGATCACTTACCCTAGCAGCTACAGAAAGAAAATACCAAGACAAACTAAAATCTGTGAGCACTTCTAAGGTATTTATTCAACTGACCTCTTCACATGCAAAGATCTATTGGCATTATGCAAACAAACACAGAGGGGAAGGATCTTACAAGGCATTAGGGACAAGCTGAGAATATCTTTTAGTTAAAATACTGTTGCTGAGTAATATAGAAGTGTAAACAGTCATTCTGAACTGGTTACTATTAATACAAAGCTGAAAATGCAGAGATACCCGAACGGATTGTGTTTAGCCTGCAAAGAACAAACCCTAAAATTGTCACTCATGTTAAAGTACATTGGAAAAAAATGGTTCCCTTTCTGCCTCATCACTGCAGGAACCAAAGGTAGCTGTATCACGTGCACTCGCAGGGGAAGGAATCTGCAGTATCGCAGTGTCCGAATGGTGAACCATAATCCAGACCAGGAGCTGCACAAACAGCTCTTTGGCCATCATCACCTTCTCTGACGTGTCTTCAGCTCCAGGGTGGAGCAGGACAAGGAGGTGAGCAGCCAGCAGCTATGTCTCACAGGAGGACTGAACATCCCCTACCTCCCCACTGTCTGATATGGGGTATATCCATCAGGCCATTACCCTGTGAAAGCTAAGTGGGCTTTCTGCTTGTGTTAAAAGCTTAGGATGGAAGAACAAGAGGGTTTTTTTCCAAATCTGCAGCCAGGAGTAATATGTGCAAGCTCTGGCAAGTGCAAAACAAGGAATTATCCCTAGAACAGCTTAAAAAATAATGAACAGATTAGACTTTAAAAATTCTTCTAAAAAACTGTTACATTTCAATGTCAAAGACAGGCTGATGCAGTTCTGATCATTTTCAAAACTGATTGACTAGCATCAGCTAGAAATGCTACTGCAGGGGTGAACCCACCTTCTTGGGTGTGCAGCCAAGACTCCCAGTAACAGGCCTATTACCATAGGAGCCAGACAAAACTCATATAAAGAAGAAAACATTATCTTCCAACATTTGAGTTCAGGGAAATTTGTCTCAGGCTATGTTCTACATGGTTTATCTCCCAGGGAAAACATCATCGGCACACAATTACTCTCTTGGCGCAGGTACACAAGAAAGGCAGCTCAGTTTGCACAGTCTTAAAAGGGGGGTAAAGAAATGAAGCGAGAAACTTTTCAGTCTTAACACTTCCCATTTACTCTGCAGGAGATGGATTATTCTTTCCATGAAAGTGATTATGCATAGACCATAAAGTAGAAAGTTAAAAAACAGAGTATGTCTTGCTTGCATTTCAGTAATTGCCTGCTCTACAAATGTGCTGTTCTTTTTCAATAGTTAGCATTCTATTATTAGGAGATCATGGATCATAATGCCTTCTAATTGTCTCTGTTGGTTATGTGTATTTTGCTACTGCTGTACAGAATCTGAAAGTGTGAAAAATAAAAACTTGACAGTATGCTCCATTATCTGTGTCAGTGATATTTCATGGATGTACGCTTTAGCTGCAATGATCCATACTTCTCTCAAATAAATAATTTTCACTGAAATAAATGAAGAAGCACTGGCACAACTGAGCACAACTTACCCGTGTAATGTCAAAATACGGGTAGTTCCATGTAAACAAAAAAGGTTTACATGAAATGAGATCCATTGTAATTTCCCATTTGGAAAACTGCCGATTTAGTAAAGATTGTATTAGGTGTCCTGTTTAGCAAAATGGACAACAGGCTTGTAAGTTACATGACAGAGAAGAAAAATTTAACAGCACTGAGCTTGCATATCTATATATTATGAGACTGATCTTTGCTCTTAAGAAAATGTTTCAATTCACATGTTCTTTCATATGGTATAATGCTTTATTTTGGAATTGAATATGTATTATTTATGTATCTTATCTATCATTCCAGTTCTACCTATATAAGCAAATCATATTTACTAAACTAGAACTACACTATCAAGACATAATACCGACATCCTCAATAGTATCAAAGAAACTGCCTTTACAGTCTCTAATTTTAAAGTGGAGAAAGAAAAGTCCTGGTAGTTCAGGTTCTGGCTCTATAGGATCAGAGTCTGCAGATAAAATACCTTGCTCTCAACTGCTGTCATAGAGACAGACTATCCATCAGCCAACTTCCCAGTTGAATTAGGGAAAAATACCAGCACTGCGAGTCCTACCCAACAACAAACTGACAGCCAGCACAACTCCCAGACACGTTCCCTCCGGGGAAGTGCGCTGAGCAACCAACGCCCTGCTCGGATGAAGCTAGAGAGCTCACCTTCTACCACAGCTGTGTCGAGCAAGGAGCAAATGGCAAGGTAACAGCATTGTTTTTTTCCTCTCTAAGATGACAGAGGAGGTGGAGCTGGTGAGCACGTCAAGCACACGTGACAACCGCTTCATCTCGTAGGGAAGACTGCAGAACAAGGAGGAAGCCCCAAGCAAACCTCACAGGAGTCTGAGATACAGCACAGCACAAAATGGAGGTCAGCTGTGTAAGACATACGTTCACAAGCAAGTATCTGCACACTGAACAACAATATGAATAATTCATGATGGTTTGCATATTTACCTAGTCCTGCTAGGGAACACTTCTTAGGAAAAAAAAACACAAAAAAGTGCTGAACAGCTTGGGCTTTTGATATTTCTCATTGACCCACACAACCTGACCCCAGCCATAGATTTTTGTGGGAGGACACAAATTCACTGATTTATACATAGCAGGCATTTTCCAAGCACGACTTTCTAAAAGAACGTTCAACTTGCTTTTCTGTTTCCTTCCTGTAGAAATTGGCAGGAAATAGAGATTTTCTCCTACTTCCATCTCTTAATGGTAGCAAGGCAGGCCACATCAATACAGAGGCTTTGTTGCAGAATTCACAGACTTTGTGCCAGTAAGAGAAGGTGGACTCTCCTACGTCTTCTTTCCTCCAGAGTTATTTAACAAATTTCCTCCCCTCATTCCCTATGAGCTAGACGACTCATATTTGATTGATGTATCTGTAATAGGCAATAAAAAAGTGTGTCCTACTTTAAGCTAATTTACTTCAAAATTGCCACTCAACCAATACTGCTATGCCTATGTGCAGTACTTCACTAACTGACACAACTTTATGGGGCCTAGAAAATATATTTTAAACTAGCTTCTTGGAGGACAGGAATTAAAACTGAATGAAAAGAAAGTAAAATATATTATATCACCTCCCATTTCTGTAAGACCATTAATTAAAAAAGTAAGTTAAACTGTATAACACCATCATTGACAGGAAAACCCCATGTCTTGTAGGCACAGTCCTGTTAAAATAAAATAAAATTAATAATCCAATCAGTAAAGATATGTGTTTTCATCCAACACTACCAAATGCCCACCTAACTCATCATGTCTCCCTTCCCACACAATTCCCCAGTCAGTCATCAAAAGGAGAGACAAAAAACCTTGACTTCTCATCTGGCTGTAGAGGAAAGAAAAAATGGTTTGATTTTCTGTAGCGGACAAAAGTCATCTGTATACCTACCTCAGAAACAGCAAGCTCCTGAAGTAACAGTTGTCTTCTGTTGTCTGGACAACACAAGTGTTCTTTTACAGTATTTTTATTTAGGCAACAATAATGACTCAACATGATATACACATAACACCTATTTTTGTACTGTTGGCAACAAGGAGAGCAACAAAGAGAGGACACCTAGTGGTGATCTGTGATAATTAGGGTTGCTAGCTTGGAAGCAACATAAAATTGTTAATGCGGGACCTCATTTGGCAAAGCTCTCACACACTTAGTTAATTTTTAAGCACTTTAGTAAGACTGAGCATTCAAGCAAGCTTGTATTTATGAGCTTTCCTGGAACAGCATTACTGTGATTATTAGAAATAAACCAGTAAAAAGTAGAATAAGACACATCTGTGTGAACCTTAAAAATACGTTTTGTTGAACACCTGAGCTTCAGCAACAGCTAGAATGGATATCAACACTGTGAAAGATTGGAAGAGTTAATGTCTCAAACAATGTGGTGGGGTGAGTTCTGCCTGAGGGAATTCCGAATTCACCATGACCCCTCCCTGCTCTGTCCAGCCTGGGTCGTGACAAACACTCACATAGGTCTATGAACCTTTAAAAGGTTTGGCAAACTGAAAAGCAGATTTCAGTACAAGTCAAACCAAAATAAGACATCGCTGCAATTTACAATTATCACATATTTTACTAGATGATTGCTTGCAAAATGTAACCTTTATTGCGCCTCTTTAAAATTGGTTCTAATTCTACATAATCAGACAACTCAGAATAGAAAGACTTAGGCTACAGTTTTAGAAGTACCACTTCTATTTAGTCGTACATCCACTAGGCCTTGTCCTGTGGTTAGAATAGCTGTATTCAAAGCTATTAAAGTCTGTTTTTTAAGCAACTTTTAGTAAATACTGTTATTTGAAAGAATCAGTAATTTTATACCATAGACAAATGTAAAGCCATGTGGCATATCATTTGACATGCTGTAACAATGTATTTATTTGTAATTGTACATATCTTTTACTTTTAATTGTTCTGTTATCTATGAGCATATTGAACTAAGAATAACTGACTAGTTGCATGCAGACTGTGTAAAATGTTTGGGGTCAGCAGCATAGACAGTCTCATAAAATAAGTTAAAGTAAGTAAGAATTAGATCCAGTACATCCTGTTTGGTATTTTTAGGAACCTATGCTAAAAAAAATCCAAGCCAAACCCACTGTCAGAAATTACTGCAAAAGTGTAATTTCTGCAATCACCAATTTAAATAACAAATATTTTCTTGCATGTTATAGTATAAAATTTTGTTTAAGTAAGTATATGATCTATTTGTCAACATCTGAGTTGTAGAATATTAGGTATTGTATCTAAAAAGCAGTTTTAGGACAGTGTGAACTTGTAAATTCAGTAAATTAATTCCTGCCAACATATGTCCCGTCCCTTTGTTAAAGTGTTTCCTCCCATTTCCACAGAGTCATTCATTTGGATAAGCTATTAACATCAGACTGATAAGATTATATCAATCAGATTTCATATATATTGCACCACAGGCTATAGTTCTGTTCCCTCATAACAGTTAAGGAGAAAGCTTCTGCAATGCATACATTATTTATCTCAGTATGACTCTATGTGGCTGTTAGCAGCTTGATCTTGATTTAATTCATTTAAATGATGTGGAAATAAATAAAGAAAAGGAACCTTGTTTCACCAATATCATACAAAAATCTTTTTAAATTTTTGCCTACTCATCTTAAAGTTCAGGATACTGACCAACTGAAGTACAGGTATGTGATACTAAAAAAGGAAAACCCCAAACAATTTCAATCTGGCTTTTCTGTTGGAAGACCTATAAATACTCCAATGGGATAATAGCCTTTTTGTACAATCTGTTTTGTTCATCAATCAGTTTTCCATGAAGTATCCTCTTGGCAGTTTATGAAGAAAGAATTTGCTGGCTGTCTTCTCAATATTTTTTACATAATGGTCATTATTCTGGATCCAAATACACAGAATTTCAGATTTATCTGCACTACATTTAAAACCAACACGTCAGCCCATATGCAAAAGCTATTAAATCCTTTTGACCACACACAAACAGATTCCAGTCCTGTGTCATAAAAATTAGTTACCAGTTGCTCCCTGTTGTGCGTGTGCATTCACAGTACAGAAAAGATTAATATCAGCAGCAAAGGTCTCCCTGACTACTCCTGTGGGATCATCCAACTATTGTTTCCCAATTCAGCAAAGTTCATCCCTACTCAGTTTTTTTGTTTTGAAACATTACAATGCTGTAACACACAATTTCTCCAAAGTGGTAATGGATCACCGTGCAGAACAGTTTCACAAACTACATCCAAAGTAATAATCAACTACTGTGATAAAAAAAGCCAAATATGAAAATCCATGACCGCCTTCATTTCTGGTATCTGTAAAATGCTAACCAGAAGAACTGAACATTTTTTTGTTGCACACATTTCATTTTGGGATTTATCAGAACCTAATCCAGTGTACATATTTATCACTGTTCCTGCATGTTTTCACAGTCATCAGAAATCTTTCTAAAGACTGGCCAACAAGCTTTTTCCTGCTTTATTGCAGGCTCAAAAAAAAAAAAACCACAAATCCCTTCAGACCCTCTTTCACCTTCCTGACAACATCCAGGGCGCACGATGTCTTACCAAACGCAAAAAGATGGACTCCACTTATTTTTCAATACTTGTCAAATAAAATATCATACAAGAAATATTTCACAAGTTTTACTAGTAGAATCAAAGGTGAAGTTGCAATCATGCAGCCATTAGCTAAAGATTAAACACCAGCTATTGCTGGTTTGGACCTCATCCTCTGGTTACTTCTAGTCCCAGTCCGTGGCCAATTCAACTGTTTTTTAGTTAGAATACCCGATTTGTCTTTGACAACAGATGGAAAGGGGAAAAAAAACCTATTAATTTCTCTGCTTAGTAGGGCTTTATAGTAGCAAGCTATTAACTCAAGCTGCCAGAAAATAATGTCATTGAATGCATTTCAGAAGGTTGTGTCTCTGTAAAGCACAGAGGACACAAAAGCACAGCTTTATGGTAGAACCACAAAATATGCTTAATCATTTGCCTTATTTAAATTGAGTACAAAACTGCAGTGCTCTTTTTCTGTGTCAAAAACATAGTTACACTGCATTACAGGGAGGCAAAAAGAAGTAGAATTTACAAAATCCAGTATTAAAAAATAATGACCTGTTCCAGGAGTTTTTTGAGAAACAACTATAAATTTATTAGACTTTTGATACTTAGCATCTTCCAGCATCATGTCATTTTCAAATATACTCTGACTTTATTTGTGAGATGGCTTCGCATTTACGCTTCTGTTAAACCAGAACATTAATGTAATACTGGAGATAACCAGCAGAAGAAACCACCAGAAATGGTACCATATCATCCTTCAATATTCATTCAGTTAAGTAATTTTTTGTCGAAGTAGGTAAATAAACTTATGCAAATCTTATTTTATTAGTACTTTAATGAAAATGCTTTACAAGATAATTCTCTTTACACTTGGTGCAAGAAAGGTTTAGAAAACAGCCGTTACTCTTTCCATGTTTTTAGCACTTCCTTTTAAAATATATTATGATATTTAGAACTACAGAAATGGGGACAGGCAAGAAATTAAATGACTGAATCATGGTGTATGTGCCAAAGTATTAAACACTTCCTAGCCATGAGGATGCCAAATTAGGGAATGCTGTAATTTCCTGGAAATAACACCATGCCAAATTGGCAGGCAGCATAAGGTCATGTCTGGAAATAGTGGACTTCACAGTTTAGAAGGTAATGACTCAAAACTTGAACTACCCATTTTTTATAGAGAAGGTCAGTATTTGATATATTCAGCCTAAACAGAGCCTTCAAACAATGAGCATTCTAGGAAATCTACTCAATTATTAATGGTTTCAATTTCTCCTGAAATAGAAAAATATGAACAGGTATTTTAAGTTCTCTGTGATTACAAGAGCATTAAATTCATGAGTTTAAGTGCTAGTCACCAAACTGAAATGCAGACTTTGGTGGTTGCTAAAATGTCTAATATTCTCTATAGCAGCCCATCCATACTTGTTGTGTTGATGGTCCCAAACATATTTTTGATCTCTGTTGTTAGCAGACAGAAGACATTTTGACTGTACTTTTTTTTTCCAGAAAGGCTTTTCTACTAGCATCTGTATGTAATTTCACTAATTGGTGAGTTAAAACTCTTTATCCCATTCTGGTTCCTCTGTAGCTCTTCGGAGACACATGACTAGATTTTGTAGGAATAAGATCTTAACAAATGATGTTATAACTGTATAAATCTTACCTCTTCCCACTGGTGTATGTATCTAATCAGTCTTGAAAGACGTAATAAACGTAACAGGCTGAGGATTTTTGTAAATCTCACAATACGAAGTGCTCTTGCTGTCTTGTAAACCTCTGAATCCATTCCTTTTTCTACAATGAGAAAGATATAATCCACTGGTATTGATGAGATGAAGTCAACCACAAACCAGCTTTTTAAGTAATTCATCTTAATGATTTTAGGATCCAGTATTATTTCAGAGCTGTCTTCATTTACAGTCCCAGTCCTAAAATTCATTATCAAGTCCAATAGAAAAACAGTGTCTGATGCCACATTGAAAATAATCCATGGTGTTGTTGTTTGTTCTGTGAAGAATGTGATTCCAACAGGTATAATGACAAGGTTTCCAACCATCATTATGAGCATGATTAAGTCCCAGTAAAACCTAAAAAAAAAAGAAAGAAACAGAATGGTTGATGTAATGTGGTAAAACATACTTAGATAAATGGTCTCTATCATGCCACCAGCTTCACCTCCAGATTCTTAGACATTTTGTTAATGCTAAGAAAAGTCTCATTGTTTTAACTCATTCAATATATTCACAGTCAGTAAAGAAGACAATGTAATTAATACATTTCATTATGTGCCTTCCTTCTTAAGAATATAAAGACAGTACTCCATAGTATATCTGAAAGCTGTGCATGTCCTGTCAAAACCTATTAGTGGGTTTATATAACTAAAACTGATTGCTGCCAATCAGAAGTGCTTTAGCAACACAATGGTTTTTTAAGGCTTCTATCCAAATGGAAACCCATATATCTAACAGATAACATACTAAATGTAATTCCCTCTTTGCAAATGTACTCATACCATTACAGTGCTGGAATAAAATTACAGGAAGAGAAAAAAAAAGCACTGAAGCAAAAAAAAAACAGGAACAAGAATTAGATAACATCAAAATTTTCATCCACTTCTACAACCTGAATTGAAATTTCATACATTTTTACAACCTCATAGTCTGTCTTCTTTCAGAGCTACGTAAGTGTATTGGGACTGGCTGAGATGGAATTTATTCTCCCCATAGCAGCCCTCATAGTCCTGTGTTCTGCATTGGTAGCTAGAAGGGTGTTGATAACACACCAGTGTTTTGGCTACTGCTGAGCAGTGCTGGCACA
>JANZLQ010000079.1:65943182-65956977 GCA_026212715.1 Elanus axillaris | reverse complement strand
CTGGGGCTGGGCAAGATCTTGGGAGAGCACATAACCAGGACAGCTGACCTGAACTAACCAAACATATATTCCATACCGTATGACATCAGCTCAGGTATAAAAGCTAAGTAAAGGGAGACGGAAGGGGGGACATTTTGCCGTCTTCCGGAGCAACCACTACGCATGCTGGAGCCCTGCTTCCCGGAAAGTGGCCAGACATCGCCTGCTGATGGGAAGTAGAGAATAACATCATTTGTCTTCTCTCTGCTTTTCGCGCGCAACCTCTGCTTTCACTTATTAAACTGCCCTTATCTTGACCCCCAAGCCTGTTGTTATATTTTCTCCCCCCTGTCCAACTGAGGAGGGGGAGTGATAGAGCGGCTTTGGTGGGCACCTGGCGTCCAGCCAAGGTCAACCCATCACAGTAAGAAGTCTGGACAGTATTAGTTGCAATTTGCATAGTATAAAACAGGTACTGCATTTCACCATTTTGCACCAGAAGTATCTAAAGGCTCCCCTCTAACACTGTTAGAATGCTGCTAACAGTGCTTGATACAGATAGTAGACAGCCAGATTCATAGCTTCAGTATCGATTACAGAAATGGTGAGTAAACCTACCTGTTATATAGAATATACATCTATCCTGATGGAATATTTCCAGTGGATTGTAGTATATACCCAACAGATTTTAACAACATTATGGTAACTCTTAAGTGTTAAATTGTCAAAGAAAGTTATTCTTGTTAAATAAAAGAACTGAAACTGAACTTGAGAAAGCCTGAACCCCATGCATGACCTCTTGTTCTGCTTGAGAGCATGATCTGTTAAACTAAATTTGATTTGGAGAGCCACAGAAACCACTCAACACCAGTTCCCCATGGACTCATTAGACTTTCTAGAAGACTAGAGGCAGCAATGGCTCCACAACTATCTCACTGCTCCGGCCTCCATCACAGTGGGGCACCACACAATGGACTTATAGTGGACATGCCACCAGCACACCACTGCAGAACTGACTCCCAGGACACTTCGATACTAGCACCAGCCTCCTGGCATGCAACAAACACCCATATCTTAGTGAAAGTTTATGGTGATCAACAATAATAAGTTTAACTGGCCACAAAATATTTCAGAACCATGAGTTTAGTTTTTGCTAGGCCTGCACTGAGCATATGGATTACATCAGAGTTTGGAGATGGCTTCTTGTATTTGCCAAATGATCCAGGTTTATAAATTCCCTTTGTTTCACATTTCTCCATGAAAATACTTCTGAGTTTACAAATTGCTGATCTGAGAATATAAATAATTAACTGTAACTATAGAACACAGTAAAGGAAGAGTAGCACAGGACTGACAGTGGCATGAAAATTCCCAATTTTAATATTCTTTATTCCAAGATAAACCTACAGAGATTAGGCTTGATTTGAGAGAGCAGATGGCAAAGTACCTTTAACTGGTACTCACAAAATGGCATGAGATAGTCTTTACAAGTAATTCCCTGTGTAACAAAATGTGTTTTGTCTTACACATTTTTCAATCTTATAATAAATGTGACTATTAAGTGCCATAAACATTCAGTTTTATCCAGAGTATATGTATTTTTGCTTAGCATGTGATGGTATTAATCATATCTGTACCGTACCTGGCAAAAACTTCCCTATTTCTCTTATCTTTCTAAATTCATGTAATAGGCTTCTTGCTGTGCTAGATTCCTTTTCAATAATCTAGAATTCCTATACAGAAGAAACTGCTAAATTCATATATCACTGCTACTATGATCTACAGGTACAATTACCACACACACTTTTACAATGCTATTGACCAAAATATTTCACAAACTGTTCTGAGAGAATAAACCTCTCAAAGGAATCCTGAAAATGTGTAGAAAAAAACTAAAAATAATCACAAGAGGCATACATATATCTGTGGATCACTCCTAAGCAACGCATTGCTTGATTTCAGATTGACCTTTACATTTCACCAGCACAAGGGGCAATTATGCAACAAAGGCTAACCACAGCTGCACAACAACCGGGCAACATTAAATACAATACAGAACCAGGTGTTTTTATCCTACAGTAATCCGCAGTTACAAGGATCATTATGTACTGCGATTATGCAAAACACACTAGAGTTCCTGACGTTGAATGTCAGAAGAAGTGGTAGTGGTAGCTTCAATAATAAAATAAGATTGAATGCTAAGGACTATGAGATTGTATCGGGTCTTTATTTTGATTTCAGCCCACAATGTAGTAAAAGCTGATTTGTTAGTAAGAAAAACTCTTATTATATTATGATTTAATTTATTTAGAAATTAATCATCCATTTGCTTCTTGGATAATGCTTCCAAAAGCCATTCCGTTGGCCATGTTACACAATATTTTTCTTGCAGGTGAGAAAAACTAGATGAAACTCCCTGTATTGCCCTTCTGTGACCTGTGCACTGAAAGTAATACAATGCGTTCCTTGCCTACCGGTTCAGAACATCCTATTATTCATGTAACCAAGAGTGAGCTGAAAAGCTTCACAAGACAATGCAAGCAGCTGCTATTGAGACACGGAGATAGCCCTTTGTTTCAAGCTATTTTTAGCCTTATTTATTTATTTTTGCTACTTCCCCCTCACACCCACCCCCCACCCGCAAGGATGGTTATAAATTGAAAATTTACAATCTCAGATTTCCAGATTTATGTAATGTATTATAAAATGTTGACAAAAAGCAAGAAAGAAATAGGCCTGTGACACAAATTTCTCAAGAATGAGGATAAAAAAATAAAAACCTGGGGGTAATGAGATCTTTGAGAGCTCATAATGAGAAGCAGGAACTGACCTTAGCCCCATAGCAAACACCTATGGAGCTTACTGCTCCTCTGAAGCTAACTCAGTACAGTTACTACTAGTTGCCATTAACTGAAGCTACAAAGATCAGCACCACACTACACTGAACTATTCCTGAAACTTTTTAAATGCTTCTAAGTGACTCAGGGGTTTAATATCTGTAGGTGAAAAATGTCTTCAAGTATTAAAAAATAAGTTTTAAGGGATATTTTTTCTAAATTTAAAAAATTATTTTATACAGAAATAAAAAAAATTATGCTAATTTTTACTTTGGTATTCTCAAATAAAACTAGTTGGATTCATAGCCCTTTTTCAGTGATCTTTTCACTAATAATTTATATGTACTTCAAAACTCATGGTAATAACAAGGTGGTTTTTTACAGCTCTGGAACATGGTGCTAAAGCTTTGGTGGTTTATTTATTGCCACAGGCTATCCTGAATAGGATGAACAGTCTGTTCAAAACAAGTGACTACCCAAGCAGTGATAAAAAACTACTCAGTATTAAATAATCAATGTTTGTACTAAGCGTAATAATGTAAGGCACTAAGAATTCCAACAGGCATTTTATTTTCCACTTTATATATCCAACCCACAAAAAAATGAGTATTAAATAAGGAAATTTCAGCTCTAAATTAGTGAATTTGCTGCATAATTTGCTGTATATACAACTGTGTAAAAAGTCATTCAGATTTGCTTTCTTTAGTATTTTCTGATGGCTGCCCGTTGACACAGCGGTCTCCATGTCCTTGAATCAGTGCAGTTTCATATATGAATATCCTTACGGTACACCCAGGTTGATCCATGAGAAGTTGTCAGTGGTCTCACAAACCACACAGCAGAGTGAACAGCATGTCTAAGACACCGAGTGCTGCAACTTGAGGCTACAGAGTAGTCAGGGCTTTGCTTAAGATTGTTATCCAAGTTTCCAGAAAGATCATAGAAGTCTGATTATTTAATAAAAAAGAGCAAAACATACCAGTAGAACTTCATGAAATTCAGTCACAAATACTCATCAGCCATGTTATAAAGGTCTTTGAAAAAGATATTCATCCAAATTGCTTGTAAAGTATCTTTGAAACCAAGCCTGATGCATCTGAGACATGATTTTACTCTACATATTCAGAGATCAAGAACTGTAAAAAATTTTCACAAGCTTTCGATAGAAAATGTAGCTCCTCTTTACTTAAATATTTTGATTGACTAGCAGATGCTCAATGAAATGACTACTGACTTTTTTTTTAATCTCACTTTCAAATACAGCTTTATTTGTTTTGCTTTCATGGATCATCAGTTCACCTAACAGAGAAATCAATGTCCTATATAGAACAAAACAATCTTAGTAGAAATAACAGTAACTTAAAACTTTACTACAACATTGTGTAACAAGCACTGAAGTTGGTATTATCCATGTCAGAATTTGATTCTCATAGGACATGCCGTATTTC
Source organism: Elanus axillaris (assembly GCA_026212715.1). Taxonomy (NCBI): domain Eukaryota; kingdom Metazoa; phylum Chordata; class Aves; order Accipitriformes; family Accipitridae; genus Elanus; species Elanus axillaris. Next base: position 65,952,713 of record JANZLQ010000079.1, on the reverse strand, counting down.
TCTTACTCTGCAACTATATTATTCTTTTAGTAAGAGAGAGCAAACCTAGACATGCCTGAAACCACCTGCAACTTGCAGATAATTACTGGGATGTGTTGGTAAGAACAGGATAATGAAGAAGGGAGAGTTTTCTTCAGGGGAACCAAATTCTTTTCATGATTGCACAGGTGTCTGTGCTTGAAAACTTTCTCAGAAATCATCACCTTTTTTTTTCACAACCTGAAAGTGAGGATATTCCCTTCTGCCCAGCTATCCATTTTCATTCTGCCCGTCTGTCTCTCTCTTACACATACACATACCAAGAGGAAAACATGCTTCTTCTAGGAAAAAGGCATACAAATTAAGTATGAACTTCCTTCTATTTTAACAATAAATATTGCATTAAAAAATCTGCCAAGGAACAAATTCTATTTAAATGTTGCAAATCTATTGTGGAGTGCTTCCATGATGTTGGCACAGCAGCAATTTTTTTACTTTAAAATTTCTAAACTTAGAATTTGCTGTAACCTATCTGTGAGATCACATTAACACAAATGCATTAAAATGACTAGTGAAATGTCACTTCTTTACATTGGCCAGTTTTGCGCTAGCAAACAGGTTCCTTCTGCAGCTGTGTCGTCCTCCAGCATGGAAAAAACTTTCCTCATCTGAATGTACTTAATTTTGCAAAGCTTTAGGAAGACAAAAGGTTGGTTTGGGTTTGGTTGTTTGTTTTGTTTCTAAAAGACAAACTGTTCTCCTGAAAGTGTTGATTTATGCTCTTTATTCTCCCCTATTTCTGCTCTGACAGCTTTTATCTTATGTTAAGTAAACACAAACGAGGCATCTTGCAAGGCTGAAAGAGGGTCCCTTTCATGGCTCACCCCATTTGATTGTAAAGCACACACTACAGCAGAGTACTAACAGCATCTCCTGTCCTTCAAGTGCTGAGGTTGAAGGGCAGAAGTATTATTAAGTAGGAGCCTGTGACACTTTCTCAGGTGAAAATTCCATCAACATTTGCTATTCTTTTTTAATTTGAAACACATCGAGCTTAATGAACTTTAATTGACTTAGCCAGGTAGCCTGCTGAAACAGCGGAAAGGCTTTCTCTCCCTGCCTGAGACTGGTCAGTCTCAGATGAGGCAGAGGCTGATGTTCCTGCTTAACAGTTTCATTTTGATTCAGACTAAAAGCGATTAAAAAAAAATAAAATAATAATGAAGTTTTCAGACCACCAGAAATCTTCATTTGTTTTCAGACTAGTACTGAAGTCCTTTACTTCAAGGTTAGCCATACATACTTACAGATCCAATTTATGTGCCTTGCTGTTATTTTTTAAATATTGATGCAACTTCCTACCTGGTAGCAGAAAAGGAATTCAAAGAGAGATTAATAAAATTCAGCAATACTGAGTATTCTTTTTTTATATAGCCATAGAACTTATCTAAAAATTACAAACTTGCACAATTTCAAACAGATTTCATGAGTTTTATCTGATAACTAAACACACTTATCAGTGATTTGTAATTTGTGCTCAGTTGTGATTCTATGTGCAAGGCAGATGATGAGATAAATGCAGCTCACAGGGGACCTGATCAGAGCCTAGTGAAGCCAATGAACAGCAATTTATAACTTTCAAAAGGCTTTGGTTACAGCCTTTGGTTAGGTTTAAAGTTTGAGTGCTTCAAAGGCTTGATTACCAGAAAAGAAAATCACAGTAGTATTCATGGAAAGTGACTATAAAATTAACTAATTAACATTACACTAATGGGGGGGGGGGGTTCAGAAAATTCGACTAATATTTAAGCAATAGACATTTCATCAAAAGATTTTTAATTCTTGGTATGCATGCATTAGCTTCTGTCTAAAGCTTTTACAGTATTTTACACACATTAATAAATTAAGTCTCAGATTTCTGAGAAATAAAGGTACAGGAGTAATGTTGCCCTCATTGCATGTGGGAGGGTAGGGAGGAGAGGACAAAAAGAAAAGCATCTAATATGGCAATATTATTTAATAATGAGTCTCATTGGTTTTAGCCAATAATCCCCTACCACAAGTGCTTCAACACATCTTACACTTGCAGTTGCTTTTCCTCCAGAGAAACATATTAAACTACAGCAGAAAAAATGAAAGCCTGACTTCCACTCAACCTTGGGCAAGAACAGTGCACCATTTTACACAGTTCGACCTTTCTTCAGACCCATTCCTTGGTGAAAAAGCAGGGTAGTGCTCCTGTCCAGATAGCTGCCAGCTAGGAAGAAGTGCCAATGAAGAGTCAGGACTCACAAATCAAAAAAGTTGGAAAAAGTTGAATCTGTCTATGCTGACCTGTATGCTGACCAAAACAGATATATTTCAGATAATCAAGACTGCTTCTGCATCAACATGCGTCAAAGCACAAGTAACATACCTCCCTCAGATTCACTCTCCTTGTTCAAACTGTTAGACCATAGCCTCTCAGTGTCAAGAAACATTTTGTGTAGAGACTCCAACTGATTTTGTTTAAGTTTCATATTAACAACCCTTAAACCAATTGCAAATTTCCACATACTGATTCTTTAACTGTCAGCAAATTTCTGTAGTGGATCACTATAAAATATGCATTCACATTCTCGAATTAGAAATGACCACTTTATGGGCATGGGAAAAAGTCTGAAGAAGACATATCTAAAAATATTTCAGCTGCAAAATAATCTCGTACCTTATGCTGGAACACTTGCATTAATTAAGAATTTTGTAGTGACAGTAATTTGAAGAGTGCCATTTAGAAACATGACATTTAGGATGCCTCCATACTAAGTAAAAATTCAAAGGCTTAAATTGGGAGAAGCCTTCTGTAATTCTTCTCAACAAAGCATCATGTGAAAAGGAAGGTAACTTAACCCGTAGCCCCTGGCAAAACCAAGAAAGCCAGATAGTATCACCTAATATTCTTCAATAGATTTATTTTTTTAACCAATTCAATCTCTCAGTTATCAATGTAATCTTTAAAGTTTTCTGTCCATTTTCTCCACTTTCTTTCAGAGAACGAGATGGTAGGGAAGACATTGCTCAGTAGCTTTTGATAGACCTCAGTCATGGGGTTTGGTGAGGAGACTGGCCTGTGACCACCAAATGAGTTAGGACAATTACTTTTTTGAGGTGAGTATCTCTGACAAAAAAAACAAGACTAGGACTGCCAACTTGGTTCACATAAGACACAGAGATTTATGGTGTTTGACAGAAATACTACTACTAACAATTTCATTCTCATAATCAGAGGTAAAACTGGCTTTGTGAATATAACTATACAAAGACACAGTACATTCAGACAAGCAGCTTCAAACACAAATTTTCATTTACTAGAATTTAGTGTGTATTTTCTTGAAAAAATTCATTGAAGGCAAGACTGGGCACTATGTTTAAACTAAAAAAAACAAATAGGTAGTCTTCAAATTCATGAAGGGAAAAATCAAAGATGTGAAAAGTGTAAAAGAACTATAGATAGGTATGAAAAAATTTGATGGATTATACATGCAGACTTTGTACGCTTACACCATGAATGAAAACAAATATACATGACTGAATATTTACACACCTCCTATGTATCTACACAGATGCACAATATTCTAATGCAAGAATAAGTAAACATGATGGCATATACATATATTTCGTTAAATTATTAATGGCTGATCTTTGGCTCCAAAGCCTGTTTCTTCAAATATAAAAATAGTACTGAGATTTCATCCCCTTTAAAATAATTGTAAGTACCACTTTAGGAATCAGTAAGTTGTTTTACTGTAATCCATGAATATCACACTGCAGTAAATCATTTGCTTCAAAAGGTAATTAAATCTAATTAAAATATTTATGTATTTTAAACATATATTAGTAACTTTTATTGTGAAAATAACATAAGAAACTGATGTATTAGTGTTCAAATCAAATCAAAATTATCATTTGCTTCATTTTTACTTTGACAAAAAAGGATTAAAATATATTTCAGAAAGTTTTTGAAAAGCAAAGGAAAAAGAAAGATCAAATTCACAACTGAGTAACATGGTAAGTAATTAGGGTCATGTCATGCGCATCCCCCTTTTGCAAAACAAACACCTCAATACCTAGAGCTCCAACCAGTGCCTTGGAAAATCCATTCGACTGCCATATATCCGTGGGCAGCTTAGCCCAGGATCTCCCACCTCTTAGGGAAACTCATTACCCCCAATGCATACTGTGTCTCTGAAGTGAGGTACACTGCTGACATGTTCTCTTTCCCTAAACAAATAAAACTAGAGCAGGAACCAAAACTTTCTTCCTCGGAAAGGTGACCACTACACTGGAGAGGTGTTCTCAATTTTTTCCTCCATCACAGCAGAACAAGTCTGAGAGGTGATATTGTTATGGAAAATATCCATGCCAGAAGTGCTATGCAAAGTAAACGTACAGGTTCAAATCCTCTCCAGCAGAGGACAGAAATTACTCTGCACTTTCAACATCTGGGCTGAACAGTTTTGATTCCTGAGCAGATGCAGGAGATATTCAGGTATATACTCAAATACACACACTCAAAATTGTATTAGCGTGATTATTGAATTGTTATTTTATTACTTCTATTCACTGAATTCATTGTATCAATTTATCTAAAACATCAACTAATTGAAAATGCAATGCAAACAAAATGGAAGAAGTAATCTTCCACAAGCTTGCTTATATGTTTCCCCATGTGTATTTACATGAACCCCTTTCACAGGGTGATGATGCACCTGAGGAGCACTGCACTAATGAGGCGGTAGGAAGGAGAATGCTCAGCTAGGAAGTTCACTATTCAGTTTTACCATTATTTCATACTTACAAATTGGCATTACCATAATTTCATAATTCATACACTAAAACACCTGTCACTATCCAAAATAAAATGCAGCTCTTGCAGGTTTCTCCTTCTACCAGCCATATTCAGAAATCCCCATTTTTTTCATTATTCAACTTGTGTCCAGATCTCTCTGCTAGCCATTTGCCTCCCACAGTATTTAAGCAGATGCAATGTAATTTTAACATTTCCCAATTTACATACTGCACATTCCAGTCCTGCCATCCTTTCGACAGCATAGCGCTCTGCTTGCATTGCCAAAACAAATCAGCTAATTATGTAGCTAGACAGAGCAGCGATCAGATAGACCTGATATTCATTTGATTAAAACAAAAAGGAAAACCCAGAAAAGCAAACTAAGCAAACAAGAAAGAGAATACATGATGTTCAAAGATGTTCTACTTATTGGACTAAGTAACCATGATCTTGTTAGTCTTACCTCTGTTCCTCTCATCATCTTTTTACCCTCTAATGCTCCAGCAAGCTCCAGGCATGCAGGCCCGAGTGAAACCTCATGTACTGCCACTGCGAGGTTTGGAAGACAAAACAAGTTTCTGGGGATGTAAAATCCACCTCTGACATTTATGAGCATCAGTCAGTGTAGTGGAATGTGATTTCTGCATGGCCCTTTTGCAATTTAATTCAATATAAAGAAAAAAAGTTTTTCAATAAAATGGTTTTGGTTATTCTTTGAAAAACAATCAAATGCCTTCCAAAAAAAACCCAATGAAACAACCTAAGTGTACTTATTTATTAAATGGTTTTTTTGATCTGCAAAACAGGAGATAACCTGCACTCCAAGAGATTGCCTTTACATCCAATGAGGCCTTTTCTCCTTCCAGTACACCTCTGTCAGCAGCAGTAGTGCAAGCCATATCCATCACTTAGCTGTAATTAAAAAATGAGGTTCCATTACATTTTGTCACAGGTAATACACAACACTGAAATAGATGGTCAGGATCTATTTCTAAGAACAGTGTGTATTAAATTTATAAAATATGTATTGAAAGTATTTATTGAATTATGGCAGATTATTGGCTTGAAATACATTTGTTAATTATTTTGTTTTAATTTAGTCATATGAAATGGTTGTTGAGCCACTGAAAGATATTACCAATTATAGATTAATTTAAAATTCTATTCTCTCTTCATTGAGACAGAATCATCTAAAGTAGAGTTGTTATACAAAATATGTACATTGGATAAAGGGTTTTTCCTCCACAGTTGCCTTTATTTTCTTTTTTACAAAAAAGAGGGGAAGTCACTTTAAGCTTCAGAAAAACATGTCAGTTTTCAGCCTGAAAAATAAAAGACTGATAAAGATATTAAGATCTGAAAATTTATTCAAATTTAACCAGACCCTTTGTTATATGCTTCACCTATAATATTTATCAGAAAAACTATAAAAGGGAATTATTTAATATTCTACTTCACTTTATATTTTGGAAGAGTGTTTGTTTTTCACAATTTACTTTGAAGTCTCTTGGTACAAAAAAAACCTCTATCTTCGATCTATTGGGCGTTCAAACGAAGTAGGACATATTCCTTAACAAGGGCACAGCCCCCGTGCTGCTCTCAAGATGAGCCAAACAGTACATGTTAAGGTTGACAGGGGAAAGTGTTTGCCTGCAAGTAAAGTTGCCTATAATCATAGCCACTGATAAGTGGCTCTAAAATAAGCACTCAAATAAACTTTGGTCAGGGACCTATGACCTGAACTATAAACAACAGCAAAAGTACCAAAGAAGCCATTTACTCCCATACAGACAGATGTACAGATGTACAGACAGACTGTTGCTCTCATACAGCAAAACAAAAAGAGCCTCCCTTTACCATGGTGAATAAAACACCAGATGCCCATCTTTATCTTCCATCCATATTCACTCAGAATGAAGTTGTCTAAATATAATAAATAGGTTTCTGGCTTTCAGCAAATGAAAACATTTTACTTTGGAGATCTCAGAAGAGGTTTTAGCCACAAGCCAATATTCATCCGAACGACAAAATTTAATTTAGCCAAATATTTATGTTTCATTTTTGAAGGACAGTGAGTTATGAACTATTCAAACATGTTTAAGCTAAAGATGTGTAATAATTAGAATAGCCAAATAGATATTAATAATTCAGTGGTGGAGAACAGCAAGAAATTGAGGGTGGAAAATTATTAATAGAACTTTTCATCATAATCTTAGAAAATACATTTATCCATAAACTGCAAATCAAAATATGTAATATGGCAAAAATGGAACATGAAGCACATTCAAATTATTCTGATGTACTAGTTCTGCAAACGTACAGCACCCATGGGTGACATTTTTAAAAAATCATTTTTACCATTTATGGTTCCTTATGCCTAGAGTTCTGAATGATGTTCAGGCACAGAGTCCAGATGCTTACATGTATCTAGGTCCCTAGCTCATTCTGTAATCCAAATATAGATAGGCTCCTGACTTCCATCTCAGATCTTCATCTAACATCCTAAAGATTTGCACACTCTGTGCAGAGCACTAGGTAAAACTGACATTTTCAAAGCCGTTCCAGAAACAGAAAAGTTTGTCCAGGAAACATGAAACCAACTCAAATATAATATTCCATTTGCTCATTTTGCCAATGGCATAAAATCAGTATGTATATTCAATGTTAAGATGAGCTGCTATTCAGTGACACTTTATGGAATTACAAGTCAGTAGCCCCAGCAGGAACATCTGTTACCATTTTACGCGGATTCATGGTACCTGCTTTCCTGAGCTATAAAGCTAGCTCTCCTTCCCTGAAGCAAGTCTGAACTCTGTCATGCTGTGAGGAACAAGTGCGGGACTGGAAGTTTACTGGAGCTCTCCCATACCTTCCACAGAAAAATAAATTTGGTCTAGCCTGTGAAGAATGTAAAAGTTAGCTGCAGCTTAGAAATGATAGAAACAACCATGGTCACATCAAGCAATGTTCATACAGTCCTGGGGAATGAAGGGGGTGGTGGTGAAAACTGCTGAACACTGACAGGTTGTATAATACCGAAGGAGTATTCCTCAGAACTGTCTTAACAAAAATAATCTCTTGACAGAAGAAAATTAGCCTGCATGCAAACAACACAGCACAGCATACAGGCAAACTACAGGAAAATCTATCTTCAGGAAACAAGAACAGAGGACAGTTTAAAGGGAAGCAAGGAATTTTAAACTCATAGCTAATACCTTTAAATACCAAACTAAACCCAAAGAGATTTAATTGGATTCAGTCATCATTTATGTCACATTTAGTTCACATTTAGCTAAGTAATATGCATATGAAATAATACAATTACTAGGTCCTGAATTTAATTCAACACCAAAAAACTTCAAATTTTTATTAGATCTCTTCCATTTCAGAGAGATCAGCAATCATAATAAATGCACTACTTCAATAAATACACAATAAGAGCATGTACAAATCCTACTCAATTTATCAATGCCCAGCATCACATCACTGCATTTAATATTCTGTTCCAAATTTCAAAAAAACCTTGTCCTGGTTTCAGCTGGGATAGAGTTAATTTTGTTCCTTACAGTAGCTGGTACAGTGCTGTGTTTTGGATTTAGTATGAGAACAATGTTGATAATACACTGATGTTTCAGTAGTTGCTAAGTAGCTCTTATCCTAAGTTAAGGATTTTTCAGCTTCCCATGCTCTGCCAGCGAGCACATGCACAAGAAGCTGGGAGGGAGCATGGCCAGGACACCCAACCCAAACTAGCCAAAGGGATATTCCATACCATAGCATGTCATGCTCAGGATATAAAACTGTGGGGGAGTTGGCCAGGAGGGGTGGCTTGCTGCTCGGGTATCGGTCAGCGGGTAGTGAGTAATTTTACTGTGCATCATTTGTCTTCTCTTGGGGTATATTTCTCTCTCTTTTTGTTAGAGTTCTTTTCTTTGTTGTTGTTGTTGTTATTATTATTATTATATTAGTCCTATTATTAGTCCTATTATTATTATATTTTACTATTGGTTTTGTTGGTATATTATATTTTATTTTAGTTATTAAACTGTTCTTATCTCAACCAATGAGTTTATTTTTTCCATCCAGTTCTCCTCCCCATCCCATTGGGAGCAGGGAGGAGTGAGCAAGCAGCTATGTGGTATTGCTGGCTGGGATTAAACCACAATAGTCCTTTTTGGTACCCAGTGTGGGGTCCAAAGCATTGATATAACAATAGATCTGACTAGACCATGTTAAAACAAAATAAGGTTAAGGGACCTGCACAGGTGATACAGTTTTTAGGAATAAAATGGTAAGATGGACGTCGTCAGATCCCCATGTATGTGATCAACAAAATAGCAACTGTATCTCCACCAACTAATAAAAAGGAATCACAGGCCTTCTTAGGTATTGTGGGTTTTGGAGAATGTATATCCCAAATTACAGTTTGATTATAAGCCTTCTCTATCAAGTGACCTGGAAGAAGAACAATTTTAAATGGAGTCCTGAGCAACGACAAGCCTTTGAACAAATTAAACAGGAGATTGTTCATGCAGTAGCCCTTGGGACAGTCCGGGTAGAACAAGATGTTAAAAATGTTCTCTATACCGCAGCTGGGGAGAATGGCCCTGCCTGGAGCCTCTGGCAGAAAGCACCTGGGGAAACCCAAGGCCGACCCCTGGGGTTTTGGAGTCGGGGATACAGAGGATCTGAGGTCTGCTATACTCCAACTGAAAAAGAGATAT
>JANZLQ010000079.1:65932537-65943082 GCA_026212715.1 Elanus axillaris | reverse complement strand
CCTTGAAAAGCAAGTCTTGTGGTGAAATGGCACCCCAGAAAGAAATGAGTTGGACAACAGGACTCGCTTCCAAAACAACTTCACTGACACCTGGGCCACAGAGCATGGCACTGAGTGGGTGTACCACATCCCCTATCAGGCACCGGCCCCTGGGAAAATCGAATGATACAATGGACTGTTACAGACTACACTGAGAGCAATGGGGGGTGGAACCTTCAAACACTGGGATACACATTTAGCAAAAGCCACCTGGTTAGTCAACACCAGAGGACCTGTCAATCAGGCTGGCCCTGCCCAATCAGAACTTTTACGTACTGTAGAAGGGGATAAAGTCCCCGCAGTGCACATAAAAGATACGTTAGGGAAGACGGTCTGGGTCACTCCTGCCTCAGGCAAAGGCAAAGGCATTTGTGTGACTGCTTTTGCTCAAGGACCTGGGTGCACATGGTGGGTGCTGTGGAAGGATGGGGAACGCCAGTGTGTGCCTCAAGGGGGTTTGATTTTAGGTGAGAATAGCCAATGAATTAAACTGTATGATGTTAATTGCAGTATAACCCTGCGACTGGATGTTATCATTACTGTAATTGTTATAAGCTGTATCAACAGTATTACAGGAAGAATCACTTAGATTAAGCCAGAATGAACTTTGATAAAACCGAGCGAAGCGCAGTAGTGATGGCACCAGAACTGCCTGCAACATGCAACAATCCAGCACTACACGCCATCCTCCTGCTGCGGCCAATGTCACCCACCCACCGCACCGCACCGCACCGCAGCCTGATCCTGCCCTCCTGACTGAGCAGACTTCACACCATCCCTCCTGCCCAGATAGACTGTTACGCCAGACAGAGCCCAAAGTCATTGACTGAATGAACTGAACATCTTATAGGGATGGCCCATAGACCAAGGGGATGATACCTGTGGGTATATATTATGAAACAAGAAAGGCGGTGGTGATTAATTGGGATGTACTGGAGAGTGTGGGACCTGGGCATGATGTAAATGGTATAAAACAAGGGGTAGACACTGTCCTGGTTTCAGCTAGGAATTTTCTTCCTTTCGGTAGCTGGTACAGTGCTGTGTTTTGGATTTAGTATGAGAACAATGTTGATAACACACTAATTTTTTAGTTGTTGCTATGTAGCGCTTACCTTAAGTTAGAGGGGTTTTCAGTTTCCCATGCTCTGCCAGCAAGTGCGTACACGAGAAGCTGGGAGGGAGCATGGCCAGGACAGGCAACCTGAACTAGCCAAAGGGATATTCCATAGAACAGAATGTCATGCTCAGTATATAAACTGGGGGGAGTTGGCCAGGAGGGGCGGATCGCCGCTCGGGTATCAGTCAGCAGGTCGTGAGCAGCTGCATTGTGCACCACTTGTCTTTTCTGGGATTTCTTTTCTCTGTCTTTTTGTTATATTTTTTTCATTATTATTGTTACTATTATTATTCCTGTTATTATTATTATATTTTACTATAATTGTTTTGTTTAGTTTAGTTATTAAACTGTTCTTATCTCAACCTATGAGGTTTTTTCTGTTTCTGCTCCACATCCCATTGAGAGCAGGGAAAAATGAGCGAGCAGCTGTGTGGTACTTAGTTGCTGGCTGGGGTTAAACCACAACACACCATTAAGTTAGTAAAAACATGTATTTCAGATATTTACTGACATAATGCATGCAATTAAAAGTCAGTTTTGGTCATGTGGGCACCTAAATTGGGTTACTTATCTCTCACTTGTCCCACACATGCAACGTCTATTGCTTAATAAGCCATTGGATTTCAGACATTTTCAATTTTGACCCTTTTTAAATGCTCTGTTAGATTGCCTACCATCTGGTAGTGCTTACTCTTAATACCACATTCCCTTTGTGTTACAGAAGTGTGTTTCGTATAATTATATCTTTAATGTGATAGATGTATGTAACACTAGCATTCCCAAGCTGGCAACAAATGGGCTGAGGGGACAATTTCAGCAAAGTATCTTGTTAGTAGGCTACGGTAACAGCATGTTCAATTGCATCAGGTTGCAATTCTCAGCAGAGATCTGCCAACCTGCCCAAGTCATGGGAAATAGAAAATTCGCATACATTTTTTTTTTAATTATTACAAGATATTTATTTACAAACGCTAAGATACTATGAAGAATATCTAGGCTAACTTCTCCCTGCCAGTTTGAATAAACAGCTCAGTATCTCCTAGCTAACGGACTCAGTAAGAATGGAAAACTACATAGCAGAGCTAACAGATTTAAAAAAAATAAAAATCAATGCATCATTTCCGTTTATATAAAGGAATTCATTATATCTTCAGGAAGAGATGTGGGAGGGAGAAAGAAAAACAGACTGAGGAAAAGAGACGCTTAAAAAAAATAATCTGCCAGGGTCTACATCACTGTGCTCTTGCTAACTTTCAAATGAGAACTTCAAGTTGCCTATAGCAGGATTTCTCTACCTGAAAATTAGACCATAAGAAATGCTATAAATAACAGAAAAAGCAGGATTCGGTATTTAGGGAGTCACCTAGATTACAGTTTCCATGAACACTGGGCACACTGCTCAGAAAAACAGGACATCTCTGAAGTATACTTGGTAAGGTGGGTAACAAGAAAGGTACCCAATTATTAACTGAAGCTTGAGGTATATGCTTGATTTATTTTACTGCTTACATTTTAAGTTTGCGTCTAGCAGACTAACCCCTAGTGGGAAAAGGAAACCTTTGTTACTACTGAGCTTGTCTGGCACTAAAGACAAGGTGAACCAGAGTGACAGACATGTTTCGCTGTTTCTTCACTGAGAAATCAAGTGCAAACAAGGCCATATGCAGCCACCCAAGGAACCTGTAGCCTAGGATGCGTTTGGGAAACCCAAAAGCTTGCAAGTGTGTACTGTCAGGCAGTAATATTATGTTTTAGGGGGTAGTGTTACCTACCACTGGTTTCACAGTAATTTCTCTACCATACAGAAATCCTAAGTCCTCCTGGAATGAACAGATGGACAGAAGTTACTCAAGAGCCTGATGAAAAACCTCTCGGTGGTCATGGGAAAGCTTGATCGCATCCCCAAGGTTTTGCAGCCATACATTTATTCTATCTCCTGGGTAGAGCTGGATAGATCTTACTCTACGTATCTTATAAAAGTTCTGTACATTTTCCATAGGTTTGACCTACAGCAAGTTGGAATTCTCATTTATCATTAGGGTCCTATGATATACTACCCTAAATTTACTGCAATTGACAGATTTGCTTAACCTCTGATCACATCAGAATGACACTGCCTATTGCTGCAGTCATGCCATAAAGCAAGGTACTTCTTGGAGGGTCTGCTAAGTTACTGCAAGATACAACAAAACCAGCCAAGGAAACATCAGTACTTCCATACTCTACTCTGCTGACAGGAGAGGAAAAAACTGGATGCAACCAGAGTACACTACGTATAGAATTGGAAGATTTGATACTGTGAGGGCATATTTTATTTCTGTGGGGCTCTTTATATACAGGAGCTCTGGCACAAGTGTAAGATTCAGTGGATTTCAGATTGAGAATTGGATGAAAAAAAAAAAACCTTGCAGTCAAAACAATTTTTATGTATACTGGCTATTTTAAATTACATCATTTAAAAAAAACAAACCAAACAAATAAAAAAAAACCCAAACAAATCAAGCTTTGACTGTGAGCATAAAGCAACCTGTGCATTTTCCGTTGAAAACAAAGTGTCTTAAAAAGAGTTTATAATAAAATACGACATTTTTAAAGTTAGAAAATTTATGATCAGCAGCATGCTAAATTCCAATAGTGTGTGAAATTATTTGTTAAAAAACATGCTCCGTTAGATAAGATACCCACATAAACACCATAGAGGTTAATAAAATACAAACAAAATCCTAATTTTAGCTATATGATGTAACTCCAGTTGTGGGAACTTCACTATCATAAATAAAAAAGTGTTTGGGGGTTGTTTTCATTTTTTTTAAATATATAATGGAAACAGACTGCATTTCTTTTGTAATCACATGAACATTTTCAAAACACAAGTTTACTCCAGACTTATTCCAGTTGGACTGCAAACCAAAGGCATAAGATTATTGCAAAATACCATGCAGCTTGCCTGAATCTGACTATCATCAGATTAAAAGATATTAGCAGAGATTTTATGGAAGCTAAATGACAGTGTCCTTGAGGTAGTACTGACATTGACTCCAGCTGATACAGTTTTTGGTCATTAACATACCTTACTATGTGTCTAGAATGAGCGCTCCAATAATTAGAGCTGAATACACTGTGATTTTTAAAATTAAATCATGCCTCTGGGAAAGAATCAGGGAATAGACAGCTAAAGGACTTTCAAGCAATTAACGAGAACTGTACTGTCAGGTTAAAAATTAAACATTGCAAAGTAGGTTAAAAGTTTCCTCTCTCAAAAAAAATTGTATGTTGACATAGAAGACAGCTCTCAGGCATGCCGTTGAGTGAAAGCAGAGGTAAGAATGAATCCCTCCTATTTACAACCAAATGAAGTAAATTTCTCTACTGATTTTCATATTCTACCCTCCTCTCTAAATATAGTATTTTGCCTTCTAGTACCTTCAAACTAAGCCTCTGAAAAAAAAAAGCTGACAAATGTTAATTAAATATTACAATGTCACCAATCTTGGATAGGTAGGCAGAAATGCAGGGGTAAAGATTCATACTTTTTAAGTGACCCCTGATACTGTACATCTCTATTTCTGCTCCTCCAGCCTGAACAATCAGAAACTGAGACACTCAAATTTTAACTCCATTATATAACCATAAAAAGCCTAAGCAACTTATCAAATGTTATGCCTTTTTTATTTAGCTTTGTAGCTGCCAAAACCCCCAAACCAAATCCTAAATCCAGACCTTTCTTTACTATTCCATGTTTTTATATAGTATTCCAATTCACTGCTCCCTCCATAGACTCAAGTCCAAGAAATCAAATATAAAGAAAAAACTTTTACTGACCAATTATAAGCATTGCTTATTTTGATGAGCTCACAAATAAAGTGCCAGTACACATTCAAAAATGTGTAGTCTTGCTAAAGTAATCAATGGGAATAACAGAATCAGTACTTTTTCCCCATAGGCCCAAGCATGATGCTGATCTTGAAAGATCTAAATTTTGATAGTACATATATATACATAATATTAATCAAAAGCTTTTTTTCTCACTGCAGTCAAAACTGATGAAAACCGAAGAGGAAGTCTCATGATATTGAGCCTCCCATGACAGTTTAAAGACTCACATTTAACTTCCCCAAAACATCACCTTTTAGATTACTTACAGGAATTCTGTAACACTTTGGTTAGATTTTGGTTTGGTTTGGTTTGGCTTTAGACATATCTCAAAATCATGATGAACATATTTGCCTTTATTTAGATTATGAAGAAGGTGAGTATTCTAAAATACAGCATCTTGCAGAAAAAAAAATGTACTTGTGTACTTCTTCATAGGTGCTGCCAGTGATCTTCAAAACATCCCAAGCTAAAATAAAAGTACCTCAGAGCACTGAGGAATTATTTGAGTTACACATATTGAGCTCTTTGTATGCTGTAAACTTTACGCTATGTTCAAGTATATAACATGTCAAAAGTGTGACAGAAAATGCAATGAATGGACTGTTATTCCAGGACTAGAAGGGACATAATGAAAATTGGGAAATGTTCAGCATATACGTGAGCTCAAACTACACATTAATATTATACATTACCCACAGACAGAAGGATGTTGATCAATAAAATAGATTGCTTTCCTTGGACAAAGATGGCATAATCCTTCCCACATCTCCCTAGAGGTCCAGAAGGTGAGAGGCTGCGGCACCATACTCAGGTGGACTCAGCTGGCTTGTTTTTGTGGTTCTTGAAGAAAATCTCAAAGGGGACAAGAGCACATGGCCCTCATGAGCCCAAAAGCACAACATATACCTCTACATATCTATTTTCACTCATATATGCTTACAATTGATACAAAAAGAAATGCCAGTAGCTAGCTTTAGTCAGCTAGATTTCATAACAAATGAATCAGTGACAGCCAATGATGAGACACTATTCAATATTAAAA
Source organism: Elanus axillaris (assembly GCA_026212715.1). Classification (NCBI taxonomy): domain Eukaryota; kingdom Metazoa; phylum Chordata; class Aves; order Accipitriformes; family Accipitridae; genus Elanus; species Elanus axillaris. Next base: position 65,937,008 of record JANZLQ010000079.1, on the reverse strand, counting down.
ATAATAGGAACTGAAGATGAAAAATAACCTAATGGATTTCTGGCCCATATTCCACATCAAAGCATTTCCAATAGAATATTTCGTTGCTTATTTTTGGTCCTGCTTCTTAAATGTCTAATTTAGATATTTGTTGCTGCCATTTCACCCCATTAATTCTATGTAATTTCTTTCCTCTTTATAACATCCATTTATGCATTTGATGACTGTTATCATACTTCTCTTCATCCTACCTTTATGGGAGTTGCATTTTACCCGGGGAACTATCATAAAGCTTAATATGTAACTTACTGTCAGAAGGAATCTTCAGACATTATAAATTCATTATTTATATTAATGCTACAATTTTGTCATTTTATTCTCTGAGGCATTTACAGAAGTAACACACAAGAATTACTGGAATGCAGCAAATAAAAAGCCAAGCACTACTAATAGTCTTTTTAATAGTAAACAGTTCTCAATTTAGTCATGTACAAAGAGCGGATGTTCAAGTAACAGGTATAGTTTAACTGTACGAAGTTTTTTCCTTAATAGAAATAAAAATTATAGTCGCCACAATAGTATTTGAAAATGATACATGGAAGATTGCCTTAGTTAAAACTGTGCTTCAGTCATAAAAACATAATTAAAAAAAAAGAAATTATTTTGTGCAAGGAATGTATACAGCATAATTATAAATCCCTAATTATTGGTTTATTAGCAAGTAATTCAGAAGTCTCAATACTGTAAGAGAACTTCATGACAAATCCTGAGCAACAAGACTGAGATGACTACCTTACGAATCCAAAACTACAGACATTTTGTACTCCTACACTACCAGTGACATAATGTATCCATTAAAACCCACACTAATTTGTATCTGATCTATTTAATATAAACCAACATGATTTATATACTTAATTTTGCATACTTCTATCTATATCAATTACATTTAGGTATGATTCAACACATTTTGTCTTCAACCCATACGGCATTACCTTCCAACTCTTCTGCTCTATATAAACCTAAGTATGTAACAGCTCACAAAAAGATAAATCTCATTAGCTTCAAATGAGACATTAGAGACATGTGACAAAAGAGAGGGACAAAGTGCTTACCCTAAGCTTCTTAAAATATAAATGATAGGTATAACATGTAGAGTGAAGACCGGTCCCAAAGAAGAACAGGTTTTAATCCAATGCATGCACATAGAAAAAAATTATAATTATGTATGTGAGCTGCACGTATAACATGCACAGACTACCACATTAGGGTGACTGCTGGTGGTCAAAGGCAGGTCCAAAAGATAGGTACAAATTAAAAATAAAATTGATTCATAAGGGAAATGTAAGTTCAAAATGGAAAAAAAGTATAATAAAAAAAAATGAGGCACACTAATACAATGCAATTATGACTTACAGTTTGGCATGTATTTAATTGGAAAATCAAACTGCACGTGTGCATGACAACACAGATGGGTTGCATAAAACTGCACAAAGTAACAGAATGGTTTTTAATAGCAACAGACACAAAAATATTCTTCCGTAAGTACCTAGATGTACACATGCAAGTATTATTGTGTCTTTCACTCTGATTAAAACCCACTGAAACCTGAGATTAGCTTTATTTACAATAGCATCAATAGACCTTTCTACGATTTATAAAGATTTATATGACAAACTTCATACATTTATATGATAACCTCAAATGTGTATACAAAAGGGTTTTGAAACTGCAGTGCCACACATTAAAAAAATCTGGCATACCTTTTCTATTCACTATGTTCTGAAATTTTCTGTACAAGTTTTAGAATAAACTCTGCTTTTACTTTTCTGTTATCATTAAAATAAGGCTTTGTGCTCCTTGAATAGATGAGAAGTTACCCAGAGAGATTCTCTCCACATAAAAGGTCAATAGTTTTTTGCCACTGTTGCAAATCAGTTCGTACTTTGTATTCATCTACACAGGAAAAAGACCTTCAGCGCTGCCTGCACTGCACCTCCTTATCCACTGCTCTGCCAGACAACCCCACATCACAGCCTTACTTCACTTCATCTTGAAGCCAGTTCAAATTTTTGTCCCCACTTCCAGTCAAAGGCTGTTCACAAACATCAAACTGAGAACCGTAACCATCAGAGTGTGAAGGCTACGTTTACTCATACACATATTACTCCATCTTGGTCCTTCTCATATGTTGCTATTTCTGGTCAAAAGATACCTCCCCGTGTGACTCTGGAGTTAGTAACTCTGTTTAATTTGTAGATTGCTGACTACAGATGACCTAGCTGAAAAGGTAATAAAACCAAGATTTCCATGACAGTGGGAGTTTCTCTGTGTACCTGTAGACACAGATGGAGATGCTACAGGGCTGGACCAATAGCCCGGGCACGTGCAAGCCCTCTGAGCATTAAGAAACTCCTGACATGCTGAAGGACACTGAGTAATTAATCGTCTCAAAAATCAACCACAGCCATTTCCACTAATGCCAGAAAGCCGTAACATACAAAAGTCACCCAAAGCCCACCACAAGTCTGCTATGAAATGAGTGAAATGCATATGGCAGCAGCAGAACCATGTGCAGTTGCTCCCATCTCCCATTGGCTTCATGCTGCTCTCAAACGGCGGCTGTGGGGCCACGGGGCTGGACGGGTGATGCTCTCCCATGGGCTCGTTCTTCCGCATGTGAGCAGGGACAGCTGGAAGCACTCCATATCTCACAGAAAGCACACAGGACTTCAATAAACTCTAACCAAAACACTGACATTAAATTCACTTTTGTGAGTCATACAATTACACAGAATTGTTGTCCAAGTTTAAGATGCAGTAATCACAGCTGTGAGGAGATAAACAGAGGTCTTGTGCTGGGTTTGATGTGCATTAGGTGCTTGGTTTACATAACGGCTTCCAAATTAGCCATTAACCTCAGAAGACTGGGAAAAGACAACGAGGAACAAAATGGTCCCCTTGTGGAAAAATTATGTAATTCTTAGTGAATTTAATTCTCCAAGAGTGTATCTGCCTGATGAAAAGCCAATTCTTCCCTGAAACACAGGCAGGACAGAGAACCATAAAACTAGAGACCCAGCCCTGCGAGGATGTGAGTAACTGATTCACAGAGCACTGAGTTTACAGACACAGCTTCCATGCTCTGTTCATATCAAAAAAGGGGGGCAAGAAGGGCGCAGGGACACTGCCCACCCCCCCAGACCACACAACAAAATATTGTTCAGTATAGATAAACATAGAAAGTTTTATAGAAATAGTGAGAATGAGGTCAAAAAATGTAACCAAATGCATCAAAGTATCCTAGCAAATGCATACAAGCATCCAGAAGCAGAAAAGCAAAAATAAATTGAGAGTTCACACAGCCTGTACCAGAATTTTCCCATGTCTTACGTGGTTAACCCAGTATTCTCCTAAGTGTGCTTATACTTAAGACTTGCTGTGATGTCCCTTTTCATATGTGCCACGAACATAATAATAGCTAAATTTACAAACTTACTCTGAATCTTCTCACTTGGATACTTAAAATACTCAGCTTTTAACCTTTTTTCTTATTATTTTGGTAGAAAATGTAATTCTTTCCCTTGGTAGTAACAACATTAACACAGCGAAATTAGAATAACCCTGTCTCTTTGGATGCTTTAAGGCTTGTCTACATACAAGCATTATATTGTTATGAAATCACATGCAAAAATAAATCAAAACAATTCTACCCTTACATACGCATTTATTCTGGTACAGAGACCTGTTAGGAGGCACTTACTAGCGTTGTCACAATTCCCATAGAGAAATATGAATATACTATGTCGTACCATTTCTTCACCCATTTCTTTAAATGCTGCCACCCAAAAAGAGTAGTACCATTATACAGTTGCAATTATTTCAGTAGAAACAACACAAAGATCTCGTATTTCTCACTGAAACAGTCCTAGTGGCTAAAAAAAATTGGGTCCAAATCAGGCCACATCATCCCAAGCCTAATGAGAGACTATTTTATTTAAATTTTATTTAAAATTTAAATAAAATTTAAATTTTATTTAAAAAACATGTCCATTCTAATGAAATAAAAACACAATAAAACCCCTAGAAAATACAGTTAATTTAACAATATGCAGACAACAGGCCTGAAAAGGACGCAGTGTTGTTTACTCATGCTGACAAAAATAAGTAATCAAATGCTACAATTTCTAAACCTTCCCACAGGAAGAATTAGGACAAAATTAGAAGAATCTTCTGTAATGAAATGGGACCAATATACCTACCACCTACTCCACATATCAGCTTAAAAAGTTACATGCAGCACAATATGGTGCATAACCTCCTATTGCCCAAACCATTGTTGGGTTGTGCACCTCATTCAGAAACCAAGCTTACAACAAAACAAGGGAATTCACTCACAAGAATAATGTCATTCATTTTAGTGGAATCGTCACATGAATAAAGTTACTCAAGCACACACACAGGTAAGTAAGAGGCTACCAGACAACACCCC
>JANZLQ010000079.1:65896244-65918214 GCA_026212715.1 Elanus axillaris | reverse complement strand
CCAAGCCTGTAGCGCTGCATGGGGTTGTTGTGACCCAAGTGCAGGACCCGGCACTTGGCCTTGTTGAACCTCATACAGCTGGCCTCGGCCCATCGATCCAGCCTGTCCAGATCTGTCTGCAGAGCCTTCCTACCCTCGAGCAGATCAACCCTCCCTCCCAACTTGGTGTCTGTGGAGTTGGTGCTAGACAGGAAGGAGAAACATTTTGCTAATGGATTTAATAAATATTTGCTAGCAACAGGAGAACAGTACATTCAGTGGGTTCCATTCCTGACTCTGAACTCAAACTGGAAAAATTTGAATATGAATTTGAAAGAAAGACCAGGGTTTATTTCCTGCCCAAAAGACACTTCAGAAAATATGAAAATTTTCTTAAATCTTGGATATTTTGGAAATTCTAAAAAAAAAAAGTTTCCACAACTGGATATAAGAGAAATATACTTTGTTTTGTCTAACCCTTTTTAAAAAAAATATGTGAGCTGTTTTGTCCATCTGCTAAAATTCAGCCTAAGGCAGATTCCTGGCACAGGAAAAATATAAAATTTTAAATCTGTGGGTTTGTGCAGCTGGCACAATTTCTGCCCCCTTTTTTTCAGTGATTCAAATGGATTTCACTGTTGGATGATCTTATTAAAAGTAGGAGGTGTTAGTCTCATCTACAATGTGATTATGTTGTCACTATTGTTGTCTGATAAAAAGCCAGCAGCATGTTCTCTGGTGAGAAAAAAAGTAATAAAGAACATGGTAATACTGCTGAATTGGACCTTCACTTTTATTTGTTCAGCCACCTGCCGTTTCAGATCTATATGAGGAATATGCCTGCCCTGCAGCCAACAGAAAAGTACAGAGATAGTCAGGCTATCTGCACAGTTGAGCTTGTTTATATGAAGCAATCTAGTAGCAGCAGCGTGGAGCCCTATGTGAGTCAAGGTTTTCAGGTGAGAAATGAGAGTCGATTAGCTTATGCACTAACATTTTTAGACCTATCCCGTTGCTTCTGCTATCTCTTTTGGTTTGTGCATCTCTGTACTGAACTGCAGGCATACTTTAAAAGGAGGTGGTATTATACTTGAAATTAAGTAAATTATAACTTGTTCAATTTTGCAGATGTATTTAGTTAAAAATACTTCATATTTCTTGTATTGTCTACAAGTATTCAAGTACTACAAGCTCTACTGTATTTCTGTTTCATACACGATAAATATCTGAGCTGCTCAAGCAGAAAAGGTAGTACTTTTTTACAGTTATAGTGCTTTTTATTTTTCATGTTTCTCTGTTTCTGAGTCACTGAACAGTTTACCCTTATACTAATCAACTCTGTAGAGATACTTTTTCATTAAGAGAGAGACAGATTGTCTTTTCCTCAGCACTGCTGCCCACTCCAAGCAGATGACTAAAGAACCATGGAGAGCATATGCTCAGCTATGCCAGTGAATGCTACACAAGCACTTTTTCTACTGCTGTGAAATGTGGCTGTTGCCATCTCTCCATTTTTCTCAGTACACTCAAAGGCTCATTCAGTTGCTAATGCTGTTTGAGTCATGGAATATCTTTGCCTACCACATGGAAACAGGAGGAGGAAAAACATGGAACATACACTTTTAGAAGGAGACTGTAAGAGAAAATACAAATAGCATTGGTAGAATTCTAGCAATACCCACAGGACTGTGGAAAAAATGTTTCACAAGGAAAAAACATTAATTAAAATTCTCTTCTGACTTTTAGAGTTCAAATGTTAAATACACAGCTTGAATTTTAATCTACAGATGCAATCTAACAGGTCAGTACTTCTACTGTTAATCATACTAAAGGATTTTATATAACGCTGTCTTTTAAATAGTGGGTCTTTAAAAAAGGAGGTCTTTTTGCATAAAGAGGCTTGGATAATTGCATTTATAGCAACATCTATGCTGCTTTTATTTTGAAATACGATGCTGGTTTGAGACTACATATGTAGAAATGCTGAATGAACAGCTAGTATCTCAGAAAAAGGTAGAAATTTATTATTTTAACTTGTAAATATGGATAAATGGACTATTGAGAATAGTTAAGGCTGAATGTTATTAATACAGATGTCATGCAGGCTATGTTGTGTAAGCACTGAGTGTTGACATTGCACTATAATACCTGTGGGATCCAGTGATCACTGTAAACAAGGCAAAGACTTTGGTTGACTAAAAGTTAGAGCAGGTCTGGCTGTCATCTAATGAAGGACAATAACCTGGCAACACTTTTAACCATCTTTAAGAATTCTGTTATGTTAGCAATTCCTATATTTCTACTGTTTAAGTGAGATCCCACTAGTTTCAGTTCTGTAGGATAGACTAAATCCTACATATGTGCTAATCTTTCCTAAGCAATCTGTATGGCTCCCTGACCCCGAGTATCCAGCAGGACAAACACATAGGAATGTAAATCACCTTTGTGGGGTGTGATAAGCAGCAAATCAACTGTTTGACCACTGACCTCTTGGGTAGTGCTTTTTACATTGTAAATGTTCTTCAGCTTTTATCATACGATGCCTTGATCCATGGTCATTGAGATAAAAAGTGATCTTTTTTCATGAAACTCTGAAAGAGAATGCAGTCATGCAGGTCACCTCACTTTCAGTCATAAATCAAACAAAGTGTTCTGCAACAAAAATAAAAATCTTATACTGCACAAGATTATTTATCTTGCTTATACAAGATAATCAATTCAAACCTCAGAGGGAGGTCACTGTCTGTGGTCATACTTTTAAAGATATTATACTGGCGTCTAGCAGGAACATGTAACGCTGCAGAGCTTGCAGGATTATTTCTGTAACCTTTGGAAATAAGCAATAAAGCACATTTTATCCATGTTATTTTAAAACAAATTTTTGCAAACTAATAAATGATTAAAGCCTATTCTATCAGCACTGCTAAGCTATTTCCTGAAATTTTTAGGTGACTATCATGTACTTAATTTTGCCTACCTATAGTAATTTACTCTGTGATTCAGCAAAATTATTAAGCTTATGTAGTCTTGTTGATTTCACAGACAGCATGCACATGCTCAGATTTTGATACACAACTCGATAACTTGGGGAACTGAGATCCAAATATTAATCTTACAGTATTGCATCCATCCACATATATCTTGGGTTTGGGTTAGGCTTCTCAGTACAGACACTTTGGCATATTTTTCCACACAGAATTATCCTTAGAAAGATTATACCCAAATGTGGCAATTTAACAATTTCTGTTCAACAAAGGAAAGCAAACCAAACCAAAATATTTTTCAGGTACTCTTCTTCAGTAAATGAGAGACGCATCAGGACATGGTGAAATCTAAGCCGGGTATCCGATGCCAGTCAGTCCTTTCTGATTGTTCAGAAGATTAATCTAGTCATTCCTGTTCCTCAGACTCTTTTTCCTGAAGACTGAGATGTGGGATAATGAGCAGAATATCCTGCTCTCCTTAGAGCTGTTTACCAGCACAAGAGAGGTACAGTTTTCTGAATTTAATCTCAGTGTTATTTCAGATCAATATGTAGTCCTTTGCCTGTTCATCATAGTGACCATCTTTGTATAAACTGATGCCTATTATATGGACATCTCCTTGGTCTTCTGCTTTCATTTTCTTTCCAAACTTTCCTTCAAAGTGTTCTGAATTGCAATTTTTGCATAAAATAAAATTCCAGCCACCTTTTAAGAGGACTGATAGAAATATTTGAAAAAGAAGATTGCACATTCCTTTTGGTGGTCTGGGTTACCTATTTAGGTTACATATCCCATCTCATGTAACCTTACCAAAGGCAGCTAATAAGCTGCCAAAGCTGTTGATAGCAATCAATTCGTTAATTCAGCGTTGAGATTTTAAATTTCCACATTTCTCAACTAACTCAGCACACTACACTGGCTAATCTGAAGTTTTCATATGATTATGTACTGTAAAGTGTGACTTTAGGATTATGCTAAATACATCAACCACAGATCCAGGGTTTCTTCTTCACTGTCTGTAATACAAAAACCTACAATTTTTTGTCTTAAATGTAAATATATGTAGCAGAAGTTATTGGAATGAAATCAGTTGAATTAATGGCCTCATTTCAATGTAAGTGGCAGGAGAATCTAATTCTGACACATTTTCATTGTGTCTCTGAGGCACATGTCTTACTTAAATTTTACAAAGTACAGAGTCAAATTCAAATGGATAGTAAATTCTATATATAAACTATGAGGATGAAAATCTTTGAGTTAGTACTCTTGCATGCAGATTGAATTCAATCTAGGCAGAATAGCGCTGCCAAAAATTATCTAGAGAAATATTGCAGTCTTTGAGTTTCAGTCTTTACTAATAATATTAAAAGCTGCTGGGTTTTTTTCCCCGAGAAAATAATTTAAATGTCACTGCATTTTTTGAGTTATGGATAATGATAACATCTGCATGGTTCAGTTGCAGTAGCATCAATAGACCTTCCTTTTAGGGTTGCCACATGGAAGTTTCTTGCTATAACAAGACTGTAATTTTCACTCCTACTTGAGTAAACCTATGCCAAAGTATGAAGAAATGCCCCTAAAATCTTTCTTCTGTCTTATTTGGTAAATGTCAAATCACAGCTTAGCAAGTGTCTTGTCCTCACATCAGCAATAGCAGAATACGTATGATTGTTATAGGAACAGTAAAGGGCTCATGGTACAGAATTCACAGCCTTAAAGTAGGTTTTTGTATGTTCCACAAACTTTCTCTTCAACATAATAAAACTGGAGGTAGCTGAGGGCATTGGCTTGAGAATGAACTGGGAAAGGGGCTGACCAGGGCTGTGCAGCTTGGTACTCTTGTAGACTGAATAAATTATTCAGCTTTTCTTGGGCCTTTCTTGCAAAACATTTCCTTGAGGATAAATGGAACCTGATGTGTCAGTTGGCAGTGAGATTCTGAAATTAATAAAACACTACCTGGTATTTTTTAACATCTTCTAGTCTGTTTTATCTCCTAGCAAATGTTTCAAATTAGCATGTCACATTCTATAGACAGCTGAGAGACAAATTCTCTCAAACACAGCGTATTAGGCTAAATAATGTAACATATTATTTGAAAAATCAGTAGATCAAAGTGAGTGGTTTTGGTGTCTCATAGCACCAAACAAAAAATACATTATAAATCAAATTCAGCACTAGAACTCTGTGAGAAAAGTCCACCACATAACAGTAATAATTCATTTACTTGCTTTGTCTTCACTTGCCAGTATTTCCTATTTGAAGATTATACCAATAAGAAATAATGCTGATTGTTGTGTTCAGAGCTTTTTTGGCATAACTGCTTTCTAAATCTTAAGCAAATCATAAAAGTCACAGGAAGTGAATGTCAGCACCTTTCTAAAATCTAAGCATAGAAAAAAGATATTTATAGACATACTATTTTTCAATAAAACGTGCACTCTTCTTATGGCAGGAGGTTTTCAGTATTGATTGCATAATTACCACAAATATTTTCTGAAACATAATAAAATTGCAGTGTCATCTGTATTCCACCACAGATTCCTCTGCAGAAGGGGTTGAATACACCTTCATAGCAGTTCACCAAAAAAAGTAAGACTTACTTTTTCCCAAATCAAATAGTCTCTTCCTCTGTGTTTGCCCTAATTAAGGTTTTGTCCTCAGAACAACCTCACTGAAGGCAACTTCGCCCTGTAATAGGATCTTCAGTGTTGAAGTGATTTCTGTTCAGATCTTGCACTACTGTCAAGAAAGCTTTTTGGATTTCCTAGGTATGAAATTAACTGAGTTGTAAAAATCCACAGGCAAGCTAGTAATGAAACAGTTGACGATAAGGAGATGAAATGAGTTTAAAGAAAGGCTTGTGCTTCCAGCCTTTACCTTTGTCACTTTCCTTCAGTGGAAAATTGGCCAGGTCTTCTTGGAAGTAAAATACTAGAAGGTCAGTGGATAAAATAAAGGGCTAATTCTGTGAATAATAATAGAACACAGATTTATTTTTCTCCTTCAGGAATGACAGCCCTAATCATTGACCTCCAGCTTCCCTCTTTCTGGCTTAATAAATCTTAAATTCCTTTTTTGGAAAATAGGTGCTGCTATCCTATTTTCCAGGCAGGTAGCAGAGCTTAAGGGGTTAAAAACCTCATCAAGCTGAGAAAATAATTTGACTCAGTTCTCATTTTATTACAAAAAGTGGACATTGCCACATTTGCTAACCAGCCATGCTTAGAAAAAAGATTGGTTGATGAAATCTGATTGTTTTTCAAGAATTAATGTAGTCTGTTGAAGCTTTTGATTTTGGAATTGTAGAAGAACTTTTGAAGTCTATTCAATATTTCGGGATTATTAGAATCTGGCATTCTTAAACGGTGTTCTTATTGACATTTCCACACCCCTAAATAAAGTAAGTAAATAAATAAATAGATAGAATTTAGAAAGACTACTAAAATAAGTAAAGGGGTTTATTTTATTGTATTTTATAGCTGTGTGTTTTGTCTGATATGATAGCAAGACTGATTTTCACCAAGAATATAGCACACATTTGAGGTATTACTTAGAGTTCAACACTTCAAAATAGAACATCAAGGGAAAATAAGGGAGAGCCAAATTACAGAGGGAGAAGTATTTTCCAGAGCATTTCCCAGTGATGGTGTCTATTAAAACAGCAAGACTTCGCATTTTTAATCTGATTAGGTTAAAATTATGAGACCAAAAAAATAATCATCAAACCTCTAAAGTAATACTCTTAGAAGATACTGTGTTTATTTGTTCCCCAGGTTTGCCTACAACTAAAAATGAAAATTAAAAATTAAATCCATAAAATACTTTGGAACTATAGTTTTGTGTTGTTTCTTTGTGAACTCAGGAAGCTCTGAAATTATTCTGTAATTCTAGTTCTATCTCATCACCAAACATTTTAGATAAATTTAAATAAATTGTGTATAAGCATCCAGCTGAGCAAAGTAATATTGTTCTAAAAACATTTGTTTATGTTGAACAATAACTTTACACCTATTTGAGCAATAAAGAAGTATGAGATTTGTAAGTAGTAGTGTCTGAACTCAAATAAACCTAGTCTGATTAAAATTCAGACTAGGTATTTGGCATTTGGTGCAGTCTTTATTACTGAGTATCAGCATAAACATAAGCAGATTTTAATTCAAGATCATTATTTTGTTGATATTCAAAACTGCATACAATAAAAACAATATTGCATACACTAGAAACATTGCATACAATAAAAACAGATTGCATACAATGATAATGAAATCACTTAAACAACTGACTGTGAGTAGTAACTCAAAGTGCAATGTGAACCACACTAAAGTCTTGGTAGGAGGAGGACAACAGAACTTCAAAGTATTTTTTTGAAGCAAAAAACAGTTTCTTGTAAGCTCAGTTTGAAATGAGAGAATATATATAAAATCAAGCAGGAAGAAATGCTCTTCTAAAATTTTGTGGTGAACTTTCATTTTACTAAGCTGTTGTCCAGCCTTGCTTTGTTTACAAAGCAATATATATTGTGGACAAGATAGGAATAGTAAATTATACCATGTGATTAACTTTAGATTTATTTAATGAATACATTGAGTAGGGAAAATAATTACAGGTTTTCTTAGGGGAAAGGAGAAATTATAAAGACAGGCTATGTTGCTGGTTTAAGTTGATAAGAATTAGGATGTTGACAGAGAATTGCACATTCTTATTTGTAACTGTTCCTTACTCCCATACATTAGTGTGTAATTCAAGTCTTGGGCATTACCAGCTCAGGTTGTAACCCTAAATTACAGTCAGTTTGTAGCATCTCTTGTTCATATCACTGTCCTTACTGAACAGAGTAAATTAAGTCAGTGGAGCTGCTCACATGACCTTATTCATGGGGTAAGAAAATCCAGCTACATTTTTTGTATGACACATTTTTTCTATTCTTATCCATAATTCCTTTGTGAGAGTGGGCTTTTTTACATTTTAATCAACAATATGAAAGAAAGAGCTATTCTCATGATATTTGCAGAACAACGAAGAAGTGTTGAAATGTTTACAGTAGCCCTTTCTTATGATATGTTTAGACTAATTTCTCTGATTAAGGTGTTTATTCACCCGGTAAACAGTGATTAATGATACAGCAGTATTGGTGTTCATTCTTTAAACCAAAATACATAGAAAAATATTTTTTCAATAGAGTGTTTGAATTGGTGATCATTTTTGCTAATTCTTTGTGTACATTTCACTAAGTAAAATGGCAAGATCTGTAGTGCCCAGAAATTCTCTGTTATCTGAAAAGTGATGTCTATACAAAACAAGAGCAAGAAAGAACAGCTGCCATATTGTAGAGAAAAACGTATGTGGAATCCAAATCATTGTATCATTTTTCCAACAGATGTTGCAAGCATATTTCAAAAAGCAACTTGTTTACTAACTTTTTCCAGTAATAGCTGTTCAAAGCTTTCTTGTAGAAATGTTGACCACCATTATCCAATTTTCTATATATAGAAAACCACCACCATTTTTCTATATATAATATTTTAGGGTCTTTTTTAACTGTACTGCATCTAATGTACCATTTTCAACAAAACTAAGTAAATCTAAGGAGAACAGAAACATCCTTAGGCAGTATGGATCAGCAGATTTATATATTACGTGATCTACCAAGCAGAGTTCTAGAGAGCCCTAAATAATGAATGCATAGTACATCTGCTACCTCCCAGTGGCCAGGGATGGGAATTGTCCCACTTACAAGCAGTGACGTGAAGTTACACTTTAAAAGCAAGGGCTAACGATTTGAATTTGACAATATTTAAAAATCACTATTTTTATGTTTACTGTAATTGATTGGACTTGAAGATATGGGGGTGGGAATTCATATTTATGCCAATATATATCAATACAAATTAAATGTTTCTGTCTGTTAAAAAGACCAGAAAGGCACATAACTAAAGGCAACTTGTCTACTGGCCTTTGGTTAATGAAGGTTTCCTGCAAATTTAGCACTAATATTTTGCACTCCGGGTGAGGTCCTCGAATGCATCTCAGCCTCTACTGAAATCACTGGGATTTCAATACCTGGATGAGTCTGGGTTCATCAAAGCAGTTAGAAGCATTGAAACCGATGGCTCTTGTAATTGCTGGAAGCTACTTGGACATCTGCCTCTCTTCTGGGTTTTTCATAAATTATAGTGAGGTATTCAGAGCCACGAGTAGGATTGAGATATTTACCAAGGTGTGCTCGATATTTACTTTGCCAAAGTGGGAACTGAGTATCCAGATGCAGAAAGCAAAATGTTGTGATTTATAAATAAACAGAAATGCCCATGTTCAATATGAACTTGTTTTGTGATCATACAGTTCCAAAGCAGCCAGAATAACCTTTTCATTATGGTGTTGAAACTTAGGTGTTCAGTAATCTTGAAATGCAATTGCTGGATGCTCAAAAAGATTTCCCAGCATCAAGTAAATTCCCAGTGATAGCATATAATACTGCATAAACAAGTCTGTCTCACATAGCTGATTATTTTAGTACAGGAATAATGCATCAATTGTTACTGTGGATAAACAAAATTCCACTTTGCTTTTGCTATCAGCTTCCTGAATACTAAACATACAGGATTTAGCTTAGTTGAAAAGATTCTTTGACTTATAGTTACGAATTACTGCTATTGGGGAATACTTCAAATAACATGCTTCCTTCTTAATGTCCCCTTAATTTCTGCCTTTGGCTTGAGAAAGTTATTGCCTGATAACTTTCAGTGTGGCTTTGGGTTAAGGTTTGTAAATGACATGTAAATGACAGCCTCTTTTAACTGGAAGGTTATTCACCAAATGCAACAGAATATCATGAACTGTGTTTGTGTGTTTCTGTTGTAATACCTCCCCCCTATCAACCATCCAGACTTCTATAATTTGTGAACTTGCTTATCCAAATTTCCAGGGGGGAACCACATCTGCCTTCTGTGCTTAGAAAGTATTGTTCATGACAGTAGTATTCTTAACAGATCATTAATAAACAGTGAAGAAGTCTTGAAAAACCTGGTGGAATAGCACCTGGCAAGTCAGCATTTCACAACTTGAGGATAAAAACATACCCCTATCATAGAAACTGTTATGGTAGACTACAATAATGAGCAAATTAAGGTCTACAGCTTTGAACCTTAGAACTGAGGGAAATGTTTAATTGCTTGTATGACAGCTGGCCAGAACTTCACTGAGTCAAGCAAATGCAATTAGTGAAATAACTCACGAAAAACCAAATTAACTTAAAGAAAACCAAACCAACAGACAGACTTTTTTACTGCATGAGCACAGAATGGTAATTTTGCAGAAATGAATATTCTTTATGAAAAGGTGTTAGTGGGATTGTAACACCTCTACCAATTATTTGCTTTGATATCCTACTCTGCTAATACTGGCTTCATCCACTCTTGCTATTCTTATCACTTAAGCCTGAGTGCCTTAAAGTAATGCATTAAGCAAATTGATTACCATCTCTTACATGCTTATTCTTTAATTTTTCCCCCCTGAGAGGCAAGTTCATGCAGTTGGAAAGCATATTCTGTATTTTTATGTACTATTGATGTGCACAAATATATCAATCTGACTGATCTATATGTCAGTCCATCTGATATAAAGCCAGATTGCGGTAACACATTCTGCAGTTGGAGCAGGAAATGATGAGGTTTGTGACAGTCCGTATTTCCTATGATCATCTCCTCCATAGTCATGGGCCAGTCTGTGGGAGTACATCACCTGCTGAAAAGGCAAACCCTGTCTATTTCTTGCACCCCACTGTGCTAGCAGAATGAAGTTGTTGAACATGATCTTTATGAGGGCCCAAAGATAAGTGTAAATTGGTGAAATACTAAAATTCAAAGCTGCAAATATGACTTAGAGGTCAGTTTACAAATGGGGATATTTAATAAAACTTAAGACTTATTTTTGGGTTCTAGGTTCTGAGGTTTTAATTTAAATGTCTGTATGTTTATTTTTAAATCTGTATTTCTAAATCAGAGTATAGACATGCAGCTGGCATTCATGCATTTAAATATGGGATTAATTAATTTACTCTTAGTACTACATTTTGTTACTTAATTGGATTTTTAGTCATGTAAAATCATTGTAAGGTTTAAGTTCTTATACTTTCTAAAAGTCTAGATCCTCTTATTTTGATAGGGCAAGGTATTTGGTCTTCAGTATTCCTTTAGCTTTCAAGCCATTTCTATTTCCCCAAGCACATCTCCCCATTTCTATTCTGTCTTGAAACATAAGTCTCGATACTCCTCTCTCATCCTCCAGTGTAATTATCCCTGCCATTCTCCCTTAATGAAACAAGTTAAAAGAAATGAATTTAAAATCCAGTTCTTTTCTACCTGATTTTTTTTTAGTGGAGGGAACAGCTGCAAGTGATTGTTTGTCATCACTCTGTTCTTGCACTGGTAATGACATACAAATATTTATTTTACCCTTATTATATCCTCCTCTCTATTTCAGTGTAGCTACAGAGATGACTGTCACAACAGTTTAAATTAAACAATGTGAAACTGTGAGTCATAAGACTGGCAAATGTACATGAATTACTTGAAGTAATTTGTTGTATTTTATTTTTAAGATTTAAATCAAAGTCTTCCCATCACATTTGATGATGATATTTTTAAAGAATTAGAATATTTTTAGTTTGAAACTGATACATATTGAAATGCTAAAAAGTGGAAGTAAATAATATCAAATAGCATACACCGGTTAAGAAATGCATTAAATTGTAGCTGGAGATAACCTTTGCCTGGAATACATCATACCAATAAAGATGAAAGGTGTTAACCCTGATGGGATTATTTTTTGCTGAGACACAAATTGGCAGAAGGTGTAATTTATACCATGCCTTAGAGATACAGCCTACAATCAGTTTAGGGCCCTAGTACTAACCATCTTCTGTATTGTATTTTCTTCCCTTTTCAGGTGTGTTGGTTTTCTACACTTATGTGACCACACATTGGGATTCTTGTTCAGAGTCTCAGTCAAGCACTGAGATGATGGTTGCCAGATGAGATGACTGTCCATGCGGTGCCCCTGCTGAATCAAGCTGAATTCACCTCCTCTTTTGCCAGTCATGATTTTATAGACTTGTCATGACATCTTTCCTTCCCAGTCTAGGTCTTGGACACCTATTTTTTTGGTCATTCCCTTTGTGCAAGATATTTCTTGTCTTTGATCATCCTTCTTGCATGTCTCTCTTCTTTTTTCAAGTTCTACTGCAATCTTCTTTGGAAGAACCAAACCACAGGCACTGTTTGCAGGTGCTATGCACATTTATATAGTACCATAATGATGCTCTCTTCTATTTTCTATTCCTTCCCTAATTATTCATAGTATTTTATTTGCTTTTTCACAGCTGCTGCATGCTGAGCAGACATCTTTATGTTTTTTTTTCATAAAATTACTTTTTCATAAGCTTTTTATCATTCTAAAATATCTTTTCTAAGTGGTAGAACCTAGCTCATAAACCTATTGCTGTGTCATACCCTAGCTTCCCAATCATTCCTATGGTTCACACTACATTTTAGAAACTGTCACTGGTGATGAAACGCTTATTTACTAGATTAACCATCTTACCATGCTGCCTACAGGGAGAACTCAGCCCTGTAAAAGAGCACTGGCAAGGAAAATGATAGAGTCACTGTAACCTGGATATCAATGGGGCAGTGAAGCTCAGGGCACTCAAACAGTACAGAGTACATACAGCAAACAGGCATTTTCCTTAAGCAGCACTACCCTTTGATGAGACCTTAGCAAGTAACTGCCCATCAGTCATCATTAAAGAGAGCTGATTCCCTCACACCTCAGCCAAAAGCCCCAGCTAGTACATAACATATAGTCTCAACAATCTGCAACTGCAAATTGCAATGGAGAATAGTCATTCCAATTGCAAACACAAAACACAGTTACTGCTGTAAAGAAACTTACAAGCAGATGAGCTAGAAATAATGAATCCTTCTTCTTTGCAGATAATAGGTTCCATGAATTCTCTCCTATTGACTGCTGTCTATGTCCTGGTTTTTAGACCAAACTGTTCCTTGTTTATGCTGAAATGAAATCATTTGATAGACAGATGACAGGCATACTGTGTACTAGAAGAGCAGCTGTTTGCAATATCATAAAAAATCCTGGCAAAACTAAGGATATTGAAAACAGCTGCTAGACACTTTCCAAAGTAATGTCATTATGTTTCTAGATTAATTCTTGAGAGCACAGTGCATTCTATTTCATAGCAGCTGAATTAGGCTCCTACTTCTTAACTGACTTGTAAGAGAATCTTCATTTTTTCTATGAATTTACAAAATTATACCAAGTCCTGAAAATTCATTAACGTCTCAAATGTAATTTTCCAATGCCTAAAAAAAAAAACAAATGTGAACTTTTGTGCTAATTTACTGCTTGTGTGTCTGTTTGCTTTTTGCATGTGTTTCTCATTAATAACTAAATGGACTAGATTGTTATTTTGTTTACTTACTTCCTTAAGATTCCTCTGTGATTGGTAGCAAAACATCTTTCCTGCTTTGTTGGAAAAGTAATTACATACTCAAAACCTCACTTTAAAATGACTTGAAACAAAACTTTAATGAACAGATTGGAAAGGCTCCAAAAGGAAAAGTCCTTTAAATATTGCATGTGCATGTTAACTATGCATCACTAGAAAGATAAATGCAAATGGGAAGTATAGTTTGACAGTTCTGGAATTTTCTTTGCATCTTTCTAGAAAAGTAAAAGCAGGGGCTGAAATACTCCTCATCCAGGTCCCACAGCCAAGGTGTCATTCAGAAAATCTAGGATGACCACCTGTAGACAATAATAGAGTTAATTCTTCATGGCTTAAATTTCGTGTGTTTATTCATATTTTGTATGCCAACATTGGGTTAAGGCTTTTGTCTTTTAGTAAATGTTACCCAGCACATAATGTCTTCAGTCTTCTGAGGCTGCCAATAAGGTTACAAATTAGTGCCAGTGAAAATTATGATTTGTGAGAGTGTCCACTGAGAATGTCAGTGGTGCCATTCAGCTCCATTTACATATGCCACAGAGTACTGCTAAGTTCCTGACAACTTATTGTCATTTACTTGGGGTTGAATATTAAGTTTTCTAACACGGCAGAAAGCCTGGGCAGACTTCTGCTGTGAGATTTCTTCCAAAGTTTCCTTCTGGAATCCTAATGTGTATCATTGTGCAACTACTGTTATTTGTGTAGTTTTACTTATAAATAAAAGTTTCAGAAATATGCTTGGAACTTTTGGCTTCTACCGAACTAACTTTATAGATGCAGATTATGTATCCATTGCTGGGATATTAAACAATTTCATGTTTATGCAAAACGTTTTATATTATTCATGTTTTCTTGGCATGTAACCCCTGCTATATTAAAGGGCACGTCATATAGTGAGCAATGTAGTGGGCACAATCCAGACTGGTCCCATGGACTGTGCATCTCTTAGCACTTAGAGCTCATCTCCTCAGAGGAATTAAGTTTCTCCACTCAGAAGCTGCTCTGTAATGCAGACAGTAGCAGGGATGACTGGCAGATTGCTTCAATATCATACATGATCTGAAATAAAATGCTAATGTATCCCATACACAGTCAGCTCCTTAAATTAACTTTCTTTTTGTCCTTTCCTTGAGAGGACAAGAAGAGTCCCCATCACTTCCAAGGCTACTGTCAAGGAGCATCAGGAGCTGCTTGCTGTAGAAGGCATAGGGAACCAAACCCATCGATGCCACTGGCAGAGCCTCACCAGGCAGGGTCCAGTCTCCCAGTCCCTGAATACAGTGAGCAAGGCAGGTCTGGTTGCAGCTGGCTTCAGCAGAGACTCTAGAGAGCTGGACAAGTTCATAGTGATGGGGGAGATCCAAGGTCAGGTCACCAGCTTAGATGTACACAGCAGGCTCTGTCCAGACCAATGCATACCACAGGACAGCCCAACTAAAGACTGAGGGCACATGCATTAACTTAAATGCGTCTCCTGAGCAAAAGGGTGCCTGGGGTGGGTAGGCTCACATTTCTCACAGCTCTTTCTCATGGCAGTGTCATCCATGGTTACACAGGTGTGCAGCATCACTGGCCTTGCACACAAGCAGCAAAACACCTAACAGCTTCTTCAATTTCCAGTATTTTAGGCTGCTCAGGTACAAGTAGAAGCATGCTCAAACACTAAATATATTGTGGGAACTGTCAGACTCTGTTTGTGTCCTTTATCTTGGAAAGAGAAGAATGTGCAGTAAAGATTTCAAGCTCTGTTCTTTTTTCTTCTTGGGCTGAAAGATAGTTGGAGGTGTAGAAATAAATTGGTTTATTTTATTCCAGTGAAATACAGATGCTATTACAAACATGTATACATACTAGGTATGACTATTAGTTTTTACTTCTCAAAGGTTTCCTATTATTTTGGACTAGGAAGTGGGTAATTTACTGTTTTCTAAACTTTAGGTAAGACATCTAGTCCTGGAAACCTTACAGAAATTTGAATGCTGTTTCTTTTGTAGAATTGGTCTTTAAAGACAAGAACTAAAACATAATCTTCATTGGAGTTGCTGTGTTTGTTAGCTGTCTCTTTCATTGCCCTGTCTGGAACCAACCCTTCTGTTTTGGGTATTTTAGTTTTAGAGGGCTTTATACTTGCTGTACTTGGGATGTAGGTCAGTAAGGCTGTGGTTTAAATGCCCTTAATTTAACTTCTTGGCTCATTTTACCTTACAGCTTCTGCAGAGTTATTTTCTCTAGCTTTGCACCACACTAACTGCCCTTCCATGACTGATTTGAGATCAGTTCATCTCTACTTGCAAGACATTGTACAAGCATATCTTAAAAGGACTGGCCTTGAAAAACTAATTCTTTACATGAATATCACGTACTTGGAAAAGATTGTATTCATGATTACTCATGGGGTTATACTTGTCAGCTATCTGTATAGTTTAACAAATCAACATGCCTGTGAAATCTCTGCTAGAGCTTGCTTTCTTAAAAGAGCACCTGCCAAGCTGAACTCTGATCTTTAGTGTCATCTCAAATCCTCCTCCTTTTCTCTTTCATAGCATGGCATTTATTGTAGCCTTTTAAAGTGGGTCTTGGGTTTGCTAGTTTCTAGGCTCCCTCAGCTGTCTACTATGGTTCACATTCCAAAACAGGTAGAATTGCTCTCTGGAGATACCGTTCTGTTGTGGTTTAACCCCAGCCAGCAACCAAGTGCCACACAGCTGCTTCCTCCCTCCCCCCGGTGGGATGGGGGAGAAAATCAGAAGGGTAAAAGTGAGAAAAGTCGTGGGCTGAGATAAAGACAGTTCAATAGGTAAAGCAAAAGCAATACACACAAGCAAAGCAAACCAAGGAATTCATTCACCCCTTCCCATGGGCAGGCAGGAGTTCAGCCATCTCCCGGAAAGCAGGGCTCCATCACGCCTAATGGTGACTTGGGAAGACAAATGCCGTCACTCCAAACGTCCCCGCTTCCTTCTCCTTCCCCCAGCTTTATATGCTGAGCATGATGTCCCATGGTCTGGAATACCCCTCTGGTCAGTCAGGGTCCCCAACTCCTCATGCCCCCCCCAGCCTGCTCATGGGTGGGGTGGGGTGAGGAGCAGAAAAGGCCTTGACGCTGTGTAAGCACTGCTCAGCAGTAATGAAAACATCTCTGAATTACCAACACTGTTTTCAGCACAAATCCAAAACATGGCCCCATACTAGCTACTATTAAGAGAATTAACTCTACCCCAGCCAAAACTAGCATACTTTCTCAGTGACTGTAGAAGACAGGGAGTCTTGTTATGTAGCTTACACTGCATTGCTACTGTGTCAACAGCAAACATGAGGAAAGATGAAGTCTCCACTTCAAATTTACAGCTAGATGTGCTTTCTGATCGATAAAGTCTTTGGTTTTGAACATGGGAATAAGCATTGAGAGTTAGATGAAACTGATATGGTTGGTTGGAGAAGTTTTTTTCTTTATTTGATGAAGGGATGCTCATTCTAAACGTGCAGGTGTTTGCTAATGAGGTAAACTGGCATTCATGTGCTTTCCCAACAAAAGGAGCAAATTAAGTAGAATTTGCATCTCTCTGCTTGTTCACAGTGTTACCGTTCTGGATTTTTCTGTCAAGGTTGTAATGAGTGGTAAATGAGTCTACTTTACATGTTGGTTACTCATAATCCACATTAAAGCTTCCTTCCAAATCCAGCTATTTCTGCAGGCTTTTTCAAACCTATTTAAAGACCTTGTTGCTACGTGAATGAGATAGATAAGTGACACAGTTGGAAGTACCTCAGTAGAGTTTCACAGCTATTGCTCTCATGTGGAACTGTAATGGTTCATCTCTACTAAGAAGACAAATTATAATGTGAAGCTGTTAGCATGGGAATAAAAGCACTTAAGTTAAAATCATGATAGCTAGTTATGACATAACCCTAAGCTTAGTTAATACAATCTCCAGAATGACCATCAGTGGAATCCCATGGCTACTGTGGAACTGGCTAGCGTAGCCTCTGTTGTTTTCCTTTTTCCAAATGCTGGAGTGCTTTGAAATTCTATTTATGACTGCATCAAATTGCTGACCAGTATAAAGTAAAAACTCTCTCTAAACTGTAAACTCATAAGTCCATGGAAAATAAGATTAAAATTTTTAATAGAGTTTCATGTTCTCAGCATAATTTTTTTTTAATAGAAAATGCTTTTAAAGAGAGGAAGAGTAGATAAGGAACTACTCCACAATAACAGTAAGTTCTTGAAATCAGCTACTATGGAAATACTATATAAATAAAATCAACTTACTGGATTCCTGTATTAGATAACTGCTAAGCAGCACATAAGAAATGAGGGAGGGAATGTTTTATTCATGTGATAGATGCAGCGTTCAGCTTTGGATAACAGGAAGGGGGAAAAAAAAGGTAAAACCTTACTTTGTTTCCAAAGTGAACATGTGGATGTAGACAATTCTTGCTGTAGTGCAGGAGTTTAGAACTGCTCAGATGATTTAAATGTCATGGAAAAATTCCTAAGAAAAATCTTTTCAGTCTTCTGGCATATGACCTGTGTTTGAAGGATACTCCTGGATGAGTATCACCAGGTGTATTACTAAAGGAGCACCAACAACACTCCAGGCAAGAGAAGAAAGTAATAATATTTCTAAATTTGTTTCTGGATACACTGATTTAAAGTCACTGACTGTTCCATACCTTCTGGCAAAACACATTTTTGACTGTAGCTTCTTTTTGATGCTGTTTTCAATGAGCAGCAGCATCAAACTGAGTACTGAAAGTTGGCAGAGCTTTTGCATATCTTTCCCTCTCACACTATGACAAGAGGCTTTTTAAAGTACTTTCAGGGAAGTCCTTCATATCCTCTAGAATGCAAGAGAAATCATTCTTTTGCTAGTATGCAGATAAATGCATGGTCCAATGCATAATCAGCCAAGAAACTTCTATTCCCCAACTGACCTAGCCAATGCAACTTCTGGTGATTTGGGTTTCAGGAAAACTTGAAGTCATGCTATGTAACCAAGACAGATAATGTCTATAAAAAACAGCCCCTGTACCTGCCCTTACAACTCCCAACAGACTGTTTGCCCTCCTGGCTGGAACACTACCTGCTCTTCATACTCTTCACACTCTTCACATTTGAATTGCAAATCTGGATGCTTTTTGCATGATAACAGTACTGGGAAAGATATTCTTTGCAGCTTTTTCAATCTTCTAGTCCATGTACTTAGCAGCACTTGCAATTTAAGCTAGTAAAGATTTGTTTGAAAGGTATTAACCAGACCAGCGTGCCTGTTCAACACTTGCTATTGAAAATTGAAGATGTGGCATTTTTGTTTATTTATGGTCCTTAAAATAATAGAAAAGTTGGTTGAAAAGGACATGTGGGGCTATTGGACCTTACTTATACAAGCAGGGCTAGCTTGAAAGTTGGATCGGGTTGCTCAGAGTCTTGCCCAGGTGACATCTGAAAATCCCGAAGGGATAGAAATTATAAAAATCTTTGAGTAGACTTTTCTGACTGATTGGTTGCCATCCTAGTGAAGAAGCTGTTTTTCTGATGTCCAGCCTGAGCCTTCCAAACAACAGGTTGTGATTGTTGTCCTCTTTTAGTTCACCTAGCATTACCAAGAAAGATGTTGGCTCTGACAACTTTGTAACTAGCTTTAAAATAGTTGCAGGGGCCTGTATGATTTACAGTAAGATAGAATCCTGAAGGGTTCTATATCATTTTACACATGCCCATGGAGAATTTCAGAAAGAAACAGAGAACTGATAAATGAGGAAAGGTGCACAATTACTTTTGAAGAGAACTAGTTTGATGGACTATTTGTTGGAAGGGATATCTGCAACACGACACAGAGGTTCGATTGTCTCATGGAATTAAAACTAATTAGAGTTATATAACTAGAGCTAAAAATAAAGAAGAGTTATTTCTTAAATTTTGGCTTTAATTAGAGGTTAATAGTGAATTTATTTTATTCATTAGAGGTGGATATTCAATTTATTTTATTCATAGCAATCATGTATTATGTAAGTTAACATATGATACAGAACCTCCTCAGAGGGTACTGTAAGTTGATGGCATGTTCCTGAGCTAAGGGGATTTAGGTGTAAAGTTCAGGCCAAAGTTAAAAGAAAGTGACTGTTCTGAATGCTGTTTAAAGGAATTTAGAGAAATGAAGGCAACTCAAAATTTCAGCCTACTGGCTGCTGAGGATATTATTTTTAGTGTGCTCTGGTGAATTGGTTTGGTGAAACACATGGCAGCTGATATGAGTTATAATGAAAAGAAACTAATAATTTAAAGATGTGTGGGGTACAACTGTGTATGCAATTCACTATCTGAATGTATGGAGAAGTCACCTGCAGGGAAAGTATGAAGTAAATCTTGAATGTGAAGAGCAAAAATATTCAACACTTTGTAGGAAGATGGGTGATCTCAATGAAGTCAATATATATAATCAGCATTGAAATCAGCATTCAAGAAAAATACAGTCATTGCTCTGTGCAGACTACAAAACATAATGATGACAGCACAAAGCATTATGGCATTAAGTCATATGAATATACATCCAACTCTAAGATCTTAATTTTATTTTACTTAAATTGGTAACTTTTATAGGTTTTGTTTGGATGGAATGATCAGTTGCAATTTAGACTTTCTGAAATCTAAAGTTTTATAATTTGTTTTATTAGGGTTTGGGGCATATTTTCTTTAGCATAGATTCCAACAAAGTACTAGTTATAATGAACTATTTATATTAGCAATATAGAGCCAAACTTCTTTGTATTTGAAGCCCCCCAATGCAATTATTTAAATTAGGTTTTAAATCAGTACTCTGCTGCAAATCTTAAATGTGAAATGCAAGGGGCCAGATTTTTCTAAAAGCTCTATAGTCCTTTAACTTCTGCAGCTACAATTAGGCAAGTAATGATCAGCTATGATTACAGCTTTTCTTCATGGAGCTGACTTGTCTTAAAATCAGAAGACGAAATCCACACATAACCTACAAAACTGGGTCTCATAAGATCCAAGAAGGCTATCCATTCAGGGTAAACAGTGCTTAAACAAGAGAAAACTTTAAAAGGATGCAGCTGTTGCCTACAGGTTATGTTTCCAGTTATAAGAAAGTACAGATGAAAATCAGAGCAAAATTATGGATGGAATTTTTTTTATACTCTGTTCATTTTGCGCTCACTCGTTTTCAAGAGCGAAGTATTCTGAAGAATGAAATGTGTTAGTGCAGTATGGGATGAAAAAGTGACATCGAAGTAAGGAGTTGGCTGGCTTCAAATGAGGCCATGTCTGTAAGATCTGCCCAGATGTATGTAATCCACAATAGAGCCAACAGTGCTAGCTTGTTGCCTTCTGCTGCAATGAGCATTTAAACTCAAACCCACACTAATCTGAAAGTGAATCTTGAATGTATTAGTGACATTTGCCATCACTTCAGTCCATGCAGTTAATGAAGATTTCAAACAATGTAAATTAGGATTAATTACATTTGGCCCAAGGTAGTCTGTTAGACTTGTGTAGTATCTGTCACTTATACTTTGTATTATATATAAGGAGAACTAAGCTTTTTTGAAGAAAAATCCATCACTAACCAGTATGTTGCAGTATAATAAATATATTTACAGTTTAAACTTTCCATGTTTTAGTTAAATGTAAACCATTGTTACTTTACCTGTAATCTGTTCCACTCAGCCATTAATTAGGTTAGTTTAGTAGCACACTTGAAATACTGTTTAAAATAAATGCTGGGTGTTGCACATTATAATGTAAAATATGTTAAATAGTGAATGCAGAACACTGCATATTACTGTATATGAGCAAATGCAAAATATTTTTCCTGTCCTAAGCAGTCTTTGAAAGGCAAAATAACATTATGATATTTTAGTAATTAAAAAAAATTAAAAAACAAAAAACTGGAATGCTAAAGATCATAGTGTGACTTCTTTCGTTTCATCTCTTCCCTTGTATTGGGTTTCTGTGGCAAGGTTTTGGTAGCAAGGAAAGCTTCTGTAAGAAGCTGCTGGAAGCTTCCCCTGTGTCCGACAGAGCCAATACCAGCCGGCTCCAAGGCAGACCCGGCGCCAGCCAAGGCCGAGCCAATCAGCGATAGTGGTAACTCCTCTGGGATAACATTTTTAAGAAGGAAAAAAAAAAGTTGTGGAACAGGGAGAAACGGCAGCTGCAGAGTGAGAACATGTAAAAGAAACAACTCTGCAGACACTAAGGTCAGTGAAAAAGGAGGGGGAGGAGATGCTCCAAGCACTGGAGCAGAGATTCCACTGCAGCCCGTGCGGAAGACCGTGGTGAGGCAGATTGTCCCCCTGCAGTCCATGGACGTCCACGGTGGAGCAGATCTCCACCTGCAGACCGGGGAGGACCCTATGCCGAAGCAGGCGGGTCCCCGAAGGAGGCTGTGACCCCGTGGGAAGCCCACACTGGAGCAGGCTCCTGGCAGGACCTGTGGATCTGTGGAGAGAGGAG
>JANZLQ010000079.1:65884424-65896144 GCA_026212715.1 Elanus axillaris | reverse complement strand
CCTTTGTTACATTTTTTTCTCTCCCCTGTCCAGCAAAGGAGGGGGGAGTGATAGAACAGCTTTGGTGGGCACCTGGCGTTCAGCCATGATCAACCCACCACATCCCTAAAAACAAAATCTAAAAAAAAAGTTTGCTGAATCTATTCAAAGAGTAGCGTACAGCCTCCCAGGTGAATGATTGTCATATCTGGGATTCCCTGGGTACATTTTTCTCTTCTTAGAAATTTGGGCAGAATTTGAGGTTTATATGCACTTATTCCTGAGTGCTTGTATTTGTGCTCACCTGGAGGTCCTTGTCAGCTGCAGACTCACAGAGGATTATGGTATTGTGCACTAAGAGTGAATCAGATGCTTCTGGAAAGTATTGACACTTTTAGTGCCTATACTACACATTGCATAAACATATATGGAAAAAAATAAAGACAGAAATGCAATTAAACACCTTCTGCAGCTTCTTATCTTTGCACTCAACACAAATAAATGCCTGTGAGAGGCTGAACTGTAACTTCAGGCTGGAGAAAGCTTTAGGGGAGTCAGTACTGCCTGAATCCATCTGAGAGAGACACAAGGTGGTTTGGTTTTGGAGGAGATAAAGCCCTTGTTTGGTTAGCTATGATAAGAATTGTTAAATGGGAGATTTGGGATGGGGTGGGGGAAATCAAGCTAGTCCTAGCTGGTTCAGAAGCCTGAAACTAGCAGGAAATAAAATTTATTGAAGAATGGTTCTGAAGATATGTAAGTGCTAATGATTTAGTGTTTTGAACATTTAAGGATTACTTGAAAATTTTTTTCCTGGTTTCTGATTTTCAGGTTATGTCCTTGCTGCTGTGCTGCAGAGCTTATGTGCACTCTCCAGACACAATTCAGTGAGAGCTTCCCCTTCAGCAGGTTCTCTACACCTCCTGGAGCTGTTGGCTCCCATTAGTGAATACAACAGTTTGGAGACCTGTTGTGAGCAGAATTGTGACTTAATATGAGTTACTTCTGTCTTAGGAGCATTTAAGTGTGCTTGTTAACATTGAAAATGATTGTATGTAAACATAGGTAAGCTGATTCTTAATGCATTTATAAAGAGTGACTGCTCCTTGAGAGAGACAGAACTTATGAAAACATTCAGATTAAATCTCTGCCAGTAAAGCCTATTTTATTTGAGGTTCCTTAGATCAGCATAAGGAAACATCTGCTCAAATTACGGCAATGCCTCAAACTTCAGCTTTCTGCTGCAGCAAATACCTTTGAGCTCTTTTTAACTCAGTGCCTACCTCCTTGACTGTTCTGTGTGCTCCATGATAATCAACTCCAGGGCAAAAGTATAATTTTTATTGATAGTAATCATTATCTCCTTTTAACTGAATTTACATAAATGTCCTGTACTTGGTGTTGCTCTGTCTCAGCATGTAATGAAAAATTTGAGGGTCTCTATCAGAAGACACTGTTCTTTGTGTTCTTGAACACGTAACCCTGAAATTTTCTCTAGTCTTCTACCCTTGGTAGTAACAACACTGCTAAAATGAAGCTAAACCACTGCTGCTGTCCAAACTGGAGCAGCATCACGTTCTCTTACAACCTAGCTGTTCAAGTGTGTCAACTGCATACTTTCTAGTTACTCTAGTAGTATGGTTTTTGTGTGTTAAGAAAACTTACTTTGATGCAGGAAGGTCTAAGACCTTTTAATCATAGGTATTGCTCATGAACAAATAAATCTGGCTGAGTGGCAAGTCTAACATAACCCAAATGCATTGGCTAGGCTTGCATCCATCATTTTTTGTTTAGTTTAGTTTAATAGTATCTTTTAAATTACACAGGAGACAATTTTTGAAGTAAATCAGTAGTGGTTATTAGCTGAACTACCACCCAAAGTAAGATGCATTCTACAGTTACTAGGGAAGGTCTTTTCCTGGCAAAGTTTTAACAGGAGAGAAAAGATTAAGTCAAGTCATGCACTTCATGAATCAGCTGAGAAGAATAAACCAGGTAAATTCTTCTGCAATTCCCACAGTGGAGTGGATGGGGAGACACAGTCAAGCTTCTCAGTCTGTGAGAAAGAGCGATGAATTGCAAAGGAGGGATCAAAGGGTGAGCTTAGGGGTATGACTGCTGTGGCAAAAATAAGTTTAGCTTTATTTGATAGATCTTGTTTGGGAATTTTTTTTTAATAAATAGAAGCAGAAGCCATTATAACACTGTTGTGCCTTTATTCTGTTCTTTGAATAGCTCTTTGAATAGAAGTGTCCTGGTTTGGGCTGGGATAGAGCTAACTTTCTTGCTAGTAGCTGGTATAGTGCTATGTTTTGAGTTCAGTATGAGAAGAATGTTGATAATACACTGATGTTTTTAGTTGTTGCCAAGCAGTGTTTGTACTAAGTCAAGGATTTTTCAGCTTCTCATGCCCAGCCAGCAAGAAGGCTGGAGGGGCACAAGAAGTTGGGAGGGGACACAGCCGGGGCAGCTGACCCAAACTGGCCAGCAGGGTATTCCATATCATGGGACATCACATCTAGTATATAAACTGGGGGGAGCTGGCCTAGGAGGGGACTGCTGCTCAGGAACTAACTGGGCATTGGTTGGTGAGTGGTGAGCAATTGCATTGTGCATCACTTGTTTTGTATATTCCAAACCTATTATTATTATTATTATCATTTTATTATTGTTATTATTATCATTGGTTTCTTCCTTTCTGTTCTATTAAACTGTTCTTATCTCAACCTACAAGTTTTACTTTTTTTCCAAGTAGTGAGTGAGCAGCTGCATGGTGCTCAGTTGCTGGCTGGGGATAAACTACGACAAGGTATTGGTAACTCGTGTCCCAAAAGGACTAGGGGTGCTGAATCACACTGGGACACTCTTTGTTAGTACTCATAACACAGTAATAGACCTGTCCTGTGAAGCTGCTAAAGACAAAGCAGCACCAAACAAGTAGGCTTAAGGAACAGGAAGGTGACAATGGACAGCCAAGTTGGGGAAGAACGCCTTGGAAGTTCCCTCTGGATTATTGCAAGCATCTACCATAATAGGAAGTGTCTGATAAGGGAAAGACATCTCACATTTTATCACTTTTAAAGCTTAACCTTCTTAAGTTCCTGTTCAAACACAGCACCTGTGTCCCATAGGTATTTCCATGTGACCAGTTCAACTGCCTTATGCAGTCAAGAGAGGATTCTCTTCTAAAAAAAAGTGAATCGCAGCCTTTTTAAACATTGCTGTACATTATGTGCATCAGTAGCCCACTTCATACAGCTTTTACAATGTGAGAAATACTGCTGGAATATGTAGTGTTTCAGGACCTGTACGCTGTATAACAAAATGGTTTTTGCTACTTGTCATGTCGGATATAGAACACAAAGATGGGGAGCAGGAAGGACAGTAGAAGCTATGTTTCCTTCACCATTGACTTTTACCAGCTATAATTCCTTTTCTATGAAATGCTGGATACCCTCCTGTGTCTGACAAGATCTCAAACTTGCTGATAATGTCCAAACTTTTGACACTTGCTACCTCTGCAGGCAGCAGGTCAGTCTGGGCTGTGACCCTAAAAACCTGGGGCATGAGGCATGCTGGATGTGATCAGGACGCAAATGTGGCTGAAATGCAAAGGAAGGGTTTGCTAGAGCTGATACGGATACCATCAGTAAGCATGCTCCAGAGGGCAGCAGCGACAGAAAGAAATGTGCAAGCTTTGAAGAACCAGGTCAGTCTGGCTATATTCATTGAAGTTCGCAGATATCACCATGGTATGGTTTTTGTTCCTTTCCTGTGAAAATTACAGAATGGTCTTAAAAATGTCAAACCAGTGCAGTCCAGATCTGTGGCTCTAGAGCAAGACTTCAGAATGCCTAATTTTCAACCATTCCAGTTTTATTAAAAATTACTAGGTGTTTGTATATTGAGAATTCAGTACAGCATGTTTCTGGATGGGTATATTCCCAGGCAACTGAGTTTGTCTCATTAGTGGATCTCTGAGATCAGCTGTAGACTAGAAGCAGTCAGCAGACTGTAATCTATGTAGTTTCCAGGTTGCAAGATTTTCAGAAGGGAGATAGTGTTAGCTTCCATGAGGCTGTGGTTGAGGAAGTCCCCTGATGCTTGCAGGTATTTGTGCAGTGAAGCACAGGCTCTCTGCCCTGCCACCTGCAATGAAGGAGGCTGTGAGTTGGGGGAACTTTTTCTTTCTGAAAAAGGGAATGTCCATTACCATGTGATAGGATTCTTAGAAGTTAAAGCAATTGGATCACCTTTACAGATTCAGCCTGAGTCCTGGTGAATACTGCCTGAATGGACAGAGGAAAGCTGTGAAGTCATCTTAATTTGACACCTATGAAATTTTTGTTCACTGATCTTGCACATAATATTTTAAAATAAATGCTCCAAACCGAAATTTATTCCATGCAGAATGAAGTGTATAATTTTCATTCTGACAAGAAATGCCTTTAAAAGGAATAATTTAAAATTATGGCTGTCAGTTATATATAGGATGAAAACATCCTTTTTTCTAGTAGCTCAGATATTTTTTTAGTAAAAAACATTTGAGATCCTTTATGTCCCACGTGTCAGAGAGACTTCCATTGTCATGATGCAGAATATCCATGCTTCCAGCTAGACCAAAATTTCTCTACAAATTTTATTAGGTACGTGACATATGAAATGGGAACTTAGATGTGATATTAAAGCCACATAATTGAAATCATGTAGTATAAGTACCATGATTATGCAGCGCTCAGATGAATAATGGATGAATATTAGCTTATAGCAGTAAAGAGAGGTTTTATCTCACAATATCTTCCTAAGGTATATTTTAGAGGTTTTGACTTGTCTACACTACTTGAATATTAATGACTTTCAATGTGTGTTGGTTCCTAGTTTTATAAGTTATATAAGATAGCTCTGTAAATGCAAAATATCTTAAGACACTTGGGGATTTGGATTTAAGCAGCTCTAGAATTAATCAAAGCAGCTCCAGAATTAATCAAACTCTGTCATTTGGTGAATTTTGCTTACGACATAGTCTCTAGTTACATGATTCAATACAGTCAAATGCTAAAAGCTAGATTACAGGAAGAGGTGAATGATTTAGCGCTGCTGTAAAAATAAGAGGCTCAGATTCTACCTAATCTAAATCTTATGTGGAATCATTGAGTAATCAATACTGTTGTGTTTCCTGAGGCCATTCCTATGCACTACTCATACTCTGCTCTTGTCTAAAAGTATTAACCTCTGTTTTCTGGAGACTAACCACGACTCTTGGAACCTAAGTCAGGAGTTTGAATTTTTAAACTGTTCAGCTTATCTTCAGCTTAATGTTCACCCTGATGTTCTTCATCATCTTGGTATTTTCTGCTTCATATACCTTCAAATATTTGCAACTGGAGACTGCATTGAAAGTGAGGTCTGCACTTCACACTTGTCAATATACTAACATTAACTTATGTATGTTTTCATATACATGACATTGGCTTGTACCACTCTGCTTAGTTGCACTGTCCACCTAAATCATATTTGGAAAACCCAGATCTAGAGGAGTAACTGTTTGAAGCCATTTTTTTTCCATCCAACATTTTTTCTTCATGTTCACTTCATTGGTCCTTCTCATTCTTGTATTGATGTCTGTAGTAGCAGAAGGCATTTGTAACAAAAATAGCAGAATGATCTGAATTGAACTTTGCCCCATTTTTACACAGTCAAATCAGATAATATAATGGCTTTTTAAGATTCCTTCTCAGCTGTTTCTTGTCACACTTGATTTTACTATGCGTTCAGAGATACCACTGCAGTTAACTGGTGATGTCCTACAAAATTGATCCGAGGCCATATTCTGTCACTTGTCTGAGCAAATCTGAGTAACGCTTGCTTCATGGTTGCATGTGCTGAATATTGAGAAATTGTACTGAAGCTTTTTTGCCTTTATGAATAGATGTTAGCAAATATGGGCTTGAGTTTAAGACCTCTGAAAGTCACTTTTTGTCTGTTAATTCTCTTAACAGTGAGTCTAGTCTTCTTTCAGCCTCTGCACTGCAAGAGGCCACAGAAAAGACCCAAGAATACTTGGTGAAAACACTTTCTTTACACTTCAACTAGCATTTAATGTTTCTTAATACTTGCTTCTCATTTACTTCATATGCTCTATGAAAATACCTGTCATAAGAACTAATACCACTGCAAGGATTTTTTCATACATATAGAAAACAGTACTTAGATGAAAAGTCGTTGACTCAATTTTAACTTGAACAAAACTAAGTGATAACCAAGCTACTAAGAAGAAAGTTCATTGCATCCGTGAGACTTCTGGTTTACTCATGTATTGTGTTTTAAGGCTATTGAAAAGTTTTAATCTCCAAGGAAAGAGATTAAATGAATAATAGAAGGACAAAGATAGACCCCTCCAAGTCTATAAACACTAAATGTCATGGTTTTCCCTATACTTTTGTAATATTCAGCCTGCAGACTTCTAAGTACTCTTGACATCCCCATCCCGAATCAATTCAGACTACTTGTCGCACAGCACTCCAGTTATGAGAATCCTTACTTGGTTAAAAGAATATTCATAATACAATGGGTGGCAGACTTGCAGGCCGGCTATCAGGTTTGAAGTTCTGTGATTGAAATGGGAGTTGCTCTGTGTGGGTATAATAGAAGCATTATTCTCAACTTTTAACCCATTTGGGGAAAAAGTGTAGTGGCTTTTTGTTCTGAATTCTAATAACCTCACTCTTCAGCTTGTTTTAAATAATTGTTTACTTCCAACACTTGTCAGTGAAAATACTTCATTCATACTACACAAAGAGGCTTTATATTGATCTAATGGTTACTTTTCATTTGTCACCTAGGATCAAGACAAATTGTTCCTAGGAGTTATGTGGCTTGAGAAATGATTTTGGTTTGTTTATTGCCTATGATTTTTACTGGATTTGAAGTGTGTTTAGTTTGATAAAAAGGACTTAATGTTTTCCAGATGCCTTTAATAAGCTATTCAAACAGAAGAACAAAGCAAGACATTTCCATTTCATTAAACCATAAATCTAGTACTTCCTCGTGTCAAATAGTTGTCTTTAAATAGTTGCAAACAATTTGCCAGAGAAGGATTATTTCAAGAATTGCCCAATAGCCCCTATTACTGTTGCCATGGTCATGTTGCATGAACTACAATATTACACTTCTAATTTTAATTAGGATGTGTTTATGCCTTACATTGTTTCAAGAATTGTATTTGTTCTCTATGCATTTAAATATTATTTGTACTTTTATTTAAAAATAAATCTGTATGCCTTTCTTTACTGTGACAGCATTCTTTACATTATATGCATTTTTCTGATATCCGTGTAGCTGTTTGGTAAAAGCATATGTAATGATCACTTTTGAAGATAAAAGAACATAAAAGCAAAGATCTCTGGATTCACAGAATTCTTCTTATGCTGGCAAAAATTGTGTCAAAAAAAGTTTTCCACCAACTATCGTATTTATATCTCACTTCTTGGTAACAAACCCCAAAGGATGAAGCAGACTTTTCTTTGACATAGTTTCATACAATGCTGCTAATTGTGTTATAATCCAGTTTTGCAAAAAGCCAAGTTGTTCTATTCAGTGAAATTAAAACAGCTATGTAGATTATAGAAACACAAAGTTGAACACATTTCCAAGCAAATACAATGAACTAGGATTGAGTCTGTTGTACTAACCAGGCTATATTAACCAGTTTCATAACACAAAATGTGTGTGAAATAGAATCTTTCTGCATGTTTTGGTCTCCTAGCTAATTACTTTGGTGCCCTCCAGTTCTTTGTGATTATATGGGATTTTATCATTGTCCCTCTTGGTATCTTCTTACAAAATGAAGAGGTCTGGTCTATCTTTGTAGAGAAGGCATTCTTTATCCTTGAAGACATTCTCTGAAGTTTTTCCACTTTTGCTTCTTGTTTTATTTGGTGAGAGGAAGGGTTGGAAGGATTGCACCTGAAAAGCTATGAAAAATATTTGAATTTCAAGCATGGGCATAATGCTCTGACTTAACTCTACTCACAAACTTCAACTATAAACTATACAGATGGGCATAATTAGGACACCTGACCCTCAGTGATATTACGAATGCCATCTGCTTTGTCACATGCATATTTGCATCTTGAGAGGTTTTTGCATTTTTCTGAGGAAAGTATTATTCTCTTATTTTGCTAACCCTGGTCTTTACAGAACATGAATATACTACAAGCAATTAAATGTTTCTGTCTTGTTTCTTCTTGGTATAATTACTTTCCTTGCTGGATGTATCTGTAATAAAATAAGATGCTCTATTCCCAGACATCTTTTATTATCTGAGCTACAGAACTTTATTTTCCAAAATATTTCTATTCTGAATTTATTTTGTTTTCTGTGCCCTTATTTATTTTGTTCTGACAATAGATAATAGCCATTCACTTCTTTTGAGTGCATCATACAGAAGAGATAATTTAACTGTGATACTTCTGAGAAGCTCAGTATATTAAATACAGAACAAGTCTTGGCATGTCCAGGGCAAAAAAAGTCTCTTGCAGAGGAGTAATGTGAAGTACTTCATATTTTTATTTTTGTATTTGTCAATCTATATAGAACACCTATTATGACAATGACAAATTCCTTGAGCAGGATTACTGAATACATTAAAGCCTTTTAGAAGTAAGTCTTACATATTTCTGAACCTTAGCTGCTGAGGATGCCAGCACTTTCTCTTAGAGAATGGGAACTAATCCAGGATGCTTGTATATCCGTACAATTTAAATTGTAGTTTTCTTTGGCAAAAAAATGTGTTCTATTTATGCTCAGGCTAAGGTTCTAGCCCACAATAGAGGTCTTGCATGGACTGGGGAAGCTTCTGAAAGTATTCCATAACTATTTCTCCACTTACAAAATGTCAGCCTCATGTGGTTCTAAGTCTTTTGGTATGCCTTTTATTTGTGATCTCAAGAGGATTTTCTTTGTCTTGTTTTGATTTGTTTTGGGTTTGGTTTTTTGTTTTTTTAATGGTATGTTGAAATGAGCAGATAATCCTGGCAGAGAATCTATGACAGGATATCAGCTGGTAGGGCATTATTTTAGATGGTGGGTAAGATGTAGTGAGATGCTACCTTATGCCTGTGACTGCCTTGATAGCAATAACCCTTTCAGAAAGACAAGTCTTGGAAGATTCAAGAAGTTGGTAATTTGACTGTAGTTGGCTTATGTCTGGCTGAAAGTTATTTAAGAACTTAAGTCCATATAAGTTTAGATATTGATAAAAGCATTGCATATGTCATCCCTCTGCCCACTACTTGCAGTCTTTTCCATGGATAGTATATGCATAATCATGCAGTTAATGTTATAAAGCCCATCTTGGGTTTCTTTCCCTTTCTGTTCTTTGAGATGAACTGTACTTAATTTTTGTTTTTTTAAGCGATGTTTGTGAATGTCAAACCATAGGGTAAGTTGGAGTCTTCCCAAAAATTGCATGGGAGAGACTCTTCCTCTCTGGTGAGCAGCTGAGCTTACTCGTGTAGGAAGGCAGCTCGGAGGGTAATTGTGGTACAGAGGTGGGAGACTGCAGGGAGCAAACAACCAGGCTTCAGAGGCAACAGGGTGGAACCCTCCAGGATCGAAAGGGACAGAGAAGAGTTTGTTACTACTTGGTTACTGATTTAATGTTGAAAAACCTTGAAAGGGAGGCTCTTCCTTCAAGGGCATAACAGGTAGGAAGCTGACATGGCATCCTGCAAAACTTGGATTTTAGCCCTGTGCAGGCTCTGTAAGCCAAGCCTCTGGTCCTCCCAGGAGACTGACCATGGCTACCTTCCTCCGTGTGCTGACACACTTCCCCAGCTTGCTGTTTCTGCATCCTGTTTGCTGGAGTCTGGTCCTTCTTTCCAGCTCCCAGGGCCATGTGATGGGGTTTGAGCTCAGCAAACAGAACTACAAACAGAGACTGATGCTTCCAATAAAGCAACTTGCTGGTCATCCTTGGAATGCCACCTGGCTTCCTGAGCACTGGATGTTCATGCACCTCCTTGAAGTTCTCTTGCTGTTGCTTTTTTTTTTTCTTTTTTGACAGAGCTATCTCTTCCTGCAGCTCATTAACTTCATCATTAAGTACCTCACACCATAGTGGCGTACTAGCCTTTTAGTAGGTCTATAAGTTCATAGTGAGTCACACATAGTGAGTAGTAGCCTGAGATTCTAGGCTGAAATAACAGATTACTTACAAGGCTGAAAAGTTCTACTTGTTTCCTAGTACTGAGCTGGAGTATTGTATCCCTTTAGCCATTTAGTGGTGGTTGGATTGGCCTGTATCTATCACTGAAAGATTCCTCTGGCTTACCAGATATCTTAGATTTTATTCTTCTTTTTTCAGCCATGTGTAATAATGATTACCAAATGAATACCTATCAAAAACACTAGCATAAAATTAAGATGATTCTGTTGATTCAGAATGCTTAGTGAAGCCAAATCTGGGAAAGGAAATACAAAATGTTGTCTAGTATTTGGGAACATGCTGTATTTTTAAATTAAAAATTTTAATATTTTATTAAATATTTGGAACAAGCTTCCCATTGAAATGAAACATTCTCAGTCAAATCCAAAGTAGGATGCATTTTTCTTCATTGACTTTTCACTATGTACGTGTTTTGGCATGTCCCACTTTGCACTGAAGCTTTTTTTCCTGGTATAAATATGATGTATCTCAGATATATATTTTTCTAAATTTCTATTATACCTATGTATTTTTGATAAATAGATACATATTCTCTACATATATTTAAATCTAGATATTTAAGTATTTTATATATATATAAATATATAGATATCTATATAATACATAGATCTATTTATATAGGTATATTTAGATATATCTACATACATGTATAGATAGCTATATAGAAAAATAGATACCTAGTATATTCATTTGTATATGTATCTGATACATAGCTACTACATATCTAATGGTATCCACTTTATATATAGATATTTCTATATTTATGTATATATATATATCTATGTATTTTCTGTTTATCTATATATAGTTAAATATGTCATCTATATATAGATATATAGATAGTTTGCTATGTGTAAATAGATATTTTTTCCCCCGTAAAACTGATCCTGCAGTTAGCAGTGTTTCACATACTCTTATCTTCAGTTAACGCAGAATCATATGCCATAAAAAGAGACTGTGAGATAGGCTTATCAGTTTGTTATTGCTCTGAGACACCTAGGCCAGCTGTAGATTTTGATTATTCACTGGAGAAGAAGACTTTGTAATTAAAATTGAGATGAACTTGTTCATTAGCATTAAACAATTTCATTATACTTCCAGCACTGTTAGCCAGGTACAGTCTCTGGTGTCTTTTTTTGGCTTCAGAACCGATGTCCCCTAGACTAGTTACAGAGCATAGGCCAGACATGCTGAGAAAGGGTCCTTCCTCAGCCGCACTGCCCAGACTGAGATGGGGAACTGAAACCACAGCTGTAGTGGGAATGCAGCTGAGGAGTTGTTAGTTGTACCTTGCATGTCACAGCCATGGAGTTGGCCTCAGACCAGGATGGTCTGCGGTTAGGGTAGAGAGCATGATGCTTTGAGTTGGCATGTTCCTCACCCTAACTGCAGCAAAGGGGCTGAAGCCCCTTGTGATGGGTTGACCATGGCTAGATGCCAGGTGCCCACCAAAGCTGTTCTATCACTCCCCCCTCCTTTGCTGGACAGGGGAGAGAAAAAAATGTAACAAAGG
>JANZLQ010000079.1:65851037-65874220 GCA_026212715.1 Elanus axillaris | reverse complement strand
GAAGTTGCACCAGGAGAGGTAGTTTGTATATCATGAAAAATTTCTTCACTGAAGGGGTTGTCAGGCATTGGACCAGGCTGTCCAGAGAAGTGGTTGAGTCACCATCCTTGGAGGTATTTAAAAGATGTTAAGGACATGGTTTAGTGGTGGACTTGGCAGTGTTAAATTTACAGTTGGGCTTGATGATCTTGAAGGTCTT
Organism: Elanus axillaris; assembly: GCA_026212715.1. NCBI lineage: Eukaryota > Metazoa > Chordata > Aves > Accipitriformes > Accipitridae > Elanus > Elanus axillaris. The sequence goes on along the minus strand of JANZLQ010000079.1, from coordinate 65,874,021 downwards.
TTCCAACTTAAATGATTCTATGATTCTATGGTCTGAAGGAAAATTTTGCAACTTCTTGGCTTTTGACTGAATGATGGAATCAATAATGTTAACTAGACTCTAAAATAATTAGTAGTACAGGGCTGTTTGCATGTGCTCTGTATAGTCTCCTGGCTTATTACTTGCAAAGCATTTAATATTATAAATTAACTTTTCAGACTTAGTAACTAGATGCTTTCATATGTCAGTTTACTTTCTAGAATTTCAACTACTTTACAATTTTCAGTTGAAGATCATGATAGATTTTATATACTACCACGGAAAGAATTTGTGAGTGCTTTATGTTTTTGATATTTGACTTTGTTCAAAACAAGTCTCAAAACAATTAGAAAAAAATTTAAGATAATGGTTGCATTTTATGAGTATCCTTGGAGCCACAATGGTCGATGAAATCCAGCATTTGAATGTCTATTTCATTTTGATCAAACATTAGACCCTGAGACTGCAATTTATTCCATAACTCTGAAGCAATTATGTCAGTGTGATCACCATCTGCACTCAGCACAAATTCAAGTCAATGGTATTCTTTTACATTTTTTCTTGAAAGAGAAAGGCCTTTGTTAATCTTATATCACTTCAAAAATAAAATAATTTCCCTATGGAGCTTCATCTATCATAAAAGGAAAACAAAGTATGAACCTCTTACAATATGTCCTTCATTTGTCTATTGGCACATTCATAAAGCAAATTGTTACAAGTATGAGAGTCAAAAAATGCTTGGATTCTGTTCATACACTCAGCAAGTACCTAGATAACTTCTGAAAATACAACATTTGAACTCAGACTGAAGACCTCATCTTAAAAGACTTTTATATAGTCAGCGAGCTGTCACAATTTTTGTAGGATCTGATTCTGAAATTAGCAATGTGCTGGAGAACTTCTGTCCTCCTGTACTGTGTTAGAGAAATCAGTAGGTATTCTAAGCTATAGAGTTCTGGCATTCTGTATAAATTTCAGGGTTGGCATTTCAGAGTGAAAGAGATGCACTTAATGGTAATAATTTTGACACGTTCCTACTCCAAGCAATTTCTGGAGTGAAACAAAAGTGTGTGATATTAAGAGAAGTATTTATATAGTTTCCAAGTTCTAAACCAGAAAACCCTTATCCACATTTGAATTCAACCTGTATGTATGCACACCTTTGTAGGCTGCAGTTTGTCTCTTTCAATTTTGTACCAACAGCACAAAATCATAAAAACAAGGGGAGGCCATTAATAAACTTAGAGAAGGAATCATTCAGCTCAGAACCTTATCTCTGACAGTGGCCAAATGTCAATTTCTACGGCAGAATGAAATAACAAGGAAAAATTTTTTAGTACTTTGTCTCTCAGTGCTGAAATAGAAGTATTTGTAGTAAGAGGCTTAGACAGTGTCTGTGTACATTATAGATTTCCCTTCCAAAGACTTGCAGCATCCATGATATCCTACTGCAAAGAATTCCACCACTTACTTACACTCTGTGAAAACCACTTTCTTATGCTTTTTAAATGTGAAACCTGAAATTTAGTAAAATATCTGTACACTGATAAGGTCAGTAGCTTCTCTAATTGAGGGAATTGATCTCAAACTCGGGGGGGGGGGGGGGGGGAGCGGGAAAAGCACAGCTCTTCACCCCAGTGATGCTGATAGCTTTATTTCATATCCCATGTGGAAAACTGTTCTGCAAGGGAGGGGAAGAGGCACTGAAAAAGCAAGACTTACACTATGGTTCTGGTATTCTTTTGAATTGTGTGAAGGGGGGATCTCTGTTTCTGTTCTTGCTATATTAAAGGAAAAAAATGTATTTTGTTAATCTATAGGCTTACTTGGACTCAGGGAAAATCCTTTTTAGCTTTTCATTTGTGGATGAACTCTACTATATATATATGTCCTATGCTTTAAACGGGCAATGGTTTCTGTTATCACACCCTGTGTTCAATAAGCTGCACCTCAGAGGTGCTCAGCCTGAGGCATGAAAGCGTTGTACATAACACACTGTGACTTCGCTGACCTGTCATGAAGAATGGGGAATAGATAAAATTCTGTGATTCTTGAGGAGCGGGCAGGCACTCTTACTATAATGTCAACCTTTATTTCTCTGAACCAGGTGGCAGGCTATTTACTTTAGCCACCTCTAAAATGAGTGAATTTAGTCTTATATTAAAAAAAAAGGGGCACAGAGATTAACCTTGGGACTTGCACGAGGCTTAACAAAGATAAATGTAAAGTCATGTACTAGGACAGAATAATCCTGAGCAGTTATCCAGGCTGGGCACTGCCTGCCTGGGCACTGCCTGCCTGGGCAGCAGCTCTGCAGAAAAGTCCCTGGGGCCCTGGGGCTGGCAGCAGCGAAGGCCAGCAGCATCCATTGCTGTAGGAGCAGGGGCATAACCAGGGGATGGAGGGATGTGATGCTCCCCCTCCACTTGGCACTTCTTGGACCACACCTGGAAAACTGCATCCAGCTTTGGGCCCCTCCAGCTCAAGAGAAACACTGAAGAACTCAAGAGGGTCTAGTGGAGGTCCACTGAGGTGGAACCTAGTTGTAGTCTTCCAATACCTATAGGGTAGTGATAGAGAAGATGGAGATATTCTCTTCACAAGAGAGTACAAGAGTGATGAGAGGACAAGAGGCAACAGGCGTGAGTTGCTTCATGGGAAACTGTGTTTGGATATAAGAAAAATATTTTTCACTATGAGAACAGTAAAACACTGGAGTAGACCACCCAAAGAAGTGGTGGAATCTGGGAGAGTCAAGGCCTGGCTTAACAGAGTCCTGGAAAATCTAATATAAAGCTCTACCTTCAGCAGGCTGAACCAGATGATACCCAGAGGTCCCTTCCAGTCTAGACTTTTTTGATTCTGAAAATAGGTTAGTGTCTGGTGGCCATGCTTATCTCATTGGTACTCAGTAACACAGCCCCTAAGTGGAAGAAATCAGTGTGCAAAATCTGAACTTCATTTCTGTATATGGTCTTGTTTCATCATTGTGAAAATCTGGGAGCAAAACTTACCTTTGAGTTGGAGCAGCAGGGAACCAGAATATAAACATCATTATACAACTAAGCCCCAGTGTTTTAAATGGTACTCAGATGATTCCCTCCAATACACACTGATGTTCAAAGTATGTCTTTCCAAGGGGATCTTGTATTTGTGTTTTGTATTTTAAAGTGCATTAATTTCACTTCATCCAAAACATAAAGGTGTGAACCATGAGTCACTGACTGGCTACTTCTGCACATAAGTCATTCTTTGCTACACTGCATTACTTCTGTTTATTCCCTACATGCTTCTTCTTCACCATGTTTGTGTTATCTTTGATCATCTACTGACTTCATTATAGAGGTCCACAAAGTCATAAATGATACAGAAAAACCAGGATAAACATTTGGGGATTTTGCACAATACAGAGTAAGGGAAAACAATGAAATAATTAGGCATCAGAAAAACTAAATTACCAACAAAGGGGAGAATTTTTCACACCACAGTTGTTAAATGGAGAGCTCCTAGATACAGGTTTGTTCGCATTTAAAGGGAAATACTCCTTTACTAAAATGTTCAAACCCTTTTGTGCATGCATCACTATTAAACACTCTGTGTAACTTTCTAGCTCAGAATATCTGTAAATCCCAGGTTATTTGAAGCTTGGAGGGCATGGCAGGAGAGCCATTTCTTTGCTTTCTGTACACATGTGCTACTGACCACTGTCAGTGGTGGGATCCTCAGCCATGTGGGTGTCAGGTCTCACCCACTGTGACAATTCTGTTCTTTAGTTGCACTCAAGTATTTGGGGAATCAGCTTTTGTTCATTTTTTGTATTCAGCAGAATAAAAAACCACATAAATGTATGAATGAACAATTGTGGAAGGAATGACCCTGGAATGCCTTTGTGGACTGTATGTGAGGTTTTTTTGTTTTATTCATGGCTATAGTAAGCAGATGCAAATATTCACAAGGAATCCACTGTTAAAAAAAGGAAAAAAGTTTGTTACACTAATCAAGTTCATTCATTCAAATAGAAGAATACCATGCAGCTTAGGTGATCTGCTAATTGCCTCAATCAATAATTCAACAGCAAATGTTCAATTTCTAGCGGGTAAACAATCCACAGCCTACAATACTTGCTTCCTTGTTGTGTCTCAGTGAGTCCTGTATGGCTGTGAAGGACTACTGCAGTAACTGTGATGTTCCTTCCTTTTTGAGGCTACCCAGTCTTGATCTCACAGTCCCCCATGTAGAATTTGGATATAGGGAGCACATGGAAAAATTTGAAGGAACCATCAGGGATTAAATCTGTTTAGGTGGGTTTAGGCAATGTGAGAAGTAACCACACAATAAAACTTTTAAGTTTTGTTTGGTTTCTCTTTTTGTTGCAAGCAAAGGGAGGAACTGAGATGACGCATGAAATCTGAACTATAGTCTAGGAGTTGCTTAAGCAAATTTGTGCTTTGTTCTTTAAAGTGGTCTCATGACATTTTCTTTCTGGAGGAAAGCAGTCAGACTTGTGGATTCTTACATCAGTTTATATGATGTGACAGTACAAATAGCTATGTGCAGTGTTAAGTATTCGCTATTACAGTTTTACTTTATATTTCTGGCTAAGTTGTTTAATGTACTGTTTAAAACAGAGTTGCTTTACTGGTTTGTTCTTTTTTTTTAAAGGATTACGCTTCTTGTGGCTTCTGTTGATCATCAAGTCCTTGGATGGACTATAGACGTCTATATTAATACCTGCCTTGGTGTTACATTCATTGCCTGAGCAATACTTCTGTTTACCTGGTGGCCTGTCATCCTCTGTGTTTGGGGTAGAATAGGTGTGATCTTTGCACTTTAAGTTTAGTTTATTTTAGTGCATTTATGTACTTTCTTACATTGTTAGGGACAAGTTCAGATTTGTATACAGGAGTTCAATTAAAAAATAAGGTGATATATATCTCTTCCCCATGTATCATTGATTCATATTCAGTTCACATGGATAGTGACCAATTGCCAAGTATGAAATATGCAGATACTTTCAATCAGAACAGTTTTAATTAAAAATTTAGCACTAATACTTGACTCAGCAGACTGAGGCTTGAATGCAAGTTAAAGTGAATTTACATTTCCATCAGTGAGTTTGTCCCCTGGTACCAAGGTGTCATGGCCCGAAGTTGGAGTGACTCAAGTTCGTGGATTTCCTTTGTCAGAATTAACGTGAAACGACACCAGGGGAGTTCAAACAACAATCAACTTTTATTCAGCCTAGCTAACCTTACCCAAGTACAAGGGAACTTATCAATATGAACCTTGCAACGTGTTATTAAGCCGCTGTTTGAAAAGAGAAAGGAGGTGTAGGAAAAGGAGCAGAAAAAGGAACATGAAACTGTCAGAAGGAGAGCCCTCCCACTGAGTCATGAGGTTCAGAGCAGACCCCCTTGCTTTCTGGACTCCTTCTCAAAGAGGAGCCCAGGGGCAGCTGGACCCACTCCTAGTCTCAGACTTGGTCAACAGTTTATGTTTACAAGGATGAGGTGTGGGGACTGTGGAAAAGAGAGAAGAAAGAGAGAGCGAGAGAGAAAGGAAGGAAGGAAGGAAGAAAGAGAGAACAAAAGTTTTGCCAGTCCTGGGTCCAGCCAGCACAGAGATCCAGTTCCGGAGGGCATGCACTGGCTTTGGAGAAGTGCGGTCCCATCCTCCATGAGGCCGTCTCCTCTGGCTACATTGTCCTGTTCACAAAACTCTAGTGTTTTTACAGAGGCTTGTTTTCTCCACCAAAGTTCTTTAATGAATGTTTGAGACATTGACTATAATTTGTCAGACTGTCACACAAAGTTGCATTACTATTTTATGGGGACACAGTTCAGACTCTTGGTGTATTAATAACACTGAAATTCACTTTTAAGTGAGTATTCTCAGGTAAAAATTCGTTGCTAAAATACCATGCCTTTGGGCCTGTCATGTGCAAAATTTTTTATGGATTACTGCTGTGGTACAGTGGACTGTTAAAGTTGAAAAGGTAAAGTAAGTCATAATCAAGAAACTACACACTTTTAAGAGGATATCATAGCACTGCAGATTACTTGCAGACTCTTCTAGCTACATGGCATGTTTCATGTTTAATGCTCATCACCTTAAAAAATGCCAGATATGATCTGGATAGCAACAGAAGGTGCCTTAATTGTGACGTGCTGTACCATAAGTCACCCACATACTGCTGAATTTAATAATTTTATTGCCTGATTCGATGTTTCCAAACTTATTCTCTGTTCATTATTGTTATCCCCACCATTCTAACAGTTGTTTAAAAATTCAGCCTTCTTATTTCTGCTTGTCCTTTTTCCATACAAATAGCTATCAGTGTGATGTTTAGTCAAGTTAGGTAAATCCTGTGGGGGGCTGTCCAACCATAGCAGAAGATACACCTACTTCATTCTGATGTATGAGGAAGAGGAAATGAGCCAGTTTGTGCTCTCTGAAAGGTATATGACTTCTGTGATTTAAAGCATGAGTTGACAGGGTGGGTACAGCCTGTTCCAGCTACATGGAAACTGGACACTGCTAACAAAGGCAAACAAGTGTAGCCAATATAAAGTGTAGCAAATACTTTAATCTAACACTGGGCTTTCTCTAGATGTAATTTTAGACACTGGCCAATGTGGTATTCCATACCATGTGATGTCACATACAGTGTATAAACTGAGGGAAGTTGGCCTGGGAGGGATCACTGCTCGGGAACTAACTGGGTATTGGTTAGCACATGGTGAGCAATTGCATTGTGCATTACTTGTTTTGTATATTCCAATCCCCTTATTATTGTTATTGTCCTTTAATTATTGTTATTATTATCATTATTATTTTCTTCCTTTCTGTTCTATTAAACTGTTCTTAACCCACAATTTTTACTTTTTTTTCAGTTCCCTCCCCCATCCCACTGCGGTGGCAGGGGGAGAAGTGAGTGAGCATCTGCGTGGTGCTTACTTACCAGCTAGGGTTAAACCGTGACAATGGCATTTGAAACTGGGTATGTTTTCACCCATTTCTCTTGCTTTGTCGGCTCTGAGGGACTGATGCTTCTGTTCCAGTTTGTTGACAGTTGTATAAATTCATTACACAGGTTCCTGATTATGATTATTTCTTTCCTCCTAATGCCCAAATTACTTCTCCTGTTCTTTTTTGAAGCCAGTTAAGAATTTTTAGTAATTGCCATGGCTGTGAGTATTAATTGATCTGCTCTATGGGGTGTTAATAGCATTAGTAAGTATGGTGCAGGAATTCCTGCACTGTTTCACTCCATTAGCTGTACCTGGGGCAAGACCATAAAGCTGAGGCCTTTTTAGGATGGGTTGCAAGTCCTCTAAGAAAAGCAAACTCTTGTTGGAGTGTAGTGGTTTAACCCCAGCTGGCAATTAAGGACCACACAGCCGCTTGCTCACTTCCGCCACAGTGGGACAGTGGAGAGAATCAGAAAGGTAAAACTGAGAAAAGTCGTGGGTTGAGATAAAGACAGTTTAATAGCCATGCACACAAGCAAAGCAAAACAAGGAATTCATTCACCCCTTCCCATGGGCAAGCAGGTGTTCAGCCATCTCCAGGAAAGCAGGGCTCCATCACACATAACCATTACTTGGGAAGGCAAATGCCATCACTTCAAATGTCCCCCCTTCCTGCTTCTTCCCCCAGCTTTATGTGCTGAGCATGACATCCTGTGGTCTGGAATACCCCTCTGGTCAGTCGGGGTCAGCTGTCCCAGCTGTGTCCCCTCCAAACTCCTCACGCCCCCCCAGCCTGCTCGCTGGTGGGGTGGGGTGAGGAGCAGAAAAGGCCTTGGCTCTGGGTAAGCACTGCTCAGCAGTAGCAAAAACATCTCGGTGGTATAAGCACTGTTTTCAGCACAAATCCAAAACACAGCCCCATACTAGCTACTATGAAGAAAATAAACTCTACCTTGGCCAAAACCAGAACATGCAGTATTCCTCTTCTCTGATCTTTATTATCGTAAAGGTTTTAAGTAGTGTTATCTTCTAATTTTAGATATTGTATCTTGTTTCCTAGACAGAAGAGTTGTGGATTACTGCTACCTTGGATGGCATGCTTTAGAAAATGCTGTGATGTATTAAAGATTGCTAGGCCTCTTTAAGGCTGATTTATCTAAATGTCTAACTGCAAGTGTCACACTAGTCTGACAATTCAGTGGTTCAAACTATGTGTTTCACTTTTTAGGATCTTTGGCTTTCATAAAATGATATGTTGCAACAGAAAATGTGGATCAAATAGCATTCTCATACTAAGTGAAAGCTCAAGTTCTGACTTTTTTTTTTCTTTCTACTCTCTATTATAATTACAGATTTCTGCCAAACAGATGGACATATATCAACAGAAGAAATATAAAGGAGATCAAGTTTGTCCCGGATCAAGTTGTTCTGACCATTAGAATTAGCTAGATTTCCTGCGATGTTAAAATGTGTCAGCTTCCAAATGTTATCTCAGCAGATTAGCCTGCAAAGAACAGAAACTGTCTGTCTATGGCTTTCCCAAAAGAAGGGCCCAGATTCTACTGCTGGAAATCAAAATCTTGGAAGCACCTATGGAAGTTGCTTCAGGAAGGAGTCACCTTCAGGGGTCACTGGTTCTATTGATGCTCCTTGCTGTTTGTGTAAAACTCTCAGGCAACCTCTGCAACTTGCTAACTGTTCCTAATTCTGTCATGTAACAATTAATTGGAACAGGACAAGAATCTTTCTTCCCCTTCCTCTCTTACTGTAAATACTATATATGTAAATTGTTTCTAGGCTTCTTAGCAGCAGAGGTAAGAATGAATCCCTCCTTCCTGCTTTTAGTGGAATTGGGGTGGAAGGTGGAGGGGATGGGGATGCTTGGCTTGCACAGTTGTTTTTCTGGCAGCATTGACTGTCGATGGGACAAGTTACTTTTCTCCTTATCACAACAGGAGCAGTTTGCAGCACATCTGGTTGGCAGTTTTCTCACATAGTCGCTGGAGCCGTTACTGTTTTACTACCCATTGCGGTGCGGGCAGGCACCTTACTCTGGCTCTAGGCATGTGCTGGCTTCAGAGAGAAGTAGACATATTATGTTTTATGATCACTTTGTTAGGACAGCCCGCAGGTTGTTGGTGTCACCAGCAGCCCCAATCAACCATGTTTTCTATGGCTGCTGCCCTGAAGACCGCAGTAGTAGGTGACTTCTCCACCAGCCTCAGGCTAAGCTAGTCATGCTCATAACTGATAGAGCTGCATCCCTGGACTATTCCCCAGCTTTCTTCCACAGTAATGATCTTATTCCCATATAGTTTTGCTTTTAAAATATTAATGTGTATATAAGCTTTATAAAACTTGCTGTTTATATCTAAATAAGACTTGATCTTCTTTCCTGAAGGTAGTCTACAACCAAAAGATGGAATCCTATGTATAACATACTGTGGGCAGTATCACTCTGTGCTTGTCCTCCTTCTTACTTTTTTCGTAAATGTTTGCTGCTGTCAGACATGAAATACTGAGCTAGATGAATCTTCAGTATGACCTTGCATTGCAGGACAAAATGTTAGTGACTGGAAAAAGGAACGCCAGGTTTGTTTATCAGCCATAAAACACTGAACTCATTGTAAAATGGATGGAATATAATTGATACACTAGATACTTTTATAGGGTATGCAGTCAGATTAGATATTCTACTTAAATCTCCATCTCCAAACATGGAAAATTGCGGTTGAAAGTAATAGTTATAGAAACAGTATTTTTTCTTCATTAAACTGAGTGAAAAGAAAAACTGCCATGCTGAGCTTGATAAAGGAATCATCTAAATTATAATCTGGCCCAGGTAACTGATTCCTGTGGAAAAATAGAAAACTTCAAACAGATTGCTGAACTAGGTTCTTAAACTGTCATTTCTTATTCTGTAGTTTGTTATGAAAGACTAACCTGATAAGAAAGGTCAGATTCAGGTAAAGTAAACAGAAGGCAAATGGTGTTGTAAAATATTTAATTCCTATCAGTATAGATGGGTTTCCTGCCTGAATTCCAGATGTTGCAGAAATAGCTGGCATTCACTATTACGTATATATTAGACAGTATAAATTAGATGATCTGTTAACCTGCATGCACACTAAGCAAAAATAAAAACTTTAAAAATAAATTAACCATAAGTATAGTTCATAAAGAGTATAGTTAATATGATAGCTAATAAATGGTGGTTTTAACTAGTCAGTATGAATGTGTATGCATTTTAAACTGCTCATTAATGCAATGTTGGCTGTGGCAGACTGACTTTAAATTATTGAGCCTAATAGAGGCAGGTTTAGCTGTATCTTTCGGTTTCTTGACTTCTTACAGGAAGCGTCTTGTTTCAAATGTTATTCCTTTTCTGACACTTACCTGATGTCTCCAATTAAATGACGAAAATAACAAATTCTCAAAAATATCTTGAATTACACTGTGAAATATGATGTGGACTTGTCTGATTTCTTACGACAGCAAGATACATGGCAGGGCTGTCCCCCTTGTGTTATGAAATATATCTAAAGTTAATAGCTGTGGGTGGAGGTGGCAATGCTTCCTACCAGCCCACCAAGCTGGTAGTTCCAAGCATGCGCAACTAGTTTAAGACTGTCTGCATTTGACCTTGTAGTTTTCCTGTGTAGGCGGAATGTACTACAACCTGCTTTAGTAAATAATGTTTATAAAGCATCTTTGTAGATACCAATACTAAGGCAACCACAGCCACTGTTTGCAAAATAGAACTAAAGGGTTTTGAACACAGCACTGTGAATCACATCTTTTTCTCCCTCTTCTTCCATATAACTTAGCAAGTCTGTGAGTTTACCTTTTGGAGGTTTTTTCCATGCTTTTGCTTAACTAGTAAAAGTAGTTTTAATATCTCTGTGGAAAGGAGGATTTGAAATTGTATGAAACAGACTGACAGAAAAACAACCTTCTTCCTAAGTTCACAACAAAGCATCCTGCTGTCTGTTGCCATACTCTAGTCAAGACCTTTTTTCTACATGTGTCCAAATGGAATTATATGTAGAATTAACAGTCTCGTTTTAACATGCTGAGAATACATTTAAGGGAAGGATGCTGCCTATTGAAACAGCAACACTATTTGTTATAGCTGAGTATTGTTCCCATTTGATTTTTACTGCATGAAATGAAACAGGATCCCAACAAAAAGGTATAGAGGGTCTAGACAACAAGTGGAAAAGTAGCTTCATGTAGCCCAGAATGCTGCACCCTGCAATGAAAGTTAATTTCATGCCAAAAAAGCAACATTGCTTGTCTTGGACTTTTGTTCTAGGAACCAATGCTTCCTTCCCCTCTTTCTGGTAAATGTTAAATCCTGCTAGCAATTGAAGTGCAAATACACATGTTTCTGTGAAAAGCAGCCATACTTCTTCCTCGCAGCACTGACAGCATTCACTTTTCTCCCTTAATTTGGTGGTTATGCACTTGCTGAAGCTTTGTAGCTGGGAACAAACAAAGTCTCTTGCCAATAACAGATGGTGGTGAATGGAAATATGGAATGTATTTCAGTGAATCATTTGTTCATTAGTTACAGTTTCGATCAAATTATTTTTGACTCAAGTATATCCTTTGGGAATCTAGTTTTTCATTTGCATATTTTTCACTAAATTCTCCTGGGTCCCTGTTAAAAACAAGATAAAATACACTAGAAAAAAACCTACCTTAAAGCTTATGTGACAGGCATTTTTAGATGGATCATGGGAATTCTTACCTTCTATTTCTCCACAGTAGACACACCCTGAATACATTTTTCTGTATCAGAAGAAAGACTGGAGACACAGATCATGGTTGATGTTGTTAGTGAATTCCACAGGAGACAAGTTACTTCACAGTCAAAATACAGAAATGTCCTACAGCTGTTTCGCACAAACGGTATTTCAACCTCTGAAGCAATGAAGTTAAGCTTTATTCACATCTTCAGTTTATCATGAATAAAAGATGCATTCTATATCACTGCTTTGTAACTTAAAAAAAAGACAAAACATCAGTACTGTACGATTGCCAAAAATAGCTGATTCCCCCATCTGCTACAGGTTGGCTGGAGTAGAGCCATGTGAATCCTGCCAACTCGGTCTTGATTTGAGGAACAACTCCTGTAGTAACTGAGCAACTCCTGAAGTAGCAAATCAGTAAGCAGATAGAAAAAATGTAATGGAAAGGTGGTAATTCCTCCAACTACACCCAAATGCTACAAATACCTGAGTTTTCCCTCCCTATTTCAGCTGAATCAAAAGATTTTGAGGAGTTTCTACATCTTCCTTCTTATTTTGCCTCATTTTGTCCATCTGTTCCATTTTCTACTATTGCAAAATAGCAAAGTCAGAAAGAGGAGATTAATTTCATGCCTAGGCTGTGAGATTAGTGTTCTTCTTCAATTTTTCCAACTGTATATTAAAATGCTTGATTTGATTTTTGGCATAAACTGTCTCTTGCTCTCACAAACAGTCCTTTAGGCTGAGAAATTTCTGGAGCAAATCATGCTGCTAATGGATGTCATCATTGTGGCAATGGTTTGCTTTGGTTGTGCACCATCTCCATGAGGAACCTTGAAAATTTGGAAGGGACTTCTAAGGAACATTTTATGTCATATTATATGAGGAAACAGAGTTGTGAGTCACCAAAGTGCTAACATAAACGATGAGAATATGCATTACCATGTTTTTTAGTATATGTTGGTACACAAAACAAATACTATGACAGCGCTAATCTTAGTGTCTGTGGTTCCATGGGGATCTTATGAGATGGGCATAGGTGGAAAACAGTGGGATTGTCCAGATCAACATCTATTTTGTCTGATGCTTGCTTTACTGTTATTTGCCTTTCTGTGCTCTTTCATGGCACATGATAAGTCAGATTTCAAGGATGAATGTGTGCAGTAAAAAGCTACCTTTAAATACCTGATGCCTGTTTATGCACACAAAGGGGAGCAAATTGCACTGCAGGGCAAGCTCTGATCCTGCTCACTCTCATGACTTTCTGTAATGTATTAAAATAGTCAACTGTTGCATTGGTTAGCTCATGCTATACAGAATTGCAGAGTATGTGACTCTGCATGAAACAGCAAATGAAGATGACTTTTAAGGGGGATGTATATATTAATTTTCTGGAATTAATCCTTTTCAGCAAAGCTCCCATTCATGCTAAACCATTGCTGCATATTTTCCATGACGTGTTCTCTTCTCTTCCATATAAATGAATAGCAGGAGAAAAGTACATGTGAAAATGACCTAACAAATTTTGAATGCCTTAATTGAATCACAGCTTGTAAAAACATGTTTTATGAAGACAATATTTTAGATTTAGAACAATTGTTACACATATCTGGAAACAAAAGTGCTTGTTAATAGATCAGCTACACACCTGGTATATTTAAGTGCTTTCTTCTTATTCTGTGACTTCTAACAGTACACACTTGTCAGAACTGCTTGGGGTTTTTCTTAGTAATTGCATGAGGAAAATTGCTAATGGATCGTAACACTTCATATCTTTGTCTCTAATATATTATCCTTACATGTTAGGCTGATTCAGAGGCTAAGCCAGTTATTTGTAAATCCATTCTATTATTATGAAAAAGGTCTAGTTCATCAAAACATAGTAAAATCATGGTAGGCTTACAGTTACAGCTCTATAGGAGAAGAAAAATAGATGCTGAGACTGCTTGAATTTTATTACCAGCAATTTGATATAGCAGTATGTCACTGTTGCTCAAAGGTGTAAAAATTATGAAAAAAAGTATATTCAGGTAGATAAATGCCACTTTCATCATAATGAAGCTGATATCAAAGCTCCAGATCTCTGCAATACTGTCTGAATATTCACATGGCTGTTACTGGAACTTCCCTGTTATCAAGCCCTTTGCCTGGATGGTGGCTAGAGCAATCTAGAGCGTACTTTGCACTGCATAGTGTCTGATCTGTATGAGTTTTGCTGAACTTGTTCCTGAGAAATGTTGCATGTGGGTCTATGGTGATTCCCTTGTTGTTTATCATCAGAATGTCACCAGATGAGAATAGTTCGAGCTAACAGAGTCTGGGCATCTCTTTTGAATTGTCACACAGAGCCTTGTCTAAAAATAAAATCTTATTCAAAATAATGTGAAAGACTCAGTTTTTAATACTGCTTGGGGTACAATAGGTCTTTAAATTCCATCTTACCATATGTAGGCTGGCTTTTGGGCAGCAAATATGTTTTTTGAAAGATGGTAATGTCTAATTTGGGCTTGTACTGACTGAAGTTCAAGGCACAGATAGTAACTATGCACTGAGTCTCATTATGACAAAAGTTCATCCTGCAGGCCTCATCTTAATCTTATCACTCATAAATAGCTTAAAGTTCTCAGGTTACAATTACAACCAAATGGTAGTTTGATCCGCTCACTAACAACAGAGTGACTTTGTGCTGAACTAAAGGTGGATTCTCACTGATCTTTAACTGAATGACAAGGAAGAGAGTTTACTTAAGGTTACCTTATGCTATTCAGTGGGACATCTCGCCTCATGTCTAAGGTAATGTTGAACTTCTCAGTTGCCACACTGGGCTTCAGAAGGTGTGCTGATTGATCTTAATTAACATGTGTGCTTGTCCTATGATGTGCTGAAATGTATAATAATAAACTGTTTAAGTACACCACTTGATCTGGTAACATGCACTCATCTCAGCTGAAGTTTATATTCCCTTAGAATTCTTCTGTTGTGACAAAGAGCTGCCTTCGTCTGAACAGTTCTGCTCAGATTGCACAGGAAAAAGCACTTGGCTCATTAAAATGTATTTTGTCATCTCTATGTAAATGCTGTATTTTCAGGACCTGAAAACATAAGGAATTATTCAGAGCTGTCAGTAGGGGGAATGACTAGATGATTTAATTGGTCTCTTCCATGTCTAATTCTTAAGATTTCATGAATACAGATGAAAATATAAATTAGAAGTATGCAAAAATATGTTTTGCACTCTCATCTTTCGTTAGTTTGATACTTTCCAGTCAAGGGCATAGAAATTTCATAGTTATGGCAACTGAAGACCAGATGTATTAATCAAGATTTTATAGGCAGAGTGAAGGAAAAAAAATACTAAATTTGTCCTTTAATCTTTTTCCCCACATCTGCTTTTCTCTGCTTAAGACCTTTACTCTATATTCACTCTAATTTCCAGATAACATTTTAAAGTACAACAAGGCTTTTTCATACAAAAAACAGTGCAAAAATTATTTTTTTAAAACTCTAAGAAACAAACTCAGGAAAGAATGTAATTGCTATGCAGTTTTTAGATGTAAGAATAATTTTCTTACCCTTAAGGGGATTGCTGACAAGTTTGAGAAGAACAGATACCCAAGTAATTATCTATCTTAGTAAACTGTCATTAGCTATCTGATATAGTCATCTACCTTTCAGATTTTTTTGAGAGTATTTATTCTGTAATTTATCCCAATGAATAAAGCAGCCAGCTATAGACTTGTCTTGAAATGAGTCCCTTTTTTTGTCTTGAGGATAGCCTCCCCACAGAATTCATACATACATTGGCAGCTGCTGGAGAGGCATACTGTTTGGTGCAAGGATTTTGAAACAATTTGTCATTCACTTTAATGAAAATTATTAAGAAGATATAATTTCTTATTTTTCTTGGTCATTAGTGCTGTATTCATTTAGGTTGGGGGTGGGGGTTATCTGCTTTATTAGCATATGTCTCTGTATGGATGACAAGTCAGGACTGATTATTTTTCTATAATCATTGACCATCATAGGGAAAAAAAATCTTCCTGTTCACTTTGTGAGTTTCATTATTACTTCTGGGTATTGTAAAACAGGCTCCATGAATCTTGTTTTCTATTCTCTTGATACATGCTTACAGTAGAGATGGAATGATACATTCCATATTTAAAACTGGATACATGTCCCTTACTTCTATCTTTATCTTATTCAACTATTTTTGGACCTTCCATATCTTATCCTTTTGCACTTGTGTTATTTGTATATGGAAGATAGAGTCAACTTGGACAGCAGTGTCTTTTTTCTTATATCACAGAGAATGCAGTCAACATACTCACTACAGAATTTACTTTTCACTGTCATATCCCCAGCAGTATGATCTCTCTCTGCATCGTGCTGGGAGTTACACATTCTTCAAAAAGGAAGCCACAACACACTGTGTGTGACACTGTCATTTCTATCCAAATGGGAATTATCACTGCAAATATGACCAATGTATTAATGTCCAAAGGCTGCATAAGGCACCATGTAGAAAGAATGTATTAAGTTGGCAGATCCTTCAGTATTTTTTCATGTAAAATATTTTCTTTAGTCTTTTCATATAGAATTCCTTCCATGTGAAGCTTAACTGTAATTCTGCTTTTAATTTTACTGATACTTTTATGCGTAGCTTAATTCTCCTGTTATGTTGTCTAAAATCAAACAGTCTATTCCAGGTGTGGGTGTTCTTAAATCACACAACCCCCTCCATTTTTAATACTTGAAAGCTGTGATAGAAATCTTGAAATTATGTTTGTTTGTTTGTGAATTAATTATAGATTTCTATATAAAAATAATCAAAATTTAAAGTAAAATTCCTCAGTTATATAATAAATACTGTGCCAGCCTCAAAGTTTTTGAACTGAAGCAGAGATAACTTCAAATATTAAGCCTTACCAACTAGATTTTAGAGCAGTAATCATTATCATGATCTTTCTCTGCTGTCAAAAGAGGGATGAAAAAGAGCAGAGGATCTGTCTTATGCTTGTTTCCCTAAAAGAAAATTTGACAGACTCAGAACTGTCTGGTTAGGATCTTTTATCTGTCGGTACTTTCTGTGGCAAGAACAGTTCCTCCCCATTTTTCTTTTCTTTTGCATGTCATCTGTATCTTAGAAAAGCTATCTAGCATTTGTTGTCTATATGAATATTGTATTTCATAGTCTATTGCAGAGCTGTATTCTCTTATAACTGTAATTTAATATGCAGTCAGCTTTATTCCCCAGAATAAATACATTTTTCCTTCTTCAATGCAACAAACTATTCAGTTACCATGAAACTGTGGAAGCACTAAGTGTTTGCGTATCATTTGTCAAAAAAAAGGAAAAGGAAAATAATGCAATTAGAATCAGCTGTCTTGTTAATCAGGAAAAAATGTAGCACTCATTTCCAGGACATTACATATGGTGAGAGAATCTAAAACTCCATCATCATCTGTTCTGTCTTCTCAGGACTTGTGAGATACAGGACAAAATACTCACTCTGGTCTAGCATAAAAGCATCCAACTTTTATGGTGGTGCTATTCAAAGATCTAGTTCATAGGGTAATACTCAAACATTGTAATCTCAGCTCTTCCCCCTACAAACAAGAGCAATCCTCCTGGCTGTGCAGAAAAGCTTTTACATGCAAGTCAAGTGTACTTAATTTATATAGCCTGGGTACTACACTTGGGAAAGGGTGAACATAATCCTCCTCCAACTCCTCAGGCAGCAGAGTGGGACAGTGAGCACCAGATCTGTACTGCTCTGTGTGTCCCTTCAGGAACCCTTAGGAGAGACCTTTGTGTGCACACAGCTGCTCACACCTCTAAGTAGACAAAAATGAGTAAATACCACAACACAGTGATGGGAACAGCCAGCTTTCATAAATGCTTCTTCTAGAGCTTCTAGAGTTCTTGCTGCTTCTGAGAATGGAGGGGACAAAGAGAAGCGCTTCCCTTTAGGGACCTGCAGACTCTACACACTCTGTTGGGCTTAAATAGTGTATGGAAAATGGGAAGAGGCCTACTGCCACAGCGTGGTTAAAGCCCAGAGAGATTTGTTCAGCACTGTGTTACCAGAGCTCTCTAGATCACTGAAAAACAGCAGAGAGTAACCAGTACAGAGTGACTTCACAGAAAAGTGAGTTAGAGATGCAGATTACTTGGGATGTCACCCTGCAAGGTACTGGCTTGCAATCTGCAGGATGTTTGGCATTCCCATCTCCAAGCAGTGTTCATATAACATGTGAAGCCCAATTAAAGATGTGAAGTTCTTGCTAGGACTGGGACCCTACCAAGCTTGCCTAGAGCTTCCAGTTTTATCAGTTTGGGACTGGCTTAATACATTGACTGACTTGATGCTGTAATTCACTTGGGCTAAATGCCTAATTTGAAAGGCTTAAAATGTGCTACAGTATCGTGATTATGAAGGCTTAAGCTCTTTTGTCACACAAAAATGCAAACAGGTACAAACAAGTATTAAACCTATTTTACAATTATGTTCTGTAAATACTTCTGAAACATTAATTCAAGAACTTTGTGAGTATGGGTAGGCTTGCTGTAAAACTTGCAGACTGCTGAGTGATGCTGACTCTCCATATCACTAAAAAACCCTTGTCTTTTCAAGAACGTAGAAATACTCTGCAGCGCATATGTACAGAACTTCAAAAGAATTTTACTTCATCAGCACCTCATGGAATAGGTAAGGAATTTTACAGATTAAAGTGCAGTCTCCTTTAGGAATTATGATGTATTCCTGATGAAAACTGAAATTCTGAGAGCTCATCAAACCTCCTTTCCTGTACTTCTCAGACTCACTGAGTAAGTCTCAATTGCCTGTCTTGCTGCAAAGCCCATACATCTAAGTTAAAGCATACATGAAAGATGAAATCATCCCCTAGCCTTCATTTGAGTGTAGCCATTCACATCTGAAACACAGTAGTCTTGCCTTGTCCTGGTTATGCCGTAATGTGTTTTACTATTCACTAGTTTTGCACTATAGCAATTGGTGCATCAGCTCTTCTAACCAATTAACTCCAAATAAATCCAAGTGTTTATTGTTCTTCCTGTCTCATTTCTGTAGCTGTGGAGTGCAGCTCTGACACCCTTCCTGAAACAGAGCATTGTTTCTTAAATCATAAGAAGAAAGCTTTCAGAGAAGCAGATACAAGACAGCCATGGTAGGGATTCTCAAACCTGAAGTGTTGGTAGCATTAATGTACTTGAGTTGTTTCTGAAGTTCATGTATCTTAGCAGACATCTGGCAGCCACAGTTGCTGTGGGTGTCTTGCAGCACTGCTGCTAAGGGAATACCTGCCAGCATATGCGTGGTCTTTGGCCTGCTTGGACCAAAACCAATTCTTTAGCCTAAGCAAAGGACTAAGTTGTAATATTTACTCTCTGACATTTAGTAGGTGTGTTTGGGGTTATTTTGTCAAATTCTTTCTGAAGTAAACCAGACTAGTCCACCATAAACATCCTGATAACATTGTCAGCATACAGTATTTATAGATAATTACCAAGAATGCACAATATACTTATTAATCTTCTATTCGGTCAATTAGTCAAGAAAACTGAGTCTTTGGGGTTATCTCATGCTGTTGCCAGATACAGCTATATGGATCAGAGGCAAAATGTCAGCACTCCTTTGTCCAGAGTCTCTGAGGTGAATGTAGGTAAAACAACACATAGAATCAGATACAGCTGATGACCAGGAGCTTAAATTTCTTTTGTCAGCAATCTGCAGCTGCAATTATAATGAGTTTTCAAGTTTATGGAACATACTGGCAGAGGTATTTGGCAAAACCACATGAGCATTCTGAAGTGGGATACTTGCAGTATGAAGAATAAACATTTGTTACACTTCATTATAATGCTTGTTTTTTTCCTCTCTGCATAGCAGTACATAACAGGAAGAGACTTTATCTTGAGAGAAGTTAGGAAAAAAATTAAAAAGGCAATCATGTGTCTAATTTGTTCACATAATTACTGCAATTATACATTCAGATCGGACAGTTGCACATGAAATAACTATAACTGACTGCTTGTGCGTCCCATAAGCAGGCAGCCCCTATCTTCATGCAATCATAGTAAATCCACATGCAAATTAAATGCAGAGTTACAATCTGTTATTCCAGCATGTGTGATGTGTTGGTCTCCCAGGTCTTCATGAAAGCTGGTCTGACCTGTTAAAGATAACCAATAACTTTGTCCAGCCAATGGAAGCATATCAGCCATGACCACTTCAGTTTCAATATTTGTTAGGATTGTGTTCGTACTAATGAGTATAACATGAACATTGTTAAACTCCTTCTTAGCCTTATTTATTGAATTTGCATGAAAGAATCACCTATATTCTTTGGCAGCTTCTGGGATACATAAGAAAAAGCCTTAGGCTGGATGTAACCTTTTTAAGTTCTGCCTTTCAAATAAATCCATCCTGAATTCAGACTCCTTTTCTTTTAAAAAAATCAAGGGGGAGCTTTTGGAGCTGAGCAGATTTCCCTACTACACAAACACACAGAGTTCAGAACAAAATGGGCCTGTAGGATCCTACTGAGCTTGTAGGATCAAGCTGCTTGTACATAACTTTCTTCAGGGTAGGCTTGGATGATAGTAGTAAGTCTCAGATCACAAAATGCCATTGCTTTCTGTTACAAAATGGATATAGAAGAACTTGCAATTTTCTGTTGCAATTCCTTCAAGACTACACAAATCCTGCCTGTGTTAGGGAGAGAGCAGCTGGCAAAACTGTCTGCATTCTGAAGACTAAAGATTCCACAAGCATCTACATGTACTGCAGACAAAAACCTACCTCTAGGTCCTGAAGCATTTAAGTATGTGATGTAGATTTTGCCCTTCTTCTTGTAAAGAAATATGTGGCCCAAACAACAGGCACTACTGCTTTTGGGGGAAGGAAGGACAGACACTTAGGGAGAAAGGTCTACTTTGCTCAGCCTAAATAATGGTCTTCAGTCTTGGACTAAAAAAACCTTACCCTATTTTAGCAATAAAAAGATTTTACGTTATTTCTGTGTATGCTAAGAGACATTTTTGTCCTAAAAGGCCTCATTCTCAGTGCTGCGCAAGGTATGTAAGCATAAAAGAAAATCTTGTTTCCAAGCCCTTATGGCTATAAGGTTAGATACCAAAGTGATAAGTAAAAATTTCTGGAGATCTTTGTGAGGAGGCAGCAAGTCCAAAGAAGATCACTTGGTCTGAAATTGTTAACTGGAAGTACAGATGGAGGACTTTCAAGCTTCCAAACTGCACTGCCTCCGAGGGGGCCCCCTTTGCCTGACATTGCTGGAAATTTTCAACAGTCCAAAAGAGTTGAAACTGTCTTCTAAATGGTTATTATTTAATGGATAGTCTTAAAATTAACAAGCTTCATTTTTTTAACAGTGGATAGTTGTATATGAGCAGGTGCTATAGCATCACAGAATAGCTGACGTTGGAAGAGACCTCTGGAGGTCAGGAACTCCAACTTCTTTGCTCAGAACAGGGTCAGCTAGAGTACGTCACTCAGGTTGCATCTCCATTTGTTTTGCTCATTCTGTTTTGGTCATTTTTAAGGAAAAAGTAAAGATTTTAAATAGTAGTACTTCTAATAAAACCAGAGCTTGCAAAAAAGATGTATAAATGAGAGGAGAATGAGCCCCTTATTAATGAACTGTATCTCTTGCATTTCATTATACTTGCTTACATTCACTAGATGGCTTCAGGTAGGTAACTTTAATTTGGAGTCATGCTATAATGAATAGCGTGAATTCTGTACTGCTGGTGTGAATAATAGTATCAATACTTACTTTGGTAAATAGTTTTATCTCATAGCCTCTGCTTTGGAATTGCTGAATATACAGCCTAGTAGTTCAAGTGCCTGTTTGAGGTTAACTTGAAACCAGTCTGAGGTTGTTAGGGCTCATATGTAAAGTAAGTAAAAGGGATCCTGGCCATCTGATATTACCTTTTTGTTTTGTTGTATCTCCTGGCATAAACAAGGGCACTTAGCCACATGATACCTTTTTTGTTCTCTTTTTCCTGAGGCTTCTCAGGTCACTGATATTGCTGTTTATAACAATGTGATGAAATATTGGTAGGATGGGGTTTTTAAATGTCGTCATTGTACTCTTCCCATCTTAAATGTGAAGACATCTTATGGATCAATTCCCTCTATTCTTTATGATCATATATGTTCTCTGGTTGTGCATGGTATTACTTGGGGCAGGGTGGGGAGAAGCAATCACCAATATGAAAAAGCAACATCTATATTTATAGCTGCCTTAGTACATCTTAGCAGTAAGAAACAAATGCAGTTCAATCATCCAGGTCTCTAGGTCTGCCATAATCCTTGTGATAGATGCGAGAGACTATTTTTAATATTTCCCTATGTTAGATACTGAATTTTAAGCTTAGATAATGTACAAACAATAGAAATTCTCAAATAGTTAATGAGGCTTAGAGCTTTTGTTATTATTTAAAAGATGAACAGTATTTCACACAATTAATAGGGGATGTGAAACATACAGTAGAGAAACTATTTGTTTTTCAAAGTAATTCAAATACAGTGGCAACATCCATAAGGTGATTTGCTCAATAACTTCTCTTTCACAATCCTGTTTATCTGTATAGCACTGTATTAGGTTAACTAAGGATAGTTTGGTTTCAGCACTTTTTATCCTTTTTCCAAAATTTTATAACTTAGCTTTTCAACTCCCTGGATTCTGTGCTTAGCTGATTAAAAAAAATAGTTGTTATATACAGCTCTGGTTCCAATTACTTACAGTCCCTTACAGACTCTTCTTTTAACATCTACAGGCTGCCGATCCCTGAATTTTTGGGCAAACTTAACACTACTTGCACGATCCGTTGTATTATTTTAGTATGTTCAGCCAGTAGGTTATATATTGATACATAAACAAGCCTCCCTTTCTGAGGGTATATAAGCAAGTAATATCTATCTGTATATCTGTACAGTATCTGTAGTTCAGTAATATCACAGATCATAGAACTGTGAAATCAGAGAAACATTTAAGATCAAATCCAGCCATTAACCTAGCACTGCCAAGTTCACCACTAAACCATTTCCCTAAGGACCACATCTACACGTCTTTTAAATACCTCCAGGGATGGTGACTCAACCACTTCTCTGAACAACCTGGTCCAATGCCTGACAACCCCTTCAGTGAAGAAATTTTTCATGATATACAAACTACCTCTCCTGGTGCAACTTC
>JANZLQ010000079.1:65820301-65831244 GCA_026212715.1 Elanus axillaris | reverse complement strand
GTTGATAACACTCTGATGTTTTCGGTTGCTGCTGGGTGGTGTTTATACTAAGTCAAGGATTCTTCAGCTTCTCATGCGCAGCCACCAAGAAGGCTGGAGGGGCACAAGAAGTTGGGAGGGAACACAGCAAGGGCAGCTGACCCAAACTGACCAAAGGAATATTCCATACCATGGGACATCACATTCAGGAAATAACTGGGTGGTGGGGGAGTTGGGATCGCCGCTCAGGTACTTACTGAGTGTCGATGGGCGGGTGGTGAGCAATTATTCTGTGCGCCATTTGTATATACCAATCCTTTTGCTATTGCTGTTGTCATTTTATTAGTGTTATCATTATAATTACTTTCTTCTTTTCTGTTCTGTTGAACTGTTCTTATCTTGGCCCACGAGTTTTACTTCTTTTCCCAATTTTCTCCCCCATCCCGCTGGAGGGGGAAGGGGTGAGCGGCTGTGTGGTGTTTAGTTGCTTGCTGGCGTTAAACCACAACACCTTGGTAGAAACATGTACTGCAGATTTTCAGGCAATTCAAAAATTGGGATTTGCATTGGGAGTGATACAATATATCTTTATGTTCTGAGCTCCCTAGAAACAAAGCTGTGTATTACAGACAAGGTTTAAAAGCATAAAATTAACTTTTCTATCAAGGTAAAAGTTAAGAATGTCATTCCTCATTATAGGTCTAGAGTATACAGAGACTCCTTTGACTTGTTTCTATCTTCTTTTTTCAGGTCTACTCGCATAGAGAAGCAGAGAGCTCCATATATCATCATTTAAGCCAGAACTCCTCTTTTCCTTCACCCTATACTTTTATGAGCCTTCTACCTGAGTAGCTACAGTGACCAAGGATGGAGACATCACAAGCTAATAAGCAGGACAGGGCTCCTCCTCATAGCTGCACTTCCATCATGTCTCTGCACACCTCAGCTGCCACATACACAATAGCACTTCTAGGTGTCACTACTTCTGCTGGCTTTGTTGCGATGCTGCAGTCAGCAGTTGGAGCCTAGCTGGAAGCTTAGACCTGCAGGAGGGCTTAGTACCCACAGCACTGCATGTTGTAATGTCTCCTTTTTAGCATTGTCATTACATGCCTCAAAGACATTTACAGAACAATTCACCATGCTGAGTTAGGAACCACCTACACCCCATAGGACATATTAAGCTTTCTACTAGGAAATACGGAAGACAGTGGTACTTGGAAACTTGCTGCTATGATATTCAAAATGCGTAACTGCAAGAACTGTCAGTGAGATGGACTCAGACATCGTTATAAACTAAGCTAATCTGTTTAATTTGGGTCAAAGCAAATTAGGAAAAAGGAACCTCTGCCTTTGGGAATTGACACTGTCCACAGCCTAATTCTGGTTCCTGACCTGTAACAAGACATATCTGTTCTGACAGCCCTACCTACACTGAAATAATATAAACTTTCCCATGGAGACAAAACTCCAGTTTTGAGATAATGGCAAAATGGAAGTACAAACATCTTAAAAACAGACATACAATTTAATCTGTAAACTTAGAAATTTTCTGTCTGAACCCTTTTCAATGAAATTAATCTCTGTCAACTGATCTTGCTTCTTCCATTGTGCAGTCAGAAAATAATGTCCTTCTTCTGATATTTCAACTTCCTGTCTCTGTTTGTCCTTTCCAGATTCATTTCTTTGGATTGAGAAAGCTATCAATCGTGCAGCTTAATCAATGTATGCTACTCCTTGCAGCTGTCAGCACCATCCGAAGTGAGTCTCATGCATATTAATGTTGTAATTTTATTAAAGCTTTTGAACAAATAATATGATACCTGGTGGGACACTGAGGAAGATAAGATAAGCCATCAGGACTAATAAGTGAGAGTGGTGTATACTACAGAATGATGGTGAAAGTCCTTTAATCATTGTCCAATTTCTGTTTCCTCATGGAGAAACAACAGTACAAAAAAAAAAAAAAACCAACCACAAGCCTATGAGTAACTTCAGCTTCTCTTCAATAAATTATTACCAATTTGATATTTCCCTCTTTAACTGCTGATGCATCATATAAAATATTAATTACTTTTCCTGCATATTAGGCTGGACAGCTGGGAGTCCCTTACAAACATACTGCTGTGAGATTGGGGTCATTTTGAAAAGCCATCTCTGGGCATGTGGAGAAGTTTTTCTGAACTGCTGGTAAATTGGAAAAGACAGTAGAAATTAGAGTGATTTCATTGGTTAAGTCAGCAGAGAGAGGTGGCTTGCAGGCTGCACACTAGTATCTGTGCTGCCTTCAGGTCTGTCAGCTAAAATTAATGGCTCACTGCAAACTAGAAAGGACTGTTTTCTGTGAGCTGCTAGGGGATAAAACAGCTTTGCAAAGTCACATTCTGTGCACACAGTGTTCCTCATTAACCTCCACCTGACCTAATCATCAGCAAAAACCAAAATCCCAGTGTAGCCATATGATAAAAGGCAGTAATATCTGATTATATCTGGGAGACTAACAGGAGGTAAATGAGCTTGTTCTACGAACAACATATTTAAGTGGATAAGACTTCGGTGGAGCAAGCCTGGTTTTTAGTGGAATTAAAGCAAGAAAAATATTAATACATGCCATACCTAAGAATAAACAATGGTCCTATGATATTCACTTTATAACATGCATTTCTTTTTTTTAAAACACAGATTTCATATGCATTTTAACTTGCTTTCTTAATTTTCCACTGTCCATCAATATTAGCCATAAAGAAACATTTTCTTTATCTAAAATGGTAGACATCTAAATTATCTAAATTCTTAAGACAGCTCTCGTTGTCTTAATTTTTTTTCATTTAAATTGCTGAAAGAGGGTTAGTAGTGGGAAGAAAGAGAGGAAGAAGAACAGAGACTTTAGATTCATTGACAGAAGAGAGTATATTTTGACCCTTTGCCAGGATACACAGTGCAAACCGAGTCAAAAGCTGTGTTTAAAAAAGCACCACATTGTGTCTTCGTTTCTTTCAGAAACTTAAATTTGGTGTTAGATTTCTTCAGATAGGAAAGGAATTGTGTTTCTCTCAAGGGACTGAAAAGAAAACATATAAAGCAAACTTTAAAAAAAATTCCAGAAACATTTTGAACTAAAGGTACTGCAGACTAAAGAAAAGCTTGAATAAAGCTAAAATAATCAAGATTTATTTCAAATAATAATACATGCTTAGTCAATACAGTAGGAA
This sequence comes from Elanus axillaris, assembly GCA_026212715.1. Taxonomy (NCBI): domain Eukaryota; kingdom Metazoa; phylum Chordata; class Aves; order Accipitriformes; family Accipitridae; genus Elanus; species Elanus axillaris. Next base: position 65,828,053 of record JANZLQ010000079.1, on the reverse strand, counting down.
ATATATATTGTTCACACAATATAGATTGCAATAAAGATTGTTTCAAATAATACATTCTTAGCCAATGAACTAGAAAATTTATATAGTTCGCCTGATATACATTGGTATAATGATGCTACCCTAGTTGTCAGCAAATTGTGCCAGCCATGGTACATACAGTAACACAGTCCATTTTCCAGTGAGCTCACAGACAGCAGCCATGTTTTAGCAGCCCTTGCAGCTGCTATCTTTCTCAGAAAGGATGAAGCTCCTGATTGTTCCTTGGGAGTGTGTGGCTTTCTCGATTTACAGTCTCCCTGGTGGAATGCTGTGGGGTCAAAATACATTGGATTATGCTAATTTTTTTTCAGATTTGACCTCTTGTACCTTAAGAAATAAATACCCTAAACTAAGCTTGAGGTATTCATGATTCTCTCTGGAAAAATCATGAGAGTCTGATATTTAATATACTGCATAAGGGCAATGCTTTCTTTGTATTTGTTCCACATCTTTTAACATTTCCGTAAAGCATTATTTAAGATAAATAGTTAATTACAAGACCTCTCTGATATTCTTTTAGTGTGAGCTAGGGAAAGAATTTGCCACTTTCTTTATCACATTGGAAAGGAGCAAATATACTCAATGAACTTTATTTTTGTTCCTAAATTGTAATATAGGGAGCCATGTTGTTATTTATAAAGAGTGAAAGCATACCAAGTAGAGAGTTTCTGCATGTATTGTACAGTATATGCTACATATTTCTGCTTTTATAGAACAAGTATGCTTGCCCAATGCTTTGTTAACTCTGTTCTATAAGGTCATGTCTTTTCTATTAGCACAGCATGTCAAGAACTAGCATGGTTAGCAACCATGGGTTATAAAGTTGGAATAACATGGCAGTGTTATTCACAGTGATTCTAATCAGATCTGACAGGGAGAGTGTGTGAAGTCTGCACAGAAGTTGATTATCTAAAAACTGCTACTCACCAGAACATTTGCAAGGGAGTTTGCACAGATCTGGTACTCACATTTTCCTGCTGAGCACCTGTGTACCTTTTGGGTAAAATCTGTGATGCTGGGAAACAGCTGTGGAAGGAAGTAGAGCCTTGCCAGGAAAAAAATAGATCTACACATTTTATGACTGGTATGAGTTCATGTTTCAAGCCTTTCACCCTTGTCCTCCCTTGTTTCAAAGGGCCAGTGAAGAAAAGATGGTCCAGGTCCATCCTGGTGCTAACTTCCAGCATCTTACTGTTGTGCCAAACTAGGAGAAACTGTTTAGTGCAGGCTGCTCTACAGACAGAGGGCAACTTCAGGCTATCTTAAGTCTGAATTGCCACTGGAAGCATCTCTGTCTCTCCATGAAATGCAGAGGGAGTAAGGTAACTAGATGTCTAAGCCAGGAGGCTAAGTGGCCAAAGTTAGGAAAGAAAACTTCTGGTCTGAGAACCCACTGCTGCTGCTGTACTTCTCTGACATCCTGCTTGCTCCTCAGTGTCACTGTTCTCTTCAGCCACAGACTTCCCTATCATCGGTTAGCTGTCAAAATCAACACTACCCCTTGGAGTTTACAACAAAATAAATTGGTTTAGAAACTTCAGTAACTTGTTTGTACAGAAGGCGGTCCTGTCTCCTGTGACAGGCATGTTGCCATTAGCAGCCTCTGAATGCTGGCAGAAAGAAAGCTGAGTACTAAAATGGGTATAGAAATTTGGGGATGTTACATAATTCTCAGATCAGAACATGGTAACGCCCCTTAGAAGTATCAGAAACCAGAAGGATGGGTGCTCTTGCCGTGTAAGTGCCATTTCGAGTTTGCTGTCAGGAGGCCCAGCTGTGTGCAGGCTGGTGGCTGCTGCCCCGCTGCTGGGGGGGGGGGAGGGCATCCCGGTCCTGGGGGTATCCCGGTGCTGGGGGCATCCCGGCTACGGTTCCCGGACCGGCTGCCGCTCCCGAGCCGCCGGCTCTCACCATCGCGGGGCTCCGCAGAGCGGCAGCGGCTGGTCCCGAACGTGGAGGGCTGCGATCAACGGTGGGAAAGTGACACCTCCCGGCCAAGGAAGAGACTTGCACAAGCCCCAGACGCTTCTTGCAGCTGGAGTGGTGTAGGGACGGCGAGGGACTGATTATTGTCACTCCTGCGGTCCCCGTTTGCTTTTAAAGTATTGATACCTAATTGTTTTCCACTGATATCGTTGAACCTCCTAATGGTAGCAGTCTTAATCTACTGCTGGTATTTGGCCACTGATAGTTTAGAATGGGCTGAAGAAAATAAATGAACTCTTGAGAAATTAAAACCAATTTTTTTCAACCATTTTTGTTTAAAAACAAACAAACAAAACATCAACCCACCTAAGGAATATTCATTACCTAAGGGAACGGAGAGAATAATACATCTCTAGTCATGTATGGTAACAGTATCTTCACTACTTTGTCCTAATGCTATTTGGCAAGCAAGTAGGAGCTCAGTGTGACACAGACTGAACTTCTCATGCAATGTGGGGTGTCATAGATTATGACACAGATGGCAAATTCCAGCACCCAATTTCTTTAACCGTCTGAAAATGGATGGACAGGTTAGGCTGCTGAGTGTCTGAAGAATGCCAGGCTAATCTGGTTCAGATAAAATTTGTATTAGTCTTTCCACCAATTGATTGCTGGAAACCTTTAGAAAGTCACAGTAAGATTTCATTGATTGAAATGTTACCTATCAGTATAGACATTGCTGAATAGAACTGGTGGTGAGAGGAAAGGGTATCGAGTAGCAGAGGGTTTGTTCTTTGACTCAGCTGATGTGTCAGTTCTGTACCTTTAGATCAAATGAGACTTTATCAACCACTGTAATGGAAATATACTACTCTTTTAAAAATCACCTGGCACTTAATAATTCAGTCAAGTTGGTGCTTTTCTTTAGAGTACTTGACCCAATGTGACAACAGAAACGGGGAAAAGTAAATAGACTGGCACCTCACATTTTCAGAAGTACAGTGGTTGGGGATATCCGTGATGAAAAAAAAATCTCCCCAAAATAAAACAAAAACTAATCAATTTTAGTAATATACTGGTAACCAAATAACAGACATTGAGCATGCTTCTAGTTAGATACATTGGTGCTTTGCCATTGCCCTGGATTTCAGCAAGGTGTACCTTATTTACCTTTCCCCTTGGGGATCTCCAATTATTCATCAAACCACTGTATGAAAATCCCACTCCTGCTTACAGGAATTTTTTTTTCAAAATTTATGTTAATATTGACTGGTTCCAGAAATCTCTTCTGCTCTATTTTTCTCAGAAATAATGCCTATCATCTGCTCTCTTTCAGTAAAAGCACTGCACCACATCTCATCCTAGGCTGCATTTTTGTCTTTGGACTGTGTTTCTGTGATTCCTCCCATCCAGTGGTGATGATGAGTAAGTCTATAATTAAGTGATATTGGATGCTTTCAGTAAGAAACTGAGCATGTGTGCAAGTGAAATTTTGTCAGCTTTTTCTTCACCATCATTAGTGTTACAGTGGTAACAAGGATGCAGTATTATTACTTCAGTTACCAAGTTTTGATAAACAGGATGTAGTATTTCCTTCATTGGTACTTTTTGTTTAATTGTCCAACAGTTTAAACAATTTCCTGAGAAATTCACATCAAGTGCCATATCATGTCCCCTGACTGGCTTCACCCTGTCAGAGTAATTTCTAAGCTGTCTCACTTGGTCCCTGCAGTTTGGGAGCACACAGTTTGCCATGTAACCTCTTGCAGCATTCAGCATTGTGCTTTGGGAACTTCCTTTTCAGAGGTTGGGAGTCACCTGTTAGACACATGGCTAGCAGGGGCAAGGCATGAGAAGAAAAAGACCTGGTTCTCTTTACAAGTGAATTTTTGTGTGGTTTTGACTACTGCAGAAATAGTTCTCCAGTTTCTCCAGAACAACAATATATTTCTTTCTAGATAAATAAATTTAAACATAAGGTACACCGGCCAGTGAAATCATTGGATTGACAAATCAATCAATAGAATTACACCACCCAGCTCCAAGCCTGAATTTATCTTTTGATGTCCAAGATCTAGTAAGCAACTGATGACCAAACACATGTTGTGCCAGTGCCTCGGGTGCCTTTTCAGTGATTTAATTATAATCAGTTTCAAAAACCCACTTACAAGGTCCATCTTCAAAGCACGGTGCAACATGAGGTAATTTGCTTTTATGCATAATTTTATTAAAGGAAATTATAACCTTGTATTCCCATCTGTACAGCACAAAATTATCAGTTTATTTTGCTTGATTCCTTCCTACATATATAGATAATAATTTAGTTCTCTTCTGTGATGATTGACTGACAGCAAGGTACTTCGGAAATAACACATTACAAAATGGACCACAGATCAATCTCCCAGTTGGGCCTTAAAAGTAGAAAATTGTATTTCATCTTTTGCTAAGGTTTGTAGAAGAGAGATGTAAAAGCAAGTAACAGGCTTAAATCTGCTATATTGCTTGGATTAAAAGTGTTTAGTTGTAGAAATCCCTCAAATCCTGGAAACTACCAGTGGCAAATACAGATTATTTGAAAAATTGTAAAATCCCCAAAGAAGCATGTTTGCCTTACCTATTGCCAAATATGGAATGACTTATGCTTTAAAGAATGATACATTTTACATTCAGTGTTTTCAGGGGGAGGGGAGGAATATTCATCATATTTCTTAAATACTCATTGTATTTCTTAAGTACTTGTTCTCATTACTTAGACCTCTGGGGTTTTGACTGCTGCTAGAAATTTACTGTCAATTAACTCAGATAGCAAGAAACTTGACAGGTTTATTAGAGTTGTATAGGAAAACAGAGATTTTGTGGTCTGTTTCAGGGCAAGTGTTGGAAAGGAGGCTCAGCCTTGTAAGATGTTGGTGTACGGGTCTGGCTGGGATGCAGTTAACATCCTTTATAGCAGCTCATACAGTGCTGTGCTTCAAAACTGTGGCTAAAAGACTGTTGATAACTCAGCAGTATTTTGGCCATTGCTGAACAGTGCTTGCACAGCACCAAGGCTTTCTCCTTCCCACTCTGCCCCAGCAGCAAGTAAACTCAGGGTAGGCACGACATTGGGAGGGTTCCTAGCCAGGACAGCTGACCCAAACTGACCAAAGGAATACTGCATCCCATGTAGTGTCCTTCTCACCAATAAAAGCTCAGAGAAAGGAGGAGGAAGAGGGGACATTCATAGTTACGGCATTTGTCTTCCCAAGCAGCTGTTACCCATGCTGAGGCCCTGGCTCCCAGGAAGCATTTAGACATCTGACTGCCAATGGCAGGTAGTGAATGAATTTCTCTTTTTGCTTTGCTTGCATGCACAGCTTTTGCTTCCCCTATTAAAGTGTCACTGTCTTGATGCAAGAGTCTTTGTGCCTTCCTTCTCTTTCCTCCCTGTCTCACAGGAGAGTGGAGTCAGTGGGCAGCTGTGGGGGTATTTGGCTCTTGGCCAGGGTCAAACCACCCCCACAGCTGGCTACCTACCAACATGAAAAGTGTAGACTTTGGGGGTATGTACTCCTAATACAGGCCTTCTAACATAGGAAAGATAACTGAAGAAAAGAAAATCAATAGCATTTTAACTGTCTTCTGAAATATTTAGTGTACTACTTACATTCATGTAAAAAACCACTAAAATTATAAAGTGAATGCAGGTGAAGAGTCATACTTACATTAGTAAAAACACTGGTGGCTTGATAAGGTACATAAATGATTGCTAGATGTTATATTTCACTGGGAAAAATTAAAATCTGGGCAAACTGTACCTTAGTTTCTCTTGATCTCAAGAGTCTTTTAGTCTTACGTGGTGACAAACACAATCTTGAAACAAACAAATCAGTATATTGCAGTTGTTCTATAATTATTGCAGTATTAACCCCTAAGAAAGAGAACAACCAAAAATTCAGCATGTTTCTACTAGTAGCCCTTAGCAGATCACCAGGAAAGGGTATGAGAGCATGGAAGGCTTCAGGGATATCTGCCATGATCTTAACCTTGTTTGGATTAGACTGTACTTGAGACGAAGGATCTAATCAGTACTTGATACTGGCAGACTTTTCATTTGTGAATTTACATAATTACTTTTTAAGCTTGTCTAAACTTTGATATTCACAATATGCTGCAGCAGTTAGTTCTCAGTTTAATGACATCTCATGGGAAAATTACAACCTAACAATATGTACATAAACTATCTGTTGTTTTGCTTTTATAAACTTGTTGTCTGCCACTTAATCTCATTTAAAATGTTATTCTTCTACAACTCTGAGAACTCCTTTTCAGATTCTTAGTTAAGAATTATCAGCAAACTTTCTCATCTCATTAAGGACCCTTTTTGTTTTTATTACTATGTTGAACAACATGGATCCCTCCTTACACTGTGAAAGCTGAATATTATTCATGTTTCTCTGTTTATTGTTAAATCAACTATTGGTCTGTAAAAGGTCTATTGCTTTTCCCCCTAGTCTTTTCAGACTTGGCTGGTATGGGTTCTTGTAAAAAAATTTGAAAGTCCAAGTACACCATTTCACTCTTTCCACAAGTTTACTGATTCCGTCGAGTAACTCCTAGTGTGGCGACACTGTTCCTGTGCTGACTCTTCCTCATTGTATCACTTATGCTCATGTCTGCTGGTTTTATTCTTTACTGATGTATCAACCCAATTTACACATGAAGACCTGTCTATCACCTGAAAGATTTCTTTCCAGATGTTCTCCAAACTTTAATTAATAATGAACAGGGCAGGCTCTGATCTGGAGGACAGGTTTTCCAGTATCTGCCTCTTATATGTCTCTTTGAGACAGATGTGCTGCCCCGATGACTTACCTGGTTTATTCATTCTTGCATTCTTGAGCTTGTCTAGTACCAGGAAGGAGAACTTTTCTAAAGGAAGTGTGCTTAAATTCACTACCAATGTCAGCTTTTACCATTCATCTACCTAGAAATTTATCAAACATTTTGCATTTCTTTGGCATGCATCTTTGCCCATGCCTGTTCTCTCAGGCTCTCCTTCTTGACACCCTGTCACTTCTGCCCCTCTGCCCACTTATGATGTCCTAAGGTCCACCTTCATTTTCCTCTCTTTTCCTGCAGGTTGTGCTCTCTTGCTTGCCTTACCTATCTACTGAGGCAATGCCCGGCAGCACGGTTTATTCATGCTGTGATGGATCAACATCACAGAGTATACTTTCCACATGTGTTTTTTGGGGAGAGAGGTCACTAGGAGGACAAGATAAAGGCTCATCATTCAGCCTTTGTAGAAGGTATCTGTGATCTTGCAAAAGCATACATAAAATCTCTCTGGATTCAAAGGAAAAGTCAAATGATCCACTGTTATTTTTGTTTGGTTTTCTGCCACTCAACATACACATTACAACCATGATCTTAAAAAAGGATATTAGGATCTGCAAAGATAGCTTTTCGTAATGTACTGTGACACTGTGACCTAATGCATGGTGTAACTGTATACATGGGATGTGGCAGAAAAATTATTACCCTCATTGTCCAAGATCGTTATCTATTTCATCAAGTAGTAAACTATCACATCTTCTGCAGTAAAATTTTGCACAGAGGCGATTGATGCACAGCACCTAAGAGCAAACTTTTCCTTCTCTATAAAGCCACAATTCTTGCCTTTATACCCCATTTTCTAGGACTTTTTTGTGTTGGACTGTGGTGGGTCGACCATGGCTGAATGCCAGGTGCCCACCAAAGCCGTTCTATCACTCCCCCCTCCTTCGCTGGACAGGGGAGAGAAAA
>JANZLQ010000079.1:65799339-65820201 GCA_026212715.1 Elanus axillaris | reverse complement strand
GGCTGGCATTGGCTCTGTCGGACAAAGGGGAAGCTTCCAGCAGCTTCTCACAGAAGCCACCCCTGTAACCCCCCCACCAAAACCTTGCCACAGAAACCCAATACATGTACACAGGCTTGCCTTTGCGTGCAGTAAGATACAGTGTCCTGAAGTAGCCCACAGATAACTTGACATAATACCTACGCTCCTGTTGAATGAACAATGAGCACGTCATCCTTTACTAGGTCTGATATACTCCATTATCAATAAAAGCTGAAAGAGCAGCTGATATCATTCTTTTTAAAATGTGAGTTAGGAGGAAACTTGCTCTCCCTTCTCTGCATCCACTTTTGTTACTTACTACCAATGCCAGAAAACAGCCAAGAAATGCAAAACTCCCCCAAAGGTGTGGAATTCTGAAGAGTTACAGGAAGCAACTCAGAATATGCCTGCACTGTCAGTAGCTGAGACTTGGTAGAAGTGAAAAATCAGCTGAACTGCTTTCAACTGTACTATCTTATTTCCTCATGATGGTATGCGGGTGCTATAGACACTTGCAGTTCCTTCTCTCTAGCCTGACAAACATCAATCAGATAGCTAGTTTCCCCAAGTTAACTGATCTGACAGAAATGCTGTTATTTACTTCCCTGAAAGCACACAGTGTCAAATTGCATCGTATTTTCCACATATTATCTGTACATACATGGATGGGAAGAGGCCAGTAAGAACTTTTACATACACCCTATTTTTCTGAATTAGTGGTGTTGTCTGCTGGGATTTCTTTCTTCAAAACATTTTCCTGATTCTTTCTTATCACTCCCTTCCTTCCTGTGTCATAAGATTTAATGGGCACAAAGATGGACACTTCCTGAGCAGAACCACTTCACCTGAACCTAGAACAATCCCAAGTCCTGACTGTGCCATTGCATGCAATGGTTCAGCTACCTAGCAAATTGAGATTAGCTCATCAAGAGAACCACATCACCATAAAAACTCCCAAGTATCAAAGAGTACCCGCATGACCTCATTCCTTCCAACAGTCTTAGTGGGAGCTGAGGACAACAGTGTAGTTGCCCATCTATGAAGTAATCTAAAGACTAACGTATTTTAAAGTGTTGGACGTGATTATCAGCTCTTTATCCACAGAAACAGAAGAAATAAAGGGATTAAACAACAGTTGTTAAACAGCATGGAAAGGCTATTGCTATTTTATTTGCACTGTGGAGATTCCTTCCAATCCCCTTGTATGTGTTTGAACTGTCAATTTTTTTTAAACCATGTTGTTCTACATATTTTCCTTTATGGTTTTCAGAATTATGCATACATTTAGAAGACTCTACAACCGTCACCAGCAAACAATATAAATCCTCTTATTCCCTTCTTTTGGAAGAACTCCAAGCTTTGCCTCCCTCTGCTATTACTCTTTTTTCTACATACTGCCTTTTAAATTTTTATGGCAGATTTTTCAGAAAGACAATAATAGAGAAATAGTTGGCATTACAAACATACTGCAATAGAATCAAGAGAGTGAAGCCATAAGTTGTCCTCCAAGTATCTTGGCTGCACATCCTACATCTGCTTAGGATGTGACTATTTATTTGTAGCAGTTAGCTTTAGTCTTTGACATTTTTGCTGCCTTCTGTACAAGAAATTCCAAGTGGCAGAAATATAGCCAATGGTACTCTATCCTTTTCCAATCTGCCTATCTTACTATTCTGTGCTAGTGGGAAACAGATGCTCACAAACATTCAAAACAACTACCAAAAGGGAGACTGAATGTACACTTGCTGCTGTGAAGTTTATTTTAATTATTTAATCTTATTTGAACTCTTCAGGCAACCTAGACAATCAGCAAGGATGAGGTGTCACTTCACAGAGTAGAAAAAGCATTTATACTAAGAAAATGTCATATTACATCTATTTGTGATCACAGTAGAAGGCAGCCTAATGAAACATCCTTAGGTCTTCTTTAAAATTATGATTTAGAGGAGAAACTAGTATATATTTCAATTCCTAAGCCAAGTGCAGAGATTTGTCATCATGAGGAAGACTAACACTATTTTAAATATGTTTTGATACACTATGCTTTATAAAAAAAATTAACAGTCTCAGAGGCTGAGATTTACCCTGCCTAACTCCAGATTCCATTTAGGCTGTTACTTTCTACTGGAAGATAATCCTTCCCACCCACTCCCCTTACCCCCCATTAACAGAGGAAACAGAGGGGATAGATTCTTAACTTAGATGTCCAGATTAGAAGGTATGAATCTAGGCCAGATGCAGTATGTGCATTTAGAAAGGAATTATTTTGACATCACTTGATCTTTGGCAATATCTACCTACAGGATTATAGATCTGAGTAAAGACAGTTTGTACTCAAGGAAAAGAGCAGTTTAGGTCTAAAATAAGATCTGTGAGTATGGACAAATACAAAGAAATGAGAGAGTCCAATTGTTTCTCTCAAAGACACCAGGCATAATTTGACTCTCCATTTTATGGATTCTTCATGGTTAAATTTATTGGAATTATTTTTAAGTACAATATTATCAATTCACAGTACTCATAACCACTCTCCCTTGTTATTTCATATACATAAAATATACAGAGGCTATTCCATTTTCTGTATACATTTTACTGCTCAGGCAAAACAATATAACAGTTAAGTTAGCACAGAGTATAAAATCAGAATGTAAAATAAGGCAAGCGTGACAAAAGCATTAGGCTTAGTAGTCTTTCACTAGAAAAATAGATTTTGCTGTCAAGTTTCCTCTGAAGCTTTTAACAAACATATTGCAAAAGAGAAAAATGACCTTAACTACAGTAAACAAATTCCTTCTTTCAAGGCACTGTTACATAACTTTTAATGGGAATTTGGAAATAATTCAGGAAATCAGTTGACAGAAGTCTTGCCCTAGTAATAAAAAAAGAACAAAAATCTTTCTTTGGTTAAATAAAAGGCTGAATGGAAAAACAAATCAGATGAAGTTTCTGTACAGAAGAAAAACAATCATTTTGGCCAAGATGGAACAAACATTACAAGTTTGAAGTCTCCTAAAATTCAACTACAAAAATGAAATCAGCTATCAACAGTAAATTTAGACAACTGAAAGTTTCAGTAACAAGTTGCAAAGTTTGGAACTTGGGTTAATTTTTTCATAAAGCATTGTTTAATTCATTATATAGGCATGTTCAGGCATAAGAAAGGAACAAGACTGCAAAACTATTTAAAATCATTAGAGAAAAAATTTCCAAGGATGTAACTTCCCTTTCTCTTATGAAACATATTACTTGGCTTTGTGTTTTCACCTGTGCAAATGGTTAGCAATGGCAGATTGTTTTCAGTCACTGTACAGAACTTCCCACACAAACACTGAATGGCACAGCAAAAAAAAAAGTTTTCTCCTATAGATTAGCACAATCTTCCCTGTACATATCTAAATGCAAGTAATCTCAGCTCCTGCTGTCTGTCCCTCAGGACACCTATGGGATACCTGCAGGTCCTTCGTATGTGCCTACAACCATTCTCAACTGGTTTCTTCCTCACTCCTTGCCCCTTACTGTTTTTAGGAAGCTCCTAGCTAGAACTGCACATGATGTGGATAATTTTTGTGAGCCTGCATGTGCTGGGTAGCTCAACAGTTGGGGAACCACTCCACTGAAAAACTTCCCCTACAGTGAAGGCACCAATCAGTTTCTTTCTCCTTTTAATTGCTGAGCAGTCAGTGTTGAAAAGTTTTGAGGGTGAATTTAAAGCCAGAATATAAGCCTCATTTTCTTTGGCTGAAAACCAGTTAGAGTCACATGGATGCTGCTTTCAGTGTTACCATCAATACTGATGGGTTTCTCCTCTCTTCCTCAGGATTGTGCATGTCAAATGACCTGTAGCTAATCAATTATCTTGGTCCACTACAGGGTAATTCTTAGGTCTCCATCCTAAGGAAATATTCATACAGTTCTACCTGACCTCACAGTTTTGAAACTCTTCTAGTATTTGTCAGTCTTCCTAGGAATCCGGTCTCACAGCTGCTTGTGTCTACTTTGGACCTATGGAATGGAGGAATTTGCAGTGACCGGTTTGAAGCATTACGAAACAGCCCTTCAGAATTCTTTTGCAGACTTCAATCTTTTCCTCTAAGAAATAAGGCTTTTGTTGGTATAGAAACCAGTTACAGACCACCTCTTACAAGAAAACAAGGATTTGATCTTGGAAGACAAATTGTCAAACAAATGTAATGGTTAGACTCAACCTACCCATATAATGAATTATTACAAATTAATGTTTATTATTAAAACTAATTTTTTGGATCCTTACACTTGGCTCTAACTGCTGTTTGAAGGAAGTATCTTCAGAATTGTTTTGGCTCTCATTTGGTAACTCTTGGCTTGAATGAGGTAAAAATCATTGCCTAGACTTCTGGTTTAAGGTTGCCGAATTTTTGTTCTATTGAAGGCTATGTTTGCATAATAAACAGATATACAATGCAACTGCAGTAGGAATGTTTTGAACATATACAACATGTTATTTCTCAAAGCATACATTTCTAGATTTTCAGGGCTTCCTATGTGGTATCTGGAATAAAAAAAGTAGGGTTTATGCCTTTGAAGTTATGACTTAATTATGCCATTTAATATGCACCATTTAGTATTATTTATTATTCCCCTTTGGAGGAGAACCCAAGGTTTGAACTTAGGCAGACATAAGAGGAATAAAACCACTTACCAAGATGAAATGACTATTTGGCAACCTAAAAATAAACACAAATCCCCTGCAGACCTGACAAGTAGAATATGCTAGAGGCAGATGAACACAAAGTTACAGTTACAGCAGCCAATTTTACCAAACTCTAATATAGTCCTGATAGTAGGAACACATCACAGATCTAAAATCCATGCTTAGTCCAGGTTCTCCAGCTCCTGTCCGCCTTCAGTGCAGCCCTTGTTTGCCAAGACCAAAAAAGCATCTAATTCATGTAACTTGCCTATGTTTGCCCAGACTTCATACCACAATGTCAAGATCCAATAGGAATGTTCACTGAAGGTAGGAATACGTTGTTACAATTTCTGATTAAAAAGTGGGACTTTTGCCAAATAGTACCTAGCCTCCTTTTTGTTGCAAAAGATAGTAATCCTGCTTTATTTAGAATGTAACTCTTAGATCTATAAGTAAGCTTATTTCTACTACCGAATTTCCTACAAAAATCTATCTTCTACAAAAAATAAAATTATGTTTCAAACTAATATACATAAGTAAATATTTTTAAACCACAAACATTTACTTGCTGTAATAAAAAAAATGCTGTTATACCAATGATAAATTCATATAAAAACCTGTAAATGCATTCTGGTTTTTATAGTGCATAGAAACTCCAAGGCAAAATATAATAAACACAGTATTCTAACAAGGGAAATCTTTATCAGTGTTCAGCCCTTACAGTCAATCACTTAATGCTTATATTTTCTGTTTTTTATTTGGACTTTTAACTTGTAGTTGTTAAAGCTGCAGAATAAACTATGAAAACCAAAAAAGCATAGATCAGAATGGATTTTGTTCCCATCTGCAACAAAACAGCCAATGTTAGGCTTTCTGACATTTTCAAACCCATAAGAACAGTAAAAATAAAAAGAGGAAGGTAATTAAATCTATTTTATGCTTTATTTTTCTATATTCCTTTATGTTCAAAGAGAAATGACCAGTTGAGGAAATTCTATTTAGATTTTTTTTTCCTTTTGCTTCCCTTAGGAATTTGCAAATGCTGCCTTTTTCCTTACATTTTTGTTGAAAGAAGAAATTCTTTTGAAGGCTTTAATCTTCCCTTTCTTAAAATGGAAGCTTTTCCTATTTTTCTTTTGGATTAGCAAAGGCAACCAATGCAATCAACTCTTTTTCTATTAGCTGCACATTTTTCAGTTGCTGAATGCATAACATACCAAATGGTGTATTTAAAATTATGGCAACTGGCTCTTCTAAAGCAATATCGTAAGTTGTAACAGCAGCATCACAATTTTATGTATAAGAGAACTAGTGGTATTCATGTTGCTTTATCCTATTACCCTGAAAATTCCAGCTGCTCAAGACCATCTCTGTGCTCTGAGAGGAGTTTAAGAAACAGTACAGTATGCTGCAAGAAGTACCAACTAGACAGGATGTATGATACGAACCATATAGGTATATTTGTGAAATTTCTGTGTTCTGCATAAATTACAAAACTGGTTTTGTAGCTCTCAGAACCTGAAGTAACTTGTGCAAGTGTAAGAAATTATTTCAGTTATATTCTGATATGTTACTGTATCACCTTTGCTTCCTTCATCTACACCAAAATACCACTGAAATATCCGATCTGTACAGTATTTAAGTGTTTAGCCTATTCAGAATTACAGTACAGTACTGCAGACATATGGCAGGACATCTTAAGAAAACTCATACCTTAAATATTCAGAATGTACCTATATTGCTTTCTCATTTAAATGAAGCTAAGAAAAGTTAGAATGAAGGCATTTTACTGTTCAGAGCAAATTGCAAAACTGTTAATGTTTCATTTAAATCATGACAAAGATTTCCCTTTGATCATTTCTTTGGTAAAAATAGCTATGTCACAATTGCTTCACCTGCTAGTAAAAGGCATTTTCTTTGGTGGAAATACTTTTTTGATCTTACAAGTCCAGCTTTATAACACTTAGGTAATAGGCCCATTCTGTACTACCTGTTCATTCTGTGAATGCAAGGTTAGTTCCAATTTAGGATAAAATCAAACAGGTCAGTCATAAACCAACAGAAAGTCTGATCACGTGAAAACTGCCTTTTAGTAGTAAAGTAACAATGTTACAGGCAGCAAAGGTCTAGATGCAGTACATCAAAATACATTATGATCTGTATAAAATGAGCAGTTTCACAGCTATTTAAAAGCATTTTCTCTCATAAGTGTGGAGGAGTCTACTTAGAAGCATAGTGGATGTTTAAAATGCATAGTCGCATACATCTTCTGTAGCTTTGTGATGACTTCCACTTCTGTTGGCTTAAATCTGCTGAATTAAAAAAGAATAAACACATTTCCTTATAACATGAATTCTATTATTTTGCTGCCTAATATTTTCCCATATTTCTTTGAAAAGTAAGCTTCACTCCAGTTTGTATTTTGCCTTTTTTTTTTAATAGTCCAATCTGCAAATCTGAATCCCTAGTGATTCACTGAGTGTCACATGCCAAAAGGACTTTACAAGAATGTACCTTAGATCCAATATGGGATAAATCCTTGGGAACTTAAGTCACAGCAATCAACAAGTACAATAAAATATATTTTAGAAAATATATTCTTGGAGAGTATTTGTTCTTGATTGTTTTCCAATTTGCTACTTTCTTTATATGAACTTCACTTGACACTTCTCTTTGTCCTTTAAAACAAAGGGTATAGAAACAGTCTTCCTTCAGGTAGATGGCTTGTGATGAGGAAAAACAGTACCAGCAATAACATAAATGCAAAGTCACTCACACCTCTGATCTTGAGATGAGAGGTTGGGGTGCCAGCTGCAGAGAGGGAATAACAAGGGGAAATAGCTAGAGTGTGTAGGATTGGTCCTCAACTGACAGACCATCCTCTGACAAGCATTTCCAGCTGGCATCAGAAGTAGCAGCCTGTAATTAGACTGTAAAGAGGGCAGAGAATCAGAGAAGTTCATTACATGGCTTCCACAGGGCTACATATCCTCTGCTTTCTTCTTCTACCATTAATCACTTTAGTCACCATCTATTAAGCTTTGTCTTCTTTCCTAGACTCCTATCATCCCTTGTTTCATATCTCTGGTGCTATCACATTCCACACTTGCTATTACACTTGCATCCTTCCTCCATAAACTCACTTGACACTCAAAATACAGCCTGGAAGAGCAGAATTTTGGATACATCAGCAGTTCTTATGCATCTCAGCACCTACCCTGGCATGCCAAGTTATTAAGCAGGTTAATCTGTGTCCTGTTTTAAGGACTGCATGGGTGAACAGAACTACTAAACCACAATGATGACAGCATTGAATTAAAACATTTTAGACTTACTTTCTTGCAGATATTACATCATGAATGACTACATATTGTTTTATCTAAACAATAGTTCTATTACTATGTTGTTCCCACATGAAAAAAGATTGGGATGGCACAGTGGATTTTTTTAATCCTTGTATTAGGCTGCCCAAGATAAAAGTAAAACTTTGATCTCCATTTCATCTCTTTCTTACCTTTTTGGGAACAAGATTAAATTTTTCTGTTCCTAGTATGACTGTGTTCCAGACCACTGCTTTCTTCTGATTTTCTATAAGAAAGAGACGTTAAATTCCAAAACTCAACTTTTAAGTATAGGATGAGCACAGTCACTCAGGTCCCCCAATCCAATCACAGAGTATAGCTACAATGTATTGGATTTTATCTCTTTTAGCATATGAAGTTATAAGGAAAAAGAAGATTAAAAAAATTAAGCAACCAACATACTGACTCTTGAGATCTTTCAGCCAAGTAGTAAAGGCTCAACTCAATCCCCCTCAAAAATCCCACAAAGTTCTGGGCAGAAGTTACAACAGTGATAGCATTCCCAGAAATTATTGCTGTGCTCTCATTTCATATTGTGTATAGAATTTGTACACAAAATTAATGCTCAAATAATATACAAGCAATATACAGCTCAACATCCTCAGAACATGGGCTGAAACAGTCATACGATTGCTCCTTCTGGGGTACCTACAACTAGCTATATGGTGTTGGTCACAATCAAGACTAACCAACAATTCTCTTGCTAAAAAAAAAAAAACAACCAAACTGTTTCTGAATCACTAACCTCCCACTTAATACACTGTTGCATGTGACATTTTAATTATAGCCTCAAGCCAGTTCAGCTGTATGTTAGTCATCACTTGACATAACAGACCAGAAAAGTTCTTTTGGAGCCATCTTCTTTGTTACACAAATCTGTCTTCTGAACAGCCAGTAGTTGAAATAACTTTCAGTTATTAAAATCATGCAAGTAGTACATGGTTTAATAGATTTTCCTCATATGTGTTTATCTAAGATAGAACTCTAAAGCAAAGATCAAGCAGCTGATCAAAACCACATCCCACATCTCATCAAGCAAGAAAACATTGTTTTAGTGCACTGCACTGTGTTACAATCTTATTGTAATACAGTTTCAGCATGTTTATAAGAAGCAGGACTGTGCGACAAGGGCAATTACTCAATTTTCAACCCAAGACATATCCCCAAACACTCAGCACTATAATAGCATACTATACTCCCAAGACATATCCCCACTTTATAGTGTAATTGAATTACAGCTTTAAAGCTGTTTAGATAAGGGGAAAAGCACTAAAATCTATTTTCAGCTAGCCCTGGCAAAAGGAATGGGAAAGTAAACACAACACAAGGAAACAAAGAAGGTCACTGCAGCAAGAAATTCAAAAGGGAAAGACAGTGCTATTCAGAAGGACAAAAAAGGGGAGATAAACATACGAGGAGAGAAGGGACTGAGGGGAAGAAAACTGGAATAGACTGGACACACCTAAAAAGAACTGCCAGGCTGCATCTTAAAAGTCAACAGGCCAAATGAATTGACTGGGCTTCAAAGGATGGGCAGAGGGAGAGAAGTAGAGCTTGTTTTAGCAAGCAAGCTTTTAGAAATGCATCATCCTAAGGAGAGGGGAGCCAGCATGGGAGCACCAACCCTCAAGCAGAAGAACAGCAGCAGAAGTGCCTACACCTGCTCCTGCAGCTCCAGTACTGCAGCTGTTTCCCTGCCCAGGGAGCCCAAGCTATCAGTGCAGTGAGACACCCCCCCCTGCTTCCCCCCCACCCCAGTAGCTTGGAGTTACCACCAAAACAGCCAACACCCCCATCTCCCAACACCCCAACAGCTACAGGCTAACCTAGGACAGTCAGGGCTTTGACCACATGCAAGTGAAAGGATTGTATGCTAATCTGGACGAATAAAATACATATGAGAAAAAAATACTTTAAAACCTCTTTTGTAAAATTTCTACCTGAAAGTTATTTTCCTCATAGTTACAGCCTATTACGATCAGTTTATAATGAGTACACATGGTGCTCTCGGAAAAAGGTGAAATATCTTCCAAACACCAGAATTAAGTACCAGGTAGAAAACATCATTCTGCACACTCTGGAATTAGGAAGTCTTAAGGAAAGGAATAAACTGTACTTTCACATTCATCATTAACCCTTACCAGTTGGATCAACAATAGGGTATAATTTTATATAACAAACTGTAATATGCAAATATTTTAACTATAGTATACATATTCTTTACTTACAGTTGCTCAGCTTGGTCAAATTCTTGTTCACCTTCTGCATAACAGAAAAAGCATTACATAAGGTCTCAATTTAACAAACACTAGAAAGGTTCTGTTTAATTGTACTATCTAGTCCATCTCTAAGCAAAACAAAGACTTATTTTTTCATTTCATTAGTTTTCTTAAATTTGTAATTCAAATTCTCATTCCTCTATTCAATGGAATTACCTGAAAATTTGTCAGAAAGCTTACTTTGATCAAGTTTTATTAATCTGATTTTAACACATATAATATATGTTATATACATATATGTATAAAATACAGAAATATATGCATACATGTATAATATATATAAATGTATGTGTCTATCATTTATATATCATTTCTGTTTGACCTTGCACATCTAGTTCAGCTCACCTATTTGTGCCTTAGGTTCAGCAACCAACACTATTACATTCTGTTTTAATGCATTTTTCCTTGTTATTCAATTCTTGACAGAAGTTTCTCCCATCAAGACTACTAGCAGTTGCTTCCATTCCTAAATATTCCTCCCAAAAGTATAGCCTCTAAATTCCTTTGTCTGGTAAGGAAAAAAGGACTATATCAAATCCTTTATGGGAAAGTATTACTAACAAAGCACTTTGTACCTGAATTCAAGACTCACGGAACAGATTTTTTAAAAATCTAAAATAATGCAGTGTTTGAAAAGAAAGTATTTTATCAGAAAAAATACAGATGTGAAAAATCACACTGTACTTCATATATGAAGTGCTATGGGTCACACCTTTCTACCTTTGGCTGCAATTTCAGTGGAAAGCCAGAGAAGACTAAGAAGACTTACCTGCACATTTCTCCTTCTTTTTGGAATACTTTTCATAAAGGAAAACAATAGTTACTAAAATAACAACTTCAGACACAATTGCTAAAAAGGGTTTGAGAGGCACCATGAAGGACAGAACTTTAAGCTTCACACTTCCTTTGCTTCTTCCTAATTCAAAAGCAGCTTCACACCAATATATACCATCATCTTCCTTGGTGAGCTTCAGTATATTCAGATGGGTTACATTGGCAGATACGCTGTTAATTACATACTTGTCTGCCAACAAAGAGTCATTAATGGCAATCTAAAAATAAAAAATACAAGTCTTATTAATGCAATGAGAGTGTTTAAATCAAATTTATATTATCAACAGGTAGGTCTATACAGAGAGATGTAAAATGAGTTAAGAACAAGGGGCATTTGTGAAGCATGTTTAGTCCATCTCCAAGGGAAGGACTTATTTTAGCTGGCCAACCTGGCTCCCTTTACATTCAAGGGAGGAAAATACACACTTCCAGTGAACAAGTTGTCTGACCAGTTTTAGTCGAAGATCAGATGAAAGGTACTCTTGACCCTACTGACTCTCCACTGACAAAGACAGCCTCAGGTGTTCAGGATCTAACATCCAGGTTTCACAACAGCACAAAGCATACACTTTTAAGGAAGCTGAACTGGGAATGCTGCTTCACTGGGAACTACATTGATAGTCTTAGAAGTCAGTGCTACTCTCCAGCAGTATAGAGGAAACAGATCTATGTACCCCCTCTCAGTTGACAGTGCTTCCCCCAGAAAAGGGCTAGAACAAAGTGACTATGCTTCCAAGGTGTGTGAAAGAGGGAAACTGCTGAGCAAGATTTGTTCCTCACAGACTTTAGGGAAAGAGCTGAAGTAAGACAACATTTCAGCTCTTTCAAAATCAAGTGGCACACTAGTCCCTACCGCAGGACGACCTCCTTCAGGTCCAGTGCCCCAGAGAGGTCATACCAGCTGGGAAATACAGAATTACTTGTACCTGGAGGAAGAGGAAGAAGAGAAAGGACATGCTCCTTTTCTCCCCCAAAGGCACCAAGACCTTACATGCCTTTAACAGCAACCTACTATGGTAAGATATTTTTGGTATCAAGTAGTAAGACTTGAGCAACAAACATTATTAATATAGTAAAAACAAGTATCTCAAGAGGAAAAGAAATCAGGGGAGTCTAATCTGGGCTGTAAGAGTATGGCAGGAACTTTTTGGGAAAAATATACAAACCAGAAAAAACCTACATCCCTGTAATAATGAATACTTCTAAATGTAATAGGTTTTTTTCCATGTACAGAGAATTTTATTAACTTTAATGGAAAAACAATTTGTAGACCTACAGTGAGAAGTCATTATACTTTACAAAGTGTCTGTACTTGGGTTTTGCCACACTGTTTTGCTTTGCCAAAAGATGGAAACCTTACCTGTTCACTTCCATTGGTCATATACCAGGTCCAAGCAATGGGAGTATAGCCAAAACTTCCACAAATCATTATAGCTGAATCTCCTTCATAATTGACTATGGGTTTTTCTTTTCCTTTAATTTTTGGTACTAAGAACAAGTAGGAAAAAGTTCATCAAGTAAGAGCTACAGGTTTTAATTAGAGTTTTACAAAAAGATAAAATATATTTAGACACGTTTATAGTAGTCCATTCACTTCCTTTTCCCTTAAGAACATGGATGATTCTATCATTCATGACATTGCCTAAATGAAGAGTCATGTCAGGCTGGTATTCCATATACAGAATTTGTGCAGAAGACTACAGGAATCCTTTTCTCAGATGTTGTATGATCTTAAAGCTTCCCAATTAATACTGAAAACAGTGATAATCAGACTGTGACTTCTACCTTTACCCATTTCCTCCTTCCCTCCCTTGACAGCTGTGAGTGACATGCTTCAGTTCTAGTTCACTAGAAACAAAGGTACTAATTTTTCTGCAATTTCACTCAAACTACAAAAAATGACATAAGTCTATTCTAGCCATAATGCTGCCATATATTGGTATCTGGCAAGTTGTGCATGCAGAGAACATTTTTTGTAATTAAGACAAAACTGCAGATTGAGGGAGCTTTGTAGTTACAAACATTTTCTGAGCTGAAGTAATGACTTTTGAGTGCACGCCAATAAAAGGGATTTTTGGTCCAATCTTGCTAAGGACAGAATATGGCCACAAGAAACAAGACATCAATTTATAACTTTACAGCTACTTGTCCAAGCCATTATAACTGCAGATGCTCCACAGCCTTCCAAAAGCAAAAGCCCAAAAAAGTCTATTGAATATATTGAGGCACACCACAGATAGACCTGTGCAAATATATCATGCCAGAGTATGTATTTTGGCTCTCCCCTTCTTTCCCTCTTTATCAGTATGTCTACCAGCATGTTTTCCTCACATCCATTTATTTTAAATTTTACTCCAAGTCTCATTGCTCCATCTTGTAAGTAGAGATCCAGTACATCTTTTACATTATATTGGTCACACTAGACTAAAGAGGCCAAGAATTTGCTTTCAGCAGTTATGATGGAACAATTTGGTATAAACTAAGACTGTTCTTGTTCCCTCCCCTTCTTGACTGTTTGAGCACCAATTTTTCTGAAAAGGTCATTTCTCGTGAGTATTCAAACTTCAAAATTTCCATTCCAGAAATATATATGAAACCAATTTATTAAGAACACTGCTTACAACCTCAGAATTTGCTGCACCATACATCAGTCCAGCCTCATTACTAGTAAAGTCTTCTCACTCCATATGTATTTGTTTTAATCATTAAACTCTATCCTTCTAAAGAGTAGTGGCAGAGTATCATCACTGCTGTCAGAAAAAGGGACAAGTTTATTAATAACTGCTGCCACCTCCTTTGCAATTTATAGAAGAGAAAAACCAAAAGCAAAACCAAAATTGTTGGGGGGAAAAAAAAACAATGGAACATATGAAAACAAATAAAAACCCCTTATATTCAGCACAACAGGTTTATGTGATAGTACAAAGGATTTAGCCATGCTGATCAGTGGCAAAGCACAGCTACAGACATACCAGCAACACATGTGAACACATTAGCCGTGATTAAGGACATAAATGTTCTGGTATCTGGCTTAACAGAGTGGTTAATCCTTGAATGCATGCAGTGAAATATGCTTTGTGACAGCTATTTTTGCAAGTTGATCACCCAGAATTTGGTGACAAAACACTGCTGCTGCACAGAAAAAACAAGCTGTTGAAGAGATGGACAGGTGATCACACCAGCATTTATACCAGTCAGATTTCCACACTGGTTTAAAGACCAGAGTTATTTCATAGCACATGTACCTGGGCAGCTGCTTAAGGATCCCCAAACAAAGGGGAAACACAAATTAATCTATTCTACCCTTTAATATAGTTATTACAACACTTCACACCATTTTAAAATATTCATAAATGATCTCCACATTTAATATGAACTTCCTTGAAGCTCAAATTTGAAGCATCCCAATGTTTTCTGCAGACCTGGGTGAAAGCTTAACTCCTCAAAATATGCAGGGTTATGCAAGCCAGGATGGGGGAGAAGGGGAAGAGAGGTAACACATCCAACAAAGCCTAACTGCCTAGCAGAAAAGCTACTGCAGTTAGTTACAGTGGTGATGACTTTAGCCACTGAGTCTATACCAACACATTACTCATCTTTCAGTTTGAGAATTATTCTCTCTGCATTATTGACTGGAAGATTCAAGGACTTCTCTTTCCCATTTCCTTCACTCTTGCATTAATCTTAAAAAGTGTCAAGCCAGTACTTTTTATGGCATCAGAAGTGGCAGCATTCAACCGTTATGAAGCAATTCTCCCATCTTCTTGTAATAAATCAACCAGTCCTATGCACTGTTCTGGAAAAGATGAGTTCCCTGTTGAGTCATTCCTGCCCTTATTGAAACAGTTATTGTATACTTTCAAAAGAATAAGGTCTCCTTTGACTTTTTTTTTAAATCTAAACAGACTTGGGTAGCCATTCAACTAAATCTTACCCACATGTTGTCAAGAAAAATATATAATCATTTTTAGATATTAAAAGGTTTGAATAAACTACAACTTTGTCTTTCTTCAGCATTGCAAGCTAGTCTCCCCTGACTGAAGGTTTGAAAGCAGATATCAACATTGTTATTCAAGATTTGAACATCAATGTGCCTCCTCAAGTCATATGACCAGATATGCTACTGAACAAAGGCAGCTTGCAGCACTGAGAATTACAGAGCCCTGCTGGTTAGTTCAGCTGGGTCTAGGGTAGCTGTTTGAAGAGTTATGGTTTTTAGGAGCCTGTGTCCATGGAGAATCTTTCTTATATATCAGTCTGTGAAGCTTTCACGGATTAAATGCCTGCTTTGCTCTCTGCAAAGTTTGCATGGTGGGAAAAGAGAAGGGAATAGCTCTCATTAGAGATGAAGGTTCTCAGCAGCTTGTATTTTTTTCATTTCAACATCTTCCATTCAACTGGATTTTGCCTACTACTGTTAGGGGCAACATTACTGGAGAAGACAATACAAGAGAGAAGAAAGGGCACTCATAATGCACAATGAAGCACACTAACTTTAAAGTGTTGTTCTTGTATTATATAGTATGAAAGATGCACTAAAGCAATAATTTGGTGTTTCAGAAATACAACTGAATTTGTTCAAACCCCTGCCTCCATTCTGCCACCCATTGCTCCTCTTGTAACACCAAATGTCAGGCCAAACTTTCAAGTCAAATTCTTCAAAAAGCAGAGCCAACATCTGAGACACTATCCTTTCCTCCCACCCCCCAGTAAGTGATGAGTATTCACTCCTGCTGTAGCAATGGAGAGGGAAGGGGAAATCAGTTACTCATTTGGAAAAAAGTAGGCTTATATACTCTTTTGGTTGTTAGCAAGTTTTACTAAAAAGGCTTTCAGGTTTTGCTTCAAAATTCTTCTTCCCTCCATGCTACAGAAATGCCTTTGATAGTGATCCTCACTTAGCTTGACCATATCAGTCACAGCTTATCAAATTAAGTTGCTATTTCCACACTACCCAGAAACCATATTATTACAGGATTTCAATGGTCAAGTGAAGCAATATTTTAAAGAAATTAAATAAATTAAAATTAAGCACAATTACCTTGTAAATGAAACATAGCAGTGATTTCTTCTTCACCTTTCAGAGTACAGCTGTAACTTCCCAGCTTACTGCTATCCAAGATCTTCAATCTTAAAAAAATTCACCAATTTGCTTTTTTGCCTGTATTTTCTTTTGTCCTACAACTATCAGTGACTGCTAATTAACATTCTAAATAAACCAGCAGAGATTAGTAGCAGAGCAGGGAACATACATCACTGAAACACTAGGATTTGGGTTTAGTGCAATGTAGAAATGGCATGACATTTTTAAGAAAACATAAGACCACAAGCACACCTCAGAACATAAATACCATTTTCACCCTTGTTGCTCATAGAAGGCCAAATATCTTTAAGCAGTATGATCTACAGGTTACCAAATTAGATATGGGTTCACCATGTGAACTACAGCATACCCACATAGGACTGCAGAAGAGATTTTTTTAAATGGTTTGTTCTTTCTAAACCCAGTTAGTCAATGGCTAGCATAGCTTCAACACTGAACAGTTTTAAAGAGCTGCTGCCATCTAATGAAGTCCAACATCTTCTCTGCTGGCAAACTACACCTTTCACAGGTGCTTTGAAAAAGATTTATGTGGTTGTGTTTGTCTATATGGAATAGCAAAAAAGTGACAGAAGATTACCATCACATTTTCTATCATAGAAATCGTATACAAATACTATTGATGTTAAGAAAACAAAGCTATACAGAATCAGCTGGAGACTACATAGTTAAAATTAGCCCATTTACAGATTTTTAAAGTCCAACAGTAAATTGTACCAATTGAAGAAGACGTTCAACAGTATTTCTGGAGTCTCTGTAGAGGTTCAAAAGTGTTAAGGAAACCTTTAAAAGAATCCAACACATCCTTACTGTAAAGCTAATTTTTTCTTTTTTGCTTATTATGAAAGAAAACATATGTGCCCATTGATGCCTTTCAGACCTGCAGAGCAGCACTAAGGTGGAAAAGAGTGTGGAAAGTGCGGGAGTAGAAAAAAATGGAGGTATTTTAGCCATCTCAGACTGAGATTACTACTTCACATACTGAACAGAATTACTTGACCTCAAAGAACTGCATCCTTATTCTATATTCCTGTCTTGAAGAAACCTTGTTTTGTCAGCACTAGAGGAAGAACAGGAGCTCTTCCTCTGGGCTTGAGGTAACTGCAACCTTTCTCCTTTCCTGCACCTTCAATATGTTGATTATGGGCATATATTAATCACCACATTTGGCTCTTTTCTAATATACATGACTAGTATTGGGCAGTGTATATGCATGTGATAACTCATAAGAACCTGAAAGTCAAACTGTAAAGAATGCCACTTACTGGATGCTCCAGCTGTTTTCAGTTTTATTGATGTGTCTGATTGTTTCATTTCCCCTCTTCCAAGTCACTTGAAGACTTTTCAAATGAGAATATTTATTGTCTAATCTGCATGAAAGTTCAATTATAGTTGCACTGTCCAAAGTGATATATTTTTCCACAGAAGTACCAGAAACACCTAAAAATTTAAGAAATTATTTATGAAAAACATATTTCTTCATTCTGAGGGAAGAAGAGATTCAAAGATTGTGTTTTACATATGCTAGATTACAGGTAGATACAGTGTGCTGCTGTTATACTTTCCAGGGTAAAAAAAAACCTGCAAAATCAGACAATCAGTGTTTGGCAGTAATTTTCTTAAACCATTAACTGAGTTATGATACACATCCATTACAAAAATGACAGTCATTCCATTCTGTAGGTAAACTTCCTAGAGGGCTCCAACACAGATACACATTTCACTGAAAGCAAGATAGAGTTACACTTCTACGTAATTTAACCCAAACCAAAATATAACCCAGACCAAAATATATTAAGTACTTAGCTCTCACCAGAGGGAACAATGTCTGCTCTCAGTCTAAACTTCCTTTTTGACTTCACATTTGGTATTAAAAAAGCAGGACTTTTTATATACTTACTAATATTTTTAATAAGTTATATAATCAAAAAAGAGTCATACTTGTAAATATCTACGAGCATTCAGATTTCAGCCAGTTGCAGATTTTTATGATACTTTGAGATCATAGTGAAGTTGTTGATAAAATCCACAACCTTAACTTTGTTGGATCTGGCCTTTCATGCTACAGCTACTCAACTTGAAACTAAGTCAACTTCAAACACACTTACAGCTGCCTTTGCCTTCCTAGTGGCAAGCCAGTAGAATTACATTGCGAAAACATTCCAATACAGTAGAAAAACCTGACACTTTTTTGCTTTTAACCAACTCCCTGTGCATAAAGTGAGCGTATCCAAAAGCAGCTTTCAACAGCAGGCATCTTTCTGATCCATACAAACAGCTTCTTATAAAAAAAAGACTTTGCACCCACCAGCACTGACATTTTATTTCATAATTGTCCTTTCCTTTCACACCTTCTAGATAAAAGTGTGGTTAGGCCATCTGAATCCTCCATGAAAATTTATTTCAGGCCTCACCTCAATCCTAGACCTACCTTGTAGAACTTTATGGTCAAAAAGCAGAGCTGTGCTGCACAGTTCAAATTCCTTCTGAGAGAAAAGGAAGTTTTAAGGTAGAGCTCACTGACTTGGTAATGCAAGTCATACCTAAGAAGCAGCAAAGTTTGGCTGAAGTGGAAGCACCAGATACTCCCATAGAATATTTGAACTTCACTGGGTCTGGCAGAGACTTACAGCCTGCAGAACAGCATGCCCAGAACTCCAAGTCCCAGCCAAAGTATTACAGATCTGTTGAACTGGAGATAAACTTAGAGGTGCAACACCTCGGTCTTTCATAGCAGAGCAAAGTCAGTTACTGCAACTTATTTATTAGAGGCATTACACTCAATAAATAAGCCAAGCATAACTCGCCTTGTTGAGGTTGTTTATGATTGAAGTACTTTGACAAATGGAATTGGTTTCAGAGGAGCAAAAGTTTTACAGTCACATTAATTACACTGGCTAAAAATAGAATCCATACCTTTTGAGATTATTTTAAAATAAAACCACACTTAAAATGAATGGAGCATGAAAACCCTACGCTGTTGAAGATTAACCACTAGCAAGACTGATCTATGATGCATCTCTGTACCAAGAGTATATGTACCAGAACAAGAAATACACACTACCTTAAGTTTCCTGCTAGAAGAAAATACAGCATAAATGCTGTGCAATTATGTCCTTAAAATATCGTACCAGTACTCTGGAAAGGAGTGCTAACCCATCTCACCCAACAGAGAGATTTCAGTTAGATCAGTTTTTCCAGTTGTCCAAGAAATTAGTTATATATGATTATTTGGCATCTGGGAACTTCACACCTACTTTAAGAAGAGACTTATCTTGCCTAATCTCCATGCTTTAACTCCTGTAACACTGCAAAGCTGACGAAAAACTGCTAGTCAACAAGTACCCTAGCTTGTGTGGTCTCTCCAAGTGGATTCACTAGTGCAAAGAAGTTGTCACTTGATGATTTCAGGGAAGAGATAGCTATGAGTGGTTTTTACTTGCAGTTTTAATTAAAAAAAAGTAAGAATCTCATTCTCCACTGCAAAACAGTTATTAGAACACAATAGTCAATAGTGCAATAAACTTACTCATCTCTTCTTTTACTAAGCGCACTATGAGCATCTTAAGTTTATCAAGAAGTTGCCATCCTAGATACTGCTACACCTCGTACAAAAGACTGTGTGTAATCATAGGCATTCAGTGTAACATAACTGGAAGAGAAAATAACACTCACCGGGTAGGAGTACCTCATATTCCACGAAAGTGACATTAGACATGCTCTCTTTGGTTGCCTGCTTGAACTCTTGTGTGGCAAAATCTCGACCTAACAAGGTTGTGGAAGAAAAAAATTGGTATGTTATAACCTATGAAGGTAATCATACAGCAGTGTCAATACGGTATTGCAATTGTTTCTTATAGTAATCTCAGGGGAAAAGAGGAGCTTGCCAAATGCTGACTACTGTGGAGAACCTTTCATATACCTTGTGTGTTAACAGTCAGAATCTTAAAGCAGCAGCGTTGTGTGGTCACTGCTATAGTAATTATGCAATTTTAGAAGATGGTTTCTAGATTTAATATAAAGTTGTAATTGTAAATGTCAATACTCTAAAGAGGTCACAACTACCTATTTCACAGCCTGATTCAAAGAGTGACCTATAGCTTACAGGTGGGTCCTATAACTGTACAGGACTACATGAGTGTTTAAGGAGAGCTTGGGAAAGTAATAAGCTTTAGAAAAATAAAAAAGAAGAAACAGAAGGACGGAACATCACCATTCCCAAAGCCACTACAATTTACAGCACAACCAGAAAGCCAGAAGTATGCCATCTAATCTAGAGGCAACTCTAATGAATTCGGAGGCAAGAATGCCCTGTGCTCCACTGGAACATGGTCAGGGTCCCTCACTACTCCACAAAACTCCTGTCATACAGCAAGGAATATCCTTCCACACACAAAGAATAACAATAATGACCATCTGCCTCAAATATACTCTTTTCCTTCCGCAAGGCAGAACCACATTCTGACAGCTTCCGTTAAGAGAAAAAAGGAGGGTAATTGTCTTAGGCAATTCCCTTCCAAGGGGGACAGAGGGCCCAATATGCAGACCTGACCCATCCCACAGGGAAGTCTGCTGCCTCCCTGGGGCCCAGGTAAA
>JANZLQ010000079.1:65789142-65799239 GCA_026212715.1 Elanus axillaris | reverse complement strand
GGGGCCCAGGTAAAAGATACTGCCAGGAAACTCCCTGGTCTGGTTCGGACCTCTGATTATTACCCATTACTGGTTGTGCAGGTTGGCAGTGATGAGATTGCAGAGGGAAATCCAAAGGCAATCAAAAGGGACTTCAGGGAACTGGGGCGATTAGTGGAAGGATCAGGAACACAGGCAGTGTTTTCCTCAATCCCTTTGGTGGCAGCAAGATATACTGAAAGGAACAGGAAAGCACACCTGATTAACACGTGGCTCTGAGGTTGGTACCATCACTGGAATTTGGGTTTTTTTCATCGTGGGGAGGTTTACGCAGCACCAGGCTTGCTGGTGACAGATGGAGTCCAGCTGTCTCAAAGGGAGAAAAGGATTCTCACTCATGAGTTGGCAGGGCTCGTAGAGAGGGCTTTAAGCTAGGTTAGAAGGGGGAAGGGGATAAAACTAGGCTCACCAAAGATGAGCTTAGGACAGCATGCCAATGTTGGGAGGTGGAATCGATAGGCCACCTCAAGTGCATCTATGCCAAGGCACACAGTGTGGGCAATAAACAGGAGCTGAAAGCTGTTGTGCAGCAGGACAAATATGACTTAATTGCCATCACTGAAACATGGTGGGATGGCTCCCAAGATTAGAGTGCTGTGATGGACGGCTATAAGCTCTTCAGAAGGGCTAGGCAAGGAAGGAGAGGCGGTGGGGTGGCTCTCTTTGTTAGGGGGTGTTTTGACTGCACAGAGCTACACAAATGTGGTAAGGTCAAGTACTTACTGGTAAGGATGAGGGGGAAGGCCAACAAGACAGATATCCTGCTGGGAGTCTGTTATAAACTACCCAAGCAGGTTGAAGAGACAGATGAATCATTCTAAAAGCAGCTGGCAGTAGTCTCACAATCGTGTGCCCTTGTTCTCACGGGGGATTTCAACTTTCCACATACCTGCTGGAAATGCAACACAGCAGAGAGCAAACAGCCTAGGAAGTTCCTGGAGTGTGTGGAAGATAACCTCCTGACACAGCTGTTAGGTGAGCCAACCAGGGGAGGAGCTTTGCTAGATCTACTGCTTACAAACAGGGAAGGACTGGTGGGAGATGTGGTGGTCAGAGGCCATCTTGGGCTTAGTGACCATGAAATGATAGAATTCTCAATTCTCAGTAAGGCAAAGAAGGTGGTCAACAAAACCACCACTATTGACTTCTGGAGGGCAAACTTTGGCCTTTTCAGGACACTGGTTGAGAGAGTCCCTTGGGAGACAGTCCTGAAGGGCAAAAGGGTCCAGAAAAGCTGGACATTCTTCAAGAAGGAAGTCTTAAAGGCTCAGGACCAGGCTATTCCCATGTGCCACAAGATGAACTGCCGAAGACAACTGGCCTGGCTGAACAGGGAGCTTGTTCTGGGACTCGGGGGAAAAAAAGGAGAGTTTATCACCTCTGGAAAAAGGGGCAGGCAACTCAGGAAGAGTACAGGGATCTTGTTAGGTCATGCAGAGAGGAAATTAGAAAGGCAAAAGCTCAGCTAGAACTCAATCTGGCCACTATTGTAAGAGATGACAGAAAATGTTTTTTACAAATATGTCAACAATTGAAAGAGCCAAGGAGAATATCTATCCTTTAATGGATACA
Source organism: Elanus axillaris (assembly GCA_026212715.1). Lineage (NCBI taxonomy): Eukaryota > Metazoa > Chordata > Aves > Accipitriformes > Accipitridae > Elanus > Elanus axillaris. Next base: position 65,797,628 of record JANZLQ010000079.1, on the reverse strand, counting down.
GAAGGGAATGTTGCCACCAGAGATGAGGAAAAGGCTGAGGTATTTAATGCCTTCTTTGCCTCAGTCTGTAATAGTTAGACCAGTCATCCTCAGCATGTTCTGCCCTGAGTTGGAAGGCAAGGATGAAGAGCACCATATAACCCCTTAATCCAGGAGGGAATAGTGACCTGCTACATTGTCTGGACACTCACAAATCCATGGGACCAGATGGGATTCATCTAACAGTAGAGGGAACTGGCAGAGGTGCTTGCCAAGCCACTCTCCATCATCTATCAGCAATCTTGGTGAACAGGGGAGGTGCCAGATGACTGGAGGCTTACCAGTATGACACCCATTTACAGGAAGTGTTGGAAGGAGGATCCAGGAAACTACAGACCTGTCAGCCTGACCTCGATACCGGGGAAGATTATGGAATGGTTCATCTTGAGAACACTTGCATGGCAAGTCCAGGACAAACAGGGGATCAGGCCCAGTCAGCATGTGTTTACAAAGGGCAGGTCCTGCTTGACCAACCTGATCTCCTTTTATGACCAGGTGACCCACCTCATGGATGAGGGAAAGGCTGTGGATGCCTCAACTTCAGCAAGGCCTTTGACACTGTCTCTCATGGCATACTCCTTGAGAAGCTGGCAGCTCATGGCCTCAAGTTGTGCCAGGGGAGGTTTAGGTTGTGTATTAGAAAAAATTTCTTTACTCAAAGGGTTGTCAGACATCGGAACAGGCTGCCCAGGGAAGTGGTTGAGTCACCATCCCTGGAGGTGTTCAAAAAGCGCATAGACAAGGCACTTCAGGACATGGTTTAGTGGGCTTGGTTGATGGCTGGACTTGATCTTAAAAGGTCTTTTCCAACCTAAATGATTCCATGATTCTACATTTTAAAGGTTTAATGTGGCCAGCAAAAACCCTTTTCTGTAGGGCTGTGGATAGCGTACTATTCACAATACCTTTCTAAAGCTCTAGAAAGCTTGATAAAGCTATCAGACAGGCAGCTGTAAGTATCAACAGTCAATTCCCACTGCTATACTTGTTCTCATGCTCTGTGCATTTCAAGAACAGAACAAGAAAGCAAATTAATAAGCTACAGCTTTAACAACAGATGTAGCTAAGGAAGCATCACCCTTCCACATCTACATACAGAATTGTTTCATTAGTATTGTACTATCTGCATACAAGTTCCCAGTAAACTGAAGCATTCTGTGGGAGATGTAAGAAATTACGCTTAAAGGAAAGGTCCATTCAATACACTTATAGCAATTTTCATTTTTTTCAGTTTCCACAGTTACTTCCTATACAGCTTTAAACATCAAACTCTTTGTCCTGGTAATTATCAACTAATATAAATCTTCCATAACCACTTGATTAAAAAATATCAAGATAGAACCTTAAGGTAACCAAGTTTTAACAACTGAAGTAGAGGACAACATGTGATTGCTTTTACCAGGTGTAGATCCATTATGTCCAAGCATCAAATGATCTGAAGGGCTCCCCCCAGTTGACCAGTTGGCAGATTGTGTAGTTGTCATGGGCTCTAAAAGGCAAGAAAATAAACCTGTTACAAAAAAGTTAATTTCCTTTAAATTTAGTGATGAAACCAAAGAAATAGAGATTTCCTCCCCCACACTATATACAATACACTAAATATTTTAAGCCACATTTTACTTACTTGCAAAGTAATTTTATTGTCAGTTACTTTATAATGCATTTCAGAAATATATAAACAGTAATTATGGATAGAATCTGCCTAATCATACAGCTTTATAGAAGAAAATTAGTTTTTGTAGAAGGAAGGGGGCTTCATTACCTCCCCTGTCCATGGATTGAAAAGGTTCCCACTCACAGGTGGAAAGAGAAAATTGGGCTTCAGCTTCAGTCTTCTCACTGAGAGAAGCACTGGGTGGCAGAGTTTATCACTGTGCGGTAGAAATAGTATTTCTGAAAGCCTAGATCTCAGAATTACTCCTTCTCTTTTCCTGCATAAAATATTGAACTTTATCTCAAAGTTTTTTAACACATGCCTCTTGGCTAGAGTTGAGAGAATCCAGCTGTGCTGAAGGAGGTCCCTGCTAGTGGTTTGCACCTACAGGTCTCTGAGCAAGCACAAGCAAAGGTACCACATGTCTTCCAAATTGCTGGCCCGCTCCATAAAGAAGTGTTTTTCTTTAGCAACATGTCAGCTCACAACACAAGGAATGCTATGCCACAGGCAATCAGCCTTTTGCCTGGCTTGTTCCATCTGCACTTCCACATCTTCCCTCATGCTTCAACCAGTTTAAGAACAATAAACCTGCATATGAAGGTGGACAATGTTGAAGAACAGAGCTCCAGGCTAGTTCATTTGGCAATTGATGACAGACTGTTGTCAGTCTCAACTACTAGTGCAAAATGGCTTTTTAAGAAAAAAGAAATTATAAAGCTGTCTCCTAGCACTAGACAGCAGGTCCTGCTCCTCTAGAAAAGAGCACAAGCAAGCTTTGATCTCTGCTTGATGGAGAAATAAAGTAGTCCAAGTGTTTACCCCTGAAATAACACGTGAAGCCTGGAAGAGTTCTGGGGAATCTTACTCTGTCTGCATGTGCAAATACCTTGACAGCATGCCAAGGCTGTAATGGATGATCTGAGTTTATGTCAGTCTAGTACACACAGCACCTGGGTTGTTACTGAAATCTCTCATGATGATACATTCAGAAGGCACCAGTGAGAGTTCATACGGTAGTTGTTATCCATCCACAAAAAACTAGACAAGCTTTAAAATGCCTTGCACACTAATAGGACCCTCATACTGACTTTCTTAATTTGCATATCAAACAAAAATAGTCAGGTAAAGTCATATTATAGGCAATACTTTGTGTATTTTAGCTGACATGTATATGTGTGTTTATGCACAGAAAGAGTTATTGAATCTATTAGCTATTGCACTCCTAGTTCTCAGCACATTGTCCTAAAAAGCTCTGAACACCAGGTAAATGGCATTATCATCTCCAAAGACAAAACTGTAAATGGAATAACTTGTCAGAACTTGTTTGACTTCATGTATAAATGTAACTTAGTCCATGTTTGATTTGCACTAACGAATATGAGCCTTGGTACACTGCTGAATTCCTGCTTCTCTAATCTATGGAAAAAGGAGAGGTGGAATCAACAATCACTGGTTTCTTCTCCTGCCTAGAACTTATTCTCTGCTCCCTGTCAAATCCACAGTTAAGATCCAGAATATGGTGAATAAAGTGTGAGGAAAACAGAAGGTTTAAACACATCCATAATTAAAAAAAAAGATACATGAAGCTAGCAGGGACAGTGATGCAAGGGCATTATTATACCTCTCACTAACACAAGAGCATAAGGAGGAGTCCTCACACGGAAAATTATCAGATGTAAGGGGCTAGAACAGAACCTCCCGCAACGGTTCTAGTTCAGAACTTGTCCCACCTCCAGGGTCATTGCCTGCTTTTATGGCATATATGCATAAGGGCAACAGATCACGTAACTGGCAGTGGGACAGCTTTTTGCACAGTCCTTGATATGCTTACAACACTTAAGCTCTTGCAGTAACTTTAAAAGGCGTAGATGATATATTTACTTCTGTTCCTTACTGAAAAGTCACAATCTTATTTCAAAAGACTTTAGTATGAAAATGTAACAGTACACAGTGGCGTAATATCACTAGGAAAAAAGTGTTATAGCTTTAGGTATACTGAAATAAAATAATTACCAGACAATTCAGTAAGTCCAGCCTGCATCTTAGTCAAAGAGTTTGACAGTGACTGACTGGCATCTTGTGTTGTCATAGTTTCACCTAAAAAGGAAAAAAGGGCGTAAAGAAACTTTATTCAGAGATGAACTGAGTTAGAAGTATTTAGTTCATGAGAAGAATTCAAAGAGAACCTCCTCATCTCAGCTTACCACCTCCTTTTTTTACTTCAAGTTCTGAGCATATACAACCAAAATGTGCAAGAATTACTTTTCATTAGTTCTTTAGCTTATTTTAGGCAAGAAAAGTTTAAAGAATAGGGGCAGTATTTATTTGACCTCTAATTTCTCTATACAGATCTTCTCCTGTAGTTACTCTATAGTCAGACAAAGCCATTCTTCAGAATATTCCAGCAGACCTATAAACTTTATAACCTGTACTCAAATCCTGTCTTGTTTGTGGCCTTAGACCATTACAGCTCATGACACCAACAACAGCCTATTATTTTTAAACATAGATTAGTAGATTCACTAATAGAATAAGGACCTCATTACAACCTTACATGTCTAGCCTGTTTTGTGATGCAGTGAACAACCTCCTTTCCCTCTAATATCATCCTGGTGAGCAAAACAAAAGGTATCTATGTCAAACATGGACTTCACCAAGTAATACTAATAACTATTTCCATTCCTTTTAACACTACTACAAATTGATTCTGCTCCTATAATACAGTTCATTTAAGAGCCAGGCAAGACTCTAGGCTGTTGCTTTATGTGCTTGACTGGAGAAAGGACAGCAGGGGAAGAAGATGACTTGCTTAGTTTGAACGTGTTGCTGTGTCACTCTTCAATGAAGAATTCAAGGTCTCTAGATGTTTTATAAAAATCAGGATGTTTGCTCTTTCCTTTCTGTTCCCACATTTGGATAACATAAGTAGTTAGTGTAAAATAAACACTGCTTAGGTAATTCACATGCTTAGGTATTCCAGGACATATTCTACTGACATAGCAGGAGGACACACTCTTCATCAAATTCTCAGCAATCTCATATTAGTAGCTTTTAAACTATTTGGCTAGTAGTTACACAGGGAAAAAAGGACACATGCCTTGCAGTTGTAACTATTGTGTGTGCCTTCAGCAGAAGGTGAAATCAGCACCCTGCCAGTTCCTACAAGTGAATAACCCTACTAACACTCCTACCCCATTTCAGCACTATGGGCATAGACAACCTACTGACTCTCCCACTGGCACCTCTAGCACACAGTTACTCCAGACTATGTCAGAGTCATGCCCAGCTTGCATCATCTGCTTTCTCAATCTGCCCATCATACTTCAACCAGTTTGGATCAAGAGTAAAACAAGGTATTTAAAGGATATGATTAAAAAATTAATCATTAGTGGTTCTTAACAGGCTTTAATTTTTTTGACTTCTTCATACCAGTCCACTGGTCCCACAGCCAAGTGTTCCCTCCCAGCCCTTCACCCAAGCAAAGAACTTAAGAAATCTGTTCTGTCTGAGTATCTGCTGGCTTATGACCCAGCCACTAAGAAGACTGAGTCTTATTCTCTGCTTGACAGAGGTGCTGAGAACAGGGAGAGCTATTATGCATCTCATACTCATGCTAAGGTTGAAGAAAGGTCCATGATTTTTTATATCTGCAGCATCTTGAGGCATTCTAAGGATGTCATGGATCACCTGACTGTCAGCTTAGTAGATGCATCACCTGCACAATAATTAAAATCCCCAAAGATGATAAATTTAGAAGGTGCCAGTGCCAAGCGGTACAGCAGCTCTGTTATCTCTCTTGCAAGGAAGAGAGATAACCTACAATGTGGTTTGCATACTAATAGGGCTCTTATCTTGGCTTTCTTCCTTGATTCACATACCGAGGGAAAGCAGCCAAGCAGCATTATTTCTAGTCACCACTGCTTCCACATCTTGGCTCTTACCTGTCTATATGTCAAGCTACATAGCACAGAGATAACATTGCACTGCTCTTCTCTCATATACACCTGCTGAATAGCATCAGAGATCAAGATGACCCAGCACTGCATGATTAGTATCATCAAGCCAGGCAGTGACGTAAACAAGTCAAGTGGAATAACTTCTGAAACTACTGAGTCATGGCTGCATGCCTTAGTCTACAATTGATTTGCATTAGATTTAATCAATAGTGTGGTAGCTCACGAGTTCTTGTTGCCTGATCTTTACACAGGAAGGATTTAGGTGAGTATGAGGTCATTCCCTTATTCCTCTACCTTAACTCTGCTACCTACTGCAGCCAATATTTAAGGAATAAAGTGCAGAAGTACCATACTTGTCATCACCAGAGCAATTTCAAGCTTTAAAAATCTATTTGCTCTCTTTTTCAGCCAGAAAAGTAGCTGAATAGGAAGAGGTTGAGATACAGTTTGGTTGAATTTAACAACATTCATTTAATGTTTAATGTAATATCAATTAATTTATTATCAACTTTATACTCCATGCAAGCACACAAGCACTCAGTAGCATCTAACACAAGCTGCCAAAACCTCCTAGTGCTCCTAGAAAAGGGAAAAGCTGCAGGCTGAGCTCTCCTGAGGCACCAGGAGCCACATGAAGGACTTTCAAATGCCCCGATAGAAGCCCTTCCCTCCAGGCAAACCAGAAAAATCCAACCTGGAAGCACAGTCTGTAAGAAATCAGGTAGATCCTCTACTCATAACTCCTTGGTACCTTTAGAGGCAGAGGCTGGGAGATGAGATGTTGGGTTTGCTTTTCCTAAAGGAATCTGGCAGCACACGCTGCAACTAAATTAGGCAACCACAACAGTAACCAAATGAAGCAGAAAACTCTGAAGAACAATGTTGTGACACTTAATTTGAAAGTACCCTCAACTCAATACAGAATAAATGTGATGGTTTAAACTTTTCAAAACAATAACTAAATAGCTACAAGACTAAAAGACAACTACTAACAGAATAATGAGAACTCTCTTCAAGCTACTGATCTCAAAATAAAATCTAAGAGGCCTCTTGTGGTATCTGCCTGACCAACTGCAGAAGGCTATGCAACCCACCTTTCTGCAACTCAGTCCTTGTGCACCTAGTACTCCCTCTGGTCACTTGTACTGCAAGCTTTTACTTTGATTGAAGAAACCCACTGAACTCCCATATCTCCAGAATGCACACTGTTTCTGGACTTCACTACAAGATGGTTTTAGTTCTCCTCCCTCCAAAGGAGCATGAACTTCCTTGCTGCACCTGTGCAGCTAGTGCAAAAAGCTAGTCAAGCACAGGGACATTTGGTTAATAACCAGTGGAAAAGTAAAATACTCTTCCTCACATTTAAATCATCATGAAAATGATTTGGGATTTTTTTGTTTGGTTTTTTTTTAGGGGTTTGGGTTGGTTTTTTTAAAAGAGGATATTATTTCACCGAGAGCTTTACATAAACCTAGAATTGCTTCAGCCACCGTTAGGTATGGTTTTCGGCAGTAATATTCATCAAAAATAAATATCATGTGGCTAAGTTGCCATAACACGACACACGTGCCTACAAATACCAGGCCATTTAAAGTCACAAAACTTTTTGATCAATGAAATAAACTCTTTGAAAGGACTTCCAAGTTTTATGTGTATGTAGATAAATACACATATATATATTTTTAAAAAGCTTTAAGAACTACAAAGCAGTGTTTTAAACAAGCCTTGAGAAATGCAACACTTTCTCTGTCCTTTCACATTATGTGAAACTACTACAAATTCTACAGAATTTACCATCCCAGAGGGAGCACTATTGCTCCTCTCGGTATTAGGAAGACCAACAGAGGCACAAAGATGTAACTACTTGCATATTGCACGCTGAACATGCAGCTAAACCACTGATGGTTAATGAAAGCCACAGCAATAATGTTCACATATATGTACTGGCAGAACTTTCAGCCTTGGCAAGACATGCTCCAACAATCGTACCTTGCACAGCAAACATCAGCAATTTGGTATTTCCTTCTGCTACCATTCTGTACTACTCTGTGATGCTTCATAAACAGGGACTTACAACAGAAACCCACTAGCTTTAGAAAGAAAAGCTCCGATTTCCTTAGGAGCAGCTGGCCTGCTCCTCTACCACTGAAAACTACTAGAGGAAGAAGAGGGCCCAGAAGGCTCAAGGCCCGCCATGGATTGCGTCAAACTTAGAAACGCAATACAAAATCCTCCAAGGAACATCCCTCACAACCTGTAGGCATACTGATACTGTACCAACTTCGGTTTTTTCAAGGTTTAAACCACCCTTTACTTGGTAAGGCTAAGGCAGCCATGGAACACAACGCCCCAAGGTCCAAGCCCTGCACCTGCGAACCAACAAATCTCCCCCCTTTGCGAGGCAGAAAGCAGGAGCTACCGTCAGACCCCAGGGCCGAAGGCACCGCAGCCTGCCGCCCGCCACCGCGGTCAGACGGGCGGGGAGGCAAGGCCAGCCACCCCCTTGCCGCTCCTCAGCCGACAGCGGAGAAGGGATCCCCGCTTTCCAGCGGGCCTGCGAGGAACCCGAACGCCCTATTTTGGCGCTGAAGACGAGCGGGCCGGCGGCGGCCCCCGCAGCGGGTGCCGGGGAGGAGGCAGCGCTGGGGAGCTCCGACCCCGGGGCCGCTGAGGAGAAGCAACGCCTCAGTCGTTTCAGTAGGCAGGGCCGAGAGGCAGACGCCTCACCGGGCCACCGCGCCCCGGCCGCCCGAGGGGATGCTTCGGGGCAGGGCGGACCTTTGCTCCGCCGCGGTTCCCCGGCGGTGCCCCTGCCCCCCTCGCCCCAGCCCCCC
>JANZLQ010000079.1:65771323-65788922 GCA_026212715.1 Elanus axillaris | reverse complement strand
GCTCTCCTGGTGCCGCTCCCCTCCCCGCCGCCCGGCTCGGCCCGGCCCGGCCCCACGCCGCCCGCGGGCAGCGGCTGCTGGCGAGGAAGCCTCGAGCGGGAGCGGCTCTGCGGGAGCGCCGGCCGCTGCAGCTGCGGCGGGGATCAAAACCAGAACGTAAGCGGCCCCAAATCCACCAGCAGGGCAAGCGTCAGGCAAGGACCGGCAGAAGAGGGGCGGGAAGCCGCCGCAGGCACCGCCGTTCCTCCTCGCTGACGGGAAGGGACGCGTCGCCGCCAGCGCGGTGGCAGCCAGTGCGGCCCCGCCGGGCTTTATGCGGCGGGAGGAAGGGCGTGGGTGATCACCGGTGGCTAATTGGAGAGGGGCCCTGGCAGCGGGTCCGGCCCCGAGCCCGGCCGGGGACACCTGGAAGCGGACAGAGCAGGGAGGCAGGATGGGTCGCGCCTTGTTTCGGGCCAAGAGCGGCTGTCGCTGCAGGACTGCCTGGGCTCGAGCGACCCTCCGGGGCGGCTGGCTCTGGAAGGGTTTACCTGGAAAGCACGGGCTGCCTCTGCCCTTTGGCTGGTGATCTTCTGGAGAGCCCGGCTTTGAGGGTCAGTGGCTCCAGGGCCAGCTGGGTTATACTGTATGAGAGCTGCCGGCTTTTTTACATCTCTTTTTTTTTCCCCCAAGTCTCCTGGCCTGGGCGGCAATACCCAGGGAGCACCATTTCTAAGAAACTCTTCTCAGGACTGGGACTACTGCTTGGTGCCTTTAAGATCACAATTTTAATTGCTTAGACTGTTTCAGTCTGTGTGTGTATAAGTACTCGTATAGTAAAACCACTCATATATCTAAATACTTGTGCATCTCTGTTGGGGATGTGATAACTGAATTGGGATTTTGCAGGATAAAATCTGGCAGGGTGGTATTCTCTGAAGGAGCGTCTCCATGATGGGGTGCTTGCTGCCTCTTCCTTCTTATTAAGATACAGTTACTTCCACTAACACAAAAGTTGAATTGTGTATAAGGCTTGTATCAACAATGCAAAAAGGTCACTGCAGCTAAGCCTTTACATCATCTTAGCTCTCCCATGCTGGCAGAGGTGTAGGAGTTTATGCGGAGCAGGAGTAAGTCAAATGCTCTGTGTGTTGATTTTCCAGCATGGCACACGTTCATGCTGCCATCCGTGTCTTCCAGTACCAGTACAGTGGCCATCATAAAACCTCCCCGTAAGTATAACTCATGGCAAAAGACGGGAACAGGATTGTTTCATTAAGGCCTTGATGTGTGTCACAGGAAGACTCAGGATTCCTGCTGGCTAAATGGGACCACGTATAGAGAGGAGCCTTTTCTGTTGTTGAAAGAATGAGTGTCCTTCATATACTTGGAGCAATGGGATGGCACCTTTTGTGCTTCAGCGCTGAGGTTGTTTAGCTCATGTACAAAAAGTAGGAAGTCATATATATGAGTAGTCAATGCGCAGTGATGCCTATATGGCTGTAAATCCACTGCTTTTGAAATACAGCAGCAACCTATAGTTCTGTGGCATGGTATGATAGACAGTACCAGCGTGCTCTAAGGAGAGATTGAACACCCAGAGTTCCGTTAATCTGTTAGCCTGCTACAACTGCACAGAGCGATGGCATTCAGAGAGAGAATCCAAGTCAGCTAAGGCTGTTTAGGAATGGCAGAAGATCTTCAGCTATTAATGTGAAAAAAATTGGCTGGAGTGTGAAAGCTGTTTTATCTGAACTAGTTAGGCCTGAAGACACTTATCTCTTGGGGGAGGAGGGTGGGGGCAGAAAAGGATATGTCGACTGCCTTCAGATATGAAGGGACTGGTTTGTAGTTCCACTTAGCTCTCCCTGGAATGGATGAGAAACCTTCTGTTCACCTGATTTAGCAGTTGGGTATGCAGTATCTTTTGGTGAGGAAGATTTTATCCACTTGGAAACTGCATGGATGAGTTAGCGTGGGGCAAGTCGATGTAGAAATCTATGGCTAAACTCTGCCAGCTGGCAGGAAAGGAGCTGAGAGGACAGTCTGATGTAGGACCTAGCTGTAGCTTTATCAGGTTTTGCTCAGTGGAAATTGTAGGGGTTCTAATGGAGATGATTTGTTTTGAGTGACTTGACATGATGTCCTGTATAGGACTGGCTTTTGTCTTTCCCACTAAGTCATCTCTGGTAGAGCATCAAAGCAGTCTGAAGACATGATGAATACCTTTGCAGGATTCCTTTTGGACTCTTCATCAGGGCTTGTCATCTGCTGATGGTACAACTCACACTTACCTAATGATGAATGGGAAGAAAAAAAAACAATTATTAAACTACTCCTGAGAGAGCTGTTGTTTCCTATACTCATGGTGTGAGATACAGAAGCCACAAAGCAATGGAAGAGGGAGAGGCAAAGAGGAAGCAGAGTTTAGAGGAACTGATCGAGCAGAGAACCAAACAGCCCTTTAAGGGTTTCAGTGCTCCAGAGTTGGCCTTACTGTAATAATACACTAGTACTAGATTATTCCCCAAGTACTGCTGCTGGATTTGGTAGATCATTGAAAGCATAGGAATGAGAGATTTAAGAAATAATAAGGTTAGTGATAACAAGCTGTGAGAAAGTAGAATATTGGAGATATTTAAAAAAAATCAGCTGTCATTTGCTTGCATTTGGAAACACTGGTGGGTAATTAGGAATTTTAGGAAAAGTATCTCCATGTAAATTTTACATATTATGACTAATCTGCTCCATCTATTAACATCCAGTATATTTTCCTCTTCTTTCTTGAGCTAATTCTTTTCTCTCACTTCCAGAGAGAAACTTCGAGTTACTCTCACATGGTAATTGTTTGGCAAATGTGACAGTTGTTGTGGAACAAGGACTCATATGTTGAACCATACTCTGGCTTACAAGAGAAATTTTATATTTAATAAAACCTCTGATAAAGGCAAATTGCTGGTTTATTAATCTGGAAGATCTTTGCCAAAGTTTTTCATAGCAGAAGGAAAGTAAATGAAACTCCGAAAATTGCTATGAGATGTTGGTGATTGGCTGAAGAAAAATCTGGATGATAATTCATACTTTTACAGCTCTCTTTCTCCAACAACCAAGTCTGTGTTCTCAAAGCCCAGTCTTTGGCATTCATTTATTTCTGTTAATAACTAAAATAGTAGAATAACCAAAGGATATACCTGATCCAGCAGTTTCCGTGGCTGGAGGTTTGCTTTTTATAAAATCCACTGAAATTGTGAAAAGGTAGCTAACGCATATATGAGAAGAACTGGGAAAAGGAAGAAACAGTCAAAAGGGACTGAAACCTTTGAGGTGGCAGTTCAAGTATGTTTCAGGGATGGTGCTTAGCAGCTTTCGGTATCTGAAGCTGAATCATCAGACTTTATTAGATTCTAGCTAGGTTTTTCTAACATTCAAGGAACTTTAATGAGGAGACATTTGTTTATGGGTGTGAAATTTTTAATTGGAAAAGCATGAAAATAAGCAGTGGGAAATAGGAGAAACAATTTAGAATGACTTCAGAAATGTCTTGCAGGCATGGCCAGGAGATAATTCGCAAGGCCAGGAGATAATGTGTTACTAATCTATGGGCTGCTATCAAAAAGATGTGCCAGAGTAGATGCTATGCAACATCTCCAGGGGTTCCCTATTCTACAATAACAGGTAATAATAAAACAAAAAAACAATGCAGAATGCATGTGTTTCTGAGAGCCAAAGCAATATACTGAATGCTAGTACAAGACTAAGAAATGGAATTTTATTGTCTTGCCAAAACATTTATCTTTTGCTTGCTGTCTTTGAAGGATTTAACTAAACTGACCTCTTGGCTGGATTTAAAATTACAGGCCAGATTATGCAATCTGCATACTCTGCAATTGCCTACTCTGCAATGTCTGCATCCTGCTGAGTGGCTGTAAATCCCAGTATCTCCTGTCACCTCCTCAAAGGCAGTTTGCAAGATTAAGCATATAATCTCTATTGAGAATTCTGCCATTTATCAAATTTTTAATGTCGTGTTCTAAGAACTGAGCTGTTGATGAAAGAAAAATTTGGGATCTAGTGCTTTAGAAACACATTTCCTAAAAATCTGTTTGCTGCCAGTACCAATTATTGAGATTGGCAGTACTGATCATACAAGATACAATATTGATTGTTATTGCGTGGGGTTTGATTTTGTGCAGGGTTGCAGATGATGCAGCATGGCTCTGCTCAGAAAAGAGTATGGCAAACACACCATCATCAGGAACTGGCAACCAGAAAGTCAGCCAAGTAAGACTTGTAGCAAACAGTTATGTCTTTCTGCCCACGCCATCCCTGCTCCCCCCCTCCAAAGCCTGAACGAAACTGACTTTTTTTATTGGAAAATATAATGAAAAAACAGCATTTTGTTTAAAACACAATTTAGATTGAAACTTTATGTACAGACAGCTAAAGAATTTTCTACAATCTGTTAGTTTAATGTAGAAATAAAGCTCACTGTGATACCAATGCATGCCACCCCATCACAGGGTTTGTTTTGCAAGCTGTTGCTACAAAATGTGCAGAAAATGTTTTACATGTCTCAAGCAAGACCAGACTTTGAGGGATGCTGTATCTTTCATTACAGTAATGTACTTGGAAAATGTAAGCCAGCCTGTGATCTGAATACAATTTCAGAACAATTACTCTGTGTAATTTTAATTATGCTGAGGGCATGCAGTCTCACCTACTGCATTAATATCAGGAAGAAGAAGATCACCTTTGGTAAGTCTTTCTTTTTCATGAATTCTTCATTTTCCAACCTTTCAAACTCTTAAAAATAGTTTCTCTTTTGTTGCAAAGGTAAAAAACATGAGAGGCCTGTATGCAATAAACTATACAGGAAAGGCTCCTCTATTCTGCTACTGTACTTGCTCAATTATTAGCAGCAGTAAGTGAGAGCATTAAGTAGTGTGGTGAAACAGGCCTTGTTTACATCCTAGGTAAACAGGAGGTAATGTGGAGGTAATGTGTGTGCTGCACAAGATAATGCTTTTCCATTTTTTTGTGGGTGTGGGTGACAAGAGTGTAGACTTTGTCTCATTCTGCTGACCTGTTCTATGGTATTCCCGCTGCTGTGGTTTGGGTTTTTTTCCAGGCAGTTGACACAAACCTGGTTTCTCTGAATATTTTTTTTTTTACTTGGAAATATGTTTGTAATCCTGAAGACAAGACAGCGTAAAAAAAGTAACAGATAAAGTGGCCTAAGCCTTATTGATTATATTCCTGGTGGAGCGAAGTCATTCAAGTTAAACACCACTCCATGTATTTATTAGTCAGCTTCAGTAAACTTTAGAAACTCTACCTCTAACAGCATCCTTTCACCTTCAACATTGCATTTTCTTTAGTCTTATGTATTATTTTAGAAAGAGAAAAGAGGGCTTCAGGAAAGAAGGGGAGAAAGCTATGTAACTGAAACTGTTATTTGTAATTTCAAAATCCTGAGGTTTTAAACAGTTTTTATTAGTCTTTTGCTTTTTAATTCTTTTCTCTCTTACATGAAAGCTAAGGATTTTTTCTGAAATCACAGGACTCCAGGAAGGGAGCAGAAAAAAAAAAAAGAAGAAAAAGGATTGCAAAAGTTGTGATAAAATCTTCGGCACTTTTACTGACTGTAGACTTACCGTGGCCAAAACTGAAGAACGGAAGTGGGAAGAACTATGCTGTCATTGGATCACTTCGTAACTTTGTGGAACACAGATAAGATACATCCTTGTCCTCGTCAGCAGAGGCAGAGCCCTGTGTCTGTATGCATTGGAAATACCCAACAGTAATGACTCCTGAGTGAATGTGAATATTCACTCTCTGACAACTTTAAGAACCTGTATATGTGTTGGCAGAACCATGCTATCTAAGACAGTGCAAGCAAATGTACCCTAGAATCTGCACACTACAGGAATATACCCATGTTTCTTTTCCATACTATTTCTGTTGAAGATAAAATTCAGTTTCAGGGTAAACCGCAGTGATAATTCTCATAGTTCTTAACTCACACAAATGCAACATTCATGTAACAGGTACAGAACTATTTAAGTACTCTCTGAAATGATGCATACTCAGAACTGAATAGCTTAGTACTTTAATTAAAAAAGTAAGTTGGTCCAGAGAGAGGTGGTCTTGGATATTTTTCTTTGGGTAGGAAGGAAAACACCATTCTAAAAAAAAACCATCCTGAAAACATTTCTAGTCCTTTGCATGTGGAAGAGCTTCTTTCAGAAATTGATAATTTTTCAGTCTGCAAATACTTTGTCTGGAGAAGTGGAAACAGCATGTAGCAAACAGAGTTCAGACAAAGGAAGGAAAGGCACAAGAACTCTAATAAAGAAACCAACTTGTCTGCAATAAGAAAGAGTTTCAGGAGTCAGGCTTTGCATGTCTAGAATTTGTGGAATACTTATTTGCACAAAACCATTTTCCCTCATTGGCTTTTTCAGTTTGACTGTGCATCATAATCCTACAGTTTCTCTGACGCCTAAAGCAGGACACAGTCTTTACTTCTGCATGGGAAACATTTTCATCCAGAGCTGTAAACCACCCCATTAGAAGTGTCCAGTGAGGTCTGTGAGAGAACTACTGGGCTCTGAGACAGTCATCATATGTATCTTTTTAGTCCTATTAATACATAAATTTTATTTCACACTGGTAAGAGTGGAGTTAAAATGCCTTTTTCAGCTAAGCTTATGTCACACCAGAAGGGTTCAAAGATGAACTTTTGAAGGTGACTTTTTAACAGCAGATTTGTTCTGCAAGGCATTTCCACAAAGGATTCATCAGGGTTATAATATAACTTGGACAATGTTATCCATATTTCCAGGGAAAAAAAAATATTTTTAAGTGAAAGAAGCCTAAAATATATTAGTGTGTAGAATGTGAATTTCAAAGTGAAAAAGAATCTTTATAAGTAGTTTTTACTTTTAGATCTGATTCAGCAGTTGTTAATATATTTCCAAATACTTCTGCACACAGGAAGCTGGGGAAGCATTATGGAAAGATAACTTACTCTGAGTTTTACCTTACAATACAAAAAAAAAAAAAAAATTCCTCATGAAAAAAAGAACGTCCAGAACATACCAGTAGTGAAAAATCTACAAAGGTAATGTAAAGTTTTTTGACAATAACTGATATCAACTTATCCTAGCTGATCTATGAAGTTTATTTCAGGTTTTGTAATTTATTTCAGGTTTTTCATTCTTAATTGTTCCAGCTTCCTTTGCAGCTTTTCACCTTCATTTGGTTATGAGAGTTACTGGAACCAATAGTAAACTGTATTGTAAAATTTCAATTTTTAGTATAAATTAGTTTGTTGTAGTTATTGCACTTTGATTAATTCAGCCACAAGTTAGAGCTAGTAACAGTGAGACAGCTTTTTAGAAGAAAAAAAAATAATTTTGTTGTTTTTTTAAATAGCTTAGGTAAGAAGAATAGGTAATAAATTACATCTGACATCAGACTTTAGAAAGCATATTGCTAAGGGTTGCATAATTATTTACTGGCAAATAAGGTTTCAGAGAAAAATGTAAATTGGTCTACTGTGAGGATATTGAGTTATTCTGACTGGATGACATATATTCCTCTGTCTGACTTCTCATAGTGTTTGAAACAAGTCTGTCATGTGATCTCTCCATGTGGACCCTATTCCCATGCTTGACAACATTTAATGTGTTTGTCCTCACATCAGCCTTGTAGGTATGTTAACTCCGGTAAGACACTAAGTGACTCACCTGAGATAACCCAGGAAAAGTGTTACACTTGACTGTTCTTTTCTAGCTTGTTCTGCCCTGTGCCAGGTTCTTTTTGATTCCCCAGGATAAAGCTGAGTAGATAGAAAAGGCTACTCGGGGTGCACTGAAGAAGTCAGAGGTATTCCCTGCTGACCTGTTTTATGACTCCTCTTTCTTTTAGGAGAGAGCAAGCCATGCCCTTTGTACAGACAGCATGTTTGGACTTGGCTTGGGAAGAATTTGAGTTGCCCCCTCTAACACACAGCACAGATTGCAAGGTGAGCATCTGAGACTGCAGACAGCTGTGTGAACATGGTGATTTTGATTCAAGTGAATGTTTGAGCACTTTTACACATTGGCATTATGTTGGAAATTAGATTTCAAGTACGAGTGACCTGCAGAACTCTAGAACTTGATGTTTACAGGTCTCCTGGACTTAAAGCTAGTGTAGTATATCAATGTTTTTTAAGCTGAAGCTTCTTACAGAGGTGTCTTTTCTAGGCTTTATGGATAAGTACTGTCCAGCTTTACTGTAAAAGTGGTGTGCTCACCCCTACATTTGAACTGTCCTGGGATAGTCAAACCAGAAATAAAATTTCAGTTATACTTTCTTACTGGTAGACACTTGTTTTAAACATGCTTAAAAGTTTCATAACATAATTTAAAGTTTCTCACAAAGTTGCTAAAACAAAGCTTATTGATTCAAAATTACTTTAAGGCTCTTTTCTTGATAATACACCCTTGAGGATGATCGTGCCTCACTATTACAATGCAGCAAGCCAGGGGCAGTGCTGGTGTTAATTACTTTTTTAAAGTAAACATTAAATAGTTTGTACTTCACACAGGGACCATGACCTCCATGCAGTAAGTTAATTGAACTTAGTAGTAGGAAAATAGGAGAATAAAACTGGATTGCAGAAGTCACTGCCAGAAATCTGTGATTAGAGTGGTTGGAAAATACATGATCCTCTTATCATACGCCTTTCTTAGTCACTGTTCTACTGAATCTTGATAAGGGCAGTTGGACTCAATGACCTTTAAAGGTCCCTTCCAACCCAAACAATTCTAAGATTCTGTGGTTCTACATGGGTATGAATGTCATCTAGTACCTCCCAGTTTATCAGTGCAGCATAATTCATCACTCTTTCTACAGCTTGTCTGCAGCCTCATCCTTGAACAGTGAAAGAGAAACCAGTTCTAAGGCAGCTCTCATGATAGTGAACTCATTTTTCCAGCTGTTGTGTGCTGCAGAAGTTGCTCTGCCCACTGAAACTGCGTGAATCACATCTTTCCTTCCTAGTAGGAGGAAGAAGTTATTCATGTGCATTTATTACTTTTTTGGCAGTTTCTCCTTTAGGCTACATATTCATTCTTGAAAGCTTTTGCACTCTTTAGCAGACCTTTAGAGCATGCTCTGGGATGTCTTGGGCAGAAGCAACACAGGTATTATTACTGGAGAGAGATCCTTGCAAGGGAAGCCCATCTCTAGATGGGCTTGTAGCAAGGAATATGATATGGTCCATACAACACTTAATTTAATATCATTAAAAGGCTGAGTGATGACCTTTCAATTACCTCATTTCACACTTTTTTTGAAAAAAAAATGTTTTTTCATGTACTTTTTGGTGGTGTAACTATGTCAGAAGAAAGGGGGACATTTTTACTGTCTACATTTTCCTAAAGCACAAACTGTGTAACATTGTGTAACACACAAAAAAACCCCACATTCAGAGCTTTTCAAAGGAGACAGGATCTTGTAATGGCAGCCTGAAGTCAACTGAAGCCGGAAACATCACCCTTTCCAATGCTTTGTCTGTATGCCAAGTATGCAGCTTATCTGATGCACAGTATGACTGTCCACATTTAGCCCTAAACAGTCATCCTCTGTAGTTCAAAAAATTAAACTTCTGGGCTTTTAAAAAGGAAGCAAAGTACAAAAGGGAGATATCTCGCAAAAGGACTGGATTTCTCTGGGAACTGAGCAATCATTTTTCCAGAAGATTTCTACTGAGAACAGCAATGCTATCAAGTAGCACTTTTATGTCTCTTATTCAGATGCTTTTGTGCAGTGTTTGCTACTTTTTCACTCTTACAGCAGAAACTAGAGAATAATGTTTATCAACTTCATGTTTATTTCTTACTCTTGGCGTTACCTACCTGCAATAGCTTTTGCCATTTTTTGTGTCTGTGCATATGAGTATAATTTGTATTAAGAAGAATACAGTTGTATTTCTTATTGGAGAAAATTAAGTAAGAAATGTATCATCCCCTTAATGCTAAGTTTATGTAGTATTTTTTTCCTTATCACTATTCTTCCAACATAGACCTAGAGGGAAAATACTGTCTGTAGAATACTATCAGGTTGTG
The DNA here is from genome assembly GCA_026212715.1 of Elanus axillaris. Lineage (NCBI taxonomy): Eukaryota > Metazoa > Chordata > Aves > Accipitriformes > Accipitridae > Elanus > Elanus axillaris. The sequence goes on along the minus strand of JANZLQ010000079.1, from coordinate 65,778,825 downwards.
AACTACAGGCACAAAAAACTGGCTTGTAGGAAACATGCATTAAGTTCTTCACAGTGTCTCTGAGCTGGCAGCTTTACTGTCACTAGGCACTGATCAGAGAGCAGGAACGTGCTGGGATCATACTGAACGGTAGCGTGTGATTCACTGTCCTGTTAGGAAATGGTCGACTCTAGCCCAAAGTCCATGGACTTCTGACATGGATGAACCTGGACTTGAGTGCAGGTTTGAGTCTGTATCTGGAAGGCAGTGTAGACATACCCAAAACAAGCCATGCTTATGTAAAACACAACAAATGAGAATATGCAAATCAGGCTTAAAGCAAAACAAGGGACATTTCTCCAATGCAAAATTAACTTTTTGTATGATAATGACAAGTCATTAGTTTCCTTTCACAGAAAACAGTAATCTGCCCTGGGGTACAACTCTGCAGGAAAGAAAACCTTCTCTTTATAGGTTCTGCCTCATTATCCCTAGGCAATTTACTGCTGATGCCAACATACTAGCTTGCCAGCATGCTGGATTCAGTGACAACAGAGAGAGTAGATGGGTGGTGGCGGCTCTTTTATTTTGGGAAAGAAGGTGATCTCTCCTCAGCTTGGAGATAAATTGAGTTTTATCACAGCCTATCTTCCACTAAACATATTTTTAAATCACAGTCTCTGTTTTAAAATCCATAAGCTCTGTTAAACTAATAAGGAAAAAAGTGCACATCTGCAACAATTCAGTGGTGGGTTAAACATCTGTATAACAGAAATCACTGATACATATTAAGAAAAAGCCTTCCCTTTTAAAGACAACCAAGAGTAATGTCCATCTTAAAATCATACAGAATCTACCCTTCTCTGAGTTCTCACCAATTCTTGTTACAAATATTTGTTATTAGAAAGTTATTAACTAGAAAAGAAAATTGGATTTGTTTTGACTTCTTTGTTCTTTCTGCTTCACTTTACATAGGGCACATTTATGCACTCTGACTAGGCGAGTGCATGTCTGAACCTCGGTTCTGTCTAATGAGCTAGAGGAATATCCTACTCCTGGCACGCCATCTAGTTTCCTCTGCATTTATGACTAGAAATCTTCTCAAGACTAGAGCCAGCCCTCTTGGGGGGAGCATGATCTCCCCCTGATACTCAATGTAAATTGTGAATCTCCTGAATTCCAACTCTGAACAACAGAGGCACAGTGCCTTGCAGCAAACATCCCTGCAGCCAGGCTGTGTTTGGACACCAGACACCAGCAGGCTAGGAACTGAGGCCCTTGTAGTTGGTCCATGCTAAGCAGGCGCTGTGAACACACTTTTGTATGGTAGTTCCCTTGTTCATGTTTGACTTTGAGCCTGCAGAGAAACTCCTGGGACTACAATGTCTGCTAGTATTTTAAACACAGCTAAGAATCTGATAGCATTCCTCTATTGCAATAAATAACTTTCTTGTAGTTTTTTGTGCATAGTCTCCAATCAGTTCTAGATTCCTGCTGTGTTTTGTTATCACATTGGACACTTACATATTTAGTCCCTTTATCCTTCCATTTTAAAGCCATCTTCTTTCAAAAATAGATGAGCAGTCTATGCTTGTTTTCCTTTTTCTGAGCTTACTATTTCTTCTTTTAGGTAGGACATATCTAAAAGTGAATCTTCTAGTTGTTCTTAAATGTGCTAAAATTATCTATATAGAGTGCAATATGGTTGCACTCCATATAGTGCAATAATGTTTTGGTGTAAAATGCTCAGAGTGCAACCTGACTTTATAGTGCATTATATAGAGCGCTGAATGCTTTTATGAAGGCAACAGCATTCACTCATTGCTGAGACAAGCTGGTTTTGAACTGCTGACCTGTAAGATAAAAGGAGAGGTGATCATTCTATGGAGACACCTAGACAACTGTGTAGTTTTAAATGTAAAAAAATTTCATTTATCCTTGCTAGAAGATATGGCATGTTTGGATGTTTTGGGAGATCTTGGTTTTTTGAGTGGAGGTGACAGGAGTCAGGTGAGACTGGTTGTGGTAAATCATATCTTTAGTGAAATATCATGGTCATAACATCAGTGCTCCTAATAACTGAATTTTACTGATAGTATTGAACTGCTGAGGATTTGGTTTTCTCTGACTTGCATTATATTGTTCTGCTGAGTATTGCATAAAAAAATTAAAGCTGTGATACAGTGTACAAGACATACTAAAAATGAGTACTTTATTGTGTGGGTGGTTTAAAAGGATGTGTGGAAAGTTTATGGTCAAAACAGAGGGGAAAGGCTAGAATAAGAAATGAGCTGTGTGTTTTTATAGGGGTCTTTTATTCCTAGATTTGAATGCCATTTCAGTATTGATTACTTCCACAGTGAGCTCTAATAAAGAAACAGAACTGGTACTTAAGCTTACAGAGAATTGCAAAGAAGCATCAGAAATACCATTGTTATGAAGATGTACAACCATGAAGAAACAAAATAAACTTTAAAGAGAGTGTTTTCAACATAAGTTTGAAAAGGAGAAGGATTTTCAACTGTCATCTGTGTGTATCAGACCCCTGCTTTTTCCTCAGTCAAGAGAAATGGACATTGTAAGTATGCAGGATTGCATCTAAGAATGTCTCACTTCCTCTTTATAGCAAGCTGCAAAATGATGAATATTGGTCATGTGACTAGATCAAGAAGTGTAAATGTTTTAACACTTTTTTTCTGTTATTTCTGGTAACACATTATCTTTTAAAATCATCTCTGTAATGCCTATTATAATAGTAGGTTGGATAGTGACAGTGTTCGGTCTTGGAAGTCTGAAAGGATGCTGAATAATGAATGTTGGCAAAGAGTTCTTTTGTTGCAATCAACAAAAAATGAGGAGATGGCCTTAGAAACAATGCCTTGGCTCTTCCTTGTGAACATTGAAGTGCATTATTTCAAACATTTGAATGCAAAAGTTAATCCTGGCAGATCTGCCTAAAATCTACTGAGGAATATCCCTGTAATCTGGTAACTACCAAAGCAAAGCATTAGTATTTTGGGTTTGTGTGGTGGGCTTTTGGTAGTGGGAGGGGCCGCAGGCCTGGCTCCTGTGAGAAGCTGCCAGAAGCTTCCCCCGCTCCAAGTCAGACCTGTCTCTGGCCCAGGCCGAGCCCATCAGTGATGGCGGTTGTGCCTCTGGGAGAGCAGATTGAAGAGGGGAAACCTGCAGTGAGTGGGGGATTGGGAATGTGAGAGGAACCCTCTGCAGATCCCAAGGTCAGTGAGGAAGGAGGGGAGGAGGAGCGGGGGAGGAGGGGATGCCCCTGCAGCCCGTGGGCAGACGTCAGGCTGACAAACAGACCCCAACCCCCCATTTCTTGTCCCCCTGTGCTGCTGCGGGGAGGAGGTGGAGAGAACCGGGAGTGGGGTTGAGCCCAGGAGGGAGGGGTGGGGGAAAAGTGTTCTAAGTCTTGATTTTACTTCCTAATATTCTTGTTTTGATTCGATTTGTAGTAAATTAAATTGATTTGGTTTTTTCCCCAAGTTGAGCCTGTCTTTTGCCTGTGACCATAAGTGGGGAGTGATCCCTCCCTGTCCTTGTCTCGACCCATGAGCTTTTCTTTATATTTTCTCCTCCTTAACCCACCAAGGCAGGAGAAGCAACTGAGTGGCTTTGTGGTCCTCTGTTACCAGCTGGGCTTTCACCATGACAATTAGTTATCTAATTGTAGTTGATAATTCTAGAGCTCTAAGATGGTGATAAATACATTGTGAAAAAAATTTCAGCACAGGAGCGTTTGAGAGCTTTCATCAGTTTTAAAGAGGAAAAAAATGCAACTGTGCATCAGGTCCTTGAAAACTGTTTCGCAACCACCTTAAATATCTTTTAAGTGCTAGATGCTTCATGTTGTAGACAGCATCTAGCAAAACCAGTGGGAAAGCCAGGGAAACCACTTTTGTGAAAAAAGTGGTTGTTTGTCTTACTATTTCTTTGCATGCCTTTCCCTACATGTAAAGTAAGCACCTACTTATTTCTGGTCTTTTCCCTTGCTCTACCTACCCAAACCTCCATGAATTCAGTGTTTTCTGCATTTCCCTTCATGGTGAGGCAAGTTGGGACTTGAGGAAGTTATACCTCAGAGTAAGACTTGTGTCCTTTTTTCCCTGTCTTTGCTTGCAGCAAGTTCTCGCTCTCTTTATAATCAAAATGTTGTTCTAGATTTTTGTCTTGATTGTTTATTTGTTGGAGCAAGGAATTACATACTCCTGCACATGAAAATCTGCTCACTTGTCATTATGCTGAATTTAGAATGGCCTATTCAGTGCTACAATCAGCAGTTCGGTTATGTTTTTACGCTTGTAGTCTGTCATCATTTGTATCTTCTCGGGGCTCACACTTCCTCAACAAGAGATTGTCTTTTCCCTTCCCTGTCCCTCAGGCTTGTCCTGAGACTCTTCAGAGCTTTGCCCTTTTAACAGACTCCCTTCTGTCCCAGGTCCAAGAATGAAGACAATGCTTTTATTTTTGTACCTATTTGGCATTGTTTGTGAATATTTTTTCATTGTTTTGGTAGCTATGCTTGTACCGACACTTCAGAATATATTGATTTGCTTAAGGAAGAAGGTAATGCAAATCTGCCTTTGTCCCTCTTAATATGGTACTTAAAGTACATAATCAGATATTGCGAGCTCATTCTCAAGGGAAGAATTACTGATACCAACATCCCAACTAAATTGCCCTTTCTACATTTATAATTAGGACAGATGTAGAGAACTATCTGTTCTAGGGAATGACCCTGACCTAAACTGGTTCATGAATGAGAAATTGTGAAATGGCATCCTCTCAATATGCAGAGTGAGATAAAATCCCCATGTTGGTGCAGGACTGAGATGGGACTTACTTTTTCATCACGGCAGGCTCCAGCCCCATCCCTCACTCCTCACCCCCTCTGCAATAGCTCTCAGATTTGTCACAGCATAATTAAAGATTAATTGGGCCAAAGAGACAGTCTGAAAAGGAGCATGAATCTGTGGCCATGACGTCAGAGCACTTGCTGGCAAGTGACTGGAAATACTCTAAATCCATTTATGTAGTTTGTTCAGTAACAGTTCTTGAAACAGCATTGGGAATCCAATTTTTCATTTCTTATTTCAGATTTTCCTTCCAGCATGAAAGTCTTATCCGATAGTATTAAGTCATGTTTTTCCTGTAGCAAAAACATTTTTCAGCCCTGTGGTGGGAAGCAGAAGAAGCCCTAGCAGCTGGAGAAGGTGCCGAGCCCCAGGCCTGAGGTGTTCATGGCAATTGTAGTAACTCCAGCACCTCCAAGTACAAATTTGAAAATGACCGTTTCCTCACAGGTCAGAAAGCAGAAGACAAATGAAGTATGAAGCCGTAGGGGCGGTGGCCTCCTCTCCTCTCCCCACATGAGGCCTGTCATGTACTCCCTGATACCTGTGTGTGCCGGGCCCAAGGGGCACCAGCAGGTTCTGCCTGGTTCCCTGGCCTCTGCCAGCCTGCCCATGCTGTCGTTTCTACCCAGACCAGGCTGCCAGTCCCTGCCTTGGCCATGTTTTTGGTGTGCCTCTCTCAGGTCCTGCCTGCAGGGTGGAGGTTAGGCGCCCGTGGCCGCTTGTCTGCAGTCCAGCTCCTCTTCCTCCTGACAGGACTGCCTGGAGGGCCTGGGGCCTGGGGGCTGCCAATGGGCGCTGTGACCAGATGCCTGCCTCTTTCAGGTACATCTTTATTTCTCATTTTGAGGAGGTGGCCAGCCTGGGCAGAGGGGTATTTCTGTGGCGGAGCCCATGAAGATGGAGAGGTGTGAGAGGCCAGGGAGGGGCCACCAAGGCAGGTAGTGCGACCAGGCAACAGTGCTGTTTGTGTGCGAGGCCCTGCTCCAGTCATTACTTGAGCGTTTCATCTAATGACAGTTTAATTAATAACAGACCTTGCAGCAAAGACCAGGAAAAGGGCCTTGTGAAGTTAAGTCCCTTTCATGTTACTGCCAGCCCTGGAAAACCCAGTTACTGAACAGGGACTCTCAGCGGCAGTGGGGCGGCCTCGCTGGCAAGGTAAGACAGGCTGCTCAGGGCATCCCCTGAGCGAGGGGATGCCTCACAGAGGGGACTTCCAACAGCAACTCTTTCTCTCCTGCTTACAGGAGCATCCTGCCCAGGGCTTGTTAACTCTGGGACTCACTGCGGGGCTGTTCCTTGGTGGTCCTGTGTGGAGCTAGTGTTAGGGGACTGGGTCCCCTCAGGAAGGGAGTTGGTTCTTTGCAGCACTAAAAAAACCACCCTGAAACACAGAGGCACACGCATAGATTGTAGTGCAGTCTGGCACGGGAAGCTGAGCACCTCAGTCCCGTTCAAATGAATATGTGATGTACAGAGCTAGCCCTTTTGAGGGACGCCCATCAAAGGCACAGCCTGTGGCAGCCCGTGGCATTTGGGTGTCTCCAAGGTAAGGTGCTAGCTAAATCGTGTTTTCAGGCTGAGTAGGCAATTCCTCTCCAAATGCCTACATGAAGGACCTCTCTTTTCCCTGGATCTTTCACATGTTCATACTAGCTGTGGTTTAATTGTTACATACCTCCTAGGGGTTGCATTTTCTCTAAAGGACTCGCATAATAATCTATTCAAAAAAAGTAATCTTTCATTGCCTCAAGACAGGCAAACTCTTTTGTTATTTTCATTGTGACTCTCCTCAAAACTGAAGCGCTTTTACATGGTTCAGTCTTAAAATGTCCTCTTTTATCCTAATTCAGGAAAGTCTAGATTTGTAACAGTCCTGGATTTTAGTATTTCATTTTATCTAAAGAAAAGAAGTCCAAGGAGAAATATGATAGTTTTTATTCCTTTAATTCTGATTTTGTTTTCTGAAGTAGAGCAGTGAATTCTTGCTAACAATATAAAACTGAATGAAGTAAAATCATCCTATTTGTAATTTTAATGTTATAGCAATTCTTGAAGTAAAAATACACCTGTATGTACAATTTTGCTCACCCACTACTTTTAAGCCTTGGTAAGAATTGCTCATGCTGTATGATAGTCAGCATTTTGCCTATATTTTTATGCATGCTATTTGTCATCAGTTAGGGCTTGGCAATGATTTCTTAAATAGTCTCTTCTAGTTGCAGTGTTCCTTTCAAAAATCACTTTTCTTTCCTGTGGCCCCTTGGTAAAAGGCAGAAGAAGGTATAGTGGCAGAAATATTATAAGCTAAAGCAGGCATTTCAGTTTCGGAGGATATAATGAAGCTTGCACACAATGTTAATTGTCCCCTAACTCAGTGCATTTCTTGCACTATGTTGAAAATCAACCAGGAAGAAGGATTTTCATGTAATTTAAGAAGGTATCAGTAAAATAACATACAAAGTTGTAAAACTCAAGAGACATCAATAAATTATCTAATGTAAGGACTTTGGCTGACTGATGCTTTTGAAGATGTCCAGTCCTTTCCGATGACAATGTTTAAAATTCTCATGTAACTCAAGAGACCATAAGTAATTCCAAGTACTGAAACATCAAGGTACAGAGAAGAGTTGAACTGAATCATCTACC
>JANZLQ010000079.1:65757765-65771223 GCA_026212715.1 Elanus axillaris | reverse complement strand
AATCATATACCCCCCCCCCCCCCCCCACTTTCTTTGGGAACAGTCAATAACATGATTAAATCAGTTTTGACCAATATATCATGGTCATTTGAGGATAGATTTCTCCACCATCGAAGGTGGTGAAATACACTTTGTTGTGGCAAAAATTTAAATGCCTTTCCAGATCACAGGGTAATTTGAGTGGTTTTTTTAATGATCTCTAGCATACTTTCAAGACTCTTCTATTTCACCAGAGAAAACTGCTTATAGTTCCCTTTGGAGAAGGAATAAAGTATGTGCTACTGTGACAGAGTAAATACTGCTGGTAAACTAATTACTTACCATAATCAGATGTATTTTTAGGTATGAACAGAATGGTATTAGATCTGAGATTCCAATTTCTGGAAGAGGCATCAGAGAATATTAATATAACTACAGAGGAAAAATTAGTGTCTTCAATCTAAAACAATAAGCAAGATGTCCCTTGCTTGTTTTTAATTTTTTTATGCTCTTACTAGTCTCTGAACTGTCTCATCCCGTGCAGTCTTTCCTCTCCCATTTTTTCTGTCAACACATTCTTGGATTATAATTCTTTGCCATGACATATATTTAAAACCTATTCATTTTTTATTAGTTCTTTAATATTGTGTGACTAAATTGTATGCAACATATACTGTCAACCTTATATAAAATCCAGAAACAGTTGCCAGGGATAAATCTTGCATGTGCTTCAAAATTGGATAAAGTCTTTATATCTGATTTTAGGCTGCCCTTCAGCATTATTAAGTGGAACAGCTATTACAACCCAGTACAGCACAGTCTGTACATACGGATAGCTGTTTATTAACCACAAGATGATAGTTTAACACAAACCCCTCCTTCTTGGTTTTGCTTAAACTACAAGTGGTCATGCTTCTTCAAATATCCCGAAGCGATTTTTCTCTTCCTCAAAACAGAAAACACTGTGTATTAATGATCTAATTCAGAAAGAGGAAATCTGCCATCCATATGAGAAAGTAAACTAGTATTTGGAAGATATTTACATGAATTTGAAGCTATATTTTGGGGGGTGGGGTGGTGTTATCATAGCTGCTTACTTACATTGAGCTATTTAACCATGTTATTTTTTGAAAGATAATATACTTAACCAATTAAATGCTCTCAGATAAGTTGTAAGGTTAAACTAGAACATCGAGGTTAAACTATGACACCAACAGAAGAGTCAGACTCCATCTGGTCCTCCATACAGTGTCTGTAGGAGACTTTGCTTCCTTAACCTCAAAGCACTGATTTTGACTGTAGCCAAAAAGGTAGCTTGTTTCTGCAACTATTCCTCCAGTGTATTTTCTACCAGCCTGGAAACTGTGCAATCACATTGTCCATGCCCTTGTTTTACCAGCTTTATTTCAGCTTTATGAACTTCATTCCTTTTGAGGAAAATCTGTCATTGCTTTTTGTTTTCCCCCCTTCCTGATGCCAAGGGATATCTTTGCACAGTGGAGTTCAAGGCTTCTGTACAACTTCTTGCAGAGCTTGCAGCCTGACAGATGAACAGGAACAGTGAAGAGCGTAGGAATGAGCAGTCGTAGAACCCAAAGAATGTGTACAGCCCAAAGGCAATTTTTAGTTTTCAAAAATACTGACTGTACAAGACTTCAGATGTCTGAATAGTTCTGATTATATATGGTTAGAGGGCGGTGGTACACACCTTGCACAGTTCCTTTCTCACTCAGATGTCTATGATTTCCTATGATCTTGGAGACAATTAGATATCAAGGTGGGATTTAGCAAATCCTGTCACTTTAGATCCTTTTTACATTTTGTAGTGTGAAGTTATGAAGCATAAACTTACTCCTTTTCTCCCAGTTATTTCTGTATGTAAATCAGAAAGTAAACACACAGGATATTTAAAGAAAGCTGCAGAAGGCCACATAAAATGCTTTTTTCTTTGGACTTACTGGGAGAAGTTTGATTCCAAAACCCTGTTTTTACCAGTACAAAATATTTCAGGATAACCTGGGTAAATCAACTAAAAACTAAAGCTGAATACCACAACAGCCAAAGAATGAATACAAGTATATAGGTCACCACACTCATTTCTTCCTGAAGAATTAGAAATGCTACATTACTTTCTTAAAATGTAATATGGCCATAGGACAATACATAATTTAAAAATGTGAAAGAATTTAATGGGCCATATGCTAGTAAAGGAAATTAGTTTCTGAACTTGTGATCCAATGCTTGTGTGGAGAGTCACTATGCCTTTTTTTCCCTGCAATATTTTTTCTGAATTACATTCCTCACAAGTGGTGTTTAAAATAATTTATTTTATAGTATCACCACTCCTCCCTGGGTAGGAGGACAGAATTGAGGGATGGTCTTAACAAGGATTGCTTCTGTGGATCATGCAGTGGGGAAGCTCACCTCATCAAAAATGCTGGTGTCTATTTAGAGTGATGACATTTGTTATTTCAGGCTTTGAGGAGGCAGTTGCTTGACTCCGGGCTCTGTGCCCTCATAAACTGGGACCCACAGACCCACCAGTCTGTTCCCAGACTATCTGGAAAATGGTTTTGAGACTGCAGTTTACATTACCACAGTGAGCATTCGTTCCGAGTTAGTTTGTGTCCTTACCTACTTGGCAGCCTCCCTCTCTCCAGATCCGAGCTATCCTTGTCACCTCTGCAGTAAAGAAGTAACTGGGAGAGTTGCATCATGTTACTTGGCTTTCTGTTTTCTGAAACTCCACTCTGTGATGAGTTATTGTGTCCTTCTCACATCAAGTGTTTCACAGTACAGCTCAACTGGCATTTTTTAGAACCCCTGATGTGAAGTGACATATTCTGTACTTCAGTAGAAGGTTTATGTTTTGGACTGTAAGGTTTATGTTCTTGCCTGTGTAAGGGGTAAGTAGACTACCTGACTGTAATCAGTGTATGCGAGATCAGATTTGGACTTGGGAAATTTCTCAGAATAGCTACAGCCTATCAGTGGGGTTTGCTGTGGTGCTGTCCCCTCTCTTGAATGAGCATCTTGCTTAATGTATAGTTTTGTAATAAGCCACTTCAAGAGCTGATATTGTTGAAAATTGCTTTTTATGTATACCTGATTTTTGGTTTCATTCCCTGCACCACCTTACTGTGGGTTTGCACAAGCTCCAATGCTGGTCTAGCAAAGGGGCTTAAAAGACACAGCCAAAGGTAGAAGGTAAGTGGACTGTGGAAGCTTGACCTTATTCTGTGAAATTTCATCATCATTTGGGGGGGAAGAAGAGGGAAGGGGAATGAAGGAACTACCTTGTACAGTAAGTTGCAGTGGCTGTTGTTTACATTCACATATAAATTAATATTCAAAGTTTAGTTTGTTTTTTTTCCTTTTATCTCTTTATCCTCTTCTGTGTTTGTTTCCTTGCTTGTGTGTATGCTTAAAAATCTTCTATTTTACACCCATTTTCATTGATTGTATTTTGACCATTTGAGAAACATGGCCCTAGAGTACACTAATGACTATGCCAGTCAAATATTTTTGTGAGAGTTAAGGATTTCCAAACTCCAGAGGTGTTCAAACTATACTTCATCTTCCTGGACATTCCTCTTATTCTTTCTTCCATCTTAGGAGAGTATCAGAGTGATATATGAATAATTGCTCTTTTCATCAAGTAACAAAAATGCCTTCTAAGGGAGATCTTGAATTATTTTTTCTGGTTAGTTGTATGGATGGATTTTTTCCCAGCAGAAAATAATCTTCATTGAGTAATGTGGCTCGTGCATTCACTCTAGGTATGGGGAAGTTGAACTGAGTTCCTTTCTCTTCAGGAGACAGATCTTACACTTCTAAAGAGGTGCCATAAATACCCAGCACTCAGATGGACTGCTCTTGCTCTGTGCTTTTAAAGCTGTTTCTCTTTGTCTAAAACAAAAGTACATTGAGCAAGAGCTTGGAATCCTCCTGAGTGACTGTTCAAACAACAGAGCTGAAGGTTCGTTACTTCTCCCTTCCAATCAAGGCAGGAACAAAACCAAACCTGGCTTCTGCCAAGTATTCTAGCTAGGAGCTCAGGAAATTTTCTAGAGTGGGGTGCTCTTGTTGAAGCTGTTTCACCTTCTATAAAATACTTCAGTAAATGTTGAGAGGCCAAGATGTGAGATGTTGACATGAGATCTCCTCAGGCCTTGTAAGCTACAGAATAAAGGATGTTTCTTCATAGTGCAGTTTTAGGACTTCTTGTTTTTCCTCAAATGAGTGTCCCAATATAAAACTTTTTATGTCAGGCTGAAAAGATCAGTTTCATCTTACATTGACCAGAACTTCTCTATCTCCTATTTCAGTCACAAGAAGAGATGACAAAAATAAGGTTAGCTTGATACAAACCAAATATGATTTTCCTTTTTCTTTGATTCATCAGCAGAAGTCCCAATTGAAGGGACCTGAGAATGCTGAAGACTTCCACCTTGCCATTTTTATGAATGTATGTATCGCTACTTCATTATTTAAACACCTTTATGTGAACAGCTATTAAGTACTGTATTACTTGAAAACTGTTCACGCTAATATTTTTAATCATTTATAATACTTCATTTGTAATATGTGTTGGAATTATGTTACATAATATTATGTCTTTCTTGACCATGTAAACAGCTGAAAATAATTTTCTGGCTCAAATGTAAATACTAATACCAGTACCAGAATTATCATGTCTGCATATTGCCACCATCCAGTAAAACAATCCTGCTGAATATTTTTTTTAAAAAGCAAGTATAAGGGGTGGGACTATAGCCAAATTGTAACGGATTTGTAAATGTCTCCATAAATAATTTTTCCCACTATTTACCCAGCTCTGCTCTTGTGACTGAGTTTACTGAAATGCATAAATCAGTGCTGAGTATTCTAGGAGTCTATCCAGCTGTATTTCTCTTCTAGCCTTCTCTTGTCAGTATGAAATATTATGCCAAGAGCTATATCTGTGTAGTTCACAGAATTTAGATAATTATGTAGGAAGATAAAAAATTAATAAGAAAATAAAAATAGGTTTTATAGTATGGAACTGTCTGTAGCTGCATAAAAAAAATTACCAAGACACAAGAAGTAAGATAAACTTCCTTATGTAACATTTTATCAGTGTTTTGCGCACCAAAACCTCATACAGCATCTCTATAAAACTGAAATAGTTTAAAGACGATGGATATATTAACAGTTGATTTGGGAGAATGGCAAATTTATAAAGAAAAGTTTGCTGAAACATTATCAACTGATTATTTTATGGGAAATTTCTATTCACCCTTGAAATATATTAAAAGATTTATGTGTTAGCCTCATGGTTTTTACCACTTTGAAAGAAAAAAAGCATTAAATGTAAAACTTTATATAAAAATATAAAACCCTAAAGTTTACATCTAGAAATCAGTAATAGCGACCTAGTTTCAATTGTGGCTGGTTTTCTGTAGTATTCTCACTGAGCAAGGATAGTTGTATAATTGAGGTAGTGTATTTACACAAGTATATACTTCATGTTGTGAATGTTAGAGGAAATTGGTCTCATACTATACCAGCTTTAGTATAAACACACCATAAGCTTTGTAAAACAACCTTATCAGTCACAAGACAGCTCATCTACATTTTATAATATATTTAATTAGTATTTATAGGTGTTAGATGGGAGAAAATAAATACAATGTTCAACCAAAACAGATGGGGCTCTAACAGGATTTGTAAAATGGGTTACTTCACTGCTGGCAGCCTAGGTCTTATATCAGAGAAAAATCAAAGCAGAATAGAGGAAGATGAGGAAAGAGAAAAAGGTCACACAGAAGATCTGAAAAACACGCTTAACTAGAAAAAAATATTTTTTGCATGTTTTTCCTCATTAATTTTGTTGGTTTGAAGTAGTATGGCACCCCTCTGGGCTATGGTGGAGGAATTGCCTACAAGAGGATATCTTTATTTCACTTTTAGGATATAACCTTGGTCTTACTGTGTGTTCTGCGTATCAGAGAAGGAACTGAGAAGGCAGACAGCATTGTGAATACTCAAACCTGTACACCGCATAGGCATTGCTTCATTAACAGGTGTATCCCAACCTCCTTCCTCACAAAGGCATTTATGAATCTTTTCAACAATGACAGTGAATTATTTTGGCATCCTTTTAAGAATATATTCTATTTAAGGAGACTTGCTTTTATATGAATTTAAGCAATATTGTAAGTATATAGAAATAATATTACTGGAAAAGGCAAAGCTTCACTAGGCTTACGGAAAATGCCACTTTTTTTTACATGCTGCACACAAACTTATGGGTTTTAAAAATCAAAGTATGGATGTGGCACAATAAGACTGATATTAAAAAACTAATTAATAATTTGTTTTTAATTCGTAACTTGTCTTGCTCACATCAGTGGGACTACTCGTGCTGAAGGCTTAGATGTGATTTGCAAAGGCAAGGTCTTCATGACTAATTGTTAATACCCATGGACATTATTTTTTTTAATAAGAAGCAACAATACTGACATGATCTTTAAAAAAAAATCAAGTGAAGTACTTAAATATTTCTTCTTTTCCAAGTAAAAGCAATCTTGCTCCTTTTCTCCCATTTATTTCTGAACTTCTTTTATTAACTTCTCTTTTTCCTCCCCTTTCTCCCCTCCCTTCCCCCACCACATTGTAGATTTACCTCAGACAGATCTTTTTGTTGTAAATACTGCACACTTTCTTTTGCATTTGATATATATGTCCTTGAGGAGTGTCAGGTTTTGTTACATTGCCACTTCTATTTCACCCGTTTCCTATCTTGTAGACAGCCAGCAGTCTCACCACTGTACATCTGTAGCTGGTCATCTACTGAAAAGCCTTCTGAAGTCAGCACACGGTTTTAAAAGGAAAGACATCTACTTGATCTGTGGTAAGCATGATTTTGTACCAAGTGCAGCAAATACATGAAAGGGAGTAGATTTGTTTCCCCAAATACTTCAGTGGTTTTGGTTTATAACTCCACAGACTTTTTGACTAAGATTTTTGTAATTATTCCAGTCTGTTTGGGATGTAGCAGAGACTGCAGATTTTTACTCGTTTAGATTATGGTGTTATTTAGCTTAACAGTGAATTCGGCATTCTGGATACTGTTGGCTCACAGGGAAACCAGGGAATGGGTTGACTTTCAGTAATCATGAACATGGCTTGCAAACAGATTATCTGCATAACTACCAAAAGATATGGTCAATGGGATGAATATTGTACATGTTTGGCTGTGTTTCCTAACAGCTAAAGAAAATGAGCAAAAACCTACACAATTCACTCCCTTGTATAAATTTAATGTCATATCATATGTCTGAGGTATTATTTGTGAAGAAAAAAACCTACTCTGGCTCCTGCCAGGTTACACAACTGTTTTACCAGATGAGAAATAACCGTAAAAGCTAGCCTATAAACAGTTAAAAAACAAAACTCTTTTTTCTTAGCCAGAGGAGCGCTGGACAGGAGACTGTGGGAAAGTAACTGAGGAAGACACTGGTACTGAGTCTGAAAGTTAGGCTGTTGTATGTAAGCTTGGGTTGCTTTTGGTAGGAGTTAGATGAGACAGTTGCATACACTCATTAATTATTGTAAATGTCACTTTCTTTTGTTTAGTTCCTTAAGATTAAAGAGTGCCTTGGTTTAAGAAGACTGACTAAACATTGCATTAACCCCTGGTTCCAATCCTCTGAAGGGAACAAATGCAGGCACCCAAATCTAATTACATCTGTGAGGTTAGACAGAGTTGGTTGTGCAGCCATAGCTGTGCAAGCACTAAATGAGTTCACTTGGGTGTAGGAAGCAGTGTAGTTGCAGCAGTATGAAACTCTGCGTGTGCTCGTTTTCCCTCTTTTTCAGCTTCTCATTTACAGTTTGGTCAGAGATCAAAACAGTACCCCACAGCTTGCTGTATGAGATGTGGTCTACTGATGGAATTAGTCCTCAGTTTCCAAGGGCTAATCTTGCAAGGTGCTGAGTGCTTCCCACCCTATCAATTTCAGCTAAAATGAGAGTACTTGATAATTCCTTTTAATTTGGGGTTACAAATTTGTAGTTAAGATGAGGCGCAGGCTGGCTGCACTGGAGTTTGTTATAGCATGAAAGCGTCTGTACCTGATAACACATGATGACATGGTGAATCATATTTACTGTTGCAGAAAATGGACTAAATGGAATATTTTTATCAAGGTAAGAATTTTACAGTTTGAGTACTTTCTGGCATGACTATTTGCAATTAAGAAATTGCAATCTGGATATAGGCAACAGAGGAGTTTTGTTTTAAGGCTTTTTAACGATGTATTTACTCGGCAATTGAGAAATTTGCCAGGTAGTAAGTTCAGCTACGGTAAATGACACCAGTAATACTACAGATTTCACAAACAGTCTGTGTACCCTTCAGCCATTCACTAAACATTATTGTCTGGGACTAAATGTGAATTAGGAGCAGCAGTGCTTACGTGCTGTCCGCAGGCCGTAAATGCAGCTATTCTGTGAGCATCCAGGTTCCCTGCGCCGTGAATGGGAGCAGTAAAGCTCTTGGAAAGGGGATTTAGAATAGTTGTAAAGGGAGCACAGCCCATAGCCAAGTAAGGAATGGAGCTGAAATTCTGCCTCTCACCTGGGCTTAGGTGCTTATCTATGCCCCCGAGATAGGTGCCTCAGACTGATTGAGAAGCCATTTGTTATGCTCAGGCAGGATGGTGTACCTTCAGCACTGATCACTGCTTGACCTTAGGGTGTAACTCTGATAAGAGACAGTTGCAGAGGCAGTAAGCTCAATTTAATGTCAGCTTATAAGTATACACTCACAACTCTCAACTTCTAGAGAAATGTTCTAGCTTCCCAGCTGCAGAGTAATCGAGATGGAGGCCCTGTTACTTGCTTTACTGAGCATTGCCACTGTGCAGCTAGAAATGACCATGATTCATGGAAGTAACAAGGATGCTGGCAAGAGCAAGTCACTTCAGGAGCTGGCAGGAAACATAGGGTTCCCCTTCTGGATTTGTTTGTGACTGACATTAGAAAGCCATGAATAAAAGGTTTAGAAATATTCCTGCTTGCCTCTCATAAAACTCCAGTTTCTGTAAAGAAAGCTCCATTTTAGCTGTCTTCTTTGAGCCGCTCATGAAGTGAGGTGCCAAGAGTGAGGGGGAAGAGGGGATCTGAATGGATGGGATAGACAGAAGTTAGGAGCTGAAATGAAGGAATAATTAGAGGCACTGTTAAAAAAAAAAAAGGTCTTAATGGTGTAAGAGTTAGTGAGGAAAGGAAAAAGGAATAGGAGAAATGAGGCTAATGGGCAGAGACGTAAAGATGAGGTGACATTAGCGAAGGAGGAAAAACAAGAACAAATTAAAACGATCATTAGAAAGTGTAAAGCTGAGAGTTACAATAAATTATGGTGTCACTTGGGACTCAGACTGCGTGATTTATTGAGCACTGATTACTAGGAGCATTTATCATGCCAGCAGCCATAGGCTTAGCTATTGTGGGCCTTAGTGACATCTGGAAGGATGACTACTTGGCTTCTGATGGAAAGTTAGAGCTCACTGTCATAGCAATCCACACATCTGTGTGTGTAGCACCTGTACATCCTTTTGTTTTGTTTGAGGTGACTATTGCTGCTGTTAATATATTAAAAAAATATATAAATACAATGGCTTTGGAAATTTCAACACTGAATTGAAAAAAATTAGCCTTGGTTCTCTGGTACATCACTTCAATGCTTTTTTTTTTTTTTTCCCTCCATTGCTATTAAAAAAAAAAAGAATAAAATATGTTAAAGTTAAAATGCGTTAGCTGAAGTTTTTTTCATCTGCTAGGCTAGATGAGACAGCTTAAAATTTTTAAAACCTTCTGGAGGATTGGACAGGTGATAGTTTAAGTTATTGTTTCATACTGTAATCAAAGTCATTACTTCAGTTTTTACCATGCAAAAATATTTAAAGCTTTTAAGAATGAAGCAGTATTTTAAGTCATTTTATTCATTCAATTTTGACTGTAATTCCTTTTAAAAAGCAAAGGCTTTTTATCAATGGACCAGTGCTAACCCACTCCAAGCATCAGGTAAGATGCTTTACTCACAGTGAAATGCACTCTTAAATCACGATTGGTCCACCATGCTAGTCAGCAGACTTACAGTAATGACCCAAAGGAGCCAATCTATTTATAACTTCACTTTGATTTGTGTAGCTTTGCATTCTATTATGGACTGCTTTGGCTAAGGGTTGTGGCTACATAGAGTGGCAATACCTACTTGGATGGACAACTGAGGGCAATGGTGTAGAGGACAGGATAATCTGTCTAAAACTGGAACAGGCTTAAAGAAAGTGAACTATAAATTCAGTATTTACTTGAATATTACATCAGAATATTAGATTGTAACTGCTAATAGACTTCTAGTGAAAATTATACTAAAGCTTAAAGCTAAACATTTCTTTATGCTTTGTGTTACTTCTCTGTTGGTGGGAACAGCTAAGTGTCGCTCCTACATGTCTCACAACTTAGTGTCTATGTTTTCAGACTTTAATGCCACCGTGTCATTTAGCAATGACTGTGTAATTTTGAGGAAGATTATTGGAAGGGTAGCATCGTGTTTTATGCTGTAAGAGTGAAATGTTATTGATCCCATTAATGTTCCACCTCCCAAACCTCACTGTCTACAGTCTTCAGTGAGCATTGCTGTATTGCTGACTGACGAACAGTCCCTGAAATTTGAGAAAAAGCAGACGTTTAGTTTGTTTTGTACTAGAGTTTTATATGGAGCATATCAAGTGGAGACAGATTTTTGTTACTGTTTTGGAGTGTTGATTGCAATTTTGTGTTTTGGAAGGTTTTGGATTCTTTTCCTTATCACTGCCCTTTTGAATGCTCTTCCATATTAGAAATACTGGACAGATGCTGTATCACATTGCCCCGAGTTCTACATATTCCCTGCAATGGCAAGCCTGCATATTATTATTTTTCTTAAGACTTATAATATGTGTTTATGTGTAACAGGAACATGTTTAGAAAAATATGTACGGTACTTCCCGACAGAACAGTGTGTCCTGATGTTCACTGAAACATTTCTAACAGTTTTACTAATAGGTGGAAAGGTTTTTTTTTTTTTCTGGCATAAAATGAAAACAATCTGCTTACTCTAAAGGAGGCAGAACTCATCTATGAGCATAAATTGGCTGACCTGTGCATTTCCTCAATAACTTTCTCAGTCACTGCTCACACATTGAAACACATTCACCATGTTGTTTCTCCCTCTCTTTAGATAATTTTTCCCATTACATTTTGAGCCAGTCTTCTCAGATAAATGTTATAGTCATGTAGCTCTGTGGATTTCAATTTCTTTTTACCTTATTCACACCTCTGTAAATGTTTTCAGGTTCCCAGGAATACAAACATGAAAGTTACTTGTGTTTCCTTTTTATGTAATTGGGGTAATTGGTTCAGTACAGTCTAACTGAGCTGAGCTGAACTTGGAGAACAAAACAGAAATTACATGAGCCACTTTTCAAGACTGAAAAAAGCAACTGGAAAGACATGCACTGAATTCCCTTGAGCCAAGACCTTTATCTTGAAGACCAACTGTCCTGTCATTCATGAAATTACTTGTAAAGCTCTTCAGAAAGTTTCTCCAAGAGGGTGGTATAATGTACATCATTATAGGGATTACAGCACACATACAAATAACTGTTACAGTAACACTTAGGGTACCTGGATGTCAGCAGCTTGTCAATATTTACAAATTTAGGGATCAACTCTGAAGATGCACCTTGATTTTCTAACACTTCCATTTTCTGTATTTTAATCAAAAGAATGACCTCAATACATAATCTAGCTGTTCCTCACTGTATTACAGCTATTCCTGCTGTAATAGTACTAGAATCATCAGGTAAATCAAGGGCCACATCAGCTAAGAATCTAAAAATCTAGGAGCCACCTACAATAAATAACAATAAATGGACTAAATAACCAACCGTATTTCTGGACTTCTCGTTGTATTCAGTTGATGCTGTGAAAGCAGATACCAACCACACTAGCTTTCTTGAAGACAGTGGTGGTTATTTGTGGATGACTTTTCAATTCACTGTTACCAAGCCCATGAAAATAGTGTTACGCTTAAAAAGGCAGTCAAGAATTGTGTTAATTGACATGACTAAGAAGAACCCTATGGTCAGAGTAAGCTGTGAGCAGAATTGGCAGCATAATTATCTTGCAACTACCTAATAACCTCCCCCCTTCCTGATCTGTGTGGGAGGAGTAACAGAGACTTTTCTGTACAAGGTTCAGGACCAAAACCCCACCAGAATAAATCAAGTTCTGATTACGTCTTCTGACTGTGGTTAAGGGGAAGGCAGCAAACATGGCTGCTGATGTCCTAGCTTGAACAGCTAGAAAAAAGGTCTAGAAGAACATCACTCATTGACCAAGCTGGCATAACTTGACAGAATGACAGTATCTTACCATATTACACTGTATTTCTGACTACAGTGACAAGTTCTGTATCTTGCCTTGGAAAAGTTTAGCTGCGGTAGATGAGAATCTAGTGAACAGCACTGGAAAGTCGTCTGGAAATCTCCCTTCAAAGAGAAATCATCTTCTTAGAGGCAGAGTCCTATCACGTGACAGATTTTGGTTCCCTTTAAACAGTACCTGCTTTTCCTTGCAATTTCCCTTCTGTTCCCTCCTTCAGACACAAAATCTTATCAAGGTCGGAATAAATACGGAGTCATTTTATTCTCACTTTCCTAGCTATTTCCACTTCAGAAAATAATGACTGTGCTTGTCCCATGTTTGAAATCAACAATACATGATTAATACAGACTTGCCTAATGAAAAATTACTAAAACGACAGAGCACAATAATGAATAATCCATGGGAGCTGTTTAGAGCCGGGTAAATACGTAAAAGCTGAATTTTGTGACTGTTCTTTCGATTTTTTTTAGTCAAATCTCTTTGTACTACATTCACACCCGGTTTTATTGTTTGCACTTCGATGAAAAATACTTGGTTTTGCAGACTTGACCATTCCTTCCGAGTTACATTACGGTTACTACTTGCATCGCATTAGCGGCCAAAGCCTCTCGCCTGGAGTCGCCGGCGACTGCCAGGCGCTGTACCGACAGCCCGAGCCCTCTCCCGAAGCCCTCAGGTTTGCGAGGCAGCCTTGCGGGAGACCGAGGGGAGAGGAGCGCGGTTAACACCCACGCTGGTCAGGCAGGGCATTACGATCACGTTAATTCCCTTTTAATTGTTTCCATGGGCGCGCAGCCCCGCCGACAGGGCGGAGGCGGAGGCGGGCGGGGGATGGCTCTCCGATAAGGGTGGGCTGCCAGGCTTCCCTGCCCAAGGGCCGGGCGGGGGACCTCTGCCCACGGGGCCACTCGCCGGCGCCCGCCAGCAGTGCCGGAAGAGCGCGGACGCCTGCGGAAGGGGCCCGGCGGCGAGGAGCAGCGCGGGGGGGCGCGCCCGCAGCGC
>JANZLQ010000079.1:65714202-65756308 GCA_026212715.1 Elanus axillaris | reverse complement strand
GGGCAGGCTGGTGGGGATCCCGAGTCAGGGAGCGTGGCAGTGGCCACACGCAAAGCCGGGCGGGGGGGGTGGGGTGGGTGGGTGAGTGTGTGCCTGTGCGTGCCCCCCCCCCCGCTGCCGGGCGCAGCCCGCGGCTGCTGGGGCGAGCGCCCGGCCGAGCCCAGCCCCGGTGCTTTTTGCGCGGCGGTGTGCCATCCTGGTGCCTGCCATCCTCGGTGCCTGCCCGCATTCCCGCCCGCCCGGCTTCAGGGCCGGTGGCGTGGCCAGCGGTAACCGTCCCCTCTTCCGTGCGAACACCCCGCCCCCCCGGGGCTTCGCGGCTTCCTCGGCGGGGCCGGTGCGGGGCCGGCCGTGACGAGCCGTCGCAGGAGCCCGGCTGGTGGCTGCCTGTTGCCGTTCGTGAGGATGGAAATCCCTGCCGTTGCCATAGCACCGGCACTTGTTGCGAGGGGCTGGGGGGGAGATGCTGCATTTCCTCTGATTCGCCCCGAGCCCCCCCCTGCAGCCGCCCCGAGTCGGTAGCGGGATGCCGGTCTCTAAAACCTGGGCTATTTCAGGCGAAATAAAGACAAGTTGTAATAACGCAGCTCTTCGTCTTTCAGATTTCAGGTACTCTGACTCCACCTTTACCTTCACCTATACTGGCGGCTCCAAAAGGTACTTTTTTTTTTTTTTACACTAATGACTCCCTTCACTTCCTGCTGGCAGTGACGAGCAGTGGTTCCATACCGTGGCAGGCTTTTTTGTTTCCTTTCCTTTTGCAAGCAGGATCAGTAAATCACCTGCCTTCACGCAAATGTAAACTGAGGAGGAAGGGAGGTGATCAGAAAGGTGATCCTAGTTGTCGGAGGCTCCTTCCTCTGAGTGCTGCTCTGTGAAGCTTCACTGTTCTGCTTTAATTTATGTGGATATGCAGAATTTATGCTGTACGTAAACTTAACAGAAACACAGCGAAGGCATCAACACATGATAGGAAGTTAATTCATGTTAAAACACTGGGAAAAGTTATGATTTTAATAACAAATAGGCCAAATTTCACATCAGCACCTTACTGTCTTGCATGAGAGCCATATTAGTGCCATGTCAGATGCAAGACTGTCTGCAGCTGACGGAATCAAATTCTTGAGACATTTAATGAAATGTCAGTATAGCTTAGAAGGCTAAAAAATGTTTTTATTGAATGTTAGCTTAAATACTATTTCTCAGTGGTTCTGAGCTTTTGGTTATAAACTGGATTGTGCGTGTAGACATTTTTTAATTATATTTCAGCATTTGTTGTCTGCTTTTGAAAGGAAATACATGTAAAAGCTTGAACACACATCCTCTTCATTTCCCTTGACTCTTAGTTACCTTCTACTTAACAAGGTGTTAACAGTACATGCTATGTCATTCTCTTACCTTTTTGCTGAAATTTATTAGACTTGGCAAGAAGTCTCGGGTTGGTTTTTTTTTGTTTAATTTTTTTTTTCTCAGTCTGTCTGATATCTTCAGCAATTGGTTTTCTTTCCCAGAGAATATCAGGTTAAAGTACTGTATTCTTCCAAGTGAACCCTTCAGTGCAGGCAGCACGCCCACAGCCATTGGTTCTCCCCATGCATGCTTCGGGGTCTGGCTGCAGGACCAAGGTTCCCAGATGGTTCCCAGGCTTCGAGATTGCTCAGAAAAATGCTTTCCCACCTCATTGCCCTACCTCTTCCTACTAAAGGCAACTTCTGTCATTTTCTTTGGATTAGAATAGTTTACCCAGTAGCTGAGAATCAATGTATTTTTAGGTTGGTTGTAGTATACTCTTTCATTTAGGGTTTTAGTATATGTTTTGTTTGGGTCTTGTCTTAAAATGCAATTTTGAAAGTCTCGATACAGTAAAAATTATCTAACAAATATTATTTATCATGTAATTAAAATGTCTGAATTTGAAAGTTACTTTGCACTGTTTTCTAACCTAAATATTGCAGCAAGAAACCAGGAAGTGAATCCTGTCTATTGTCTCCATTTTCCAAGCTGAGTAAAGTAAAAAGCCTAACGGCGTAACTGATGGGTAAACAAACTGGTTTATAAATGTTGATACAAAACATTGTCACGTCTACAACGAGAGACGGAAGAGGGCCTTACATCCCCAAGCCTTGTATTTTAACTCAGGTCAGTGTTTGCTGAGGAAACTTGACTGGAAACTAGACTCAGGACCTTGAAAATTCAAACTGACTTGAGAAACAAACGTTTTATGCTTAGAGAAACTGGTGTTAAGTGGGTTGTTATTTAGAGCATACTCAAATTTCACTTTCCTTTTCACGTATTAAGGACATTTAAAAAGCATCCTTTGAGATAAGGGTTTCATGTTCTCCACTTGTTTGTATTGTGATTTAGAAAGACATTTTACAATTTTCTTAGTGTATAGTGCTGTACTCAGTGGCAGGTTTACAGTAGTAAGCTTTCTTGTGAAGTACATAAAATGAAAACCCTAAGCCTTGACTATTAAGAGCCAAACTTCAGTTTCTCACATTGAAGATGAGTTAGTTGTTTCTTCTTAGAGAAGGTGCTGGCTGAGGAGCGGGTATACTGCACTGTGTGCAGCATTTGGGCAAGGCTCCAGCACAGGGTCAGCAGCAGTGACTTGTATGTAATAACAGTTTAGGAGAGCATAAGGCTATCAAAGGATCTTTTTCTTGCATTCGGCTGTGATTTTTTTCTTTCTGCCACTGCTGCAACTGTGGGCTTCCTGAGTGGTGACCCCATTTTTTGATTATTGCCCTCAGGAGTTGTCCCTAAATGACATAGACTTGAGTATCAGCTGGCAGGCCTTGTCCAGTTATTTCAGATATGCAGCCTGATGACACTTTTTCGAACTGACAGGAGCACGGGCCTTTGAGGAATGGGCAATGGGGTAGATGTTCAGTGGATGGATCTTCAGACCAAGAAACAGATTTAAATGAGTAGGAGTAGAAGTGAAGTGTAAGGAAGATTACAGTACTTAAGCACTCATTAGCTGTGCTTGGAACTAGGTCTTTTTCATGCTTTATTTCCTTTAGATGTTCCTTTAGGTCAATGTGTAGTATGGCTTTGTTTTAGCCGTAGAGGTTAGTTAGATACAAGAGCAGAAACCCTTGAGGGAAGGCAATGTTTTCTTTTTGAGAAGGAAGATTCATTGTCTCGCCCTTGTATAAAGGCAGGTGATGATAGTAGCAAGTTCAACATGACTGGGGGTCTACCTCTGCATACTGGAGTTGCCCTTAGTGCCCATTACATCCATTTATCAGTGCTCTGAATTTATAAACTCAGAGCCTGATTCTCAGTAAATCAGTATTAAGTCCATGGAAGTCACTGTAAGGCTATTATTTCAGTTATGATGAGGACCTAAGGTTTATTTGTGTTTGTTCTTTAAACTGTTAGGTTTATCTGTGTGAGATTCTTCTTCTTGAGGCCAGCTTCTCTGACTTTATCTGATTTTTCCCTGTTGCTTGGATTGATCGCACAGCCTCTTCCTACATGAGTACTATTCAAATATTGAGGTAGTACATAACCATGCTGCAGATCAATCCAAATAGATAGGCCTGATCCGGCACGCATTTATCAGTGTTTCAGTGGAGTTAACTTTTATTCCCACAGTGAAGTGCTGAACCAAACCCTGAGGGCATAACTTAGCTTTTGTTCAAGTACTGAGATTCCAGGGAAACCAACTGAGAACTATTTTTTTTTTCATTGTTTATATAGACCTGTTCCAACATTTGGCCTTTAGGTGATATAAAGATAATATATTGTGTAAATAATCTATGTGTAAATGATCACTGGATGGGCATAAATACACTTCAAGGAGATTCTGCATTTGCGGGATTTTTCTTGAAAAGTTCTAAGGGAAGAACCTCTGTAAGTACAAACATATTTGTATTGTGTGAATTATCATAAATAATCCTTTACCAGTGTAGTTCAGTTAAATTTCACTGTACTTTTTTTGTTTTTTTTAAATGCACTGTCTTCACACTTCCAAATTATTAGAGTTGTTTGATGCTGCAGAGATGCTTCCTGGTTTGGAAAGGTTGTAATTAGCAATTTATTAGTGAAGCACATCTTTGTGCATAATGTGGGCACTAAATATGGGGTGGATTATTTATCAATTTAATAATTTTTAATTTCATTTTCAGAAAGCAATAAGTAGCATGATAGATTTCTTATAACGAGGTGTTCATTCAGGTGCTGTGACTGTGCAAGATTTACTCTTCTTTAACTACATTTGGCAGAATATCAGAAATGGCTGGATTTTTTATGCTTTTTACCATAGGATCTAAAAAGGATATTAAACTGTGAACATGTCAAGTTCTTCTGTCTTTTAAAAGAATCTAGTTTTGTTTTTCCTATTTTCTGCCGCTGTATGAAAAATTGGTCCTCCAGAAACTGTGCAGACTGAACAGAACTGCTGATCTGTCATCTTTCACGTAAAAATGCATGATGCCCTGAAGTTGTTTTCACTTTATATGTCATTTGACATTGTTTACATAGAAGCAGTGCTTGGTTGTCCTGAAAAAAGGATGTTTCCCTTTTTTAGTGTTTTGCTCACCCCTTCTTTTTTTTTTCTGAGGCTAAACAAGGACATCATATCAGTCCTGAAATACCTCTTCATTCAAATATGTACTTTTATTGGCAGCGAGGGCCAATGACGTTAAGGCTGTGCATGAGGGCAGATCTAATACTGCAGCATATTGTAAAGAAACTAGGTAAGACCTGTAGGAACTGAACAAACAGATTAATTTTGTCAGCACAATTCTCATCTATTTTCAGAGTGGACTCTTGTGCTCTGCTTTCCCTGCTTTACAACAATGATTGTAACAATGGCAGTTCTGAAGAAGCCTGGAAAGTTGAATTTTAGTCTGAAGTTACTGTTTATTTTTGCTTGAAATAATCCCAAATTGTTAACTTAGGCTGTTTCCATTTTGAATATTTGGCTTTTTGTTTTCTATTCAAGAGGTTATACACAGTGCTTAATATTGTAGTATCAGAAATTCTCCTTTATACTCATGAATTAATTCCCACCTTACTGCAGCAGTGAAATATTTCACAGCTGAGGACCTGTGCCACTGGAAGAGTAACTAAATTGCTTGTGGCTTTCTATAGCTAGAGACTAAAACCACTATTTGAAGTCCTAGCACAGTATGTCCACCAGGTATTTGCACCACCGGATGACAAATAGATACAGATAACCTCTTCTTCTGCTTTAGTTGTATGCCCTATTGCTGCTTATGTGAATTTAATAAAACTGCTTACATGAGAGATTCCATTTGGCGAATAATTTTGAAATTCTGGTGTCACTCTGGTAACACTGAAAGTCTTCAGTACAAAAAAAATCTGTGAAGAAAAATGGTTTTGTGCTAATTGATGTATGTTTTTGTCTTAAAATTTATGTTTAATTTATATGCACTGTAGCAAAAAAAGAGAGAGAATTGAAAAACATTTTTTAAACCAAAACATAAAATTGTGTCCATCAGAAGATACCAGAATGGAACACTTTCCTGAACATTTTCTTTTTTTTTTTTCTTTTCAAAATAATCTAGTTTAAGAGCATCCTTTTTTGGATAGGTTAGTTTTAGGCTAGTTATTCTGCCAGGTTCATTGCATGGCAACCTGTTTACTGGCTATGTAAGGTTTGGGCAGAGAAGGTAGGACTGTTTGTTTGGAAGCAGTGGTGACTTACATGAGATGAAAATGACCATGAAAGTATGACTTCAGAAGACAGGAAGATGATTTTTATGCAATCCATTGTTCTCAATGGTTTTAGTTTAGCTGGAATTGATTTTATACAGGGCTTAGGAAGGGCTGGTGCAAGGTCAGTTCATCTTCTGTTGCTGATGCCTGTGCTTAACTTTGTGTTCAGGTTATTAAATATGTATTTCCATTCCTAAAAGCTACCTCTACTACGGTAAGAGAGCGGTGAAAACTAGATACACAGCTTGTACTTGGCCATCTGTTTATTGCTGTTTCAAAGTATCTGGAAGATTGTATGTCGTCTTTCAATTTTAACTTTCCTACCAAATATGGCTTCACATTTTTGCTGGGACTGCACCATTTCCTGGGATCAGTGATATGAGACAGGAATCTAGCTTAGATATAACATGGAAGCGTTGTGAATTTCATTTCTTCATTAAAGATTCTGTAGATGAAGTAATGTTGAATACAGCCCTGGGTACTTCTAAAAGACAGTTTTGTTTCAGGTATTAATTAAGTTTCAGTTTTAAAATCTCTCTTTAAGACAAGCGTTTTCCATTCTATGAATTCCTGCTAGCGTACCTATTCTGACTTTATACTACCTTCAAACATTGGCAGGGTGTACTATGTACATAAACCCTACCCATACATTCCTAAAGATAGCTTTTTTGATAGATAGTACAATAAATTCAGTAGGTGTGACTTAACAAATGTTTAATCCTAAAAAGAGATCTAGTAGACCACTATAGTAAAAAGTCATTAAGTGCAATGCTGAGGATTTGTGAAAAGGAAAATCAACACTATTCTACTTATGGTCATATTGATCTCACCTTTTTTTCATGGTCTTGTGCCTGACAGATCCTTCTTGCCTTGCTGTTAGAAAAATCAGCGCTGAAATTAACCCAGTCCCCATCATTTCATCTTGTAAAAATCAACATGCTTCAGGGAGAGTATGGTCTTGCGGAGATCTGTTAGGGGACTGGTGAAGTGTCTGTCCTCTTTCAGCTGCATGCTGTACTAAGAACAATACATTGAAATTGTGAACATCTGCCTTTCAATGAGAAAAATGTGGGTTTAGGCACTTAAATGAATGGCCTGGTTTTCAGAAGTGCCAAACTCCTACACCACGTAGTAGTCTCAGTATTACTGTGTGTTGCTTAGCACTTTTAAAAAGCATCACAATCTCTTTGCAGGTGTTTTTGTCATACAAATGTACACACTGTTGTTTGAATGGTTTGCCAGCACAGAGCTGGGAAGAGTGCTTGTGTGTCTTTACAGAAAACATTTTCAGTAGCTTCTTCTTTCTCTGCTTTCATCACATATTTTAACATATTAAGTACCTAAAAATAGACCTTTAGGCTGTCATTGTTGGAGTGTTAATGTGATAAGACAAATAAATTTGAAAGCAGAGCTCACTCTGACAAAATTAATTCCGATCCCTTTTTTCTGTATTGGGACTAATGCCATTTCTGGCTTTTCCTGTTAGCCTAATAATTTCCCATATTTTTCCTCGCTTGTAAATATTAACAGCTGAAGATACCTGTTGGCATATGTTTTCCGTGGATTACTTACTGTGCAGAATATGAATTCTCATTTGAGTCAGAGTCTAATCACTCAGAGTCAAAACACCTACTTTAATAAGCTTTAGCACCTAGAGGGAAAGTAAATTTTAAACTGCTGGGAGTGTTCACTTTAGTTACAATTAAAACTAAGAAAGGGATGAAATGTGAGTAAATCCAGAAAAACTCCAATGTATAATTCTGCCTCAGCATTAAATAAATCCTGCTTAAGAGGACAGCTCTTCAGAATTAATGTCCTCCTTGCTGCAGGAGGGTGAAGATTTTTACAGATGTTTCATTGAACTGGCCTCATCTGAGAAAAGCAGCTCCTTTTAACAGGGTAAAATTGACTCATAAAGATAAGCCTACTATCCTGTGCAGGAGTAGCTAGAAAATCTCCGTGAAAGAAGGGGGACTAAACAAGGTACCAAAATAACATCTCCTTCCCCTGACAGCCTTCTGCATGCTCACACGAAATTGCATCCAGCCTGTTTCTATGGGAGGAAGAGCAGGAAAGAGCCTTGCCTAAGGACCGGGAGCAATTGTTGCTTTTATGAGTCAGACTTCTCCTGGGAGGACCATAGTCTCCAGGGAGCTTTATGTCAGAGATTGTGTTCCTCCACTGCAAGGGCTAAACTCTGTCATACGTGCTGTTGGCATTTTGTAATCCTGTGGGAGTAAGTCATGCTCTTGCACATGCTCACGTAAAGTAACGGGCAGAAAACAGTCTTGTTTCTTGGAGGTTGGAGGGTGAGCATCTTTCTGTGGCTTGCTTGAGGGCAGCATACCTGTGGCTTTGGCTTCTCCTGGCTGTTGTAGAAGACAGTGGTGTGTCCTGGCAATTAGGATTGAGCTGAATCACTTCTTCTGATGGAGACTTCTGTAGTGCTCAGCAGGAGTGTGTCTGAAGCAAAGAACTGAGGGCAAAGAGGAAGCTCAAAGAAACTAGCAAACCCTCCAGACACCTCCTTCCAGCCTCGAGGCATTGATCAGAAACAAAACGGGCAACAGCATGTCTCCTGTGTAATGAAACGTACTGTTTGCCAAAAGAGAGTGCAAAAAATAGTGATAGGCCGTTTGTATAAGTATATAATTAAAGAATAAGCTCCTTTTAAAACTATGTAGCATTCTGCATTTCATCTCGTATATTACAGGTTGCCATCTTGAAATCTTGTTGCTTTAAATGAATGTTCCGTTTTATGTTTATATATAAGATTTTGCCACATGTTAAGAGGCAAGCTAGAAGGCAGGATAACTTTATGCCGTTCAACTGTCATGCTTCTACTCAAGAAAGTGTTCGTGACAGACAGCATTTGCTCTCAAGCAGAAAGAATAGCCTATCCGTTAGATGTGGTATTCCAGGTCATTAGGTTTTCTGTGAATGGTAGAATATTTTATTTTAGGTTTGGGTTGTTTTTTGGTTGGGGTTTTTTTTTTTTTTTGGTGGTGTTGTTCATTCTTGCTAATTCTTTTTCCTCAGTATTGAAGACCTCATCTTTGATGGGGAGTTCTCACCCCATAATAATCATACATACAGCAAAATATGAAAATAATTAGGATGCTCTTCTATCAGATGAGGACCTGGGGTTGATAAAGGTGTTAAAACCAGGAAGCACTTAATTGACATAAAAGTACTTGCTGATAGTCAACTGCTTGATCTCAGTTACAGCAGTATGAATCCAGAGTAATTCCACTGATGTAATGGGGCTCACTTGGGTCCACAGCGACACTGCTGATTTTTGTATTTGGCCCTGACTACTCCAGGTGACTTTTTTCACCTGGGGGGAGTCATGAAGGCCAGATTCCTGTTTTATGCTATCTTTGCAGACGTATTCTCATTTTTTAGTACTTTTGTGCATGTTAGGAAAGCTGCAGTTTGTCCAAGGGAAAAAGATTGCTTTCATGCATTAGTACCAAGTCACTGGCGTTGCAGGGGGCACAGACAAAAGGCCAGTTGACAAACCCATGCTTTTCCTCCTCTGTCTTTTTAGCCTTAGCATCTGAAAACCTTGTTGTCACAGAGTCTCTTTAAGAACGTAATTTGTTAGGCCACATGAAAACCTCTTTACCTGTCACTCACTCAGAATCACTATTAGATCTTAAGCTGAGTCCCAAAATGGTTTCAGAGCTTTATGTAGTTATAACCATTAGTTGAAATAGAAATGGTGATTTCTTCACAAGGTCTATTCTGTGAAAACACCTAAAAGGAACATGCTGACTTTGTCTAACTAAAACTGTGTGAAATCTGGTCATTTCAGTAAATATTTGTGCAAAACAGTGAAAACATTTAAAAAAAAAAAAAAAGAAAAGAGTTTACAGTATTTCAGACTGAAAACATGTAATGTTCAAGTATTAAAAACTTCTGGAAAACATGTATTTGGTTAATGCCTTAGTATGGCTGTTATGGACACTATCAACAGCCTTCTCTTATAGATAGGGAATCAGATAAATTAAGGTAGCCTACTGGTTTAACACGGTTCTATGAATATTACATGAAATCTTTTGTACATGGTTGTAGCTTTAATGGGTTTACAGCTGAAAACTGAGCTTACTCTTTTCCTTTAAGTTAGAGAATTATTTTGCCATAAAGACTTCTAATCATCCTATAGAACAAGGCCAGTTAGGCTTGCATAAAATTTCAGTGGTAGGATTTTGTAGCCTTTTATGTTGAAGAAGGACTCATGTTTTATCAGTGGATGACAAGAACAGTGAAATTGCGTGCATTTAGGTGGCAACAGGAGGAACATAACTTCGGCAAGAATCTCCTTGGGCATACACTAGTTTTGTTAACTCAGGCCAAGAAAAGTTTTCAGTTAATTTAGTATTGGCCTTTAGACTACAAAGTAAAGCACATCCCAATAATCAGACCACCAAAGATGCAAGCTCTCTTGCCTTTAGCAGACCTATGTGCACATACTTTCTAAATTTTTTCAAATATCTGTGTAACACAAGAGCAGCATTGCCTTTGGCATACAGTCCTGCTTTTTACATGTTCCCTGTCCCAGATTTAGCTGTTGATGGAATTTTTACATCAAACTTAAGTGTTGGTTAAAGCTGTTCTACCTTCATTACTGAAGTAAAATTGCATGGGATTAGCAGCCACCAGTTTAGCTGTTTTTGTTAAGGTATTTTGCTCAGTAATCTAAGGAAATTTACAATTCCATGTTTTGGCTGTAAGATTTTATTTGTTCATTTTGGTATTCTTATTTAAAATGACAAATTATGAGAAATTTTAGTGTTTACTTGGTTTTAGTTATGTATAGTGAATTAAAAGAAATGCATTCTCCCTGTGAACCACACGATAGGGAGTGAATGAGTGGAGGGAGACTCCAGGCTCTTTCTGTACCTGAGTTTATATTTTACTGATAAGCTTTTATTTGTTTTAGATTGTTCCTCTTGTGATGAATAATTGCTTACTATACTGTTTCTGTGTTTAAACATCAATAACTAGATATTAAAAAAATGTACTTCATAAAAGTGTATGCCTATATTTAAGGCATGAAGAAACACATTCATCCCGTAGTTCAGCTAAAAAATGACCTTTGTGAAGGACAACAAACATACAGAGATGTGGAGTGTTAATACCTTTTACATCTAGCACTGTGGCTTCAAGGCAGGCATGGATGTGTAGAAGATGCTGGCCTCCTGGTGTGCTAATAAGGATTAAGCATTTGCAGTCCATGAAGAGAACAGGAGTTGCAGTTACATGAGTCAGGCTAAGAACTGCAAAAATTACTGATTTTGCTCATGAAGGACATCAACCAATTGCCATTTAGGATCAAGAAAAGCTTCTAGCCTGCCTACAAAGTCCTTTCTCATTTCCCCTGTTAGTAAGGCATCATCAGCCAACAGCACAGTGGGTCAAGTCTTTGACTGAAAGCCTGCTGTGAAAGGTGGCATGCCTTGTCTGGCATGGCAATTCCTGAAGCATGTTTCCAGCATATTTCAGTGTATGTAACAGTTGCAGAACTTTTGACATGAGTGCTGAGCAAATCATCATAAATTGCTGGTTTTAACGAGCATTTCACCATTACACAGGCTGCTTACAGTGTATTTCCATCTGTATTTTGTCCCAAGTTATTTCTCTGTTGTACTTCATGTGATGTAATGTGATTACCATATTCTCAACTAATTTAAATTGACAAATTGCCATGGAATTCAGTAAAGTCATGCCAACTTATAGTACTGAGGACCTGCCTATAATTATATTCATCTTGTTAAGGAAGTTTAAATAGAGCAAAGCTAAATATAAATCCAGTATGTTATCTTCATTGACGTCTAAGAGAACAGTTTAATATATGCATGATTATTTACATACCAAAGTGAAATTACACATTATTTGTGTTTGCATTTTAGGTGACAGGTAAGGACAAGTTTCACGGAAGCTGATAAAGTGAGATATAAATTATGTCCTTCGGGAATGGCTCGTATTGAAGGGGGGACACCAACAGAATGACGCAGAAATGCCTGAAGTGTTAGAGACTTGACAAGTTTTCCCATATAGGGAGCAGGTGTTCTCAGCAGTGTAGCACTTGAGCCTCAGGTTTGCATGTGGTGCAACCCAATGAGCAAAGGCACTAGCCAGTTTACTGCAGTGGCCTCTTTTCTCACTTTCAATAGTCGGGTGAGCTTGACAGAGCATTTGCCTGCTTGTGTGCAGTGTAGATGTTCCCACGGGATTCCCTCTGGCACAAGGAAGGTCCCACAGAAAATACCACCTCTGCACTTCCCCTTGAGAGATAATGATGACCTTAATCTGCAGAACTTAAAGAAAGTTTCACACCCACCCTGACCATGCCATTTCCATTTTGGCCATGCCACTGGAGAGCATAGGCTTCTTAAAATTGTCTTTCCATTCCTTCCCAATTTGTCATTTTCCACCCTTCTTTTTTCAGGCCTTTTGTTTTCCAGAAGTGCTCTGCATACTGATTTATTCTGACAAAAACTGCTATCTGTTGTGTTCATGTTGTTGGAGCAGACAGACATGGAAGTTGGTATTAAACCAGTGTACTATGCAAGTTAACAACATGGAGCAGCTATAGCTCACTTATCTCCCAGTTCTCTTCAGATTATATATACATTCTGAAATGCTTGCTTCAGTTCTTGGGAAGTTTCACCAGAATAACAACGGGTGCTCAGACTGTTAATCAGAGTGATCACATGTTCATTGCTGTTCGTTATTCTGTTTTGAGTGTCTAATATGTGGGTGGCTAGAAAAAAAAAAATCACTGCTGAAATAATTGCAGCTGCAGCCTGAGTTGTTTGCTGATTAGGTTTAAAAACCTTTTTTTGCTGGATGTTTCTGAGATTTCTGTTGTACCTAAGTAAGACTGAGCAGAGATTTTTAGAAATACTATGTATTTCAGATGTTTCGCTGCAGATGCAGCACAGGTGTAAGAATGCCTCTGAGCTTGAACCAATAAAAGTTGTATGGTCTTATGCATTATAGAAAATGTTTTAAATAGAACTCCAAAGCAAATAAAAGAATAGACGTTGCTTCATACAGTTTCACATTCATCGTTTTACAGGCCACTTACTCTTTACAAAGCAGTCTTTAGGGACCTTTGGGAGTCTCTCTCCAGTAACTATCTTTTAATTCTGTGCCCCCCTGAATATAGGAAACCTTCTGGTATTTCCATCAGTAACAATGCATATTTCATTAGGTGCATAGTGCTATTAATTGTCACTCTGCGCGTCCCAGGGTGTTCAGTACTTTCTTTGGGGATCATTACAATGTGCTTTTCATGTATTTGTCCAGTAATATAGCTGTTTGAGGGTGACATTTTGCCCTCTGTGATGCTGTTTGAGGTTTTCCTTGGTTGGTTTCTGCTTTGGTTTGTAATGAATTCTGAATGACAGCTGTCCTCCCGTGTCAGGGCAAGTGTGACTCATGGCGGGCTGGCAGGGGGAACACATCTGAGCTTTCCACAGTAAAAACTCTTTTTTTCCTTTTCTTTTCTCCGATTCAAATCAGTGTGTGTTTTTTAAATGTGCATGCCAATGAGCATTGCCCCTCAGTTTCCTGGTAGGTTGCCGCAGTGGCCAGGAGGGTGGCAGAGGTTCTGCACCATTGCTCAGGGGAGTGCTGGTGTGTGACCGAACGTGGCAGAGCCTTGTCACAGGAAGGGCTTTGCTGTTTCCTTCTTGTTGCTGCTGCTGTTGCATGAAGGACTACAGAACAGAAGTCTGGAGGGAGTAGAGAAAAGAAAGCGCAGAGCTTGGCATTCAGCTCTGAGTTACATCAGTGCAAAGTGGAAGTCTGTGTGTGGAAAGGCACCTTTATTAAAGAGATTGCATGTTAAACAGTGAAGACGATGAGGTGTTACGTGTTGCCATCTACTTTCATCTACAATTAAAATACTTTTAAAAGACAATAAGCACAATGTAAATATCTGTTTTCTCATTATATGTTTACCTTTCTATATTCTCTGAGTTGTATATCATTTATTTTTAATGATAATGAATAATTCTGGCAGGAGGTTGAAGCCCGGCGTGCTACATATAATGGTAGTGTTATTTCCTTCAGAGATAGAATGCTAGGTTTTGTTTCATTTTATTTTGAAGGGCTGAGGATGACCAATACCACAACTTATTCTAATATTTCAAATTAAAATTTAAACAAAAATAATTTATGCATCTGACTGACATGCATTCAAGGCTCAGCTAGGTAAAACAGCTGAGCTGTTACGCCCCTAGTATTTTGAAGTTCCTTGTTGGATGCTGCCCATGGCTCTGCAGTGGCAGTACATTGTTTGGGACATGAGCTGCTACTGAGTGAGAATCCTTTACAGCTCTCAAACTTCAGTGATTTCAGTGTCTAATGACTGCAATATGCTCATGATTAACTAGATAATATAGTCTACTGAAAAACCCTTGAATTGTGAAGTGAAGGCTAAGTGGGCTGGGGTGATGTTGGGACTTTCCTGTGTAGATTTTTTCTATTTTGAAGTCAACTGCTCAGAACTGCTGAGGTTTTTATTGTTGAACTTGTAAGTTTCAGGAGATTATTGCATGAATATCTTCATTTTGCTGCTGACCGGTATTTTGCCTGAAATGGAATACATAAAAGGTTTTACATTTAGCCTGTTCCTCTCCCCCTCTAGGCTATGTAAACTGATGAGATGACATAACTAAAGAGAAAGTGCAGTTTAATTTCCTTTATATGGTCATATTTTGCTTTTATAATTCCATTTATTTCAGTTGGAGATTATTGGAGTAATTGAGGCAAATATTTAACATTTGGCCAAATTTTATTTTGAAAGAATTGCATTTATAGTTCAAATTGCTGTGATGTGTTTTGCTGTCTT
Organism: Elanus axillaris; assembly: GCA_026212715.1. Classification (NCBI taxonomy): domain Eukaryota; kingdom Metazoa; phylum Chordata; class Aves; order Accipitriformes; family Accipitridae; genus Elanus; species Elanus axillaris. Next base: position 65,741,751 of record JANZLQ010000079.1, on the reverse strand, counting down.
AATACCTGTAGCTGCAGTCATGTGCATAAAGCTGAAGTAGTGATACTGGTTTTATTTACACTGGAAGAACTTAACCCTCTGAATCTGCCTGGCCATCTCTCTAGCTAAAAACCCTTCTTATGTTTATACATAATATATATTTATTTACAAAGCCTTCAGGTACTCAGTGATTCCTTTGTTACTATTGTTTTGATTAACGTTGACCTGACCATCTCACGTGGTCAGTGTCATGGTCAGTAGCATTTTGAGAGAAGAATAACCGGTCAGGGGACTATCCATTAATTAAACTTGTAACGGATTCAACTTTATCTGAGAGTCCCATCAGGATCCTCCAACATGTTACATGGCACATTTTTGTTCCTGATATAAGCACATATTTGTGTTGATGACAGGAAGTTGGGTCACTGAACTTCCAGCTTTTACTATTTCATAACCAGCTACACTAGCTACACCACATACACAGTTACACTAGTAAAATGGCAAATGACCGTGCAGAGGTGTCTTGAGAAACAGCATGGTAACAACATTCATCTTTTAGAATAAAACCCAAAAGAACGTTATTTTCCATTGAAAGTGGAGAGGGATGAACGTGCCAAGCAAGTACCGATGTACTCGTAAGAAGGCAGTGGGGTGTTTGTATCAGAGAGACTTACGCTTCTTGGCCTTTTGAACCATTCTCCAAGCATCTGTGGAAGGAAATTTATTTATGTCTCATAGCACCTATCTTGCAAGGTGTGCTGTCCTGTATCAGGTTTCCTGTGCGTTGGAGCTGCCAGTGTGGGGACTCAGCTCCCGGCAGGACTGGCAGGATGCTGAGGAGAGGCTTTGTGCAGGGAACGTCCTGAGGTACCTGCTAGGAAAAGCTGACAGGCTTCTGTTGGGATATGCACTCTCAGGGAATTTAGGTACTTGCCACCTTTCCAGAGTTGTGAAGTGTTAGGTATCTACGCCAGCCCTTTCTGTTCCAAAATATGGCTAAATGTTTTGTTGTAGTGTTTCCCTTTCCTTCAGTAGAGTATGATCCTGCTCTAGTTCCAGGGGTAGAGGTATCAAGATGCTCAACTGTGAGACTCCACAGCACATCCGGGCCCACAATTAGGCTGCTCTGGCCTGAAAGTTTCTTAAAACCTCTGCACTGTCCAGGCCCTTTCTTGTTTGTCATTTAGCAGTGGAGGTTTCTAAAATTTGGTCTCACACTCCCTAAATCCTTTCGTATACCTGTGACTAGTAGCGTAGACTAGACTGCTTGGACGCTGGCAGCTTGGATGCAGGCTCCAGAGCAGAAATGTAGGTGCTTAGGGGCCACGGCTGGTTAGGAACAGAGATGTCAAAAGACTTTTTAATGAGCATTCAATCTTCTGTCTCCTGGGTCAGCTAATGAGTTGCTTTTGTGAAGTGAAACTCATCTGATGTCAGTTGTCATAGCTTCATGTATTTTTCAATGGAATTTTGCTCTAAATCCATCTTTTAATACAAAGCAGCTGTGAGATCCTTGCCTCGCTGTGGTGTTTCGAGTAAAATGACAGTTGCAGATCCAGCGTACCGTCTGTGTGAGATTCGGGAGCCACTGAATTGTGAAGGATACATCAAGCCCTTGACATCTAGGATATATTTCATCAGTAAAGAAAAAAACCAGGTTATTTCTTTTCACTGGTAGAGTCTGTGTATTCTGATCCCCAAATAAATGTATCTCATTCTTAGAACTTAACCTCAAGCTGCCTTGGTGCAATATGGGTTATAACCAGTTTCTGCTCTCCTGTGTTTCCTTCTCAGATGGTATTTTTTAAAAAGGTTAGAGATAATGGAGGAGAAGGTCTAGGTTAGATTACCTTTCACAGATGGATATTGCATTGATGAAACAATGTAATCCAATCATGAGCTTATGAACCATAGCATCTGTACTGTATGAATGCATATACTTGCATTCAGATATTTGAAATCATGTTTAAGGTGTTATTTAATGGCATAGGGGAAGGTGACATATAGTTGCATCAGCATAGACTTCTGCGGATCTCAATGATGAGAAATGCTGTTAGGTCAATTTTAAAGCAAGATGATTATGCAAGTCTTGTCCTAACGTAGCTTTGGTGCATGTCTCGCAAGTCGGTGAATGCTGTTGTCTCATTTCATTATGAAGTCTACAAGTGCAAAGGTTTAGTGACAGCAAGAGGTGTCCCTGGCTTTACTGGAGTGCATTGGGACATTGCAGCAATAATGCTTTTTTGCTGCCCCATGTCCAGCTTCGTGCCTGCCAGTAGCTGTATGTGTTGAAAATCCGACTGGGGACCATAGCTCAGCCTAGATACACAAAGCCAATCCTCAGCTGGGTGTGCTGGAGCTGCTTTACCCAGTCAGAGACAGAACAGGTGTGGAGAAAGTGGTAACAGGGAGACCATGGTGGAGAGACTGCGGAGGAATGGGGAGCCGAAGATGGCTGAATACTGGTAGAAGGGGCAGAGGGAGTGACGGGGAGATATGTGTGTACTTTGGAAGGGGAAATGGAAAGACAGGTGTGAGAGCTTGAGTCAGAGAGAAAATGCCACCAATAAGAGCATGTGAGGAAAGAATGCATCTGGGGAAACAAAAAAAAAAGAAACCCTCCTGAGAAAAAAGGAGATGATTTTAAAATGTGGTATATTCTAAAGAAAAGCACAATTCCACATTGAAATTATTAAACTAGGCTAGCACTAAAGGGAAAAATACATTTTTTGCTCTATTTACAGGGACAAAATAGACAACAGAAAAACAGTAGAAATCAGAGCAGTGTGTAATTGTATATATATTCAGTGCAGCTGTGTAGAGTAAGGCAGGTTTTATCAGCACTTATTATGGACAAAAGTCTGTATAGACAGATACCTGAAACCTGCCTCTGTCTTGCCAATCATCGAGTTCTTAATCTAAAGCATGAGGCCTCCAGGTCTTGCAAAGATGTATATGTTTTTTTCATATGGGTAAAACATAATCTTTATTAGTCTCATTCTTGGAAATAATTGGCCCATTTTAGTTTTTACTGGTTTTAAGAAGAAGTCTCTATATAGATAATCTGTTGGGGAAACTGCCCCTAAAACATCACAGTCTGGTAAAATCATAGGACATTTTTAATGGCCATGCTATGTACCATGATCAGATTCAAATTTGGCTTTAAATTAATTTGCATCCCTATAACTTACGAGTCTGATTGCAAACTGTAATAGCAATCACTAGATCTAACTCCTGGCTGACCTAGCATTTTCATTTCAGGCAAAGAAATTAAAACTGTTAATTATAAAATAGCTTTTGGATGTACATAGCCTAGGTTTCTTACTAAAATACTTTACTTTTTGGCTGCAGTCTGAAAGCTAAATACTTGCATATTTGCATGCATAAAGATGGAGAGTTTTGTAACATCTGTCTCATTGTCAATGGGACATATGACATATGTTAAATATGTATTGCAATCCTGATTCACTTAAATCTACTCGTATAAAAGTGGTTACAGTGGGAGATGCTCAGGTAAGGATTCAGAATGAAGTCTGCAGAAGTATGTGTGGACTGTGATAGGTAGAGTTACCGACAGGAGCTGCAGTGAGGTATATAGGTCTGTTGCTTGTCCTGTTACACATAATTGAAAAGCAGCTGTCATGGCATTCCAAAAGTAAAAACCTGAAACAAGACTGGGCATCATGTAGTTCCTTTTAAACTGGAGACATACAGACTTTCTGGGACCTGCATGAGTTAAAATGGAGAAGAAAGATAAGAAAAGTAGATATGGATGTATTTGAAGGTTTACAGAAATACTTGAATTTGGAAACATTTGTACTGCTACGAGTTAAGTTCACAGCATATACACTGTTAAGTGCTGCCTCCTAACACTGTACCCGTTGTGGCTAACCTCGGTGGGCAGCTCAGCCCTGCACAGCTGCTCACTCAGTCCCCCAGCCGCAGTCCCGTAGCAGCAGCTGTCCCACCTGTGTCCCCTCCTGAACTCTTGCCCACCCCCAGGCCACTCACTGGTGGGGCAGTGGGAAAAGCCGAAGTGGCCTTGGTGCTGTATAAGCACTGCTCAGCAGTAACTATAATATCCCAGTGTTACCAAGACTTTTCTGGTCACATATCCAAAACACAGGACTATACAAGCTAGTGTGTAGAAAATTAACTCCATTGCATTCAAAACCAGTAAAGTACCATACTTTCATACTGATAATTCAAGAAATAGCTAACACATAAGCTATGAGGTTGTGTGTCAGTCTCCACTGACACTGGTATTTATGGGCATTTTTCCCCCTACAGGAAGAAGGAGGTAAGGTGCTAATTACTTTGCAGCTGAGCAACTCCCATTCTCCCCTCACTAATGACATTTAAATTGCAATTTCCTTTGAAATCAATAAAGTTTGATGGAATTAAATAAAAAAAAAAGAAACTTACTGTCTTTTGATCTTCTTGTATGCTTCCTTTCCCACATCTCAGACTGTAGATCACTTTGATCCTAAATTGTAACTATTCCTACCCACCTGGACTTGCATAAAATCCAAAACTTCTTTTAAAGTGTAATTGAAGCACGTTAAACAAATATTTTCATCTGTTCCTAAGACTGCTTTAATTTATATACCTCGTGTTTTGTATAGGTGTAGGCACTAAATGTGCATGAAACAAAAATTCTTTGGTGAAGTGAGGCACCAGGGGTGCTTTTCCAGGTTCAGTAAAATGAAGCCAGGTCAGGATAGCATTCTGCATTTGATTCCTCAGAGGATTTATTTACCTGAGAAACAGCTATTTTTCTCCACGGATTCACTTTAAAATAAACCTTTGAGCACTTCTCCTCAACAGTCATGGAAAAAAATATGTCTGAGGGAGAATCTGATTTAATTAAGATATTCCTTTTTAATTTAAGACTTCTGGTAGCAATGGGAACTCAGGGATACTTAGTAGACCTGAAAGATGAATGGCATTTTTATGCTGTCATGTATTTAATCCATCAGTGCTGAGACACTTTAAAATTAAAATATATGGTCCCATTAGCTATTTTTTACTGTATACATTACTTAAAGAAGAGTGTCTGATGTGCATCCTTAGAGCAGCAGAGGGCTGTGGGTTACAGCCAGTCATCTGTGTACTCTGGAGGCAGTGGCTCCCATTCTTTCAAGAGTTTCCTCTTTTCTGAAAAAGGGGTAAGATTTATGTAGATGGCTGCTGCCAATGCTGTTTCTTAATAGCATCCCTTCCAAAGTGTTTCATTAAGATCTGCTGCTGAAACTGGACGATTGCTGAGGTCTATAGGAAGTCCCATTTGCAGGCAGAGCAGGAGCTCTGTGTTCCTGCCATGCAGAACTGCTGTATCTGAAGAAGGATGGGATGTACTGGTCACTTTCCTAGTGACCTCTTTGCTAACTTGCATAGAAAGCCCAGATGCATAACCAAATAGTCTCTGTACCAAAGCTTTAGACTCCTCTAACCGTGCTGATTCTGCTGTCAAAGTGGCCTCTGTCTATCTGTAGAGATATATATAGATATACAGATATTACAATGTCTGTAGATACATAACATCTGTAGATATTTGGCTTCTTTTTCTAAGGAACCTAAGGCTCTTCTGTACAAAGTAGCTCTCGATATTGAATACTTCTCCCTTTGCAAGAAGTGTTTCTGCTGCTGTGCCTTCTGCATAGAAGGCATTTTGTGCTGTGAATGTTGCTCTGGGTGTGTTAGAAATGCTTTGTCTGACAAGAAGAGGTTATGTATCCTCATGAGTGTGAATTCAGCTGATCGCTCCTGGGGAAGTGAGATCTTCTCAGGTGATTGTTTTGTCTTTGGCTTTCATATACAGGCCTACCTGGTCACCCGTGGTGTTTTTGAAAAGCACCATTGTCTAGGCAGTATGTAATAGGTCTGCCTAGCTAGATCCCTGTCTGCCAGAGAACCAAAGCAGTTTTTTGGGCCATGCACTTTATATCAGTAGAGGCTTTTTAGAAGAAGGTCAGACTTACTCGCTTCTGTCTCTTGACTGGTGTGGTTCCTCCTCCAAAAGTGAAGTGGCGGGGGTGGTAGTGAGAAAATGGTAAACCAGGACATGGTATCAGATACAAGGACTCAGCAAGTAAAGCCGCAGGGCTGCTGTTACCTCTGTCCCCTCCTGTATAGTCAGTGGGAGCTGGAGCTTGGGTCGTGTAATTGTAGCTTCCATATTTCTTTGGGTTTTGTAGAGGCTACCACTCTCTTTTTTTCTCCACATGTTACGTGAGCCTGGGCACTCTGTTATTACCCTTCCAGGCTTGGGACCACATATCCTGCAGGTCCCAGTGCTGCTGCTAATGACTCAGGCTCTGCACTGCTCATTAGCGTTTGTTTCCAGAGCTTCACATCCAGGGCGGACTTACGCTTTAACAAGTAGCTGTCAAGCGAGAGGTGAAGGAAACAAGTAGAAGGGCAGGTTCAGCGTGGGTTTCTTGTCTCCGTTTTGCTTAATTTAGCCTGTGTCTTACACAGAGGCTAACTGGCTTATTTCTTTGCTGCTGTGAAACATCCTGTGGCCTTGGGTCATGGTCTTCTGTGCTGGCTCTCACCTGTGTAAACCACCTTCCCAGAGCCCAGGCTGGTGCCCAGACTTGGGGGTTGCCTGCCCGCCAGGAAAGCCCTGCCTCTCAACCCGTTTCCCTGCCTCTCAACCTGTTTTCTTCGCCTTGATACTTCTGTCCTCCCCCTCCTTCCCTTCTGTCCCCCACAGGTCGCAGAAGGCAGCATCCGAGCTTGGACTCCTTTGTTGCTGTTGTGGAAGTTATTTATTTACAAACTCAACACCTTCTTCAGAGAAAACAGAAAAGCCATTTTGTGTTGAAGTAACCTTACTCATTACTTACTAGCTCTTAATTACTGTGGGGGGGTGTTTCCTGACAAATTGGTAGTTGTCATTGCTCTTCTTCTAGCGGAAGGAGCACAGTTTAATATACTGTGAGAGTGAAAGGCAGCTGTTAGACATAAAAATAGAGACAGTTCATAAAGGCAAAACAGAATTCATGAGTTTTAAATATACAGATTCACCCACAGCACTACAGACAGCATTTTCAAGTTTTGCTTGCACTACCTCCTCGATTCCATGAAACTGTTGTAATGCTTTCAGTTGTACATGCATTTTTTTAGCTGCACAAATACAGGCTTAAGATGCCCAATGCAGATACTCTTTTTTTTTTTTTCCTAAGTCTTTCTTTTTTGCATGTTGCTTTCTGCTGTCTGGCTTTCTTGGGATCTTTGTTCCCAAGTGGAGACTTGAAACTTGGGGTTGGGGGAGGGGAATGCACCTAACATTATGCAACATTCATCTCCTCTAGCTGCAATTGCTGCCATCACGCACAGAATCACACAGGTCCTGCGTGTGAGGGCTGAAAAAAAGGCTGATGTGCTTGTCAGGGAAGATGATACCTCTGTGTAGCAGTTTTGGAGAAGGAAACTATCAGTTTCAAAGGGATTACTGTATGGGTAAGACCTCTTAGTGTGTTGCCAGAATTACTCTGATGAGCACAGAAGATTTTTTGAAAGGCTACTTCTTCCATATGCTTGGGTGTTTACACACTGACTTTACAAGAGGGATTTGGCAGAAAGGTTAGTATGTTTTAAGCACCAAAGAGTTGTGTTATGTAGTATATAGTATTAAACTGTGTTGGCAAAAATCAAAAATACTATTTTTCACTTTTTGCGCCTCTCACCAGTCTTGTCCTTAATATTTGTATGGTCACAGAACAAATGATCAGTGTGGCGAGTTCAGTTTGTTGCAGAAAATACTTTGTTCTTACAAAAGCAAGCCTACAGTACATGCCTGAAAGCCAGAAAAATAGTGACTGTCAACGCTTTCAGTACCTCAATTTCACCAGTATTGCATGGGAATAATGTTACTTTACTTCATAGCAGTACTCTGAGTTTAATTAGTTTATGATACTTTATCGATACTAAATTGGAACTGTCAAAGCTCGCCATTGTTACGGTACCTGAGGTTCAGGCAGCAAGATCAGTTGCAGTTTCAGCACGAGATGATCACTGCTCCCCCAGCTGAACTCTGTGTACTTGCCTGCCATGGGCAGTGTGAAAATTATAAAGTCGTCCATTATCTGCCTAGCCGACGTGATTGTGTTTTGTTTTTTTCTTTTTTTGCCTTTGCTTGTGCCATTTCCATTTCTTTTTTCTTTGAGCTACATATGCAGTTGGTACTTTAAGTCTTTGTGGATCTTCAGTGCTTAGCTTTTTGATGATTTACAAGAAGAGAGTTTCACAGTTCATGCTTGTGGCCATGCAAGTTATTTTATCCCCTGATACATCTGAAAGCTTTTCATTATAGTTTTGGGACTAGATGGCAAAAACATCTTCATAAACAAGACAGTCTCTCGTGTGTACAGCTATCCAGATTGGAAAATTTAAGGCAGATAATGCAAATTCAGGGTTGGAATGGATGAAACATTCAGGAAAGTGTGGTGCAGAGGCGGTGCGGTTCTAGAGTTTTGTTCCTCATATGTAATCCAACCTAGCTGCAGACTGCTGCCCAAAGGCAGCTTTTTCATTGCCCCCTGGTAAAGAGGGGTATGTGGCTATATTAATATCCTTTCCCTTCCACCCGTGAGATAATTTGTTAGAGAACTGATGATATGGCTGCACAGTCATTAGGTGCAGCACAAGGGAGAGATTAAATGGGTTGCTGGGTCTTGAAAGCAGTGAAATCAGTGAGAGGAGGGAAGAGAAAGGGATGTCTCTTTTTGGTGGCAGCCCACTGTTGAGGTCGAATTCAACACAGTATGAAGCTGCTCTCCTGGGGATCTAATATTTAGTTAACTGTGAGATCTTTCAGTACCACTGTAACTCACTGTCCTTGTTTGCACATATCTCCCCTGTCAGTCAGAACATTTCTCTCTCCCTTAGTTTTAGCTTGTTTTGCTTCATCCCTTACATTTATAAATTTGTCATCCCAGACATAGCTGTATGCCATACACGTTCTGATAGAAAAAGCCATAAGCATCTTGCCTTGTTCCCCTGTGGTCTGGTTTGGATTTCATTAGGCATACACCTTCTGGTGTTTAGTTCCTCTGACGCCCGAGAAGAGGTGATGCACGCGGTAACATTTGCTCCTTCAGACTCATGTTTTTATGCAAGGGGCACGTTGAGACGATCTCTCACTGTCTTGCTGTGGCAGCAGGAGCAGGCACATCCTTGCCTGTTAAGGATTCAGGAGCAGTTCTGCTCCCACTAGGCTCTGGTTATAGCTGGCAGGTTGAGAATTAGTTCTCGGAAAATTTCCTTAGCCTTAATATTAATTACTGTAGGACAGCAGTGATGGGATTATGACTTCCAATTACCTGTATCTGCTAAAGCAGGTAACTGTGATAACTAGGCAGCCACGTCCTTGCACAGGAAGATGGAAGAACTGGGAAGGGAGTGGGCATGTCTTAGACATGCTTTGGGGTTTTCCTGCCTAATAATACTGCTGAGAAAGAAATGGGCTTTCTGAAGATGATGCGTTCTGGTGAGAGACCTGGCTGAATATAAAATTGAATAGATTCTATAGCACTGAATCCAGGCTACTTCTGGGCAACCCTTTTGTGGTAATCCACTTGGTAGATGTATAAATCTCCATATAAGGTAAATTAGTGATGTTGAGAGGCAGTTTCAGACACCTTCCTTTTGATTATTAGGTACTTTTCCCATTTCCGACCTAACTGTAGGTAGTGAACCAGCACCCATCCACTTGTTCTTGGACAAACATTTTCCTTCACATTAAATCAATTCTCTTTCTTTTGGAATTTTGTCAGAGACAAGCTACACTCATCTCAGCTTTGTTTTTTCTCGGCCTCTCTGGCTGGATCCATCTACCTCATCCTTCAGTTTGGGGAACAGCTGCAAAGAACTGTGGACATGACATCTGAGTTCAGGCTGCAAAATAAACTCGTCGTTGAACTTTGGACTGTTGTGTTAGGTAGAGCCTGTTAAATCAGTAGTAAATGTTTATTAACTGCACCTTTGACAAGTATATATAATTAAAAGAAAGAGACTTCTAAATTAAAAGTTTGTAACTGAAAGCCATAGCTTCTTGTTCAAGGCTGCATTTCATTTATTCTGCTCAGCTGGAAAAGATAACAGCCATTTAAAAAGTGGCAGCCATTAACCTGGTGTCTTATGAGGGAATGATTGCATTTTCTCTTGAACCATCTGTTTTTACTATAAGACAATAGGTAACTGAAGGAACTCAAGTGTTCCCTAGTATTGTCTAACAGTCTTGTTTGTTGCACCTGGCTGTTCCATTGTAACAAATTATTTATAATATAATTTGCTAAGTTGTAGATTCACATATGTATGGTAGAGGTGGAAGGAAGAGCCTGTAGAGTGAAGAAGTTTCTCAGTACTTTAATGCAAGTGTTTGTTGCACTGGGTTCTGCTAATAAAAATTGTGTCTGAAGAATCTGTCCTTGTGATTAAGGGGAAGGCTGTCCTTTTATAAAAAAAAAAGGAAACGTTAGGGTAAAATTAAGGGAAGTGCAAATATATAGGAATACTTTGTAATTCACGTAGTTGGTTTTCTGACCTTAGTGGAGAGTCTCAGTATGTGGCATGTAGACATAGCTCAAAAATGGCTGTAGAAGTACTTTCTTTTCTCCTGAGGCTAAAAAAATAAAAGCTGCACCACCTTTTTTTTTTATTGGTGTGTATTTGGTACTTGCACCTGATATGCTATGTATGATGAAGCTATACTTGGATTTATATTTTACAGGTTAACAACTTCTACTTTGCATATTAAAAGACTGGTGTAAGCTGGTTCTGCATGCTTCACTAGAGCCACAGCAATGTATAAGCTGCAGACTAGGCCCTCAGCCAATATCCATTTCACATGTGTACGTCTTTGTGCAAGGGTGTGCCTTCATTTCTCAATGCATGTCTTCAAATTTTGTAGGGTTTCTTGGCATGGACACAGATGTATTCCACCTAGCTTTAGCTACTTACCTGGAACTTATGCTTCTGCTCCAATAGGTGGAATTGATGTGAAAAGTATATTATCTGATATAACTCAAACTTTCTTGAATTAATACAGCATTTTATTCTTTCTTGCATTTACTGTCTCATATTTTTGCCTTCTGGCTTTGGTCATTTGATTCTGTGATGTTTGACTATGTGAAGGGTGAATGATCAAAAAAGCTGTTTTTCTCCATGCATTCTCTCTTCAGCTGTTCTGTTTTCCTCAGGCAAAAAGTCTTACTTTCCCCTCTCTCTGCATTTTAGAGAAAGCAACGAGTTTCAAGTCTCTATTTTTGTGTAACCATTTCAGATTGCTGTATTAAATCAATAGGTGCTGTTTCCTTTGAAATCCATGATTTCTAGACTCTTTATTGAAGTGGGACCATTTAGCCTGGCATGCCATATTAAATGATACAGTGCTATAGCTTTTATTTCAGTTCTGCATTGCTGTGTAATGAAGATAATTTAGCATTGTTGACACAGTGTACACTTGTGTTTGAGTTGTGTCAATAATATATTTCCATCCGTAGAAAGATTCATTAAGAAAGGAAATTTAATAACGCATGGAGAAAGTAGGGGTTCTGCTAATGAACAGACTCCAAAGTAACTGAAACAATAATTTAGCTAGGATCCATTTTAATGTATTTGTAAGTAGGCAAAATGTGAAAGTTGTTTGGAACTCTAGGAGGATCATATTAAATGGCCTTAATAGCTTTGCACTAATATTATAATTTAGTTATTATGGGGACAGTGGGATTTGGGTTTTGTGCTTTATTTCCTTAGTTGACCAATATAGCCTATGTGGCAAGTCTTAGGGGAACAATAAAAATACCTTCTCTACCCTCAGGTTGTGGAGAGTTTCCTGTGCTTGCACTAGCATTATTATTATTATTTTTTATTATTTATTGCCACTGACACTTAGATGGGAATTGTTAATTCTGTGTCCTAATATGAATGGGCAAAAGAGGGACAATATTAATTTAATACAGAAGTCTGTGTATTCTCTAATGAGGCTTATGCATCTCATCCCCTTTAGTGCTTTTGAGTAAATATAATACTTGGAAGTATAGCCCAGGGAGGATTTTAATTGTGAAATGCAATTTTCAGCTGAAGTTTGTTTTTCTCTCCCACCAAGAGGCAAAAAAGTCCATGGTGGAAGTGGTGCTGAGATATGTTTTAGAAGGAGTGAATAAACTGAGGGGATGGAGCAGTACTAGGCCTCCCTGACAACTTGCATCAAATTTGCTTTGCCATATACCTTGTTTCTTAGTCATCAGCGTTGACTAAAAACTTGGGGAGAACTGGTCCTAGTTGCGTGCAGTTTGTATTGTACAGAAATATTCAGTAAAAACTATTACACTTCTTTCACTGTTTAGTCTCCTACAGTATTAGTTACCATGGTGAGACTTAGCAGTGGTTATCTACAGCAGTTTGAAAAGATCATCTTAGTGCCTCCTACCAGACTGTAGCATCTCACTGCTGAGTTTTATGGCTGTCACTGTCAGATCATCTATCCTAGCAGGATGGAAAATAATCGGAAGGTATATGTCAGTCATCTGTCCAACATACATAGGTCAACCTACATTAGAGTCCAAAAAGCCACATCATCTTATGCATTAAGTATTTTCAAAGTCCTGGCATGGACTTTCCCTCCCTGCTTACATGCAGGATTTCACATCTAAATCCATGAGTTTTAGTCCAGTTTTGCTGCATATTTGTGTGTTTCTGTAGTGTAAGACCTTGATCGAATGAGATTGTAGCTTTGCTTGGGTAGGTATGCTCGTAATATATACCTGTGCAAGGCACAGGGAGCCCCACTCTTGCCTGAGTTAATGTTGTAGAAGTAATTAATTTAAGCTGTTCATAATTAAATTCAATTAAAGTAATTTTTGATAATAAATTGTCTAATTATAAAAGTTTGTAAACATCTTGGCTTAGATACTGGCCTAATATTGTTTCTTGTCTTCCTTATTGTGTTACTGGCAAGGAGATTGCAAAGGAAACAAACATCACTGTTCCTGGTGACCCCTGGACTGTTGATCCTGTGCCCTTTGTGCTTGCCTTACCTGAGAGCTCAATGCAGCAAAGTTTAAATTTCTTATTTCAGCCCAAGACATTTTGCACTTTTGCATTATGGAGCTTCTGTGCCTGTTTTCTGTCCAGAGTTCTGTTTATTATTTCTTTGCAATGAAATGTGTGGTTGGTTGGTTGGTTTGTTGGTTAGTTGGTTCGTTATTTGCCTGGGGTGATGATGGGTCATGTGCAAGAGGGTCTGAGGCTGTTAAATACAGGATGCTTACTCTGTTCAGGCCACAGAGGACATGAGGTTCCTCACCTACAATTTCCAGGATGCACTAGGGCCATATAAAAATTTTCCAGTTGGAAGATATTTACCATTTTGATTGAAAATGCATCTGTAGGAAATATATTCTTCTCATGGAATATTTTGGTTTAATGGAAACATGATTTTCAATGGTTAAATAAATTATGAGGAATTTGTAAACATATTCCATTTAGCATAATGAACTGTAGCCCTTGTAAAGCTCTATGCAGACCAAGAGAGGAGAAGTGGATGTGAAGAGAAGGTAAGAAAAGAAAATGCAGAAGAAAATTGGGAAGGAGGTGGAATCTGGTAGGCAAATTGGGAAGAAACTTCTCTTAGGTGAGAGAGGGAATGGAGGATATGACAGTCTCACCATAGTAGAATGAAATGAAGTTAGTCTGTATACCAGTAAGTGATTAAAAGAATGGAAAAAAGCGAAACAAAAATTGTCTCTTCAGTAATTTTAAAGCAATGTAATTTGAAGTGCAGAAATCCTTAGCAAAAGTAAATTTAAGAATTTATTTCATAAATAAATGTGCACTTCAATATTGTAATCATAAACTATTAAAAAAATGCTTTGGAAATCTTAGCTTTCTACAAAATCTGCAGACTTCTATTTTCCTGGCCAACAATGCTTTCCTAATGTTAAGTTGTATTTGAAATTTAGGTCTTAGAAACTGTCAAATTAATGCCTCCAGATTTTATTCATATGCTGAAAATATAGTAACATATACATTTTTAAGTTAAAGATAGTCCTGAATTTATTGTCACTTACATTTTTTTTACAGGATAGGGAAGCAAGTTGGCATGCGATATGAATAGTATTTTTTCAGGCTACTCAGTCCTGAGAATTAAATTAGTGGGGGTGTGGAAAACAAGTGTTCTTCTGTCTGCTGGCCAAGGGTGGCAGAGGCCCCAGGTTGCCCACGCAGAGCTTGGCTGGAACTCTTCTCACCAAGTGTTGCACTTCTGTCTAAATAAGATGCTTTATACTAGGGGAGAGGTGCAAGGTTTTTTTCCTTTTAATCTTAAAAATAATCTCCAAGACCTCTACAGGATTGTGTGCCATGTTTGCTGTTGGGTTTCTACTGTTTTTATTCCAATGCCTTTTGTTTCCTTTCTGTTTCTCTTATTGATCATTGTAAAATACATAACAGCAAAGATACTTCTGCCAGACTTCTGACCTCACCATATCTAAATGAAGTGTCAAGGGTGAAAAGTTTATCTCTCTGCAAAGGAGGTGACAAGCTATCACTGAAAGTACAAGATTGTCATCTAGATCAGTTTGAAATTGAGGGAAAGAGAAATAAATCTTTACCTATTTTTGTTTTTTTTAGGGTGCAGGGAAATAATGGACTAAAACCCCTCTGAGACAAGAATTTGCAGGTCTTTCATATTTTGCCTGAGGGTTCTGTTCTGACCTGTGCTTAAAAGAAATGAAGTATAATACAGTACCTTGACAGACTGATGAATCTTGAAGCACTGTGAGGACAAATCTTGTGTTCTTCAGTGTAATATTGCTTTGGAGGTTCTCACCTAAACAGAGATTTGATAAACCTGCAAGTATTTCAGATGAGCTATGACTACTCATGACTGGCATGAAATCTCAATCCTGAGTGAAGACGTTGCCCTTGGACAGTGGTCCAGTGAAATCTGAGCTCTCCGAAGTTCTATAGATCTTCCAGAAATAGTTCTCTCGTTTGGCAGATGACCTATGTTTAGCTAGTATTTCTGTACTACAGACTTAGATATGGACAGCGTTTGGCCCATGTTTATAACTGTAGACTTACATGGTACTCTATTTATTGTGGCTATATCCCTAATCCTGGGAGATAACACCGAGGGTGGTTTCTTCCTTGAGGTCAATATAGAATAGTAGCTCATACTAGATTTTCTTGGCTTAGCACCTGCATTTGTCAAGATTTTAGAAGTGAAAAGGTTCACCAAGAGAAATAACCATTCATATATGACAGCTGTCAGCGCTTTGACTGTGTCAGCAGTTTCAAGAAAGTCATGCTTGAGTTGGAAATGCAGTGAACAGAAAACCTTACTGCCTCTTCTGATGCACTGTTTTGCAGTTTGGCAGCACTCATGCCTCTGTTGGTGTTTTTTTTCTGTTTCTTCATCATATCCTACAAATACTAGTGAATCCATTTGGTGTTACGCACCTTTGGGTCTGCAGTTAGTAAAAAGTGCCCAGGTTATTCTCATGTTGGGAAATCTGGGAAATAAATCTGTAGATGTGTATGTGGTACTGACTTGGGAGATGAAGAGTGTGAAAAGGCATCTTCAGATCTGCTCTCAGATCAGCAGCTGCTGGGTTGAGGAGTGTATACACACAGGAGACCGATTATTCTGTCTATATCTTTAGGGCTGCTCACTGAAGGCAGTACTCTTTTGGGTATACCTGTGGTTGCTTGTGAACATTTTTGTCTCTGCCTCAAAGCACCTGCTCTGTCTTTTTGTATGAGGAAACCTTGATCCTTTCCCCATATAAATGTAAAATCAAAGTCAGTCTGCCAAGATTGTACTTCTCAGAGATCTATGAACCATGTCAAATATTTGTATTGGACAGGTTTAACTGGACACCTGCATTTTCAATGGTTTTAACAGAGAGTGGACCTGGTGCTGTGTAATGTTTAAACCTGGATAAATAAATAGGTTTATCAAGCAAATAAGAAAAGAGTGTGGAAGGGAATTCCTGAGTTGTCACAGACAACCCTATAAAGTAATGACTTTTGCAACATAGCAAAGCATTAGAGAAAATAATCTCAAAATAACAGGAGGCATTCAAGTTTAAATTAAAGTATATTCATATTTCACTGACAATGAGCATAAA
The DNA here is from genome assembly GCA_026212715.1 of Elanus axillaris. NCBI lineage: Eukaryota > Metazoa > Chordata > Aves > Accipitriformes > Accipitridae > Elanus > Elanus axillaris. The sequence continues at coordinate 65,725,630 of JANZLQ010000079.1, read as the reverse complement.
TGGCTTCCTTCTTAAGCTAAGAACAAGGCCGCTCTTGATTCATGTTTACATACAAAGCGTAGGACCTGTTGGGGTAGTCTGCATTTGGATGGCCTCTTGCATGGAAAAAGTCCCTCCGCCTCTTTCCTCACCCAGTAAAATTTCTTCTTTTTAATGCTTGCTTCTTCTGTGGTGGCAAGGAAGAAAGTTTACTGGCTTCCCCCTCGTCTGGCCTCATCCTCTCTCCTCTGCAGCAGGCAGGGAGGCGCACATGGGTGAGAGCAGAATGGATGCTCAGCGTGCGGGATGCAGTGTGGCTTTTTGGGTTCTGCTGGAGGTCTCTCTGCTGGAGGGATACTGGATACGGGAGTTGTATGGGAGCGGGGTGGGATACTGGAGGGCAAGAGGTGCCCAGTCCTTCTTACTACCTGATGAGAGCTTTCTGATCCCCCCATGAAACTAGCTCCTCCTAGCCCCCTACCTGTCAAAAAACCTCCGTTTTTTTCTGTCAACCCCCTTTCAATGCACTGGAGTTCCCTTACAGCCACTCCAGGATGGGTGCTTTGCCATTGCTGGGAAAGACTCTGTGCCTGCACTGCTGAGAAACCGTGAGTCAGCTTGTGCTGGGGAAGGAGGAGGAGGAGGCGAGGAAATCTCCTTTCATGACGAGTCTTCCCACACTTCCTGCTGTTTCTGTTTTGGGCACACTGGTTCAGAAACTGTGGGCTGTTTTCTGTCCGGCTTCTGAGCATATAAGAAGTGTTCTTTCCCTAGGAGGATGCTGGGATCACCTGCTTGCCCTGATACTAGGTGTCAGTATCCCATGCCTTTCCCCATCTAGAACAAAAGAGCTGATGTATCATCTCCACATGAAGTGTAGTGTAATAGGGGGCACTGGGACAGGAGAAAGCCCTTGCTGAGCTCTGTAGAGGTTCAGAGTCCAGCAATGGTCCAGAGGTTTTCTGAGGCACTCCTTACCTTGAGAGGCTATTGTTTAGTCCAATGCTGTGGGATAAATATATTCTCATTAAATTCATAGGGACTCTGGACCTAACTTAACTAAAACATGACTGGACTCGCAACACTTAACAATGAAGAATGCAAATAACGCACCATCCGTTTGAGTACTTTATGCACTAAAACCCCCACTTCTGCCTCTGTGTTTGGAAGGTCAGATTGTGAGGGGCAGCATAATAGTGCTGAAGTGATTTCAATATAATATGCATCTGGATAAAAATGAGGACAAAAGAGGTGAGAAAACAGCGCTGTTCAGTTCACTTGCTGGAAGCATCTTGCAAGTGTTTAATTTCTATTCCATGCTGGAGTTTAGAGCTTCTACAATAGTGACAGGAGGAAAAAAATAGAATTGCTTCAGCTCTGTTCTCCCACCCACGGACGTTCTTTAGTGTGGAAAATGAGTCATCAAGAAAAGATATTTTTACATTGCAAGAGACATTAGAGAAACATTGATCTTCAGACAAACTACGTGTCAATTGATTAACCAGTCGAAAGGTCTGATCCTGCTTGCACCGATTTACGCGGATCTTCTTTTCTTTGGAATCACTGGGAAGTCACAGCAAGAAGTGACCAATGTGGGCTGCCCAGAATTCACAAGAATTCTCAGACCCTGCTCCCACTTTGGCAGTTGTATGACATGGCTGACGTGAGAGCTGTGCCAAGCTGCCAGGCTATCTGAGTCCATCTTTGGAAGAAACTGGGGCAGATCCTCTGCAGAGATGGATTGTCCTGGGCCCTTCCGCAAGCGCTGCCCCAGCAGGCCCTGCGGTGGCATGGTGGAGCTGCCAGGACAGGGCTTGCTTGCCAGCTCGGCCTCGGCCCTGTTGGATGTGGCCAAGGATGATAGTTGCTTTTGGAGGTGGAGGTTTTGGCATATCACAGTTTTGCAAGCAGTTTTTGAGAAGTCTTCTGTCACAGGTGAAAAGTAATTAAGAACTGATTTGTGAGCTGGCCTCTTGGTTTGAGAAAATTATCAGCTGGGATTGGGGGAAGGCTGCTGTTTACCATCTGAGAATTTGGCAGCTAGTTTACTTTTACTTTGTATCTTATTTGGGAGCATAAGGCTTCAATATAATGTGTAATAAATGTAGGCTTTTAATCTGTAGTTTTCAAAGCATTTTGTAGAAGGGGAAGAGGAAGTATGAGGCTCAAAGCCATGTAAAGGAGTTCATCAGTTGCCAGGTGGAAAGCACAGACCTCATCCTCATTTGTTTTCACTGGACCACGCTTTTATCGGTCTCAGCTGTTCAAAGGTGCTAATGGCTGAGCTGAATGTAAAGCTACAAACCTACAACCACAAACCAGTATTTATCACCCCAAACTTGTTTTCTGGCAAGCCAGTGTGACTTTTGAGTTAATATTTTTTCCCCAAAGGAAGTGTAGATTACAGTTTCTATATCATTATTACACCTTTTATTAGATTTGTTAGTATTTACTCTGAGATACCGAGTTTGCACAGGTAGAACATCTGGAAAGCTTTCTGTATTGTTCCATGATAACTGACTTTGGAAGATTGTGAGCTCTGAGGATTATAGTTAGGATATCCTTAACCATACTTTGGTGGGTATATAGTTCTTCCTATTTGATATCAAATGAGGAGTTGACAATTATTTGTGTAAATCCCCCACAAAGATGGTATCTGCCAGGAGTTGCTGACCCTGATAGCCTGCCAGAGGTAAGGCTGCCACAGCTCCATGTCCCCAAGCCCAGCTGGTAGTGAGGTTGAGCATGTATTCCCAGTAGGCATAATATGCACAGATCTATCTTTCTATATCTATAGGTCGCCTCAGCCTCCCCTACTGCTCACCAGCTAGTCCAGCTTGGTGCTCATGAGAGGCCAGCCCGTGCCTAGCCAGTGCAGGACGTGGCCAGACAAGCGTTCTGACCTGTTGACACAGGACTGGCCTCTTTCCTACCCCTATCCCTCTGTTTTCCCTTGCTTGTTCCCCCTAGACCACCTTTGCCCACCTTTGGTCCTTCCCGTCGTAAGTCCTGGGCAGTTCCCAAGAACTCTTCCTGGGCACCTCATAAAGTGTCCCATGTCCCCTGGCAGTAACCCCTCAGTCTGCAAGATGCTGCAGGGAACCTCTCCCATTGACCCCCTGTGTTGGGTGTCAGCCCCAGCCCATGGAACTGGTAACTCCCTGGGGCAACCCCAGCTTCCCTGGGACGCCCTTGCTCGACCAGGCTATTGGGTTCCTTCACTGACTGGTCTGACGGCACTTGGAGATGATCACCTAACCTGCCAGCCACCCAAGTGAAGTGCCGAGTGCCCCCATTTCCATTAAAGCTGTTGAACACTTCCCACCATCGGCTCCAGGGAGCTACTTGCTGCTGCCGGTGGCTTCAGCTGTAGACCTTGTTGCCACAGGCGCCCATCATGTGTGAAAGCTGTGGAGATCTCCCTCAGCTGCTGAGTCGTACTGACTAATCAGGCCGTTTCCGGATGGCTTTATCTGTCTATTAATAAACTGGCTTGCATTACTTTCATTTGTGCCTAGGCAGAGCTGAACTCCTTGAACCCTTGTGTCTGTTTATTTAAATTAAGTATGATTTGAGTGCAAACTGATTTGGGAAAATTATCATTTTTTCTGCTTTTTTTTTTCTATGGCTAGATCTCTTAATGTTCCATAAAGCAGCCAGTTCACTTGCATCTCTCATTCTGGAAGCTCACTTACTGAAAATTCCCCTTGCCTGATCCTCTGCGAAGCTTTGTAACCACACAGAAGCAGTTTTTCTCTATGGAAATGGATGTCGGGGCTCCCATTGGTTTTATGAGCAGTTCAGTTTAGAAATGTAATTGCTAAGCATTCCCAGTTCATGTCACTCTCCACATTTTTTTGGTCCCACACATTGTTTGGGCTAGAGCATACCTTCTTGCTCCTCTCTTCCCCTGCCCTCTTCTATAGAATGGGGACTGGGATGTTGTTTTCAGTTCTTGCTTAAGGAAAGGAGGTTCAGTTGTGCCTGTGGATTTGAAAGGAGAGGGTTTAAAAGGAGAGGCAAACATGAACAACCTTTGACTTAAAATTCTGTTTTTCTGAGGGAGTAACATCCACTGAGGTTAGTGGGGGGATTGCACAACCCTGAAAAGAAGAATAGACTCCTAAATTAAACAGTTTACGTACCTAGACCTCTAGTTGTCTGAATGAGCTATATCCTTTGTGTTTTCCTTTTCAGATTCAGGTTTAGACTGTAGTTTCTGCTTACACAAATACTTGGTTGAAAACAGCTATAGCTCACTGGAAATACATTGTGTAAGTTGTTGATGCCTATGTTTGCCTACTTTATTAGGCAAATTTACAGTACACTGCTGCATTTCTGTTTCTCTCCTGATCTAATAAAGTAAATGTAGTACATCAGATGAAATTAGCTTCATTTCACACTTACCCAGTAGTGGATCCAGTGTCCTGCAGGATCTGCTTTTTATTTTTAAAACAAATGAAACAAACAAGTTGTAGTTATTTCTCTGTAATTTCATTTCTTTCTAATTACCATTTTGGGAGGCAAGTGGTTTTGATGTGAGAAAGATGTAGTATGCATTATGCTGATGTTCATTAGGTTAGAATGACATAGTGAATTCACAGAAGGTGAGGGACATCAAATTGTATAGGAGATTGAATTTCAATTATCGTAATGTCACATTAAAGCTAGGATTCATTAGTGAAATATATCATAAAAAAACAGTTTTCCTTCTCATACTTCAATGTGATCTGTGCTGCAAAGAATGTTAAAAAAAAAAATAGAAGAAAATCTAAGCAGAGGATTTGTTTTTCTGTAATTGAAGTCACTTGACTGGCTCTGTATGATTTTTCTTCCAATTTTGCTTACCAGTTTTCTGTAGTGTTGCTATATGTGCAAGCTCTGTATTGGCTTTGCCACTGGTGTAAAGCTTATGGTGATGGATCGGTTGTTTTTGGTAGGACTGTGCTTATGCTTATTCTTGTATAAATACATTGTCCTAATTATAAGAGGTATAGCTCTGCCTCTTATTCCCAATAGAATTACCTCTTGTTCCCATTGCCTCTGATACTACTTGCGTGACTTAATGTTAGCAAAATTTCAAAGTGTTTAAGACATCAAACTGATTACTACTCATCCAATTCTATTTATAGACAGCTCAGCAAATATGAGGTCAGTAAAATACCCTTGCTCTGGGAAGCAGCAGCAATTGAATGGTCAACTGCTGTGGCTATGGTTGAAATTTGGTAAAAAATGTATGGTGGGTGTTCCAAAAGTAAAATTAAAAATCTTTGTTTTATTGAAAATGCATAGCAGTTTCCTTCATGTAAGCCTTCCTACTTTCTTATTTCAAAAAAGGGAAGTGGCAGGGTTTTGCAGTTTGCAGAGGAGCAAAGCTGCTTTTGTACTAGTTGGAATTTCATTGCACAACCTATTTATGGTTGTATATACCTAGCTAAATTAGGCAAGTAGTAGATGTAACATTTTGATTATATGTATCTGATGACTTGAGAAAATGTAGTAAAAACTCAGTCAACTTCACACCTATTGGGATTGAAAATACCTGTATTTGGCAGGAGTCAATCAATGTGAAAGACTCATATCCTATGGACAGCAATAGTTTGGCCACCATTGAAGAGCTTGATATGAGAAAGTACGGTCTTCCAGCTGGTGCCTGTGATAGAAAACATGTTTTGTTATCTCCCACTGAATGCCCGTGTGAGCTGAAACAGTTCAGTGTCATTCCTGGGTGTTTGTTTCCAACCTACAAAACAGGAGGGCTATCGGTGGCTTTCCCACCAAGGCACCGTCCCAGCACTTTTGATGGTGTTTCCTCAAGTGCTGAGGCCCAGAGAGAATACTGTCCAGAACAAGAGCAACAGTTATGTCCTCTGGTGGTCCACCAACTAGAGGAGTTGGGACGGGGGCGGAAGAGAGGCTTCTTTCTGTTTCCTTCAACTCAGCCAGAGTTTTGCTGCTAAGTAAAATGGGAGGTGAAATAGTGCTAAGTTGTTGTAAAGTGTTGTCTTTTTTAGTTGGGTGGGTTTTTTTAAAAAAAGCCTGAAATTTGCTTACATCACTAACATCATTCTTGTTAAATCTTGTTAATTAAAGCTGCTTGATCTGATTGAGTCATTTAGGTTAAATTTAGGTTAGATTTTCCTTTGAGGACTGAGGGCCCTGTCCTGCAAAGTGCTAAGGACCTTCTGCTCCCACAGCCTTCTCAGTAGGAGCTGAGAACACAGCACACCCCGGGAAGTGGCTGGGTCTTTGTGAGGCCAGATCACACAGTCTAGTGTAATTTAAAAATACGATGAAGCTTTTCAAGTGTGTTTTGACTAATACATCATAGACTCTCCCACAGTAATAATTTCTGTGCCTTAATATATCACTGTAAGTATTTCATTAAGCAGTAAAATCTTGCTGTATTTTTCAGGCCCTCTGCTATATGTGTCCTGGTGCGAAAAGAGACTGCTATTTTTCCTTTTAATTTCTCTGGTGCAAATAAGTAATATGGCTTTACTTTATTTCACCCCAAGCAGTAATTTCAAACTGTTATCCCACTTCTCTTGGGCTTAATGATACTACCAGATGATGGAAAGTGAGTGACCTTTCAAAATGGAGTGAACTACAATCACTCTTGCCACCGAGCTCCTGGTTTTCTGTTCTGGAGAAGCAGCCTCTGCAGTAGCCCTGTAGCACTACAGGGGATGTGAAAGAATGGGGGTGTTCATTGATCAAGGTGCTTGCTTGACTCACATCACTGATGCCTCTGATGATAAATTGTGTGAGCAGGTGAGCTGTTTGACCCATGTCTGCTGGTAAGTTTTCCAGGGGTATTTTTGTGAGGAGATTAAAAGGCAGTGTACCCACCCACTTGGGGCAGTATTACCTGAAGGTTTTTCTTTTTGAACTCTCCTCCCTCAAGAACCAGAGATGTCAACCCTCAAACTAAAAAAATAATCTTCCCAACTGGCCATATTTACATTATTTTTTCTCTGCCTACTTTCATCTATTTGCAGTTCAGTCACCCAGTGCTGTGTATGTTTAATGTATCCTGACATGCCTGAGAAGACAGTTTGGATCTTGGCAAAACTGGCCCAGATTTTAAGATGTAGATGTCTGAATCAGATTTTTTAATCTCTATATTTAGGTTCCTCTGTGCAATGGGCTCAAGTAAACAGGGTGACAAGCACTTCCAGCTGCATTGCCGCTTCCATTGATGCTTTCTCTGCAGTCTGGGGTGCTGCTGGCTGAACAGTTCTTCAAGTCACTGCCAGCGTGTGTGGTATCAGTGAGACATCAAGAAGGGAGGAGTTATTCTTTGGTGTTCGATCCTTTTTTCTTTCATTCTATAGGTTAATTGTTTTTGTTCTCTTTATACCATCTCATTTTTCTTTATGTTAGTCTTCATAGCTCTGTCTTTATTAAAGGCTCTGAGGAGATCTTCAGATTAAGAGCTCTGTATTAGTGAAAGATTTACTGGTTTTAATCTCACATTAGTAAAAGTTTTCTGGCCATGTTTTCTTCCATTATCTGGACTTGCTGGAAATACTTATTAATAGAATGTCTGATTACAAACCTAGCACTTACAGGTCGTTTCCCGTCTTCAGGATGCTTTCCAAATTTTGGTGATCAGTTTGATGGCCGAGTGTGCTAAACTGTACGGACAGAGCAAGGAGTAAGGAAGGGTTGAAGGGAGTACATAATCTCTGACATTTTTTTATTGCAGATTTGCTGATGAAGAAGCTGAGACAAGGGTAAACCTTCACTCTTTCTTGTCAGTGAGAGTTTTGCGTATTGAATTTCAAGGGGCCAGGATTTTGTTGTGGGTTTTGAACAGTATGTACCAACTTTGACTACCTTAGCGCAAGTCTTATTTTACCAGTTTCTCAAGGGTATTTATGTGCTGGCCTCATAAAAGCTGCTTAGATACCCAAATCCCTTTTAAGATACCTAAATTTCTGTAGAAATCCACGATAAAACGGGCATTTTTATATCTTTGTGACTACACTGAATTATCTGAAATGGTGGTTATGTACTGATGTAATTTTCAATGGAATATAAACAGTTTCGGTGTCTAACTGCCATTTTGCACAATAATTGTTGCCTAATTATTTTTTAAATCTGCACTATAAGGCCTTATTTTTCAAAACTGCTGATGGTTCCTGCTGATTTCTGTTGGAGATGTAGAGGTTCAACACACATGAAAGGTAAATCAGTGTCTAGAGAGCTTTGTAGTTGCTGATAGCCTTTTGAAAATGTGTGCATTTTTTCTTGCTGGGAGGCTTATAGCAAGTCACTGTAACGCAGCTGGGAATAGAACTATCTCTGCCTTTGCAAGAATACTGGGGCTTCTTAAGCCAGTGCTTCATCTGACATGTAATTATTTTTTTGAGAAGACAGGGATCTAATTAAGACTAGTGTAGGAATTTTTTAATTGTATCTTTACAAATTAAAATGGTACTCAAAATCTAACTACACGTTGCTGTAGGGTACTAAAATTATTTTTGTTACTTTTTTTATAGTTTGCTTAGCATTTTCTGTAGGAATGTGTGCCAGACTATGTTCAGGTATGGTTGTTTGGGTGTAGTATGAAATTAATATTCTGTGAGCAGTCATGCATCTAGAAGCATTCATTCGCCCAAGAACAGCCCATGTGTTTAGAAATTGTTCCTTATTAGATGAGCTGTTACTAAATTTGCCTAAATGCAAAAAAAAAAAAAGTTACAGTATGCTTTCTACTTCATTCTGTCAGGAAGAAGAAATCAGTGTGTGATATTCAGGAACAGTTAGAATTCATGAGAAGTTGGTGGAAGAACTGTTTCAGGTCTTATCCAATACTTCCACTTCCAATGCATAAAAAGTGCTTGAACTGAAATTCCCTGCTGCTATTATTCTGCACACTATTGAAATATAGTACAGGGGTGTACTTTGAATCTTTTTTCATGAGTCACACTGAGAGTCATCAATGTAATAACCTACAACTTTGTTCTCTGAGCTACCAGTGAGAATGGCAAGTAACATTTTACTCATTTGTAACTCGTTTAAACTAGCAATGGGAAACATATTTGTTAGTAACCTTGCCAATGCAAAATTTTCCATTAATTTTACTTAAGCTTCTTTTCCATCTGGACTTTAAATGGCTATGTGATTAGCCCTCTACCCCTTCTCTGGGAGACTAATTAATTTTTTAATGGGGTTCTCCATTTCTGATTTTCAGCCAGGTTATACTTTTTCCACTAGTTCCACCTGAACATGGTTTGCCATTTTCCCTTGGGCCATCTTGTAAGTATGATATCCATCTTCATGTTTGCACTCTGGAAAACATGTCTCGGCAGTCATCACATTTCCTACCACACTTTCTCATTGATTTGCCATACTGTGTATACCTAGCTGTCTGAACGCATTTAAATTTTTTTGCTTGCCAGCCTGTTCTGCCAGATTGGTGATTGTTTCTTGATGATTCCTGTACTCCCTGGAATTTACTGACATCTTTCTAATGCTAAGGACACGGAGGACTGAATGTTGTATTTGAAGTGTACCTGTGCCCTCTCACTGACACTGTCACATCTGAAAAGAAAGGGGAAAAGAATCATCTTTTCTTGGTGTCATCTCACACTGAATTTTTCATTTTATTTGCTGTTTTTGAGTCTATGCTGTTCGTGGCTGTGGTATAGTGGCAGGGATGTTAACAGGTATCCCAGTGAGGCTCCAGGAGCGAGAGTTTGACCTGCTGTCGTGTTTCATATTGTCCCTCGCACCACTGTAATTCTTGGGTCTTTTGGTCTGAGGAGGCAAACCCCACTGGCCTTGCAGCTAGTCACGTAGCACCTCCTTTTGTGTCTCTAACCGCAGAAAATTGTGTCATTTTGACCATGTTAGTGTAATGAGACAGCATGATGAGCTAAGCCCTCAGGTTTGCAAGCAATCCTTGCAGCTTTCTGGCATAGGATTCGGGAACGGCAATTGTTGTCTCGGATTAAAATATGTGCAGGGCATGGGTCCATGGTTTGTCATAATATAGCAATTTTCAGAGGTGCTGGACAGCACTGACTTGACCCGGAAGGAGACTGTGTGTACCTGTAAGCAACAGATAAATGCCAGTGAATGCATTATATTGGCATGAATAAACTGGGTTGGGCAATTTCATAGGTAACATCTATTGAAAATCTTGCCTTAGGGGATTTTATTATGTTGAGTGCATGCAAGAATACACACTTGTAGTTTAGAGTATTCCTACAAGCTATAGTTTGATGTTCAAATTCTATATTTGGAAGTTATATTTTGAGTTTGTACTGATCTTAAGGGATGTTGTATGTCTGGAACTTACAATAAAATAGTTTTAGACCACAAATACAGTATTTCAGCTATACCAAGAAGTGCTGGGGACTTTGCGGTGGGGGAAGAGGGCAGGGCAGGGAGAAGGGAAAAATGTGAATTCTGTGAGTTATCTCAAAGAATTGAAGAGAAGGAGTATTTAAATTTGTTACTTCTTCCCTGCACAGCAGTGGCTGTCTCGCGCCTCATTAGATAAACAAGCAAAATGCCAACTAATTAATGAATGTGTAGAGTGGTCTAAGAAGGGTGCCTAGGACTTCTCTCCTTTGCTGAACACGGCATGTAAAGGAAAGGAGCCATTCCACTTGTTAGGGACACAATGAAGTTAAACAGTGAATGTCTCCAAGGATTTATATGGGCTTTATTTTTAATGATTGATAAGATGCTGAAATTATCTGCTAAAATGATCTGGTAAAACTTCCTATGAAAAGACACTCTCTTCTGTTGCTTGGATCACTGTAACTGTTCTGTGTGTAGTTTGCCTTGTGCTTCTGCCTTGGGATCATGGTTGTTCCCTCTTGTGTCCTTTTATATTTTGGAAGATCACAATACAGACCCTTTGTACCAGGGTTGGACAAAGGGTTTCTGTTCAATTTATCTGAATTGAAAACAGAGTTACTAGAATTAGAGCTACAAGAGCCTCAGAACAGCCTCCTAGTGAGAACAAAATGGGCCAAAACCCTCATGGCTTTAAGATGACTCTTAACTTGCTCCAAAAGGAGTGTATCATGGTTGCTTCTAATAGTGATACTCCAAAACAAAAAGAAAGAAGCTGAAGAGAAGAGAAACTTTCTTCCTTAAAGAAGGAAACTGTAGAAAACACATAGTGGAAGAAGGTGGGCCTAACCCTGGAAATATGTTCATATATGCTGCTCTGGCTGCAGGTGAGCTGGGTCAAGAGGTTGCTGTTCTGTGTTTGTTTTGTGCTCTGTGTCCTGGGGAAGACTGAAATCAGATGATGTCGTGGTTTAACCCCAGCCAGCAACTAAACACCACTCAGCACCTCACCCACTCCCCCCACCCCCCCCCAGTGGGATGGGGGAGAAAATCGTGAAAAGAAGTAAAACTCATGGGTTGAGATAAGAACGGTTTAATAGAACAGAAAAGAAGAAAGTAATAATGATGATAA
>JANZLQ010000079.1:65671085-65714102 GCA_026212715.1 Elanus axillaris | reverse complement strand
TACTGAACTCAAAACACAGCACTGTACCAGCTACTAGGAAGACACTTAACTCTATTCCAGCTGAAACCAGGACAGATGAAGAGCTAATGGGGAGGATGGAGGGAGAATTCAAACCAGTGGGGTCAGTGGAGAGAAGGAAGAACACAGAAGAGAGGTTTAAAGAGTGTCTCTGTCGAGGGGAAGGAGCTGCACCTGGTCAGCAAGGGTGACTGCAAGAAGAGGCAGCTTTTGTAGTTCTGGGTTAAATGGTCTGACTCCAGTAGTCTTATTATGGACAGCCTGGCTTTGAACATGTAGCCATATTCTGATGTAACCCTTTCTAGAATGGCACACAGCACACCCTTTTTTTTTCCCCCCAAGTGTCCTTGATTTGCTTGTTTCATAAGGGCTATTTTTATTTTTAGGAGTGCCCTTGTGTTTGTTGGAGTGATGATTAATCTTGTAGACTTTGGTGCATTTACTAGAAGTTGCCGTGCCTTTTTCATTGGATGCTTTGCAAAAGGGAAATGGTTGAGCTGCAGTCTTCTGTGTCCCCTTTATTTGAATAACATGCTAAATCAAGCAGGGCTTTATGAATAATGCTCACCATTTCATACAGATGCACTTTGGTTGCATGAAGGGACCAGTAGCAGGATTACTCTTAGTGACAAATGCAAACATGTCATAACTTTGACTCAGCACCTCTATTCCTCCAGGTTATGTCAAGAAATGAAAGCAGTGCCATTTTTGACACGTTGACACTGCTCATCTCTCTTTGGAATAGTTCTAATGTGTCATCAGTAGATATGCCTGGGACTTTTCATATGTCATCACACATGCGCATTCTCTGACATCCAGAGGAAAGGATTACTCAGAGTCGCTTGTTATTCTTTTCTGTATAATGGCTGGTGCACCAGGGAGAGTTTTGATGTATAGTGAAAGGAGCATGTGCGCAAATTTCAATTCTTTGCAAGCACCTGGCTCTATCTAGCAGCAAAAATAGCTGTGACTGATGCTGGGTCATCAGTTACTGGATCACAAGGGATACAGAAACTCATTGAACTAATGTGAACTAAGGAGATTTAAGGTGGCCTGTATATCTGAAAACAAATTGCTGAGATGTAGACACACATTCAGAACATTTTAAAGGGTACTTCAAAAGCTGTTTAGAAATCTGTGAAGCTTGTTTTATCAGGAATCTTGAAAATAGCATGGATGTGAAATGGTTCACAGTCCAGCTGTATAACAAGCTGCAAACACAAAAAAAAGAAAAAAGTGCTCACCAAAATTTGCGCCTTTTGGAATACATCTTGAAATTTTTAGCAAAGTGATTAAATACTTGTTTCTAGAAATACCGGGAGCATGCTAGGGACCAGAAGTCTTGTATTTTCTGTGCAACTTGCCTGTAATCTTCTTGTCAAGTATGAAAATCTCCCTTGGACTTCAGTGGGATTTAATTCAAGTTCTAAATTCTGTAACAGAAAATAAAATAAATTTTAATACAGTGAGATTATTCTTGCTGCCCTTGATTAACAGTCACTCTTTCCATAGTTGTAATATGTGCAGGAAAACTTAGGTCCACTTCCTTTTAATTTTTGTCTCATTTGTGGAGACTTCTAATTCTTTTTTTCCAGAAGATCATAAGGTTGTTTTTCAGTAACTGTTATTTTATTTAATGACATCATTTTTTATTTCACTGCTTAAAAAAAGGCAGAAGTCCTCTGCTTCAGTAGTTATTTCTCTGCAAGAAAGAGCAAAAATCCTGTATATTTGTAAGGCTTTTAAAAAGCCTTATGCAAACTTTTGTTTTCAAACAATGCCATGTGATGTGCTATCTTTCTTATTTCTAATTTGCATGATTCTAACTACAGTTCATCTGTCTGTTTGGAGATGCACATCCCTTTGTGGTTAGTGTTTTATGCAACTGGAACTTTTTTCAGTTCCATTTATGTTTTTGTCACATTACTGGGGCTGTATTATAAAGGTAACATGAATGAATGGTATGCAGTACTTGCTAATTGGTTTTGGCTATGAGTATTTACTTCACTCCTTAATGTGATTTGCAGTACAATAAAATGTGTGTTACATTATTATAAATGCACATTTAAAAATAAATTTTAAAGTCTCCATATATTTTACTAAAGACATTCTGAATGCTAGCAATAGTTGATTACAAAATTTACCTGATAATAAAATTCAGGGTACTGCCATAGTTTTATATGTATTTCTGAATATGAACTTCAGTGGAGCACTTTCTCAGCTGATGTATGTTTGGTGGGATGGAATCTTCCAAAAGCTCCAGAGTGGAAGAGCATTATTATTTCGCCCATAGTGTAATTGCATTGTTTTTTAAGAGCTCCACTGAAAGGTAATGAAGTGTTTCATAGCATAGTAGTCATACAAACCAAGTGGTAAAGTATCTTGCTAATTCACTTGTTCATAAATTGTCAAAAAACCTAACATTTATCATTCACTCATGGTTGTGGCAGTTGAACACCAAAAGGAGAGTTTGCATTAAGTTTCTTTGTCCTAGCTGTAAGTAACATAGTAGTAATTTTTGCGTATTGTTCAATTGCTTTTATAGTGATTTTGTTTGTTCTGTCTTCAGCATAGAATGAAATGGTTGCCTCCAGGCTATGACTTTAGAAGGCTTGTCTTTGGCAGTGTCCATTAAGCAGAAGAGATCTTTTTGTCATAGAGATTTGCTGCTTGTGGCTGCTGGGTCCCTTCTGCTGTTATTTGTGCTCCTGTTATCTTTGTACAAATTGGAAGAAAGACTTGACATGGAAGCCCTTTGCAGTTTTTTTAACTATTAGTTTTGAATTGTAATTCTCTTCAGAGAATTTCCTAATTCAACTAATGTCAACTACAAAGTAAAGAAAAAGATTAATGGATTTTTTTTTCTTGTTAAGTATTCCAGATATTTTGTGTAAATAGCCTACCTAGTTTTTCAGCTGGCCAATACCTAAAAGCCTTCATCTCCTACCAATTCTCAAGGTATTTGTTCAAAGGTCAGATATTTCAGGAATGTAATTTGAAAGTTTCATTTGGATGGAATCACATAGTACATCTTCTGAAAATCATAATTTCCACCCTGTATTTGTGATGTGATTTATTATCATGCTATTAGGTTTCAAACTAGATCTCAGACCAGTTATTAGAAAAGAGAGTGGCCTATGTTCATGGTGGAATCCTTTTGAAATCAGTTTTCTTTCATTTGAGGAAAAAGGCTGATCAGAAGTAAAATAGTATGAAGAGTCTGGCTTCAGGATCAAATGGTGGTCATGTTGAAGTAGGAGGCTAAAGGCTGTGAAAGTAATAGGAATCCATTGAAGAATTTGGAAGCATTTTCAAAGATAAGGAAACAAAGGAGTGAAGATGGGAGTAGGAATATTTTCTTAATTAGTGGACATTCATGAAGTGTTTTACTGTGGCATATTATGTGTAGATACTGAAGGTGGGTAGTAATTTTGAGATTTGATAGCTAGAAATTGGTAAAAGAATACAATTTCTGTTGCATCTCTTCAGCTGGACCTTATTCCTTCTTACTGCCTCACCTAGAAGACAGTAAAAACATCAGATTGTCAAAACTTTCAGAAATGTTATACAGGTCATTAAAAAGCCGTCTGGCCCAAAGTTTTCACCAGTATAATTTTCTTTTTCTTATCAAGGTTTCACTGATCCATTCTTCAGCTCACCAGCTTGTCCAGAAGTTAACCCTGGTATATAATCAATACCACAGTAGCATTTAATCTTGTGTATTTGTCCATAGCTTACTTGCTGAGTCTTCAGATATAAAGTTTCAAGCATCCTATTAACTTATTACATTACTTCACTGATGAGCTAGATCTGGGATTTTGGATATCATAAACAAAAAATAATATTTTCTGAATTCTGTAGTTCCAGATGTATTAAGATTAAGAAAATCCCATTTACTCTTTTCTTATATTTTGTTACAGATTAGCATTAGACTACCGTAAGATTCCACATGACAAAAAGTCATGTTTCCTCTCTTCAGCAAGTTTGCAAGCTGCAACATTAGCACATGGACCTCTGGCTCTAGTAGAGACAGCTAAAACTGGACTAGAAACTAGATCACAATTTCCACACTTAATAAGGCAGTAAGTCAGCTGTTGCTATGGGACAGAGCTGGTTGAATTGTCATAACTGCTCCATAGGCATAAATCTTAGACGTGCACCAGATGCTTCATGCTGTTCCTGCTGTGCAAAACAGCTGGAAATTCAGCTTAAAGGATTTCTTTCCTAGAGAGAAACTACAGGTGGCATACAGTTGAGATAATGTGAATTTGATGGGAAGATACACTCTAGTCATACACTCCAGCTCCAGCGTCACTGTTGTGTCTTCAGGATGCATGCCTGATTCTGGGGTTTGTACTGTGAAAGGTAAAAACTGCAGTTCAAGGCATGGTAAACAGTCTTACAAATGGATGTAAAGAGGTGAAGCTGTTTCTTTTCCTTTTTATGAATGTGCTTTGTCGCAGTAACTTTTGCTTTGCTGCCTTTTTTCAGTTTTCATGGATTTTTTTTCTTTGTCCCAGAGATTCAATTTCAGGGTTATATTTTGCCTGGTAGTATAATGAGTTTGGACTCAGGACTCCTTTTTAACTAGCTTTGAGAAATTATAGTAATGTCAAATGCAGGTGAATCTGCTTGTTCTGTATCAAACTGGGACAGATTAATCTGAAAAATAGCAATTATGTGGTGGATCCCCATCTAACTGATGAATTAGTTCTCAAATGCAGATGGAACTCTGCAGGATAATCTTTCTGAAGAAGGAAGAGCTACGGTTAAAACACATTGGAAAATGCTTGCAAGGAGGCCTCTGAGAGTAGAATTCTTACTAAGCTAAAGCTGTGGATCCACATGTTAGTATTATTTCAAGCAGTAAGTTTACATTAAAAACTCAAGCAGTGAAACATAATGGCTCTCACTAATTTCTTGTATGGTGCTTTACTGTTTGTTAAAACCCAAAAATTTTACTAGGCTATTTGTAGTATGAAGCTTATTCTGAGCTTAAGGATTGAGAAATCTATGTACTGTAGGATGCCTTTTGCAGAAGGTCTAGGCTGAATAAAACAGAAATAACACCATCATTGAAGTTTTGTTTACACCCAAGAGTTTAACTATGTTCGTGTAGCTAAAGTAATATAACTGAACGAGCAAGGATGATGGTTGGCTGGTTAGAATGTGTTTATGGGAATGGAAATAAATTATAGTGCTATAAGCTGTATTTATAGCAATGTAACTGCAGTAGGGTTGTAGAGGGGAACAGCATTGCCAGAAGGAAAAATATCCCTCACTGGAATAATCATGTTGTACTTCTATGTGGTGGCCAGGCCTAAATTAATTCCAGTTGCATTTCTGAGTATTTAAACAAGAAAGCTGCTTCAGTAAAGGCTTTCTTTGGCTCTGAGAGGAGTTAACACCGAGAGGTGTTGAACATCTGCATCTTCACTGAAGCCTGTGCTGTTTAAGGTGCCGTAAGCCATCACAGTCCCATGTTTCTATCTTGGCTCTAAATCTCGTGGAAGTCAGCAGGAAAATGCCTAGGTGGCTGCAGGACAGGAGCCTCGTGAGACACCTTTGTTAGCCTGATATATCTTGTTTTATAATAAATCAGGTGCACAGTCAGTAGGAAGCAGTTTATCCTGAGTGCAGAAAAAGGTACCAAAGAATGATATGATGTGACAATCACAGGGGTGAGCTGGAACACAAAAAGTTTTGTTCTGTTCCTTTCTCCTCTCTGATAATATTCATCTTAGTAGTGAGACCATTGCTGGATTCAGTGGGCTCTGGGTCAGGCCCTGAATTTGCCTACAGTCATTACAGGATCTGGCTTGAAACTATTTCTAACCTGCATCTTCATGAACATTTTCATTTTAGTTCCATTTCACAAGACCTACAGTGTATTTTTTCTTAATAGTTTCCATTTAACATCGCCACAGCTGCTGCTGCCATAGATACCACACGGTGAGGAAGAAGGAAGAGAAACATGCTTTCATAGGGTTTCTGCACATAAATGTGTAATTATGTGGGGCGATGACCTGTGCAGACTACCTGGTCCACCTCCCACTCAAAGCAGAAGTTAACTCTGAAGTCAAGTCCAGCTTCAAAGTTAGATCAGGTTGCTGAAGGCCTTATCCAGTGGAGTATTGATTATCTGCACTGATGGAAAATCTGTAACTTCTTCAGCCCCTGTTCTTGTTCTCAGTATAAAGAACTTTTTTTTTATGTGTATGTGGAATTTCCCTGCTTTGCTGCAGTTTTTAAATCAGATTGAGATTTTTTTTTAAACTAGAATATAGAGTGAGTTCTAGAAAGATTTTTCTTTTCTTGAAATGAAAGTCCACACTTGAATATAATCCTATATAACAATAGTCAAACAAACCCATATGCTGCAATTCTTTAGGCAGCAAAGAGGTGTACAAGCAGCCAGTCTAAAAGTGTAAGACTGAAGTACCTCTTTTGGTAGTAGAGGAAGTCGTGGTTACAAACACAACATCTAGAAGATGGGTTTTGATAAGAACAGGCCCTTAGTTAACTTCTCAGGCTGTTTTTTTGGTTTGGGGGTTTTGTGTTGGTTTGGGTTTTTGGGGTTGTTTTTTTTTTGCACCAGAGAGGGCAAAATTCTCCACACGTGACTGCACTGAGATATAACATTTCCTTATTTTGGAATATTTCCTTTAAAATAGTGATATTTTATGCTATAGCAGATTAACTAGATTTAAATACCCCAGTCTTTAGGGAGAATGCTCCAAGATGAGGGGATACAAATGCTGCCTATTCCAAATGTCTGAAAAATAATTAAAAGAGAAGAATCACCAAATGTTGAATTTACACAGGGAGGGGATTTAATTCTGGCTTGACTGAGGCTATCAAGAGGTGTGTGGCTAAATCTGTTGTCAGCTGCAATAAACACTCTTTCTGCTTCAATTTATGTGAACATTTGCAGCTGTTGAAGAAACAGACATCTTTGCCTCAGTCAAACAATACATAAAATGAATTATGCTAGAATAGATGATTTGCAAAAAACAGGTGACAGAGCTGTGCGTTAATCAATTAACTTACAGAAGAAAGTGCAAGGGACCTACTTTTTTGTATTGATTACCTCCTACAGTCATTGGACTATGGAAGTGGAGCTCATTTCATGGAAGTCCTTGAGAGAGAAAAAAAAAAATCATACATGGGTTTATTTTATAGTCTACATGAAATCTGTATTCATGTAATTTAGAAATATCTACTGAATCCATTACTGAATCCATTTTCAGCAATGTACAATACATACCAAAATTTAAGAGGACTGTGCCATCCTGCCTTTGACTGGTTAACTCACTACACACATGAATGCATGCCATGTATTATTTAAATGTGTAAGCTGACACATACAATTTATAGGATTTAGAACTGGAAAGGACATGAATTATACAACAGAAAGCTTTCAGCATGCTGCAGAGATGAATGTTTCTAATGCAAAATGAAGACACACTTTATCCTTAAAAAAATCAAAAGGACGTGGTGGGTAGTTAGATAGATAACTGATCTGACCATCATGCCCATTTGTCATGCTATCAGCAGTGAATTTAGTGAAGATCTCATTGGGTGGTGGTGAAAGCACATGTGGGCTGAGCTGGAGGACCAGGATGGTGTGTTTGTATGACTCTTTTCTGATGAAACAGATTCAGGTAATCCATGTAGTGAAGCTACCCTTTAGTGTGACGATGGCTCTTTCAAAGTTGGTTTGAACTCAGCTTGACAAACAGGTACAGGTATCAACTAAAATTGCTACAACTGTTAGAAATATGGGGGTTTGGTGAGAGGAAGGAGCCCAAGCCATCCAGAGCCTTTCCTGAGATTAACAGGAATGTACAGAAGTGCCCCAGCCAGCAAGAAAGGCTTCCTACCAGGTCTTGAGTCAACCCCAGAAACCAGATGCAGGGAAAACTGGGCTTTTCTAGTTCTGGTGTTCAAAGAGCAACTTTTTTTTTTTTTTAAGCATAAGTACAGATATTGTGAAATGTTACTCTCAAGTGAATATAATGCAGTCTTGATACTCTTTTTAAGAAGGTTGAAATCGGGATATGCCAGTTTAGCAAAGTAAGCTTTCAAAATGTGCATGATGCTTTTTTTTTCAGCTGAGCACTTCAAAAGCCATCAAAATAGCTGTTACCTTCTGTCCTGGAAACTGGCAGGAACCTATAAATAAACATAAAATAATACAGAAGCAGGAAAAAAATGTTCTGCCATCAGTTAATGTTGTTGTTATTAATTCTGTTGGTGTTTTTTTTTCTTTTTACAGTGTATCCTATTCAGTACATGTCTCTGAGGATTACCCAGGTACAGTGCAACATTATTGTCTGTGACACATGTATGCATGTTACTGCAGTTTGCTATATTCAGATGAGAATATCTGAAAGGGTGTTGATGCCTTCCAGGTGCACCCTTGTGCTAATCATTTTCCATTAGTTAGATTATTTTCACAGTCAATTCTCCTTTTCAGGCATCATTTATCAGCTGGGTCAGGGTGAGAAAACCTGGTTCACGAGTTTACAGAGACTGGAGCTTGTGATGCTTTCTGCAGCCAACAGTGATAGGAGTGAGAAAGCGCCCAACTCCTCTTTGGCATGGTAGATAAAGCTTGATCTTGCAAGAGGCTGAGCAGTCTGGCGCAGGGCCAGCAAAGCACTTCTGTGTTAGACCTTAATGAGACTACTCATGTTCTTCAAGTTAAGCCTGTGGACTGTGCATTGGTGCTTCTCAGGGTCAGTTGGAGCCAAGGGTTTGTGTATGGGTATGTCTTTGGTAACATAAGCTTGCAAAGCTGTTCCCAGCTGCTTAGTCCTGCCTCCCTTTCATGCTTTTGGCAAAACCATTTGTGTAACCGTGTGGCCAATCTAGACAAGGGGAATTATTCATATGAAAGACAACCAGGGAAGAGCAAAAGCTCTTTTTCAGCTAGCTTATTTCCCTGATTTCCTTCACAGAGAGACTGCACAGATACTTCAAGTGGCACAGAGGTCAGCAGAAGCAGGAGAGGGAAACAGGGATGAGGGCAGGCAGGTGGTGTGCAAGTAAACGTATATAATAGTACTGTTGGATTGCACCACACTGTGTATTTTGCACCTGGGATTATTTAATAGTGTAAATACTGTGAATGATAAGAAACCCTCTGGCCTTTTTTGATCTTTAACCATAACATCTCTGTAATATTTCTAGAAGAAATATTTCTTGTTTGTTTTAGAATCTCTAAAGAAGTGAGGCTTTGGTTTTCACTGATGAGCAGCAGACATATGTCTGTTCAAAACACCAGTGTTTGAAGCAAATGCAGAGAGAAATCAGCATCAGCAGTGATGCTAAATACAGTTGATTATGTGAAAGAATGCTAATAACCCTTATGAGAGTGGGTTTTTTTACCCATAAAAAATTGAGGGAAAACTGCTACTAGTAATAATCTATTCAAGGTGTAATAAGGGAGTAAGTATTCAAGTAAGGGCAGAAACTGAGCTTCATAAAATACACAGTCATACCAGTGATAAATTGATTTACTGATTACTCCATTGACCTGACAATGAAAGGGAGGATAAACAGTTAAAAAAAATCTTCATCATATGTTATTAACAGTTTGTTTTATTAAACCACAAAATTTGTTCTGTGGGAGCACCTAACTAAATGGCAAGCTGGAGCACTGAACCTGCAGTTACTCCCACAGCACGTGAGGTGTCATCCCCTGGCAAACTGTTCTGACAGACCTTAAACTCACCCTTATGAGTGCTCCTTGGCAGCATGCCCTGATGGCCTACAAACCTGAGTGACTTTGGTGGCTCTAAAACCTAATAAATATTCTCTATCGTCATCCCCTGTATTTTAAAGCCAGCTAGAATTGGAACATTTTACACTGTAGCTAACTTGAGGAGCAGGGGGTAAACCAGCTGCACATGTATACTGATTAAAATCTAACCCTTCAAAGATTTGGAATACTTGATTTAATTCATATCTCAAGCTTTTGTAGTATGTATGTTTGCTCTGTGATGAAAAGGTGTTCAGTGTGTTAGGAATCATAATGACTCTTTGCCATTTTACAGCTTTGATCCTAAAAATACTTGTTTTGACTTGGTAAGCCACATTCTTTGTCACCTCCCTTTGTCCTAAATTTCTAACTTAATATTACTGCTGACTGTGGCTCTCTTCTTTGGTATGTATTTAAAGGAATGTTTTAGGGACATGTCAGAGTGCATGGTGTCAAGTCTGGGAACCTCTGTGCTGATGCCCTCCTCAACTGGAAGGTGATCTTCAAGTATTGCTGCTAGTTGATAGAGTTCAAAGCAGCACATGCTCATCAAATTAGATGTCTCACGGGATAAATCTTTACAGATCAAAGTTTAAATCCATTAATATGTAGCTATACCAAAGTTGTACCCTCTGGAGACTAAAAGTGTGTGATACACAGTGGATCCAATTTGGAAATCTGTGAGAAGGCTTGTTGATCATCAGATAAATTGCTAATGCATGCAATAAATATATGAAAATAGAAGAGATTAAGTTACTATACAAATTATAATCATTCAGCCATAAGTGATACCACCAGAAGTAACTTTAGATACTGTAAGAAGAGCTTTGGGTTGTCCCATACTCCAGCTGCCTGCATTGCTGTTATGTATGCAGCCTTACCACTTTGGCACTGATAACAGTGTGTAGCTGTTGCTGAATTGCTTCATAATACATCAAAAGATTACAAACAGCTGAGCATTAAATCATACCTATGGGAACCATAATATGACATGACAACTTTCAATAATAGAAGGTGTTTGAAAGTTTCATAATTATGCGTGAAAGCTAAAAATATGCTCATAAAGACACACTGAAGAACTTAATAGGAACAGTGTTGACACAGTAATGTCTTGAAGTTATGTATACATCACTGAAATTGTGAAAATATCACTGAAAATTTTAGCAGCAGGTAATAACAGTTCCAGCAAAATATCTCTGTAACCATTTTCTCGTAACACTGACACAACTGGGGAAAATAATGCTCCTAAGGAGCAGTTATAGAGTATAACATCAATGAGTTGACTAAAGTCCCATTAATATGAGTGGATCATGACTCCTGTGAGAACCATTACAGCAGCAAGCATTTTGCTAATGAATATATGTTTGGAGTGATACATGTTGGCTGCTGTAAACTTGTAGAGCAGCTGCAGTCTTTTATCCCAGTGATTTGTGGGTTACACACATGTAAACAGAAACATCCTTTTCTTAGACCTCATTAGATTGCAGCAGAGGCGGAGAGAACCGGTTTGGCAGCGAGCGGTTTGCTGCATCCCTCCACTAGGTCCAGGCACTAGGTCCACTGCTAGAAGAGCAGAGATGTTCCTGGGTGTAGTGTGTTAGAAACTGGATGTTGAATGAAAACGATCCAAAACCAGTATCTTAATTTCAAGTTTCATTACACTGATGGAAGGAAAGAAAAAAACCCCAATGGCTGCCAAATGGAAAAGGAAAACAAAACCTTGGCAGCAAAAAACATATTATGCAGCTGCCAAGAAAGAATGACAATGAACGTAAAAATATAATTAGAATCTGTAAAACCTGTAACTGAGCAATCCTTTTTTCCATATATGTATATCTTGATAATTGTCTATTCTGCACAGCACATGCTGTTGTTTTTCATACTTTTTTGATACACCAAGAAGTTCTAGCACACAGGTTTCCTTTCTCCCATCCATATATATGGTATTAGGTCTATTTAGAGCCAAATGGTGGCCTCCGTTATTTCGGCTCATTAGATTCTATAGTTTCACTCCCAAATGTGGGAGAGGAATGGGCCTGTGTCCTATTTGCCCAGAGCCATCTGGCATGGTGAGGCTGACACCGAAATGATGACAGCAAGGTGCTGCATGCAAATAGAGGCAAGACAGGGCTTCGTGGAGGGGGTGAGGTGCAGCTGTCCCGGAGGCAGAGTTCACAGCCAAGACGAAGCCCTGGCACTGCTGCCCCGTTCCCACCCAGGTGGGCCAGGCTGCCTTGGCAGACTCACAGCTGCACCGCTGCACACGGACAGGCGCTGGGGCTTTCCCAGCCCACTTGCTGCCTCTGGAACAGCGGCCATACTGGGCTGCTGAGGAGCTCTGTAATACGAAGGGTGGTATTACTGAATGAATTTACTGCTCGATTAGCATTAACATCTTTAACATGGCACTGGGAGCACTGTGGTCAAAGGCTTTGAGATTGCAGCAGTACGCTTAAAATTACATGTGAGTTCACGCACTTTGCTGCTGTGGGACCAGAGTGTTTGGAATTATGATAAATCAAGTCCTTGTTTCAATTCTCTTGTCTCTTTATCTGTGATTATCTTAATTGTCAGCCTTTCTGCTCTAGAGCATAAGTTTCAATTCAGCCCAGATCAGTAGAAAACAAATTGTTATTACTTTCCTAGGCAGTTCAGCAATTCATGCAAAATTAGCTTCTGCAGATACTACATCAAAACTTGCTGTTTCTTGTTTGTTGTTACTAAATGTTTGGTTGGAAAGCAAAAAAGGAATGAAACCAAAAAACCAACATGCCCCCCACAACCTAATACCCACATTTTGTAAGAAAATTTGGGATAGACGTGCCATATTCATATCCGTATCCATACCTAATGTATTTGTTAAGTGGGAGGAATTTTTTTTTTTCCTGAATGATCCACAAGTTATCCACTGATTGGAAGATAATTCAAACAACCTTTATGTGACTAGGCAAAATGAGGCGCAGGTATTTTGCATATGAGGCTGTTAACACCCAGCTCTGAATGCAGCCCTTACTCTGCACAGCAGAACTAGCTTGAGTTTTAGTGTGAGGCATAGCAAAAAGCATGGAACAAGTCTTCATTTTGGAAGAGGTAGCCTCAAACCCCTATAAGCCTTCTGGGAAGGTTCAGAGCAGCACTTGGTGTGATTCATGAAAGCTTTGACTTCAGACGCCAGGGGACTGTTTGTATAAAATTTGGTCCAAATCTTCCATCCTTTTGGTGTTCTTCTTTTTGTTAGCCATCTCAAGAGAAAAAAAAAACACACCAGGAAGGTGGTAGTGCTCAACTTCCCTAATGATTGGGGGAGTGGTTCCTTATGGTACAAGGGTGGAACAGGCAACATGGGAAGGGGCTGGCAGAGCACAACTGGACTTCACCATGCAAGGTGTTTTTCTTTCATAGATAACACTTATGTTTCCAGTTCTGATAACGATGAAGATGTGTTAGTTACAACAGAGCCAATTCCAGTAATTTTCCACCAAATCGCTACAGGTAAATCTTATGTCCCAAGTGTTTTATCAAGTTCATGTTTTGTAATGAAAGATGAGATGTTGCCTAGACTTAGAGGGAGATATATTAATGTGTGCAGCTATATAGTTTGCTGTTTTCTTACAGTATTGCTGTAGTAAATTGTCCGACATTTCAGAATAGAAGAAATTAAAATCTTTCTTTTGGGGATCACCACAATTGTGTAGGCAGAATGTATTTTATTCTTGTAATGTCTTGCAGTTTATTCTAAAGGAGTTCTTGAATACAGTTAGAGGTGCTTAATACTTCCCAATTATAAGTTTTCATGCTCGCTTGCTTAAAACTTCACTAGATCTTCACCATTTGGGATGAAACAGTCTATAACTACCATTGCCGCTGGTGAATTATATCAGGAAATTTCAAAGAAAATGGTTCGGTTGTTTCACTAAATTAGACTATAGAAAAAAAATACATTTTTTTCCCAGTGATTTTGGGAACCTTTAATTTGAAATTATTTCCATACTTTCAAAAATTATTTGATACATGAAAGGATATGCTTTTCAGCCATATAGGCCCATTTATACAATATATAATCAAGATTTATGCATACTCTGTAGAGACTTTAGATTTTAGCAGACAAATTCCTTGATGATTTCAGGCTGCAGGAAAAACTGCATAGAGCACTCTTAATTCTGGCAGTTCTTCAGATAGGAACACTTGACTTTGCAGTCTTTTTATTATTATTACAATGCTTTAGGGCTTTTTTTTTTGTGTAACACAGAATTACTTTGAATTCCACTGGAAAACCAATATGATCTTCAGTCTCTGATCTCATTTATACCAATGTAAATCAAGAAAAATTTTACTGAAGTTGGTGCAGTGGCACCCAAACAAAAACTGGCCATTATAGTCAGAAGTTTTAACATAAATTTTACTTGCAAATATTTCTGTAATTTAAAAAGAAATGAAACCTGTCATTTAGAATAGAATAAAAACCTACTTTTTGTATAGAAGACGATCTGATGTAATTTTGCTGAGAAGTTTTGATTTTTCATTCTTCTATAAAGTATACAAAATCAATGAATGATGCTAAATTGTAAATTGCAGATTGGGAAAAACTCCTAGATGGGCCAGCTGAGTTTCATTTCACAGTTAAAAATACGAGCCTTCTGCGATGTAGGGACTTCTTAATTTTAGACTGTTGTATTGTAAACTCTTTGACGCTTTTCATGTCTGTAACTTCTTGTTCGTTGTTTGCTCTACTACTGCAGTTAAGTATTTTAAGTCTACATACGCAAAACTACTTCACATTTTTCAGTTGTTCCCTATTTTCCCTTTTCTTTTAAGAATTAAGAAAAACCAGTGATGTCAACTACTGCTTATCCATAAAGTCAAAATTACAGAGGGAGAATGGAGAGGTATGTATTTCTTGTATGCATATTTTAACAGAAGTTATTTTAAGAAACAACAGAAAATAATAAAATATTAATATTTACTATAGATTTTCTATCAAATGTGTGCTTAGGCGAACTGTACACATTTACATGTTTTAAAAGGTGAGTTCTCTGGGTTTCATATGTGGATTAACCAGTGAATCACTTAGGTGGGATAGGGATGCTCCTATCCTAGGAAGTATGGTTTTGACATTTATTTCATTTTTTGTTCCAGTAGTGGTGTAGACCCTGTCTTCCCTAAAAATACAGCTCTCCTGGAGAAGTAGATCATGATGCCATTACCTTTTAACCTACTCTTGCACAAGGGAACACATCCCTGCTTCTTCGTGTGGCCTGCACTAGCCCCACTGGAGGCTCTAGACCTCTACATGACTCTGTTCACCAAAAGCAGTGTATGGAGTGTTAAGCCTTCTAGCCACAGTTGTATTTGTGCTGTAACTCCAATATGGGTCGCTGACCAGTCTCACTGAGACATTAAGAAAGAAGTAGCACTAATGTGAAGTCTACAGGGCTTGACAGTGTTATGGGCTCAAAGAAAGTACCACATAGGCTCCTACCCCTAGCAAGAAATCTAGCATTGTGTCAAGAATTCAGGCGCTTGACTTAAAGATTTCCTTTGGGAAGGGTGATTGCTGAGGTTCTCCACAACTGCTTTTTAGGCTCTGATCTGTATTTGATCCTGGAAAGGTGAGATAAGCATGCCCAGATATGCTAATGCCTATGGTTGGTTTTTTAGTAGATGAAACCTGTTTTGATATAAAAAGCTGGACTGGAAGTACTTTGCTTCTACTGCTTCATCACTGTATTCAGTGTTTGGTAAATAGGCAGGAAGAATTTACCCATTTAATTAAAAGCCTGAGATATAATTAGCTTCTATGGGGCAGAGTCTGAGTTTTTATTTTGTTTTTAGTTGAATGAGGTACTTAAATATGAAAGTACTTTTAAAAAAAAGTAACAGTGACCATTTCTGTTGGCTAGACAGTTAGACGTTTGGTTAGGATGGGATGAGTTTGTTACTATTCTAATGTGGGAGTTTCATTTCTCTTTGGTTCGTGTTGAATTTTTGTTTGGTTGAGTTCTGTTTTACACAGACTTCTCCTTGAACTAAGGTTATTATAAATCAAAGAAGACTGAAGTCACTTTGTTTCTTTTCAGAGAAGTAGAAGCAGAAATTATTTTTATGCCTTGTAGAACATTGCTGTGAAATTGGCCAAAATACAATTTTTGTTCTATGTATACAATTAATAAAGCTTTAGAGTTGAAGGTAGGGAAATGATGTTAGAAACTCTGACCATAGAAATCGGTGATAGGGGTATATTTGACATTTATGAATATGTGGGATTTAGGGGTAACTTCTATTCTTTGATTCATACATCTTATTTCTATTCCATTATGGCAGTTCTGTGCGAGGCATAAATACGAAATAAGCACTAAGTATATCATGTTCAGGTTAAAGTGAAGAATTATGATTTTAACAGGTGTTCTTTAGGGGATACTTGTCAGCACGGGACCTAGAATTAACACGTGGATTGTGGGAAACAAGAATTAGTATCTTCAAGCAATTACATAATTATAAGTAAAGGTTCCATTGGTGGGAAGCAGAATATAACGCTTCAGCTCATGCTGAGTTGCAGTCTGTACCAGGATGTTCTATTTACTTGAGTGCAATTATTCACAGAGCAGCCTATTTAGAGCAGGTTTTACTTGGGTAAGCATATTACTTTGTAATCCTTAATTTTCAAAGTCTCAGAGCTAGACAGAACACTAAGTTTGAACTTCTCTGGCAACAGGCTGGAACTCCTGTTAAAAACAATAATTAAGCAGCAATGTGTCAGTTTTTCACAGAAGGGAACTTAAGAGATCCCATGTTCAAACTTGAATTATTTCCTTAAACTATTAGACTTAACAGAATAAAGTAAATCAAAATTTTATTAGGTCACTGAAACACCAAATTAATTAAGTCCAGAACCTGTCTTGGTGGGTAAATGATGCTTTGTTTAGCAAAAGCACAGAGTGAAGTATCCCTACATAGTATAATGAATTCCCCAGTTCCTTAAAATACTACACTGTGTCTGTAGCCAGACGAAGTACTGTTTCTCCAACATATTCAGGGTGGTTTTATGTACTCAGTTAGTAGGTGCTTGTTTTGTCTGATTTTTCACTATTCTTAAAATAGGCCTTTAGTACTGCTCTGGAAAAATGATACTAAAAGATCTCTTAATAAAAGGTTCTATGAGCTTATTCATGAAAACATAATTCCTGTAGTTATAATTAGAACTATATATGTGAGATAAGCATATCACTTGTATCATTATTAACTTTCCTTTTCCAATAAGGAGTCACGGCACAACAGCACCGTTGAAGAAGACTCCGAAGGAGATAATGATTCTGAGGAATTCTATTACGGAGGACAGGTAATGAAAGACATTTTTGCACAAATTTCAAGAAATTAATATTTGAAAGCTTCTGTTATTATTCCACTATAAATTTATGGCAATAATTAATTCTTTATGCTTATTCAATATAAAATAGAATGCCATACGTATATATACATAGTATTTTGTTGCAGAAATATTGAATATGTTATACTGCATAATTATATCAAATTTAAAATGAGATTAGTTTGTTTACATTTGCAGAGCTGTAAGAATAGAAAAAGCAAGTACTCTTCAGAACGTTTGAAAATAGAAGCCAGTTGCTTATTTCCAGGAAATAGATATTCACTCTTTAAAGCTTATCCCATTATTGATACAAATAGGAAGTCAGGCTGGATCCAAATCTGTTACCTTCTGGAGGACTGCCATTTTGTAAAGTGAAGAGCACCGCAATTTAAATGGTAAAAGTGGTTATTACAAAATAATTTTGATTTAGGCAATAGTCCACTCTTTTTCTGAGCTCTACAGTTAAATTCACCTTGAAAAATGCTACATATTTTTAGATGAATGTACTGCTCTGTGTCTTCTCTTCCTGTTCCTTCAGCAGAATTACTTATTATTACATTCTCTTATGTATTGGGAAATAAAATCTCTTCATCTCTTTTCCTTTTGCAATGTCAATAGAGCACTTCACGCTCTTAGTCTCTTTATTCACATTTTTCTTATCTTTTTAGTCTAACTGTTGCCCCAAAGGAATCATTCCTCGCTTGTGTTGTTAGAACTGTTTATTTCGATGAACATTTTAATGAATTATGGTTGCTGTTTATGAAAGTTGTCACTGCCTCAGCCTGAAGCTGAAGCCATCCGTGCCCTGGGTGCAGAGCCAAGGCCGCAGGAGCACGCTGGCAGTGCCAGCCAGTTGGGCCGGTGCAGAGAGCGTGGGATGCTGATGAGCAGGACATCGCTGAGCCTCTTATCCTGCAGAGCCAACACCGTGGTGGGGCTTGAACATGAAATACATGTTGAGGTGCTTTACTCTTAAAAAAAAAAGCATGCCCCTAAAAAGCTATTAAAAGTGATATTGAAACTAGAACTGAAAGAATGTATTTTCAGTGTCAGAAATAACTGACATGGGGTGTTTACTCACGTTCACTTTAGAAATGACTGCAGGAATTGCCTCCTTTCAGCTGCCAATGCCTACAGCCCTGTGGAGCACTGGGGAGGACCGTGCACACATACTTCAGTGCAAAGAGCGATGTCTTATTTTAATCTGCCTGAGAGTAAAAATCTTTTGATTTTTGCCCTGTAGTGATGAGTTGTGTGTACTGGCTCCATTTTTCAACTCTGCAGAAAGGGCAGTAACCTCAAAGTGAAGGAAGAGGCAGAAAACAGCTGGGAGTGCTTATTTCTTGAACCAGTGCTAATACATTTGGTAAGGATGCCTGCCAGTGCCCAAATGAATGCCTATGAGATATGAACACAGAGAGCAGTACATCATTTTGCAAGGTGTAAAAGAGCTGTGTAACAGGCAGTACTGGTTAGAATTTAGTTCCCTTATATTTGAGGTGGAAACTACATTATATTGCATTGCCTTTTTTTAAGGTAATACATTTAATTGAAGAAATTATAACTGGCAAAAAAAAAAACCAAACCAAACATCAGATATCTGTCATGGTTTAACCCCAGCCGGCAACCAAGCCCCACGCAGCTGCTCGCTCACTCCCCCCTGGTGGGATGGGGGAGAGAATTGGAAGAGTAAAAGTAAGGAAACTCATGGGTTGAGATAAAGACAGTTCAATAGGTAAAGCAAAAGCTGCACACACAAGCAAAGCAAACCAAGGAATTCATTCACCACTTCCCATGGGCAGGCAGGAGTTCAGCCATCTCCCGGAAAGCAGGGCTCCATCGTGCCTAACAGTGACTTGGGAAGACAAATGCCGTCACTCCAAATGTCCCCGCTTCCTTCTCCTTCCCCCAGCTTTATATCCTGAGTATGATGTCCCATGGTATGGAATACCCCTCTAGTCAGTCAGGGTCAGCTGTCCCAGCTGTGTCCCCTCCAAACTCCTTGTGCCCCCCCAGCCTGCTCGCTGTGGGGTGGGGTGAGGAGCAGAAAAGGCCTTGGCTCTGGGTAAGCACTGCTCAGCAGTAACAAAAATAATCTCTGCATTACCAATACTGTTTTTTCTGAGCACAGATCCAAAACATAGCCCTATATACTTCATAGCTACTATGAAGAAAATTAACTCTACCCCAGCCAAAACCAGCACAATCAGCAGTAAAAATAAAATACCAGATGATTGTGACTGTCTTCAGTATGGAATATTCAAAAGCAAAATGAAGACAACAAACAAACAAAAAAAAAACCCAAAAGGCATCATAGAAAGTATATTTAGCAAGAGAGAAAAAAGGAAAATTTTGAATTTAGAATTTCATGGTCAAAAAGACAAAATTCTAAAGAGGACCTGTAGAATTAAAGAAAATATTGAGGACTCAGAAAATAAATAGGAAAGCAGGTAATGAGCAAAGTCGCTTAAGAGATAAAAAGAACAGTCCTTTTTCAAATAAAGTGATTGTAAGAGTTACTAAGTGAGAACCAGGTGTATTGGGAAGACAAAATAGTTGACTGTGTATGTGGGGAACTAGCAAGTAAAGCAAGTCATCATTTGGGATGAGTGTTTGCTGTGCCCACAGAGAAGGGCAACAAAAACATGGTGTTCAGCAACTAGAAGGAGTAGATGCCAGTGTAATTGTTTGCAGTACAGCTGGGGAAGATGGAATTCAGGGATACTTCTTAACATTGCTAAGTGGTTACAGCTGGGAAGACAAGAGAGCAGCTGTTGATGAAACAGGGACTGTGGAAGATGGGAAATGGCATTTGATGGACAGTGAAAACAAGATAC
Source organism: Elanus axillaris (assembly GCA_026212715.1). Taxonomy (NCBI): domain Eukaryota; kingdom Metazoa; phylum Chordata; class Aves; order Accipitriformes; family Accipitridae; genus Elanus; species Elanus axillaris. Next base: position 65,694,118 of record JANZLQ010000079.1, on the reverse strand, counting down.
GACCTTTTGGTCATAAATTAAATGTTTGTATCCGCTTCCTAGGCACCTGCTTGTAATCCTCCCTAAGGATTTAATGGATAAATACTTTAAAGTAGCTAAGTGATTCAATAGCCCAAGTCCTATTGATTTTCAATGGGATTTAGGTTTGTAAATCACTTAATCTCCTTTAAAAATGCAACCTTTTGTCATTATGTGGGACAAAATAATCTGAATCAGGTCTCAGATTAAAAACTGAGACTTTCTAAACACAGACCTTTCAGACACAGCAAAATTATCAGATTTTTAGCTTTTATATTCACTTCCTCTGAGACTCCCTGTTAGCTCTTACTTTGAATCTCTATCTTCTACATTTCCAAACAAGAACAGGAGATTGAAATAGTAATACTACTGCCTTTGGTGCTCTCTCTCCTTCTCTCTTGTGCTTCAGTTACAGGACATGCTTGCAAATGCAGATAGACAAAACTCTGGCAGTCTCCTCTACATACATCAGCATGTTTGTGGCACTAACTCAGGGGTGGAAAATACCATACTGTGGACTTACAATTTGCCAGAACACTGCTTTGTTTCCCTTTTGAGTTCACAACCTCTTTACCATCAGAAAATAGATTCGAGAAAGCATTATGTTGATCAGTTCAGTGTTCTGCGTAGTGTTCCTTTTGGATTTTACTATTATTGGTACATAAGACTGATTAAAAAAATGTGGTTTAGGACCAACAAAGGTGGCTCTTGCAGCACAGCTACAATTTGTGAAATGATCGCTGTGCTGTCTTTGGAAGCAGAACAGCAATTATTTATGCATCTTTAAAGAATTCATCTTTGAGTAATGAGCACATAAAAAGGATTGGTTTGCTCCTACCTAGATTGAAAAAAAATTTAGAATAAAGGTTTTCTTCCCATGCTTTTCTACATAGAAAATTGTTCTGACATGCCTGCCCGAACAAGGGAGGGTACTTGGCTTATACCCTCCTGGTCATGAATATTGTTGATACCTCTGACAAACACATTTCCATGCTATGCTGATGAATTCTGTGCCTTATATTTGAAGAATTCTAACTACAACCAAATTATTCTTTGCTAATTTTTACATGTAAAAAGTGATCAGCTGATTATTATTTTCATTCTATTGAATTTATTTAATTAGATTGAAAAGTACATCTCTAGATAATCAGAGCTGAAAGTGTCACAGCACTGGTCTCATACAGATTTGGATGTACAAATGGAAGAAACACTACTGCAGTTAGATACAGTTCTGCAATAGCAAGAATTCTCTGCAGGAATTCCTATATAAGGAGATATATATGTCTAAAGGTGTAAATTACACTCTTCTGCTTTGATCATTGAATTTGTTGAAGGTACTAGCCAAATTCTACTCTGATTTCTGATCTGTCCAAATCTAGAGAGTTCCTTGACTTTTGTGGAATTACTGTCATACTAATTGTTGTAAAGAAGTGGAATTAGGTTCATACAATCAGGAGCATATTGCTTAATGAGAAAGTAGTAGTAGACTGTGAATAGATTGTTACAAGGCTAAAGAGGTATTTTGGTCCTTGTAGAAGATAGGAGGATATTAATTATTTTGACTTCATACAGTCCAACCAAACCAGCTCGCAAGTTTTACTTTATAGTGTAAGCACTAACATAACATTTTCCAATTTTCAGCTAGAGTTTGAAAAAAACGGGGCTGATGTCTAAATAGCTGTTTCTTTACACCTACTCTGGTAACATACTTAGAATGGGAAAGTGTTCTTTTATTATTTTTTTTTCAGCTGATATCATTGCACTGGTGCATAGAATACCGCCAATGGGTAGACTGAAAAAGTAATGTAGATGCTGAGGCACTTGGTACATAGAGTAGTTTTATGCTTCTCTTGTTGAGCCCAAGCCATTCTGTGTCTTAATATATATGAGAGTGTGACAACAAGCAAACTTTTGTCCTGTAGTGATTGGACTGGGATTATATGATTGGGGAGATCTGGTTCTTCTCCTACTTAACAGTTTTAAAATGCACAAGTGTCCCAGAACAAACCCCAGGACAAGACAGGATAGAGGGATGAGTCCTTTGCAGCTTCTCTTCCCATGAACAGGAGTGGAACCCTCAAAAAATTCTGATGCAGAGGTGCCTGCTTTGCAAATCCCATTGCCTGTGAGGCAGACCAACTCACTGTTTCAGCTTATCAATACAGTGTCCTTTACGAGCGTTGCATTAAGGAACCTTAATGCAGCATATTTTGGAGGGGGAACTTTGAAGAGCGTTGATCAGGTGCCAGTAATTAAATAATTAAGAATTCCTAGAATATTTTTTTTTCCCTGGTAGGTTAGCTATGATGGAGAACTTCACAAGCACCCACAGCTGGAGGCTGATTTGACAGCAGTGAGAGAGATCTATGGACCTAATGCAGTATCTCTCAGGTATGTCATTGGCCTTTCTGTGTTGCTGAACCTTTAAGCTTTTGGAGGTTGAATTCCTTGTGGACCTTCCCCAGCTGCCAAAGCAGAAGTCTCTTCTGGCGATTGTTGCATATTGTGTGGCAAAAGGAAGGAGCCCTGCTGGCTAGGAATAATGTTCATTTTGTTTTTTCTTTTTTTTTTTGTGGTTGAGTACTGATACAACTGGCTGTGCTGAGAACAAGCCCTGTAAGCCTCTTCTAAAATATCATTGTCTTTTGCAGTCCAGTTGGTATTTGATCAGGCTGTTGTATTTTGTCGAAAATTATTATTCAGCATTACTCTAAACCCTTGTTAAACTCCTTTTCTGTCATATTCTGTCTTTTGCCCTGCAGGTGAGCAAGAGGAATGATAAGAGATTTAGTAAATGTTTTCCCTAGGGGAAAATTGAAGGAATTGGATTTGTCTTCTCTGGAAAAATGAGGAGAAAACATAATAACAGTTCTTCTTCAAAAAGGCTGTTTGTAGTTAGGAGGAGTGATCAAATGTTTTTTATTGTCATCATGAGAGAGACAATAAGAAACTAGCTGTGTTAGTAACAAACAAGTATTTGATTAGATTTTAGGAAAGCTTTCTAACTGTGGGAATCTAAAATATCCTACACAGGGAAGTGATGGAACGTCAGTCAGAGGTAGACTGCAAAGTGTAATTACACAAAAATTTTGTTGGGCATATATGAGTATGTATGATTCTGTCACAGGGCATAGCTGTATGGTATTTTTAAAACACTTCAGGTCTTTTATAACTTCATTTTCCATCTAAGTAATCTTAATAACTTCATAAAAATAACAGGTAGGCAAGATGTAACAGACCTGTCAGATGTATTACGAAGAAAATACCAAAGTTGTCATACAGACAAAGTAATAAAATACAGAGAAGATAATAACCTTAGGCATACATATATTGCAAGTAACAATTCGCATTAACCTCTAAACAATAAGCTCTATTATTTTTGTCTAAGAAGAGGGAGCACATCTACAACTATGGTGTACTATACTTTTTCAATTTGAGTGAAAATTTCATTACGTTTCGAGGACCTGGGGAACTTAAATCCAAATAGGTGCAGATGGGTTTAGGAAATGAATGAGATAAATGTTTAGTTGCCAAATGGATAACTATGAAATTGAGAATATCTTGATAATAGGCTCCCTCAAACTCCTAAAACTGAAACATTATATGTAACCTTTCAAAAACTTAATGCATCTAATTTATTGAATCAGCCATTTCATTGGAAGCATTGTGATCTCCTTAGTTTTACTCTAGTAGAAATTGGCATCTGTGGCTGCTTTTGGCACGTGGAAAACTTTTAACGCTTCTTCCACTCTGTTGCAGTTGAAAATACTTATAAATTCTTGGAAATGAGAAACAGCATTACGCATTTGGTTTCATCCCTCTCCTGAAGCTCCACTTCTCTGTGGAGAGAGGAGCCTGTCTGACAGTGAAACCCACTAACATGCATTATTTCCTAGACAGTTGACCCCCTTTTAGTAGTCTCTTGCTGTCACAGTCAACTGTACATATAAAAGTGAAATTCCTATATCTCCATGCTTTTCACCACTGCCCTTTTGAAATATGGCCACCAAAGCCGTGAGAAAGCCCTCTGGACCAACTGATCTAAACTCTTCAGTATCTATTTACATTGCTTATGCATTGATGGACAGAGGACCTCTAGGAGCTTCAAGATGTGTTCATGGAGCCATTGTAGAGAGCAGATCCTAAGCTTCAGGTGCTGGGAGAAAACATTTCCTCCTCCCTTTCAGCTTGGGGAAGTAAAACTAGAATCAGCACTGTGTGTCTAAAATCTATTTTCTAGGACGGCAAAGGGATTTCAGCGACTACAGAAATTCCACATTTATAACTTATTTTTATCTTGTCCTTTCTTCCACTAATATTTCTGTGTTCAACTATATTTCTGTTTGATTTATAACATTATGCTTGTTCACAGCATCTTTTGAATCTCAGTCAAGTGAGTAACACCAGCCTGGGTTAATCAATATTACTTAAGAGTTCGTAACAATCTGTTCTTTGGATCTTGCGGACATTTCACAAAAAACTCTTGAGGCCACTGTTGTGTAGGATAGTGGCTAAGCCATTCAGTAGGTGGAGAATTTCACTGTTTCAAAGCCAGGTCTTCAGCGAGCTGTAGGAGGTCAAGTACCTGTGCAGCTCTGGACCCTGGAGCAGCTCTTGGGGTGGCTGGGAAGCCTCCAGCTAGCACAGCCGTAGCTAGCTGTTTACCTGCCCTGTGTGTGCCCTATCTGGACGCATCTGATCTAGAGAGAGTCTTTGGGTTTGCCCTCACCACAGAGAACCATTGGGATGCCGAGGTTTGGTGGAAGGGGTTCCCTCCACCAATCTTCACAAGAGGTCAGGGCATTTCCAGTGTGAGCTGAGTCCTACCATGGGCTGAGAGGCCACATTGGTAGGAGATAGGTTTATTCACAAAAATATTTTTGTATTTCAAAATTACCGTATCAACTTATTCATGCACAACTGCTACTGTGCACTGTCTTAGTATAGTTTCATAGAAAAGCGTGGAAGTCACTGTGAGAGCAAGCACATAAATGCAGTGTAAAGAAAAAAACCTAGTGACTAGAAGCTAGCCTGTGAAAAATTGGCAGTGATTGCTCTTTTACAGTATTGTCCACTTCAGTAATTTAAATGAAAAGGAAAACAATTTTTTATTTAGGTGTATGAATGAGTATTTTCTAGTCCTATTTTTCAGAAGTCTTCAAGTACATTGGGAGAGGGCAATCAGAATGAGTCAGAAAATAAGAGGCAGAAAAGCCCTACTTTAAATGTAAGATTTCAGATGGCAATGAAACACCTATGAGCATAAGTTAAATCTGAACCTTGGGGGATTCCAGAAATACTACACATAACAGATAAAATAAGCTAACTATTGCCTTAAGCACATTACAGGGCAGTCTTTGTTTTGACAAACAAATGCTTGAATGTATGAAGAAATCCCACAGGTATAATGTGCCATCCTCTAGGCTATGTTGTATTTGTCTTCAACGATTTATCTAAAGCCTCTCCTTAGGTTATTGGCAGTTAACCTGAAATACTTTTGCATATTAACTAGGGTTTTCTTTTGTCATAAATAGGAGCAGAATGTGACCATTATTGTTTTCTTGATTTTTTTTTTGTGCAATATGCAAGACAAAAATACATAGCAGCAACGGAGAGAGAATTTGGGGGAATTAGTAGAAAAAAAGATTTAGCCTGGTTAAGCAAGATCCACTGAAAGAAAGTTTCAGTGCAGCAGATGGTCACCCACTGGGAATATTGATCCAATCTATGTAACTGCATATTTTATAAGCATTCTGATTTTACAGACAAGATTATCCTTTACAAAATCTTTACTGTTTTAAGTACTCCTGGGCTGAGGAGTATCTTACAGAGCTCTAATGTAATGTAATTCTTTCCTTTCAGGGAATATGGAGCCATTGATGATGTAGATATTGATCTGCATATTGATGTTAGCTTTCTTGATGTGAGTAATCTAATCACAGAATTACATAATGAACATTAACACCCATTTAATTCTGCTACTCATCAGGCTATCTAGACAACCACTGAGACTTTCCTTTTTCAGAGACTTGATCTTCACAAGTGGCTGTCACATCATTGATTGCTACTCAGTGGAAAGGTTTCCTTTTCCTTTTATGGTCACATTGTTAACATGCTTTGTAGGCTTTTATTTACTGCATGTTTATTTCCTTTCAAACATGCTTTGTGAATGGTAAATGTTTTAACTGATATAAATGAAATACCTTTACTTTTTTCCTATCCTAGACATTAGTTAGGTGAAGGCACTCCATAGAGTCCTGAAGGGAAGAAGACCTTGGCTGGAGCTCTCCTGTCTGCTTCTCAGCACCTGCAGCTGATTAGCGAGAGGCTTAAGTGGCAAAGGAGACATAGGACAGTGGTGCTGTCAACTGGCAGCGTGGCTTCTGTAACGGTTACGCTGTCACTAACTGCACACTTCCTCACCTCACCTGTGCAGCAAATTCCTGTCCTCTAGATAAAGAATAAAAATTAGTGCTTTTAGGGGCATCATTAGCTTCTGCATCGATATGTCATATTTTTATGGTCAGCACAGCACATAAGACAGTTGTTCTTGGGCTTTTCTAAAATTTAAGAAAATCTGATCATACCTTGAATTATTTTAATCAGTCTTAAGGAGCAAAAGTTTCCTTTGCCCTGTGTTATGGGATGAGTTTCCTTTCCATCTTTGTTCCTTTGCTTCTCAGCTTTGAAGTAGTACCTCTTGACAAACAGGAGTGTGTCTGCCTCCACTGTAGATGTAGTGTTGTGTATAAACTTGTGCTCAGTTTAAATGAGCATACTCAGGAACTGGAAGAAGTCTAACACTGCTCTTAGGGGCATCAGCAGGCTATAGTTTGTTCTAAGTCTCAAGTTTAAAGTTGGAGTAGATAATCCACAACTGGGTAAATGGATGGATGGTGTTTATAAGAACCCTAAGGCAGACTGACAAAAATGCAGCAGTTCCTGATGATGGCTAATGATGTCTGTTGTTTTCTTTTTATCTTGAACTAGGAAGAGATTGCTGTGGCTTGGGATGTAATTCGCACAGAGCCGATAATAGTGCGATTGCACTGCTCACTTACACAGTACTTAAATGGTCCAGGTTAGTCACCTGTGTGTTCTTCATGTGTCTTATATGGTGTCTCGGTCTGAGCCATATACTAGGTGATAGATACTTGTTCACTATCAGATCTTTGACCCTGCATGTACTTAGATCTACTGGTGAGAGCAGTCCTACTGCTTATATTTATGTGCATGGCTAGGCCCTCAGTGGTGGCATGGGCATCTAATTTAAACATTCATAGGTTGATTTTTAGAACTTGTTTTCCTGTTGGCCTTGAAATACAACTGCTTCCCGTAGGAACCAAGGTTAAGGAATAAAGATCTACAGTTTCTAATACATTATTTCCTGATTTTGGAAAAAAGGCATCATCTGCACAGCTGAGATACTACTGATAACATATACATACACAGGTCTGTGCAGCACATTAATATGCCCTTTTCCACACACCTCTGAAGAATCAGGCCATGATAATTACCCTTTCAGCCTCTCATTTCTATATGACTGTGTGAACTCTAGGAATCTCTAGATTTGAATGAGTTAAGTGATTAAAGCTTCTTCATGAGAGTAAAAATGGTCAAACTCCTGAAGACTGAACTTATTTTGAAGATTTGGAAACATTAATATGCAAGAATCAACTTCTGATATGTTTTTACAGTGGGGAGTCAGAACTAAGTTGCAATTTGGATCGTAACTTGCCCAGCTTTGGAGGTTTCCAGTACAAGCTGTCAGTTCAGGCTTGTATCTGTGGGAGAATTCTGCCTCTGGAAAATTAATAGATGTTTCCAGTCATAGTATGTTCAGCAAAATCTGTCCCAATGAGCTATTTTTATAGGATATGTTGCCTGCCGATGTTAACTATAAGCTATATTCTGTTCATTCAAATAAGCATTTTATTACATCAATCTTTTTTGCAAATATGTGGATCTTAAAATATGTATTTGACATAGCAGGTAGCAGTGTTAGTATTCAAAATATTTCTATCAAAATGTAATTTAAAAAATAAAAAAGTGCAGCAAGTAAGAGAAGGTGAAGCGTGAAGAGCAGCATGCAATAAGATACGATATAGTGAAATGAGAAGTAAGAACAAGATATCTTCTGCACCATTGACAAGGTTAAAACAGGAAGCTTGGTTGCCAGTCCTGCAGCTGACTGATTGTGGGAGTGCCTGAGTATAAAGAAAGGCAAGATGAGGGCCAGAGGCAAGTGCTTTGCTGATACTGGTTTTAAAAGCTCAGCTGCTGTTGCAGCCATGTCTCTATTTACCAGAAAAGGCCGATGAGATCCACCATCTTTTGTGTTAACAAGACCCTTTCTCTGTGAATTCCTCTTCCTCCTTAAATATGGTTTTTTTTGAGACTACTGGGCCATAACTTTATACTACATATTTTTCTCCTATAGTATTTTCTGTTGATTGATAAAAGAAATAGAAATGCAGTGTACTCCAAAGCACAATGGTGGGGGGTATTACTACCACCTTGTAGCTGTGTAATATCCTGATTTTAGATAGTCATTCTTCTAGTTAATAGCTTGTCTCATTATTGTACTTGTGGACAGTTTCTCCCATGTGCCTTAGAAACCTGTCTTAAATGAGGATGAATCAGCTTTTGGAGGTACCAGGCAGGCTCCTCTGGCTGTAGAGCATAGACAACAACTGTAGTCTAGATGTTAGATTTTAAGATTGCTGGTCTAGCTATGATGATTCTCACTGAAAATATTCCCCCCCTACCATGTGTCCTAAATTTGACAAGACATTGCTACCCCTAACCAAATCATTCATCCCTTTTGAAAAAAATCATCAGTTTGTCTTTAAAAAAGATGAGATTATATTAAAATAGTAACATTAGAGAAAGGGTATCTACAGGGCTTTGAACTAAGTGAAATTAGATGGGCAGGTTAGTTATACTGTATTTTATTTTGAAATTTAATTCATTGAGGTGAAATTAAAGCATAAACTCTGACATTCTGAAAAAGATCTGGCTTTCTCAGCGATCAGAATAATACAGATTTTAAAGTACTGATTTACTTTTTCTCTTAAAATTTGAACCAAACCCAGATTTTTTGTTTTCATTCCTTTTTTATTTTACTGTAGTCATTACCACCTTATGTAATACAAAGTATAAAGTCTATTCGTGCTTGTAATACGTGTTGGCTGTTGTCCTGCCTTGAGGACCTGAGGCTCTCTCAAAAGGTGCTGGATTCCATCTGCCACTTTTATCTAGTAAATATTATTAAAGGACTTTAGTAATACCAGGAGCTAATTTCAGACCTTCACCCCGTACACTTCCAGTTTTCTGACAGATGAATATTGGTGTACCAATATTAGGACAGGTCTTGAGGAAAATTCAGGGTATTCCTTGGCCACTGGAATTCATATGTCAGGCACTTCGATGAATATTATGGGTCTTGTATTAAAATGCCCTCAGAAAGAAAAACCAGATACCTATTAATTCAGTTTATTCCACTCTGGGTATTCTTCATAGTCACAGGAACTGTAGTGTGTAAAGACTACTTACTTGGAAAAAAATAGGAGATTAGTTGAGATGAATTACAAGTCCAGATACATTTAATCTGCTGCTGCTCTCTACTACTTGCATAATATAAAAACCAGACATATTTTTGTAATTAAAATTAGTGGGAAGAGATAGATTTTGGGGAATTCAATTTCTAAAATACTTATATGTAAAATTACAAATTATATTGGCTGATATTCCAAAAAGGACCATTCATTTCTTAGTAGGTTTGGATGACTTGTCCACTTTCACCATTGCTTCAATGCCATTGCCTATAGTAAAGGTCCAGATAGAACAGAGTCCTTAAATATGTTTTATATAGTCATGAGTTCTTGATTATTGCTGTAAGTTCATGTATGAACAATATCTCATTTTTCCATAGTGCCAACTGTGGATGTATTTCAGATCTCTACTAAGGAAAGATTTGGGCTGGGACATCAGCTGAAAAAGTAAGTCTAGAAAAGTGTAAACCCCTGGCTTTAGGCAAATACTACACTCTTTTTAGTTCCCAGACCATGTCAGGTAGGATAAAATTCACAGGTTGTAAGGTTGGTTGGATCAAAGTGTTTTGAACTTGTTTTTCTTTAAATAAAAAATAACAAGATTTGCCTTTTTAAGTTCAGTTTTGACAGTTGTTGAAGACAACCTGATTTGTGCTGCCTGCCAGGGTTTTCTGTCAGTTTCCTGCCATTTAGGAAGTAAGCTACAAAAGTTCAAAAGACTGTAACTAGGAGTACTGTATTTCATGTTTCTGCTTAGATGGTGAAGCCTCTGGAGCAGGAATCTTTTTGAGCATCATGCATACCCTAAGGGGGCTATGCTTTCATGGTGGCCTCCGGGATGTACAACAGTAATTAGGCCATCCATGTTTTGAGGACAAGAGGGAAGAATAGTCTAAAAAATTAGCAGTTTCATATGTTCATGGTACAATTCAATTTAATAAAATTTTGCTGAGTCATCTTTTTCACATATACTTGTGTATGTGTACTAAAATGGCAAGAATATAGGCTTTAATATCTGGCCATTACAACATTATGAACCCCTTAAGAAGAAAAAAATCTTTTGCTGTTTGGTGTTTAAAGAAATTCAGTGCAGTGTTTTCATTATCTTACAAATGAAGCAATGTTATTAAAATACATGACTTTGAAGAAAAACAATGAAATGCTCCCCAGACATGAACAGTCTCTTAAACCGTTTCAGTACTTACACTGTCTCTGATTTGTGCACCAGGTAATTACTAAAGGTTCCCATAAGACATTTTCAAGGGCATAGCTGTATAATTCACAGTTGAGCAGAAGTCAGAATACCCATGAACCCCCTGGCCCCTCATGGCTGTGGCAACAGGATATTTGTCTTTGAAGAGCCACTAAATTTTTTGTAAAGTCAATACCAACTTCTGCTTTGACTTTATTACTCAAAGACCCCACTGAAGAGTCATTAGAGTCACAGAGTAATTTGCCCTGGAAGGAACTACTGGAGGTCACCTTGTGCAACCTCCTGCTCCAAGTGACAGTAATTCAAAGTTAGGTTAGTTCACTCAGAGTCTCAGGCAGCTGAGCTGTGAAATCTCCAGCCTTTGTGGGCAACCTGTTGTACTCAGCCATTCTTCTCGTGGATGTCTCCTTTTTATAGCCTCTCTGTTCCCTTGCCACAACTTGTGACCACTGCCTTTTGCTGTCCATCTCTGGGAAGTGTCTGGCTCTGTCTTCTCTGTAAACCCTCTTTGGATATTGTAATATTTGACATCCCTACCTTCATGTTTGTGCCATAGGAGAATATGCTCCAACTTAGCAGTGTGGATGCTGTAGCCTATCTCCGTAGTCACGGGACAGACAGACGCCTATAGTTGGATGGGATGCCTTTGAATCAGTTTGTCTCTAGATCATGAGAGGCATACCTGCTAAGTCTTGCAGTGGTTGTTTATGCAGACTGTATTCTCAAAGAGTTTTGTGTAAATTTGCTTTATGTGGAAGAAAACCCCCATTTTTGAGAAGCTGAGGCACACAATCATCAGTCCACATACATGACAGAAAAAATCTGCCTGTAGAGTAAGGACACTGCATGATGTCACCTATGTGGTGAACAGACACTCCCTAGTACTAAAGTGAGTATGTCTCGGCTAGGGTAAGAAAATCTTTTTTTTCTTCTTAATTTGCAGAATCATGCAGACATTTGTTACACAACAGTGGAAGAACAGCAAAGAGAAATCTAACTGTACGCACAATAAGAAGGTGTCTGACAAAAAGGTGAAATCCCCTCTGCACATCTTTTCTACATTGCGCAGGTAATAGCAAGGAAAATAAGCTGTTAACACTATATCCTGTTCAAAATCCACAGCAGACTTCACAAGGTGAAATGTTGACTTTTCTCCACAGAGAAGTGCTCTATTTATATCTTACCTCATGGGTTTCCAATCCTTGCCTTGGATGACATCAAAAGTGAACTAGGCACTACTGCAGCTTCTAAGACTATTTGAAGGCAGAACATTTCAGTGCCCTGCTCTCTGAAACAGCCATGTTTAATCTAGAATTAGAAATAATTATTTTTATATTATTTAATATACTGTATTAGTATCTTTATAGCTTGGTAGCATTTGACTGTTACTTAAATAGCAAGAATATAAGTAATATATGCAAAAAATACAACATATATAATATATATATTAAAAAAATTTGTGGTTGTCTAGCTGTTCTTTCCACAGCTGTGTGTATTTTTAATTTTTAAAACTAGAATGGTTATTAATGAAAGACTTGATTTTTAGAGCTGCTAAGCACCCACCCCTCTCCAGTGTTTGAGTACATTAATGTTCAACACTTCTGAAATGCAGGCACAGAATTTCAAAGAACAAAGGCATTAAAAACATAAGAAATAATTTGTGAATACTTGATTTGATTTAATTATGACTTCTGCCAGTTACTCATACTTGTAAGTGTATGTAAAATCAGGCTCTAATTTTACCTCTTTCAGGAGCGTGACCATTTACTCTGGCATGTTTTCCTGCTTATGAAGGGCTGACAGATCACGCCTTCTATGAATTTGAATTGAATGCTTTTTTGAACATTCCTTCTTTTTGATGAATTTTGCCATTCTAAATTCTGTGTATAAAAAAGAGAGGGAGTACAGCAATCCCTCACATTGAAGAATGGAGGAATGTCAAAGATGTCAAAAGATTATTTGTCTTTTAAAAGGTAGAAGAGGAAGGCAGTGTTTTAAGTAGAAAGCTTACCCGTTCCCTACAATGCCACACACCATTGCCTAGTGCAGGCTGTAACCTGGGGTTTGGTTTTAAGCAGAAAGTGCATACAAAAGGCAGCCCAGTCTTTCTTCTCTTGACTGGCTGGTGCTGCAGTGCCTGTCCAACAACGGCTCAGCCCAAAGATGGGGACACTCTCTCTCTATAGAGCTACCTACCTCCTCTTCCTACCTCCTGTCTGCAAGAGGGTGGTAGTGAGCCAACTGCAAAAGTGAGTCAGCAACCTCCACATGCATCTTCTACTGTCACCACTTGCTAACAGGGTGAGGAAACCTGCCAACCTCTCCCTTTGGGGTTTCACTTCTTTTCTATTCAATCCAAGCCCTAAAAGTACTCCAAAGATCAGGATTGCTTATAAAGCATAGAAAAATGATTCAGCATACCTGTTATGTGTTCTTGCTTTGCAAGGACAGGCGAATGTAAAACTTATAGAAATGTGACAGTTCATGTGAATGTTGTTTCATAAAAACATTTTGTTATTTACTTTCTGCATTCATAATTTAGGTCCCTCACATTCTCATTTCTAATGTTACAGAGCTAGAATTTGTCTAAAAGGAAAAGGAAAGAAGGGCATCAAATTGTCTTCCACAAAGTGCCTAGATTATTATGAGGTTTTAAAATATAATGTTCATTTCAGCTGAATTAAATTTGATTTACTACCTGCAAGTTTCACTGCTCATTTTATCTTCTGTTGGATCTGGACATAGAATTTGTTATGCTGTGTCCAGAAGACAATAACTTTAATGGGATCATGCCACGATCATTGCATAGGATAAATAGATTTTGATAAGGAAAATGTGTTATGATCTCGTGTGAAATATGTGGGTTTCATTTCAGAGATCATTTCCTGAACAAATAGTTTTGTTTAGAGACATAGAGACCTTTACAAAGAGGTGTAAGGAAACAGCTCTAACTTCTGCTTAAGCAGTCAGTCATCTTTTTGATCGATGAGCTTGCATGTAAATAGGAGTAAGATGTCTATTTGGTATTGGAAAATTAGTCCTACCTACAATTGCTCATTTTTTTAATGTTGGGCTGTGTTCATCACTAGTGATGTACATAAAAACAGGTGACACAAAAGTTTTTACTTATGTATGGTCTTGTTTGATTTGCAGAAGATTTTGATTACTCTCCAACTTTGTCTTCTTTATTTTTAAGGTCGCCAAGTTATCCTCCACCTGGGTGTGGTAAAAACAAGTCAAAACTGAAGTCAGAACAGGATGGCATCTCCAAAACTCACAAGCTACTCAGAAGGACTTGCTCTAGCACAGTGAAGACGGAGGATATGTGTGCCACAAAATCTCACAGAACCTTTGGCCGCTCGCTGTCCAGTGACCCTAGGGCTGAACAGACAATGGCTATTAAATCGCACAAACTGTTGAACCGTTCTTGCCCTGCAGCTGTTAAGCAGGAGGAGTGCATCACTTTAAAGCCCCATAAGCTGTTAAGCAGGTCATGTTCTGGGGACCCTCGATGTGAGCACAACAGCACCTTGAAGCCCCACAAACTTTTAAGCAGGTCCTACTCTAGTAATCTTAGAATGGAGGAATTGGATGGATTTAAGAATCACAAGTTGCTCAGCAAGACTTATTCCAATGCCCCTAAATCATCCAAAATGGAACCTTTCAAGGAGTCCACCATAGCAGAGAGCAGGAGGCTCTCTCTTACCTCAGGGCTTATTGGTATCTTAACACCATCTTCATCATCACCTTCACAAGCTGCTGTGCGTAATACTTTTTTTTTCTGCTCATTTTCCTCCTGTTATTTTGCAAATGTTCCATCATGCTTGTTATGCAAAGGCATTAATACTTAGGACACATGTAGTGCATATATTGGATATATTGAATATATTGGAAGACAAGAGCAGTGGAGTCAGCTTTTTAAGGAGGATTCAAACAACTGTGCATGCACATATATTTAAGTTACAAAGCCAGAATTTGCTTAGCTTAAAACAGAGATTTTACATGTCATGTTGAATACAGCTCAATGTACCTACTCGCCATGGGAAAAGCTCAATCATCCACTCCCTTCCCTGCCTCCTTTCTTGCTGCGTGAAGAAGGGAGAGTATGAGCTGCTGTGCTGCAAAATTGGCTTGGTCACACAGGTCTTTTCTCATTTCACTGTTTGCTTTGTGGGGGAAGCAACTGTCCCTGGGTTTGTTCAGGTGCCAAGACACCTCTCCTTCTGGTCTTTGCATCTGTGATAATCATCTTAGTGGAAGGAATGCCATTATGATTCAGCTCACCTCTTGCACATTTGTGCTTTGTGAAAGGTTTAACCTTCAAACACTCTGGTGGCAGCTGGACGTTGGGGAAGGAATTAGGTCTACACTGGCCCCCTTTCTTTCCCCAGAGACGTGATTGACTGAGAAAACAAAGGGTAGCACATATTTGTAAATTTAAGAAAGACTGCTCAAAATTAATTCTTCTGCTTCTGCCTCTTAAAATAGAGGAAAGAATGGGTCTGTTTGCACTTTTTCAAGGCATCTGTCTGTTTTCTGTGTTAGATCTGGGGAGAGACACTGAGGAGACAGTTCTCTCCACTTCCTTAGCCTGGTGGTACCTTGATGTTCTTTGCAAGAAAAAGCTCATTCTTGCTTGAAATGCCATACATATATTCAAAATAGAGCATTCTGAATAATGAAATTACATTGAGTGTGCTAAGTCTCGTGGTTAGTTTAATAAGCTGTAAACTATACTCATCAGATCTAAAAGCAGTGATAGCTATCATAAAATCATTTATATACATGCTGTGTAGTTGATTCCTGTAATGTACACAGCACTGTTAGTTTAAGGTAAGCCAACAAAATTTTCACTTGTCACAGTTTAGAGATGCATTTTTTTCTGAATCAGCAGAGGATGTCTTAACATAGCAAGACTTTTCACTCCTGTAGTTAGTAGGAAAGGTCCCATTGATTTTGATAAGATAATGAAGAGTTGACTTAGTGGTTTCATTACTGATGTTATCAGCAGGTATGGAAGAAATGCAAACCCTGCTTGGCAGTCTATAAAAGCTACCAGTAATTTATTGCTAGAATGCATTTACTTTGAGGGAGAATCATCACATACATCGTCAGGTGCAGTTTGACTGATGTTAGTGGAAGGGCATCAGCAGGGTATTTCACATTTTACGTTCAGGCACCAGATACATGGATAGCCTGAGTGCCTAACTGCAATTTGAAGTCAGTGGAATGTGAAAGCGATGACTCGGGACCCTAACTTCTCTTCAGTTCTCAGCTACAGTATTTCAATCTCATATATGAATACAATTAGGAGGATTGTTTCCCAGGAGAGAAGAGAGAAAAGTTTCCCAATTAAGTAGTTAGAGAAGTGAAAGGAAATAAGCCTATAAACAAAATAATAAAAAAAAGCTGTACATGGAACTGGTCTGACTTGTATTCAAAACAAGGTTTGATTGAGATAGATGTCAGCTTAGAGGGAATTTTGTACCTTAGTGTCTCCTCTAGCAGTTCCTTCGAATTTGTTGCTGTGTGTTGAAAGAAAAAGGCAGAAGGAATTTGAGTGGTATCTGAGCACAGAGATCTGTTAGTGTGGTGCTTACAGAAATGAGATGTTAGTAAATACAAAAGAAAAAGATCTTCAGCCATTCTCAGAGTTACATTCATCTTTCCAGCCTAAGCAGATAGCCCATATTTGAATAGGCAATACACAGTTAAAATTTAATTGAAGTTACCAAATGCCAGTTTATTAGAATGGAGTGAAAGCACCATTTTTTTTTTTTCCATTTGAGATTAAAGTTTTGGGGATGTTGAGATACAAAACCTCATCAGAATTAAGAACTAAAAAGAAATGCTAAAAATCTACCCCACACCCAGCAAACTGTAAAAGGATTAATAATTTGTAATGGCTGGTTTATGCAAGTGAGGGATATTTTTAGATGCAAATATTGTTTAATTAACATATTTGCATGCAAAAAATGCAAATGTTTTACCATTTCCTTATAATTAGTCCACCAACACTGAAGTTGCCTCAACTCTTTCCTTGCAGCAAAACTATGGTGCAAAATGCATTCCGGTACGAGACCGTGGCTTTCTTGTGCAGGTAGGATATCTTATCTTACCCATTTATGAAACACCGTGGAGCATGAGGTGACTCTTAATTATTTTTAAGCAGATGTTATTCTCATTTTCATTGTTCTCAGACTATTGAATTTGCTGAGCAGCGGATACCAGTATTGAATGAATACTGTGTAGTTTGTGATGAACCTCATGTGTTCCAGAATGGCCCTATGCTGAGGGTAAGTGGTATGCTTGTTGGGATAAACAATGCATTTTATAATGTCTTAAATAGCAGTGGACCATACCAACCTGTTACAAAACTATTGAATTATTTCAGATGCATTTAATCCTAATATCCTCTTAAGGTGCAAAAATGTAATGCATATTAACTAGATTTTGCTGTAAATTTGAAAAAATGTATTGCAAGCGAGATGGAAATCAGGCTTGTATAATATCATAGAAACATAAAGCAGAGCTGTAATTCACTGAACACTATTGTGCTACAGTAGTCACAACCAGGTAAGATAGAGAAGGTGCACTAGAGTGCTTTCCAGGTCCTCTAGCATTCTGAAAAAGCTTAGGGTCACCTGAGTCCTTGAGCTCATAACAAACCATGGCCAGGGTATTCAGATACACTAGTGTTAATGCCACAAGTCTGTGAAGTTCTTGTGACAGTCTTTTTCTCATGGGCTGCTAAGATGAGCCATTTTCCATAATGTGGTAAAAAAGGTAGTAGAAGGAGATGCTCTATGAAGTGTCTTATACGGGAGTGACGTAGTCCAGGGGCACTGTTGTGGTTCAATACGCCTGAAGTCTAGCCACTTAGGCAGCTCTTCCTTCCTTTCGTAGGAATTCTGCATGCTGAACATTGTACGCTCTCATGCTGTTGGTGAATGCATACAGTGAAAAAGAGTAAGATTGGTCATGAGAGACACTCTGCTTGGAGTCACTGAATCAGTGTAGCTTTGTGAAAGAGTATTAAGGAGGAAGAAAATTCTTACCTTTAGGATTGATCTTGCAGTTTATAATTCTTCTTGTTTCACCTGTCCTGAATCCTGTGGAAACCTGAGTAACCTTAAAAGCTTAAAGCCATGGAAAATAATGCCAGTGTGTGAATGGAATGGTCTGACACCTGCCAATTTCTCCACAGTGTGGCGAGCAACTACACATAAGCTGAAGCAGACATCACCTATGATAGTTCCATGGAACTAAATTCAGGAAGGTTATTGCTTACATGATAGCAAAAGTCACCTCAGCATCATCCCCCATGACACTCTGGCACCATGGTCAGGCATTCTGACTGTAGGCAGGGTATGCAAATGGGCTGCTAATAGGATTTGTGAAAGCATCTACATATTCAGTTAACACCATTTCAAGTCATGGTTAAACCACTTTTGAAACCAAACCCTGATTAGAAGCCTGTAGAAAAGGCATCAGTTCCTTGTTGTTCATCTTTGAATGCGCTGCTATGCATATTACCTGTGACATCATAAGGCAAAGTTAGTAATGCTTGGATAGTGAGTAAAATTTGGATAATGCAATAATTTAAAGTATCGGGTTTTATCTGTTGTCCCTAGGACAAAGCAAACAGTAGGATTTATTCCTGTTCACATGATGAACTATTAAAAGAAATCAGAATGGAAAGTCATCTGCTCTAAATAAAAAAAATCTTACATCTTGCTTTCCCACCTTAAGAGATTAAAACCCCTCAGAATTACTTTTCTCTGTCTCTAGCTTAAAGAGGGGTCATTTTAGCTGTTTGAGAGCTTGTCAGCACTTCAAAATAGAGGAGAATGCAAACATGTTTGCCACTAAACATATCAGTGCCTTTGCAAGCATCATAAACTAGCAAGCTTTGCAAAAATGAAAGGGTGTCATTATATAACCCAGGGAAGAAGGGAGATAGAGGGAAGAAGTCTAGCATGCTCTGTGTATGCTTGAATGATTCAATAAGCAATATAGAGCCATTAATGAGTTTGCAGTTCTGTAGAAGGTGAGAAAGAATCTCAGTTTGAATCGAGCAGGAACTTGCCACAGGGTCTTAAGGAAATTTATGCTTCACTCTACTGAGGGCTCTGGCAGAGGCAGCCTAAAGCAGTCAATTGTAGGATTTTTTTACATGCTTCAGCTGCACATGCACATACACACATACATATATATATAATGTATATAAAGAGAATAAAGAATGACCCAAGAGAAAGAGAACACTTTATGTTTAATACTGCTGCAACAGCAGATCTCAGAAATACAGTACTTTAAGCAGAATGTGGTGGGCTTTCATTTAAGGCAAGGCTACATGCAATCTAGCCTTATGTCACTTAATAGATCCCATATGCAGTATCCCTAGCCTTCATAAAGAGCTTTAGAGTGCTCATACTTTTGCTACCACAGTAACTTCCCCAGGTTTCATAATGATCAGAACCTTGCTACAGTCTGCTTATATTTTTAGATTCTGTGTCTAGATCCCATTTTCTACAGATGTCCATATCTCAAAGGCATTACTTAGATAGGCTCTGTCTGTAGCTGGTTGTATCACAGGAGATGCCACAGACTAAATAGTTCTGAATAGTTCACCAGTCTTTTCCTTTAAAGAAGAGTTTCTCCACACAGATGCACACAGGGTCATGTTTGGGTATCTGCATCCTTAATGATGAGTTTCCTTTCTCCCTTTTGGACCTTTTTTTCAATGACAATGAAGGCATATGAATTTATAAAAGCATAGCAAAGTTACTGCTTGAGACGTTATTTTAAAATGTATTTACGCTTGATTTTCTGGTATTTAATGTAGTTTTACAGAATTGCAAAGAACCCCGTAAGGAATTTTATTGTGTAATCCTCCAGTATGTAAGCCTGAAACCTTTAGTGTAGTTTAATTAATTGTCTTGAAATGCAGTTTAAAAATCTCAACAGTTGCCATCACAAAATAATTACATTATTTTAACACTGTAAACTGTCATTTTGGAGGTGTACTTTTTTGTGCTGGATATTAATGACTTGCATAAGTCAGATGTCTCATGCTCAGGACAGCTGAAGATACCAAGTGAAGCTGAGAGATAAAGTTTTTCCTTTCTGCAGATTTGCTCTACGGGCTATGTTTTTATCATAGTTATAAAGTATCTTTAAGTCAGTCTTTCTTGGCACAAGCTTTCTTCTCAGTACTCTGTTTCTTTTTCTGAGACCTTTTTTCTGGAGGGTGTTCTGTTTTTAGTATCTATTTCAATTTACTTTACTTTCTTAAAATCTTGACATTTTCTTTCCCATAAGATAAAGGCAACTTGATGACAACAAGATGTGTCTTTTTGCATAGCTTAATTTAGACACTAGATCCAGATGGCAGACATACCATCATATGGAAGATGTCTGCTGCAGAACAGCTGCATAACACAATTGCATATGTTTGGCTTTATGCTCTTACAGTGGACACCTGTCTTGCTTCAGAGCCCATGGTACTAATCCAATCACGCAAATGTTCCTTCCTGGTTCAGGGAACCTGTTGTACACAACTATCTTTGGATGTTGTTAGGCTATCTTAGTCACTTATTGAGGATAAATGAAGAGGCTGCCTTAATGATTTACTGAGGATGAATAAGGACAAAATTCTTAGATTTCTCTTGGGAATTTCTTTACAGAGCAAAGTATGGATCTTTCAGAACAACCAGTTTTCTTTTGAGCTTCAGAAGTTCCCTGAAGTACAGAAGACCAGAATTACAGATACAGTCCTTTGTGTACTCCACAAGTGTGTGTATAGATAAAAAACACGTTATGTAGATGGGGTAACTTCAAAACACTCACAAACCTAATGCTTTCACGAGGAACTGCAGCTGTATTACTGTGAAGGGGAAGGACAAAGGTTCTCTGGAAAGCAAAGAGTCTTAGAAGAATACTATAAAGCATCATGAAGCTGTAGCACTCTTCTTTATAAAGGTCCATGGTCCATTGCTTCATTCCATCTCCTTTTTTAAAATAACCACAACAGTGAAGTAGGCAGTGCTTTCCTGTACTTGTTCACGTCTTTACCATATGAGATGAGGGTGAATGTAATTTCTCATCATAGCATGTTTCTTTAGTATTTGTGTCAAGAGCACAGTGAGATCTAATGATTATTTACAGTGCACCCAAAGTTATAAAAGCTAAATTGGCTATTTAGAGATACGCACTTACACAGACTGCCACCAAAACCTGCAAATTCCCTAAAATCACGGCATGGCATGATTTGCAGTCTTTCTGCAAAGCACAGGGAAAATTCAGTGAATAAATGGATCCTAAGAAGAAAAAGTATTATTTAACCTCTTGTATAACATAAACCATACTATTTTGTGTGGTTATTCCTAACACCGATCTGAATCCTGCATATTTCACTCTTCCTAGAAGGATTAAGAAACAGCTTTGAAATCATTAGCGAGGGTTGGGATTGCAACCTCTACATCCAAACAGCTCCCTTACCTCATGTAAAGAATTACAGTGCATCATCTTGCAAGTCAACCTGTGCTGCGCAGCTCTCAGGAGCTCTGTCATCAGTCTCTTCTGAAGCAGCTCTTTGCTCAGCTTTGAAAAACAGTGGGAAGTACAAGGTCAGACACAGGTTTTGTGCTGAGGAGAGACAGAGAAGGCAGACCTGATAAACCTACTGAAAACAATAAGAGTCTGCTCATTTGAATTGTTAGCCTTGTGTTACTGTCTTTGAATTTGTTCTCAACAGAGAAGTTATTTAGATGAGTGAGAAAGGGACTATTACTTGTTTGTAATTAATGGCTAGATTTGAATTGTTTCAAAAACATTTCAAAATGCTTTTTTTCTGACATTTTCAAATGGTATATCATTCACGTATGTGTTGTCAAAATAGTTAAATAGATTGTCCTGATTTCTGTCAAACTACCATATTAGACTAAATATTAGAAGTAAACTTAGGAAATTTTAACGACTTCCACAAAACCCATTCTGAAGTACTGAGATACTCTCCCATGGGGCAGGTGTCTCTAGTGAGAAGCCTCTGAAACTGGAGCTTGTTTCAAGCACTGCTTTTCAATGGCTTTTCAAAATCTCAGAGGACGGAGACTCCACAACCTCTCTGGGCAACCTGTTTCAGTGCTTGGTAAAGCTTTAGAGAAAGCTAATTTTAGCTTTATCTAAAACTTCAGATAAAGTTTAGATAAAGCTAGTCCTGTATGAGAGAATAAACACACAATAACTGACCTCCAAAGGTACTTTTCAACCATGTGATTTGGTTCATCTAGCTAAAACATGTGTTTTCCAAAGCAGATATAATAATGTAGTAAAGAAATGTCAGCATTATTTGCTTCTATGTTAGAAGGCTATTAATGGTTTTTTTTAATGTCATATGAAAATCTTCCTGTTACTCTAGAGCTGATAATAATATTCTAGGGAAGGACTAAGTTGCATTTTAATAATGCAATAGTTTTTAATAGTTTTGCTGCTATAATAGTACAGAGATATTTTGGTTTAGGAATTCAGCATGTATTTTTATTACAGACACTTAAATATAATGAAATCATGAGTCATTAACAAAAGTGGTTATTATATTTAAGGATCTGATTAAAAGAAGTATAATAAAAATATATTATCATGTTTTATCATATTCAAAGACTGGAGGAAAGCAAACATAACTCCTCTCTCAAGAAGGGCAAGATGGGGAGGACTCACAGAACTACAGGCTGGTCACCCTCACCTCCATCTCTGGGAAGGTGATGGAGCAGCTAAGCTTGGAAACCATTTCCAGGCACATTAAGGACAGTAAAATCAGCAGGAGTAGCCAGCATGCCTTCACCAATGGGAAGTCATGCTTGACCAACTTGATAAACTTCTATGATGAAGTGACTGGTCTGGCAGATGAGGGGGAAGCAGTGGATATTGTCTACCTGGATTTCAGGAAGGCCTTTGACACTGCCTCTCATAAGATCATTGTAGATAAGCTGTTGATGCATGGGCTCGATGGGGAGATCGTGAGGCAGACTGAAAACTGGCTGGATGGCCAGGCCCAGAGTGTGATGATCAGTGGCACAAAGTCTAGTCGGAGGCCCTGTAACTAGTGGTGTGCCCCGGGGATCAATACTGTCCCATCCTGTTTATATCTTCATTAATCATCTGGATGACCTTGTCAGGGTGGAGAAATGGGCTGCCAGGAGTCTCATGCAGTTCTGCAAGGAGAAGTGCAAAGTCCTGCATCTAGGGAG
>JANZLQ010000079.1:65638207-65661504 GCA_026212715.1 Elanus axillaris | reverse complement strand
GTATGGTTGTACCTGTTGTGGTTTAAACCCAGCCATCAACTAGACACCACCCAGCCACTCCATCCCTCCCCCCCCCCCCCAGTGGAATGGGGCAGAAAATCAGGAAAAGATGTAAAACTCGTGGGTTGAGACAAGAATGGTTTAATAGAACAGAAAAGAAGAAAGTAATAATGATATTGATAACACTAATAAAATGACAACAGTAACAATAAAAGGATTAGAATGTACAAATGGTGCACAAATTGCTCAGCACCCGCCCGATCGATGCCCAGTTAGTCCATGAGCAGCTATCTCCACCCCCACCCCACCCAGTTTATATCCTGGGCATGAGTCCCATGGTATGGAATGCCCCTTTGGCCAGTTTGGGTCAGCTGCCCTGGCTGTGTCCCCTCCCCACTTCTTGTGCCCTTCTTGCTGGTTGGGCGTGAGAGGCTGAAAAAATCCTTGACTTTAGACTAAATACTACTTAGCATCAACTGAAAACATCAGTGTGTTATCAACATTCTTCTCCTACTGAACTCAAAACGCAGCACTGTACCAGCTCCTAGGAAGACACTTAACTCTATCCCAGCTGAAACCAGGACAGTGACCTCATTGTTTAGCTAAATACTCATCAGAACACATATCTCAGCTTAATAAGGCCATGTGGTTCCTAGATGAAGTTTAAGAAAATAAGAAAGAGGACTTACTATTTATTGAAGGTTCTGATTTTTAATTAAAACCAACCAACCTTCACTTTTTCTTCTTTTTTTTTTTTTTTCATAATTAAGACAGGAGTTTTCCTGTCATGGCAGATGCTTTACAGATGGACAAAGCTCCTATTTTTCTTCTCATATAACCAAATGCCACCAATATATTTGTTAAGATATGAATAATTATGCTAATGTAAAGAGTAGGCAGGTGCAGGAGCAAAATATCTTAATACCATTTATGCGGAAAACTATATAAAATCCAAATCACTACTTTTATAGCATTTTAAACACTTTTGTTTGAGATTGCTGAATAAAACCTGCTGTAGGCAAAAAAATAAAATTGTTCTTGCTACTCTAAGAGGAATATTTTCAGTGGAAGCAGTGGTTTAAGTCCCTTCTCCAGCACTAATAAACCAGTAACATAAAAACAATGGGAAGTTTGCTCCTTTGTGGAGGTTGGGAATGGAAGCTGCAGTTTCATTTGCACAGAAAGGACAGATGCAGCCAAGCAGTGGGCACTTTGGCTGGAAGGATAGCATGGGTTGGCTACCTGGAATCTCTTCCTTGGCACAAGAGGGTATTGAATTACTACCTCGAGAGAGGAGATTGCCCAAGAAGGTTTTTTTTCCCTCCTACCCTTGGAATCATTTTGCATATCCTTTTGTCAGTTAGTAAATCACATTGCATGGATTGAGTGGATTTATTTTCTAATTTTCTTATCATTCAGCATCTGCATCACATATTATATGTGATGATTACCAAACTTTCCTTC
Source organism: Elanus axillaris (assembly GCA_026212715.1). Classification (NCBI taxonomy): domain Eukaryota; kingdom Metazoa; phylum Chordata; class Aves; order Accipitriformes; family Accipitridae; genus Elanus; species Elanus axillaris. The sequence goes on along the minus strand of JANZLQ010000079.1, from coordinate 65,660,040 downwards.
CCAGTTAATTGTTGCTCCAAGCAACATTCATTTAAGCCAAAGATTCTATAAATTTAGGAACATTGTGCCATTAGCATTCGCTGAAATTTTACTGATAATTTTTTAGAATTACTTTATCAGTGCCAAGAGCTATGCAAGGGTGGAATTCTAGCTGTGATTTACAATATGTAATAAACCATTCCCTAACAACAGAAATGAAAGAGCACTTCTATTTATAGCACAGTATAGAGTATGTAGGTCCTATCAAGAATGTGATTTGCAGGAGCCAATGATCTGAGGCATTTGCTTTCTTGTGCTAATTAGCTCAGACCAAATTTTGTCTTTAACTATAGCCCTCAGCAGTGGCAAAGGAATATCCTCTAGGTCACTTTTGATTATTTGTGGTTTTCCCAGCAAACAGTAATACTGTCTTGATACTGCTTGCCTTTTCTTCTGATTAATTGCCATGTTCCTTGGACCAGTTCTGGTATGTTCTGATGAGTGGGGAACAGGAGCTGACCCCTTTTTACTGGCAGCTAGTAACACTGAGCAATTATGTGTTAGGCATTTGGATTCAAGTTTAGAGAGTTTGCACAAGTTAAGAATTAGGAAGAAATCAGCATGCTTTCTGTTTATACTATCAATAATAAATTCAGGAGAATTTGTAAAATTAGAATGCAATAAATAAATGAATTCCTAATGTAATAAGAGAGAATGTAATAAGGGAGAAAGTCTGTTTCCTTTGAGAAAAAAAGAAATCTTAGAAACTGAGGAGCCTGATGCCTTAGGGAAAGCTCAGCACACTGTGTGACTGAGCTGCTTTGAGACAGCAGAAGATATATCTCATTGATCAATTCAGATTGACATATTAGTCATGTCCTGTTTTCTGTTCTAACCTGAGAGAACACAGAAACTCAATTAGATACTTTTATCCTGCTTTGATATCAGGATGACTTGATGACTTTTGGGGAATTTCTGCTACAGTTTCTTGCAGCCTTCAGATTTGTAAAGCTAGTAGGAGAAAATTGAAGCAAAATTCTGTGATGAAGTCAGTGTTCCTTTTTTGGTCACAACCACCATTTGCTGAAGCTCAGTGGTCTGTGTGGATGTAGAAGATATCCCTGTAAAGCAACCCTTCTCCTTCACTTGCTGTTATAAAGTCTCTGGAGAAAACGATGAGTACTGGGCTTCGCTATATAGAAGTAACACTGATTTTGATCCCTGAGTATCTTTTCAAGATGGTGAAAAAAGGAAATAAATGACAATTCTTAAGTCTTTCTAGGAGCGTATTCCTTCACTAAAAACTGACTCCTACTTAGTTATTTTTCAGCATAGAATTACCAGACAGTCAGTTGGTCAGCTGACTTGTTGGTTAAAATGATGCTTGCTTGTTTATGTGATTTCTTTTTTTTACATTCTGACATTATTTGTTCATTTTACATTATATATTCTGATAATGTGTGTAGTCAATCCCTAGAAAATGAACAGCTAGGGATTTCACATTTTAACAAACATATTATCTATATTGGCTGCTGAAATATATGAACTTTTTAGAAGCCTTTGTAATACAAAACAAATAAAAGATGAATAAAATTAGCTTATAATAATTCATTCATGCTTTGTGAATTATGCTACTTGAGGTTTGAGATTATTTTGTTTTCCTTTAATTACATACTGACAAACTTTTTAACAGCATTAGTTAACATCTCTCCTTCAGTTTTAATACTCTTTTGTTTCTTTCAGATTCTTTCCTTGCTTTTTACCATTTTATGAACATTAACTCTGCTATGTCAAAATTGACATTTGAGAACAGTAATACTGTGTTCTTCTGTAGCCTCTTCCTTCCTGAATTTAAACTGCATTTTGAACTAACTGAACATTACAGTTGTAGTCCGTGATATAACTAAGGACCATATACTGGAAGTCACCCAAGGAAGCAGTGGTAATGAGAGAATTTTCAAAGCCGTCTTAAAATTCCAATGGACGAAACAGTGCAATGCATTGGGGATAAATAATCATGATCAGCCACTTCAGTAAACAGTCCTATCTATCCATCATACACTACCAAAAAATTTCAGTGTTTCAGGTTCATTAAAATGTATGTTGTTTGGTTGTTGCTTTCCTTACAATTTAGTCTGTGAAACCTAAGGAAGACTCAGTGCCGCATTCTTTTGGTCACATTGCACAAGTGGTACGAAGGAAAATTTTTCAGAGAATGCAATAACCGAAGTGTTCTTTTGCAACACTGTGGGCTAAAACACTCCCTGTTTACTGTATGCTAGTATGATTGTATTTAGAAATAAGTTTCACATTGAGACATATGTGAACCCTTATGTCAACCTCATGCCAGCAATGGTGAGCCGTATGATAAACAGTCATCTCACTCTGCCATTCAAATAACAAAGAACAAAATGAGTAGGAATCTATAGAAGTTCTGTAGCAGTTCAGCATTTTGGCAGATATGGTTTCCAGTGTTCTTGTGATACATTTTTCCTGTATTTTTATGAGGTCTGCATATTTTACATAGCATTTGTTCTTTCATTCTAATTATGTGGCAAGTTTATTCACCCATTTGATCCTCCTTACTGTATGCATCTTTTAAAATAACTTGTCTGTATTTTACACCTTTGGTTTACTTTTCCTTTCCTTGAGATTTGAAAAAGCAGAACTGATCCCAGGGTATGTTCCAGATAATCAGTTAGGTCATTTAGCAAATTTCCCACATCAATTTCTGTATGGATATTATTTCTGTGTGATATCACCTCAAAAATATTTTTCCTTCCAATTCATTTAGTGTCATATGTTGGTAGGGAACAATTTTTTAATCAGTAAGGATCTCCAAAATCTATGAAAGAATGCTGATTTTTTTTTTTCTACTTATGGTGATATTCTTTCATGTGGGATGGTATTTTTAATAAAGGTTCTGTAGGAACTAAAGAGAGACTAAGATTTTTTGTTTTATCTCAGCCAAACCTAGGAAATAAGAGGGCTGAGAACTAAGCCATTCTTAATGTTAATTATACTTATGCCTCAGATTCTTTAAGGGTGGGAAAGAAAAATGCTACATATTGCTGGGTTTGCTACTGTGTAATTCTAAATGTGGATTACACATACCAAACTATAGAATATGTTGGGTTAGTCAAAGTTATTAGAGAGCATATTAGGCTTTACTTAGCTTTTCTCTAAATAATAATCTTTACGTGTAGCAGAAATATTCAAAATGCGACTCAAGTTATATCCACTCTGAATAGATTTTGTGTAATTATCATTTGCTGAAGTAACCCTGAACAGCATAGATTATACTGTGCAGAGTGGGGACTCAGTGCTGGTATCTTCTGGGAGAGATAGAGAGTTTATTGTCATGTGTTATGCTGTATGTTACTTGCTTTTCTCTATTCAAAGTGTGAAGCTTCCACTGAATTGCATAGGATTTATTTCTTTGAGATTCTAGATAAAAGCACCAACTTTAAAACAAGCTCATGACTGGCACTGAGATGTAAGAAACACCCAGCCTTTGTCCACTACTGCTAATGTTCTTAAATAAAGAGTGCAATTATAGTTACTTTATAATGCTAAACCATTTCATAATAAGAAAAACAAGCAAACAAACCAAAATTATAATTCCTGCCATCTCATGTTTCCTCTCTTTTGTTGGTACTTGCTCTTTTAGTGCCCTCCTGCCTTGAGTTCTTAAAATTTCTGTTTAATGATCTTATTTATAGAATCCCCACTCTGGCAATATGAAAACAGGTTTTAGGGATAAATTCTTTTTAAAGAGTATGTGTTCATTTAAATATGTAACCAGATGTTATTGGTATGCTTTCTTAGGTAGCAGCCCTTTTTTTGCTTCAGCCACTGGGGTTACTCTATTTCCCATCTCACATTTACTCAGTTCTATCAACTATTCACATTTTACAGCCATTACTGCAACTTCTTCCCATGCTAAGTTTCTTGTCATAAGGCCTTGCTACAATCAGAATAAAAATTATTATTAATGTATTAAAATTCTACTAATATAACTATTGCAGTAACTATTAATATATTTTTTTACTATCTGTTCAGCATGCTTAAACTGAAATTGCAAGAAATAAGTCCAGCTACAAGCTGTCATCTGTACTAGCACTCATACAGATTAAATTCCTTCCTTCTTGTTCTGTTCACCAGCTGTATAGAGGGTAGTGACCAGCTGTGGTCCTTTTCCACACAGCAGGTGTAGCTAGGAACAAGAAGACATGTCTCCACTAACTGATGCTCTTGCTAGTCTTCCTTTCTTACACTGAAGTAGTCAAGTTTGTTAAAGCTGATATCACTTAAATATTAATTTAAAAAAAACAAAACAACAATAAAAAAACCAAAGAACCCCCCCCCCCCCCAAACCAATGCAGGAAAGGTAGGCATTAGAACCTCTGGGTGATGCACCTTTCCCTTGGATCCTCTCCTTGCTGTCCTTCATAGCCCTGTTTCAAAGCAAATGCACCAATGCATCTCTTTGCAGGCACCTGGTAACCATTCTGACGCCTGCCGCAGAAGAAAGCACTGATGTGAAGGAAAGTGCACCTGTGTACACCATGGACAGATTTGAATTAGATACAGTTTTTTCCCTTTTGGCGGGGAGGGGGGAAACTCATCTTTTCCATAAACATTTAAATGAGCATGGAAGAGGTGCAAAATTTCATCAGCCTGGGTAAAAGAAATGCAATTTGCAGCATTTAGCAAAAACCTCATTAAAGAGAATTCATAAAAGGTTAACTTCTAAATTCATTTCAATTCATGAACAGAAGTGAAGAGTCTTTTTTTTAATCCCCTTACTGCAGCATAGGTACTTGCTGGAGGAATTTTTGTCCAGATGTTACATGATGTCCTGGAGTAAAGCAAGCTTTGGATCATTTTCTCTTCCCAGGTTGGTCTAGTTTTATGGTTTTAGGAACAGCTTGAATATGTTTTGTAAAAGTGCAATAGTACCTGAAAAGCTGTATCATCATGATTTAGAGGTTTTTAAAAAATCCCTGTTGTTAATTTATCATAAAACATCATAACATTTTAATGTGCAGTTTCAATGTTATGTTGGTTTTCATGAAACTTTTCTTGTCCTTTTAGGAGAGGTTTACAGATCTTATAAGAGAATGGAGGCAGCTGGCCTGAGCCTGTCAATATTACTTTCAGAGACTGAGGACAATTAAAATAATATTTCTTTTCAGTTGTACAGTGAGTACAGAACTTAGGATTTTCAATTTAAAATACAAAGACCGATTAAAGATGAAATGCTGTTTGAATGTCAGTTGGAAGATATCTTGTATAACAACAAAAAAAAAAAAGGTGTTTTTTGGATAAAATTTGCCTTACTGAAGTTAAAATCCAACAAAACCATATGCCATGACTTTAAAGCAAAACACTATTTGGTTAGAGGTTTTAATCTTGGTGATGCTGGGTACCTTCTCAGAGGTGCTGAACTCCTTCAGTCATGTAGAGTGTTTTAAGGACTACTGCAGGCTCAGGGAAGAGTGGCTGGAAAGCTGCCTGGTGGGAAAGGACCTGGTGGTGTTGGTTGGAAGCAGCTGAACATGAGCCAGCAGTGCGCCCAGGTGGCCAAGAAGGCCAACGGCATCCTGGCCTGTATCAGCAATAGTGTGGCCAGTGGAAGCAGGGAGGTGATTGTTCCCCTGTACTGGGCACTGGTGAGGCCGCACCTCGAGTTCTGGGTTCAGTTTCGGGCCCCTCACTACAGGGAAGACACCGAGTTGCTGGAGCGTGTCCAGAGAAGGGCAACCAAGTTGTTGAGGGGCCTGGAGCACGAGTCTGATGAGGAGCGGCTGAGGGAACTGGGGCTGTTTAGCCTGGAGAAAAGGAGGCTGAGGGGGGACCTGATCGCTCTCTGCAACTACCTGAGAGGGGGCTGTAGTGGAGTGGGGGCTGGTCTCTTCTCTCAAGTGATAGAACAAGAGGAAATGGCCTCAAGTTGCACCAGGGGAGGTTTAGATTGGATATTAGTGTATGGGGTCTGGCTGAGACGAAGTTCATTCTCCCCAAGGCAGCCCTCACAGTGTTCTGCACTGGTAGCTGGAAAGGTGTTGATAACACGCCAGTGTTTTGGCTACTGCTGAGCAGTGCCGGCACAGCATCAAGGCTCTCTCCAACATTCACCCCCACCTCACTGACAGGCTGGGGGTGAGCAAGATCTTGGGAGGGGACACAGCCAGGACAGCTGACCCAAAAATGACCAAGGGGATATTCTATACCATATGACATCAGCTCAGCTATAAAAGCCAAGTAAAGGGAGATGGAAGGGGGGGCATTCGTTATCTTACCTTTGATTTCCAGAGCAACCACTACGAGTACTGAAGCCCTGGTTCCCAGGAAGTGGCCAGACATCGCCTGTTGAGGGGAAGTAGAGAATAAAAACTTTTATTGTCCTTTGCTTTTGCTTTATTAAACTGTCCTTATCTCAACCCATGAGCCTTTTGTTATATTTTCTCTCCCCTGTCCAGCTGCAGAGGGGGAGTGATAGAGTGGCTTTGATGAACACTTGACATCCAGCCAGGATCAACCCACCACAATTAGAAAAAATTTCTTCACCAAAAGGGTTGTCGAGCCTTGGAACAGGCTGCCCAGGGAAGTGGTTGAGTCACCATCCCTGGAGGTATTTGAAAGATGTGTAAATGGGGTGCTCAGGTGCCAGAGTGGGAGCCAGTCCCGGTCCAGGTCCGGAGTACTGACTGATCTCAATGGGAGTATGATCATTCTCCCTTTATTGCTCAAACAGGGTGCTTATATACCTTAAGCAATTAGTCACAAGCTGTCCACGTGCCTCTAGCTTTACTACGATTGGTTATCATAACATGTTCACATGCACAAGCTAACTATACAGTTGGCTGCTAGCTCCTGTCCACACTCCCTATCACAGGTTCTTAGATCATCCTCTTGTCATGTACTCCGCTTCTCCTGCCAACAAACATCTGGTTTCAAGCAGTTCTTGTCTCTTCTGTGAAGCTTGTTTCAGTGTTCAAGGTCTTTCAAGGGTGTTAGTAATTCTTTCATGCCATCCATCTAAAATACACTCCTAACAATCACCAATCTCCATCTGGATGCTGAGCTGTTGACCACTACCCTCTGGATGCAACCACCCAACCAGTTCCTCATACACTGAATAGGCCACCTATCAAATCCATATTTCTCAAATTTAGAGAGAAGGATGTTCTGGGGAACCACATCAAAGGCCTTACAGAAGTCCAGATAGATAACATCTGTAGCTCTTCCCCTGTCCACTGATGTACCCACTCCATCAGAGAAGGCCACTAGATTGGTCAGGCGGGACTTGCCCTTGGTTAAACCATGCTGGCTGTCTCCAGTCACCTCCCTGTCCTCCCATGTGCCTTAGCATGGCTTCTCGGAGGACCTGTTCCATGATCTTCCCACACACAGAGATGGGGCTGACAGGTTGGTAGTTACCAGGGTCTTCCTTTCTACACTTTGTAAAAATGAGTGCAATGTTTCCTTTTTCCTAGTCACCAGGGACTTCACCTTACTGCCACAACCTTTCAGATGTGATGGAGAGTGGCTTGGCAACTACGTCAGCCAATTTCCTCAGGACTCTGGGATGCATTATGTCAGGTCCTGTAGACTTCTGTATGTTCAGGTTCCTCAGGTGGTCTGGAACCTGACCTTCCCTTACAGTGGCAGGGACTTTGGTCCCCCAGTCCCCATCTTGAGGTCCATCCACTCGATAGATGTGGTAAGAGAGGTTGGCAGTGAAGACTGAGGTAAAAAAGTTGTTGAGTACCTCAGCCTTCTCCTCATCCACTGTTAACAGCTTGCTAGTCTTGTTCATCAGGGGGGTATGCTTTCTTTAGCCCTCTTTTTCTGGCTGACATACCTATAGAAGCCCTTATTCTATGCATCCTTTGCTAAGTTCAGCTCCATCCATGCCTTGCTGACCCCATCCCAACACAATCGGGCAGCATCCCTATACTCTTCCCAGGACACCTGTCCCTGCTTCCACTGCTGCTGGATTTCCTTCTTGCCCTTTAGTTTGACCAGCAGGTCTCGACTCAGTCATGCCAGTGTCCTGTCTTCCTTCATTGATTTCTTACACCTGGGGATTGAGAGCTCTTTAGGTCTATGGAAAGCATCCTTAAAGATCTGCCAGCTCTGTTCTGCTCCCTTGTCCCTGAGGGCAGTGTCCCAAGGGGTTCTGTTGACTAACTCCTTGAATAGCTGGAATTTCACTTTCCTAAAATTAGGGGAAAATTAGGTACAAACTTAATTGTTACTTTACTTGTACATTGTACATTAAGTACAAACAAGTAGCTCTCTTCTAAATACAGCTGACATGAGAGGTGGTCCTGGTTAGCTCTCACTCTGTGTTTTATGTAGGTATCACTCCTGCAGCTATCTGTGGAACTTATTCTAGATCTCTAGAGTACCACTACATCTACAGAGCTTTGCTGTAGAGTACAGAAGTGATTACAACCTTAACAGTGCTTAAGGGAGTTAGATAAGAGGTTTTGTCGATTGCCCCATTGGACGTAGGTGACTAAATTTTGCTAAGTTTCACTCTAGTGATAGCATTGCACCCAGCTCACTACACCTGATCTATTTGAGTTCCCATTCCTGTTTGCAGAAAGAATTCAGCAGTTCTAGTGTTTGATTTGTTAGAGCTATTTTTGACATCATTTTACGATTGTGTGAATCACAACATAGACTATCAGCACAGTGGTTATTTTCTCCCATTGATTATAAAGAGAGCCTATGCTGTCTAGTAAGGTAGGTGTTCACATTCTGAATCTCTGCATTTTGTCAGGTGAGTATTCCTCCAAATCATTTTGTGTAGTGAAGAAGCCTAAGTATAGGTTCCCATTATTAGAAATCACATCCTGTTTTTTTTCCTGCTGTGCTTTTGGCTAGTTTCCTAAGGTATACATCCTTACTTTGTCACTCCCAGTATTCTGATGGCTCCTCCTTAATAATAAGTATTGTACTTTCTAAAACTTTCAAGCCCAAACTCACCTTGCCTTATTTTAGTCACATAGTCAAAATGCCTGAAAATTAAATGCCTGATGTGTTGATAGTTCAGACTCGCTGTAGAGACTCTCTGGAGAGAGAGAGGCACTGTCTGAGAGACAGATGTCGTAAGAGGGAATTGTCATCAGCAAGTGTCATCTTGTCCTTCTTGAAAGTATTTCAATCCTCACTTACATACTTCAGTGCCTACTGTTAAGGAGGAGTTCAGGTGCAGCTATAAGGACATTACTAGATCCACAGCACTTCCTATTACCAAGGAACACCTACATAAGTTTGTATTATAAAGTTTGTATTAGACTTACCTCCCAGTTCAAGTTGCTCTGTGTTCCAGCAGCTCAAAACAATGATCTCAGGGGGAACTGGGGGTTTAACTAAGTCTAATCTATGCACATTTCCCCCCATGTCAAGAGCAATATGCAGGTATCACGGTGAGAAACAGTATAGGACTCAATAGCTGGTTTAAAGGAGGGCTTTGAATTGGTGTTCTAGGAAGAACTGTACTAATTTTAAGACAAAGTCCCATCATGCAAATCATAAAGCAAGACAACTTTGAGTCACTGTATTAAGAAATCTGGGGAGTCAAACAACTCTTCCCTAGTAGTGTTTTGCAACTGGAGTCTAAGAAGTGCTTCTGAGAAGCAGGGTGTATGAACTCAGGCTCAATTTCATGGTAACACATTTACACAGTTGCAGGCCTGTTGCCTAACCTGGCTGTGTGTGCAGACTCCTGGTCTCCTTTGCAAATGCTAATGCAGATGCCCTATTTTAAAACATTCATCACACTTACAGGTATCATTAAGTGGAAAGTAATCAGACCACCATGGAGGAAGGGATCATTATTTAAGTAACTTCATTTTTCAATATATGTAGGGTATTTAGTAACTGGAACTAACAGAATATTTTTAAACTGATGGAGAAAATTGTCCATTCATGCTAAAGGAGCAGAGGAGGAGAATGGCAATAGTATGACTCACCGCAGCGCAGTTCCTTTTCCCTTTCATCATGATTCTTATTTTCATTCTGCTTCTTTAAAGGACCATCATTTTTTTTTCCTCCAAATGATCAGATACAATGGCAGATACATAAAAACTTCTAGAACATCTTGAGCTGTGCGATGAGATCTGATCCGTATGGAGTTGTGGGAGGAACCAGGGATGCCTACTAAGTACAACTCATCTTAGCTTTTCCTTTCTTTCATGGAAAAAGTCTGTTTTCACACAGGAATGCTCTTGGGATGCACAGAAAAAACGGAGAAATGAGCTAATTTGCAGCTATATTTTTCTGTAGCAACTTTGGATTTCATTATGAGCTGGATTTAGGTTTCACAGCTGCCAGAAAGCTGCATTCTTTCTAGTTTGTGATTGCTATATTCTATTTTTAACCTCTGAATTACAAATTTTGAAACTTACACAGAAATTAGTTGCTAACTTGTAAATGTGCTTATGTGCACATACATGATTACCTGCCATGCATGATCTTGTAGTGAAATCTAGGAAATCATAGATAATTCAAAGCCATGTTGTAATTTTGTACTACAGGATGGAAGGAAGAGAATCTCCTAGTGTGAGCCATGCAAATGACTGTTAAATCACTGCACTGTTCTGGCTTTAGCAAAAGTAATGTTTACAAGTGTTTCTATGATTACAGTCTTCAGGAGAAGAGCAGGCAGTGGTACAGATTCACAAACCATTCCTCATTCTTGAGCAACATTTTTCACTTGAATCTACTGTACAGAGATACACAGATCCAGCATGACCTCATTTCCCTAGAGAATTAATTTAATCCAGGAATTAGCACATATGCACAAGAGAAAGCAGGACTGCAAACAATGTATTTGACATGATAGTACATCTAGGGCCAGATACTGGTCCTACTTTGCACCGGGAATAATGTAGCAGGGCTGAACCTGAAGCATGTTGAGGTCAATGGAAATAATTCAGTCCTGAACTATGTCCTGTGGATAACACAATTAGGGTAGTATAGGTAACAGTGAAATATGGTATTCCTGCAATGTGTAGAAATAGCAGACTGGAAGATACAGGATGAAAGTACATATATTGGATAAGTATTTTTCTTTATCCCTAGGTGGTTGATCTGTTAGTATCCATGTGTCGGTCTGCATTAGAGTCACCTAGGAAAGTTGTCATTTTTGAGCCATATCCTTCTGTAGTTGATCCTAATGATCCTCAGATGCTGGCCTTTAACCCCAGGGTAAGTAGCTACATCATAGCTTGGTTTTAATCATGCATGCAATTTCAAAGCAAAGCCATCTTCTGGAGGAGTCTCGTTTACTGTAAGAGTAATATATACAGCTCCAGAAGATAGCACAAGCATGTGACTATTTTCAGAACTTTGTAGCTTTTTTAACTGTCTCTGAGAAGTTATTTGACTATGAACTCTAAGTAGCTTTCAAAGTTATGTTGAAGCTAAGAAATTCTTTTAGGGTACAGATTCTACATGCAAAGTTTTATATTCTTAGTGTCTTTCTCTCAGCGTGCACACTAGACACAAAGAAAAAGATGGCCTTTGGGAAGGGTAGAACATGTAACCGGGGGATTTCCAGTCCATCTTTTTATTCTTAAAGTGGCTATTGCTGCCATCTCATTTTTTCTTTGCAAACAATTTTGTCCTTAAATGTAATTTTATCAGATGTTGACATAATAGTCCAAGTTTTGTATAAGCATCACTTCTGAAGTAAAGAATTGTGTTTGCACTGCTTGCTCCTCAGGCTGCAAATATTGCTTCTCAGGGAGGCCCTTGAGAAGCTGTGAACTATTACACCTCACTTGAGCCATCCCCAAGGGCATAAATGAGAACTTTGGATGTCCTGCTTTGGGATGCATTTCACTTTTTCTGAACAAAGGCCAATTAGCAGTGGTTCTTCCTCAGGAAGGGGCGAGCGTGTTCTGTAGCATGTGGGAAGCAAGACTTGCCAGGAGGTGCTTGGAAGGGGCTGATGAGGAGACAGCTAGTCTGGTGGCTGGGCAAGGCTGGAGGGAGTTTGAAGCAGACAAGGGAATAGGAAAGAGGGTTACACCAGAATAGGAATGGAGAGAGCCCCTGGGCTGGCAGGGCCTGCACCACCTCCTCCCAGCTTCTCGACAGCATGGACGAGGTGAAAGCCCATGGGCAAAAGTTGGCAAGACCCAAAGATGGGGAACAGTGGAGCTCCTGGAGGAGACATGACAGGTGGAGCTGGTGAAGCACGAGTTACGCTCGACTACTTAGAAAAGGTGGAGCCGTCTGATAGTGATTCCCGAGCAGAAAGTAGGCAAGGATCAGGGTGAGGCGGAGGGACAACTGAAGGACCTCTGATGTTTTACAGAGCTGTTAGCAAAGTAAACACATCTGTTTATTTAGCATTTTATTTAGAATCTGTTTGGTCACTGCATTATTTAACTTAATAGCATGTTGTCCAAATAACTGTCAGAACGTGTGTTTAGTTACAAATACTTGTTTAAAAAGTGAGCTAATTTTTTGAGTGTCTTAGAGATTCCAATGAAATTCAAAATAAAATCATCATGATAATACTGGAGGGGGGAGGAATTTTCCTGGACTATGAATGAGAAAGTCTATGTGTGAGGTAGAAGGAAGCTATTGGTTAGAAATGTTTGAAAGGATTGGTTTGCTGAACATTCGTCCTAGCTTTGGTTTTATACATACTTTGTGTATAAACCTGAATCCTGTTTTTTTGTAGAGCCACAGACTAATATTCTTTTAATTTGCTTATTTTATGCTATATCAGAAGAAGAATTATGACCGAGTTATGAAAGCATTGGACAGTATCACTTCTATTAGAGAAATGACACAGGTGAGTTCAGAAATCTTTACCTAACTTAATTGCTATTTCTAGAACTAGGAAAATGTTACATTGCTTTCCTAAGATGTGTGGGGAAGTCAACAGTATCGTCTTTTCCTATAGACCTGTAATAATATTAACATGTGTATTAAAAATAACAAACCTAAAGTATCCATAATGTCAGTCAAATAAGGGTGATGAAGTAGAACTCAGATCTTTTGGAGTTTAAATAAGAGATAATAACAGCAGAATGGGGCATTGTAATGAGATAGTCACCAATTGCTGCATTTCTGGAAATGTCAATGCCAAACTGAGTCTTTTATTTCCAAAGCAAAATAAATTGATTTTGTGACACTGTTCTGAATGATAGCTTTATTCCTATTATAGCAAAACACTTTATCGGCTAAGTATGGTTGGGGACTTGGAAGGTGGGTCCTCTCAGGTATACTACCATATGATTTCTCAATATTCACAGCAGGACAGAAGCTGGTAGCCATACTTAGGTTTATTGTTACATTTCCTTTCCCAAACAGCCCAGCTGATTATAACTGATTATTGAAATCTCTCCCATGTACCTTGCTTCTCCAACTGCTATATAAATGTTAACTTCACAACAGTTTATAGATTTTACTCTATTATGTATTTGTAAAGTACTTTGGGATTCTGGAATGAAGTATGAGGTGTATAGAGAGGACTAAAATACATTGAAATTAAAATTAACATATTTTTGTTACTTAATGTAACATCTTGTAAAAAATTTCAAAAATCATGTATTTCTGTTGCCTAATATAATGTCTTTTAAAAAGAAGAATAACCACCATTTTGCTTTTTCAAATGTTAAAGTAATTCTTGGACTGAAGAGCTTTAAAGGGATGCTTTGCATTTGATTGGAATCAAGAAAGGTTTTGAAAGGAAAGGTTTTCAAAGGAATTATAAGCTGATACAGTATTCTACTTTACCAGATTATACCATGAAACAGTTAAAAAAATGGAGTGGATTATCTTGGTGTATTTTGAGATACTTAATTTTGTGAAGTTCCAGTCCAATATCTTAGTCCAAGAGCTGAACATATATAGATGTCTTCTGCTGTTCTCCCTGAGATCACCAACATTTACTATAATATACTCATTTTGATGCTAATTATATGCTTAATATTTTTCTCCAGGGAAAATAATTGCTATATTAATTCTTCTTGTTGTCAAAACACATTTATAACTGTACAATGCTAAATGTCAGTAAAACTGTGATTTAAGCCTAATAACGAGTCCCATGTATTCATTTTAATAGATGAAATTATGGGCAATGTAACATATAAAATTTAACCTTATGATTTCAACTAGAAATAAAGAACATAATTACTCTTTTCTAGGCACCTTACTTGGAAATAAAGAAGCAAATGGATAAACAAGACCCGCTTGCACATCCTCTTCTACAATGGTATAAAATTGACTCACATGAGATGAGAATTATTGAAGTACCAAGTTTAATGAATAATCACTTCACCAGTATACTTTGGTATAAGCTTACACTAAGAATTAATGTCAGGGTTGACATTTGCAACTTTAGGTATTTCTGCACTCTTTCTGGATGTCATCTGGGTCCTCTGAAAACACTGGAAAGACTCCAGCTTATTTGTACAGCCTCTGATCTAATTTTCTAGTCAAGATTTGATCTACTTCCATCTGATAGGTTTAAAGGCCTGCAGCTGGGACCTTTGTGGTGGCCATCCATAACAATTTTAAGAAAAGTTCTGTTTGGTTACCATGTCTAACACATCTAACTGTTTCTTATTTTAGGGTTATTTCTAGTAATAGATCACATATTGTGAAGCTACCAGTGAACAGGGTAAGTGTCTGTAGGTTCTTTATTATTTTCTCATTTCTCATGGCTTGTATTAACATTTTAGGTGGGAGTCTCCTAGCCAAACATAGATGTCTACATTCAAACTAATCACATGGACTCCATTAATAGACAAGGGAGAGAAATAGGCAGTTTCAGGTCATGACTCATAGAATCATGCTGTGAATACCTAAAATAGGTCAAAGGAATAATGCTTGTAAAAAGCCTGTTTGAGGTGAGTAGCTTAAATACAAGTGTCTACCTTGTCGTCATCTGAGATAAGATATAAGAATAACTTCACTATTTGTTTTGTTAACACATAGAACATTAGATACAGAATTGTACAAAAAGCAGTACACCAAATATGATGTACCAGGAGATGCACATATGAGTACACCTTAAAAAGAGTATAGCTCTTCAATTTTAGAGGGATGGTGGTGAGATTCATTTCTGAGTATGTGTGCCTCTGATGAAGGGCATAATAATCTGCAACCTTTCAAATCCAGACCTTAATTCCAGGCCAGCTCTGATCAGAATACCATGATGAAATTGTTCAATTTAATTACTTTACTAGAAACATGTTGGGCTGAAATCTGTTTCAGAAACTTCCATATATTTCGTAAACCAGAAGACATTTTTACTATTTGATTTCAGGTAAAAACTATGGTAATGAGACCAATTTCAATTTAGTTCGTGTCATTATTTAGATGCAGTCATGTATTGTGCAAAACAGCATGGTATCTTAAGAACTACCATTATAGAAATACAATGCTTTTGTGTTAATCAACTTCTCACTTGTGCACTGTTATATTTTACAGCAACTAAAGTTTATGCACACTCCCCACCAGTTCCTACTTCTCAGCAGTCCACCAGCCAAAGAATCCAATTTTCGAGCTGCTAAAAATCTCTACGGAAGTACATTTGCATTTCAGTAAGTACATATATGCATATTAATCAAAGGTTGTCAAAATGCCATGCTATTTTTTTGTTCTTGCCATTTGAGGTTTAACAGCTGGGAATTTATTGTTTTAAAGGATTACTGATTTCATTTTGCATTTTACACTGTGGAATTTAACGCCTTCTTTTTCATTTTTTCAGTGGTTCACACATTGAAAATTGGCATTCCATCCTGAGGAACGGCTTAGTTGTTGCTTCCAATACGAGGCTGCAGGTAAACAGTAGACTAAATAGCTTGAAACTGTGCGTGGTTGATTGCATACTAGCTTAGGCAAGTTTTCAGGAGGTGTGGTTCTGGTAGTCATGTAGGTGGAAAAAAGGGATGATTGCAAATACCCTCTCATTTCCTGGAAAAGGTACTTTTCTGATGCAATTAAAATAAATAATGCATCTGCTGAAATAGCTAGAAAATCCTATTGCTGGAATCAGTGTTTCAGTTTTACATTGCAGAGCAGCACCTCCAGGAGGCTTAGCTCGGTACTGCTTAAAAGCAGTATTGGGATTAAAATTTAGAGCTACATAAACTATCTCAATGTTATAGGATCCAAGAGCATACTAGATTTACAGGAACTGGGTTTACAGCATCTTGTCTTCTCTTCTGGTTTCCATGAGAATGGAAATACGAGTGTACTGGCCAGGAGGGAACTATTGCAAACTTCAGTTCATTTTCTCAGACTAAATTGTCAGGAGACCACTGTTGCAGAGCAAAGTAGGCAGTATCAGAGGGACTGGGAAGCTGTAACTCAGAGTATTTTAGCATGAGGGTTTTGACAGCTCTTCTCTACAGCTGAGTCCATGATACCTTGGAGGGGGATCCCAGGGTGCCCACTAAGGACACTGAAAAAAAGTAAAAGGAAATTGCTGCTATTCCTCTTAGTGTTTTGGGTGTTTTTATTAGTATCTTTGGAAGATAATTCCCCAAGAAAGCAGGATTTACACACCAAAATTCACCAAAGTAAACCTCTTTGTTTATGCTTCTTTTTTTGTTGAGGGTTGAGATACTGGGAATAGGAGGAACCAGTAAAGCCCTGTTTTATATAAGTCATCATTTTTAGATCTCTCACACACCTAAGGCATATCCTGGGCCCAGTTCATCCTACTTACGCCAGTACCAGCCAGTCAGGAACAATACCTACTCACCAAGGATCCTTTACAACATTGTAGCATCTGGAGGAGTGAAAGTGTGTTTGCATATTCCTATGAGAGTTCTGGCACATTGCAGAGACAATGTAAATATCACTGGGTCAGAGGAAAGAGATAAGGATGATCATGACTCTTAAGCCCACTAGTCATAACATCTATCTAGGTAGGAGATACTCTGGGTTCTCATTTGTACTCCAACAACTACTTGGTGTGTTTTCTTTAAAGGCTTTTCCACATAAAGCAGTCAGTCCCTGGAGGAGAAGTCAAACCCCATACTTCCCCCTTTCCAGACAAGAAAATGACTGCAGGGCTAATAAAAAGTGCTCACTTTTGTTGCTTAGCCCAAGCTTCATGACATGGAACAGTGATGTTGGTGAGGAAGAGTCTTCCTTTTCCTCTCTTCTTTCCAGACAGCTAGTAGCTTTGTGGCTATAGCACAGTCCTGCAGTGATGGGATAAGCATGTCTGAACTGGCTCAAGCAAAAGTTGATTGAATCTATTCTTCCAGTACTTAGACTGAACTAGTGACTAAATTTTTCTGTAGCATATGACCAGTGTCATCACCATCTTTTCATTTTTTACCTTAAAGAAAACAAAAGCAGTTGTTGCTGCTGTTGATTCATAGGCTGGCTTAGGCTGTGCTTTCTGACAAGGTTTTGATGTGAGACACATGCTGAGCTTGCTCAGCCTTATTAAAACTGAGGTGTATTTGGCCATGTACAGAAGCACCCTCTGTAGGCATCCTCCATGGTAATGTTAGATTTAAAAACAGAAAATGCAGTTTTATGTATACATCTGATGTAAAATTATGTTCAGGCATTTTCACATGGTTTTCAGAACGTTCAGTATCTTAGTTGTCTATTTGCGGCATGATTTTTTAAAGACTTCTTTGAACATCATTTATTACCAGGCATTAAATCAGTGCAGTGAGGCAGATGCTTATCTACATTACAACCTGTTCCTATCATTATTTTGTCCAGGTAACAAAATTAATATTAAATAATCACTCTGCTCTTTTTCAGCTCCATGGTGCAATGTTTGGAAGTGGAATCTACCTTAGTCCATTGTCAAGCATATCATTTGGTTACTCAGGTGATATTTATAAATCACTCTAAAGTTGGAAAAATATAGGGGGGTATCTTAGTCTACTGCTTTTCTTACCAGCTTCATGGTTTACAACACTGTATTAAATTTTATCTTTGTTGACCAAGTTTTAATTTATTCAAAAAAGTTAAAATATAAATTCCATTTTTAAATGCCTGTCCTCATTTTACAAGATATTAAGTATCTTGAAACTGTGCTTGATTTTGTGATTTTTTGTCAGTATCTGCCTAAGCCCATCTAACATTATCTGTGGATTCATGGGCTTTTATGACCTGATCTGACAAAACAAATATTCATCAATAGACATGTTCAACTGTGTATATTTAAGCATATTCCGAGGTATTGCCATGTCAGGATTATGCAGAAGGTACAGGACAGTGTGTTCATGTTAGCATGGGAAGGGGAGGGAGCATAATTTGTTCCACTAGTAAATCCAAAAGTGATTCATGCAGAGTTTTCCATAAAAGAATTAAATCATAAATGGAAGTATAATAAGAACAAGATACACTACTGTTTACTGAATTTCAATATCAATAATCTCTAAATGCACTTTTAGCTTTTCAGAGATGATACAAGTGTGGAAGCTTTTTAGGACTCACTAAAAGTGCAGGTTGAAGTATCATCATCTGACAAAATGCCCTTTTTGCACAACACTGCTTTGTGAGCTTTAATGTGGTTTTTCTCATCTCTCTACCTTTCTTGGTCCCTTCCATCCAGTCTCCTCCAGAGAGGAGGCATGTGTTCCTTTAAATATGTAATATTTGATGCCAGTAAAAACCACAGTCCTATGTTCCCTGTTCCTTCAGAGTTAAACTTCCGATAATTTACTCTGCGTTTGCAAACTGCCAAGAAAGATGGGATACTAGAAAGGCAAGGAAGCCTGTAGTATAATACAGTACACGAATTTTATAAAAACCAACATAAGGAATATAAAAGATATCTAACGCACAAATGTAGGTGTTTAGATTTCTGAGATGGAAATTGGATCCAATGTGGCTGACAAGTAATTTAATACTTTTATGTGTAGATAAATTAATTAACCAAGGTAGACTTTAAAACTATAAATAAATTAACTACTATTCAACTACTTTGAATAAGTCTAAATAAAATGTTAAAGATTAATATCTAAAGTTCTTTCTCTTGTCATTTTGCTATCCCACCCACAGTAAATCAGAACGTGTTACTTCAGCCTGAGTACGGTCAGTTAGACTCAAGACATGCTGACATGCAACTCTGTTAAGCAGTCACCTAAAAGCATTCTTGAGCTGGATTCAGTGGCATTCAAGATCATGTTTATCTGCTTTTGCACTTAATGCTAACTTGACTTTCCTAAGGTCTTTGCAATACGTGCACATGTACTGGTAATTTCCAAGATTAAATTGAGGTTTCTATGACAAAGTTAACTCATTTTTTGCGTGTCTTGCACAGGACTGTGATTCCCACTGTGCTACCAGTTTCATTCTCCATACTTTGCTGATTATGGTATTTATGCCTATCTTACAGGGTATCTTACATGTTTTTAATATTCCTAGGGATGAACAAGAAGCAGCAGAAGGTGTCAGCTAAAGATGAACCAGCTTCAGGCAGTAAGGGCAGTAATACATCACAGGTACAGTACATCACCCAACTCGGGAAGATTTATGGGTTTATGCTTGGGAACCTCATATCTGAAGAGGAGGTAATATTCCCTTTGTGAAAACTAACAGTTTTATTTTACTAAACAAAAGCACCAACTTCAGAAACAGCAAACATCAAATACAGCCCAACTGCTTTTAGTAACAATTTATGGAGTATACTGCAGGTCTTGTGCCCTTCTTTGCCAAGTAGAAGAGTTTAGGAAGAGAATGAAAATTAAATACAGATTGCATTATGACCCTTAGCAAGCCCTGGCTTTCTGATTTCTAGACTTGCAGAAGAAGGATGCAGAAGGAATTGAGTGGTTATTGCTGGAAAATGAGTAGTGTTTCATTTATCGCAAGTCAGTTTTTCTCTTTCATGTTTTTTACATATTAAATCATTACAATTCTGCTTTATCTAAAGCAAACTCATAGCATTTATGTGTAGGGCTAAATTTTCAGAAAGAAATCTCACATCTGTCTCCATTGTTAACACATAGAAGCTACAGAATAATCTGGCTTTGGAGAGAGGTTTGTATGTAACAGCAGAAGCCCTTGGAAATGGGAAGGCCAGTAAAATACCAGGGTAGTGGCCAAAGAATTGGTGATCAAATTCACCTTCTCTTTCCTGCTATCAATTTGTGTATCAGTAACATTCTGATAGTATTAGAACTATTCATTCTGTAATAATTAGGAACTTTTTTTCTGGGTAAAGAAGTTCAAATCTCTCCTATAATAATCCAAACAAATAATAGAAATGTTTTTAGAAATTCTATTACATTTAGAAATACAATAGAATTGTTTTAGAAAGACTGCCTCTACCTTTTTTTATTAATAAACCACTGAAAATAGCAGCCCTCTCCATTGTTAGTTTTTCACTCAGTTTGTCTTACTGCACTAATTAAGTTTTCTCATGTTTTTACATCTCAGTCACAGAAGAAGGGACAACAGTCACAATTTTTGCAAAGCCGTAACTTAAAATGCATAGCCTTATGTGAAGGTAAGCTGAAAGCCCTTGAAAAACTGCTTTAGTCATGGACACAGTGTTACTGGATGCAAATCAGTGAGACCTGTAGTTCCAGGGTTGGTTGGTTTTAGGTAGGAGACTCCTGGTAGGCGTATGGGTACTTGCTTAATAGCTGAACTTTATATTTCAGTTCAGAATGTTTCCCTCTTCAAACAAAACCTGTAACATATGCTGAATTTTCATCAAATAATTACATGCACATAGCAGCTGATCATCTGGTCTGTCTTTCAAATATGATCATATTCCTAAGCCGTCAGGATAAACAAGTTGTGGCCTTTATTTGAAACACTGACTTCTTGCAAGCTCTTAACAAATGCATTAAATACCTAGAAGTCAGAAAAAAACAGCTCTTCTGTTGAATTTCCAAATAATTTTTCACCGTTCAGGCAAATACATTGTTCATCTGGTAACCTGTCTGTTCTCTCTGTCTGCTTCAGAAATGTGGAGTTAAAATCCAGTGCATATGAGTACAGTTATTCTTGAAAGACTTGGCCATTCTTTTAATAACTAAGGAAACCTCAGCAGGTTTTGAGAACAAAGAATTATGAAATTTGAATAAGAATTGTACCAGTAATTGGTAATGTCTCCTTGGCCAAACAGCAAGAAATTATATTAAACTCAGTTTTCCCTTCATTTGGAGCATCAGTTTATTTTTTGAAGTAAAAATTAAGATAGACGGTGGAAAAGATGTTATTTCAAGCTGGAAGCTTTAAGCTATATATGCTACTTTTTAATACATGTATTTTTGAGAATGTTCAAGTGAAGTATTTAATATCATTAAGGAGATATCAGTCAACGTGAAAATGCAATTTGACCTAGACAGAAAAATAAATAAATTTAGTTCTAAAAGTTTTAGAAGAAGATACTAAATGAATCTAGGGTTTACTAGAATTAACTTGGCCTTTAATGCCTGCAGTTTCTAAATAAAAATTACATCTTTCATAGGGACTTTTTATCTATGTCGTTCTTTCCTCACGCTTATTGATGGATTATCAATTTTATGAGGATGAATTTTAAATATTTGATTAAACATATTTTACAGCATTCATATTTACTTCATTTTTCTGTGAAAAGTGTTTAAGGTAGTTGGTTAATACAGATTATAAATAAAATTAATTGCAAGAGAGAAATTATAGTTAAAAATTACAATTCATGGAAGAAATTACATAAAAATTCAATATACATTTATTCATGGTAATGTTAGAACGGAATAGGCTAGACTCTTTCAGTTGGAAGGGACCTACAACGATCATCTTGTCCAAGCACCTGACCATTTGAGGGCTGACCAAAAGCTAAAGCATGTTATTAAGGGCAATGTCCAAATGCCTCTTAAACACTGACAGGCTTGGGA
>JANZLQ010000079.1:65613436-65637879 GCA_026212715.1 Elanus axillaris | reverse complement strand
TCACATCTTTCTTAAATTGTGGGGCCCAGAACTGCGCAGAGCACTCAAGGTGAGGCCCCCACCAACGCTGAATACAGAGGATAATCACCTCTTTTGATGGGCTGGTGATACTGTCTTTGATGGACCCCAGGGTGGGGTTTGCCCTCTGGGCTGCCAGGGCACACTCCTGACTCACATCAAGCCTGCTGTCACCCAGCCCCACCAGATCCCTTTCTGTAGGGCTGTTCTCCAGCTACCTCTCCCCCAATTTATACTTGTGCCCACCATTACTCCATCCTAGGTGCAGACTCCATCCTTTGGACTTGTTAAATTTCATGGCATTAATGATCGTTCAGTGCTCCATCTACCTAAATCCTTCTGCAAGGCCTCTTGTCCTTCAAGAGAATCAACAGCACCTCCCAGTTTGGTATTATCAGCGAACTTGCTAATGGTGCATTCAACTCTTGCACCCAGGTCACTAAGAAATATAATGAACAGCACTGGCCCTAGAATTGCATCCTGAGGAACACCACTGGTGACCAGTCACCAGTCAGATGTAGTCCCATTAACTACAACACTTTGAGCTCTGCCCTTCAGCCAGTTCTTCACCCAGCACACTGTGAACCTTCTCATCCCGCAGGTGGACAAATTGTCCAGAAAGATGCTTTTTAAATGCATTTATAGAAATCTTTTCAAATACAGATCCATGGTGTGGCTTCTACCTAGCAATAAAAAGATTTCCTTCCTGTGTTGTCATCCTGCTGGTAAACAACCTATCATCAAATACATTGTTATTTCCTAAACATTGAGCAAGTTTTGGCAAGCTTTGTGATTCCCTTGAGTCATAATTGCTATGCTTAATTTTTTAAAATATTTGGTAGTATTGCAAATCCCAAATCTGTTGTTTCTCAGTTTCAGGCTTTGTCTTTTACGTCTTATTTTTGGCTCAGCCATCATCAAACACAAAATATCTCTGTTCCAAAGGCTGATTAGTTGACTCAGATGCTCCTTAACAGCCCTGTGGCCATTTAAAATTAGTTTTTAATAAATACACTTTTTCATTTTTCATTCCAATTAACAACTGTCTTCCATACATCAGTTATCTGTGTTTTCTGGAAAATATATTTTGGAAACAAGAATTGAGTTCATCTCCCTGTTTGTACTAGCAGCCAACTCGGAGTCTACACCACACCACAGATGAGCAGTGTAAAACTACACATTCTTAGAAGGCTATTTAAAGTGTAAAAAAACCCCACATCTTTTAAAGCAGTATTTTCCAGGCATGTTTTCATCACTATGAAATTTATTCTTTCCCTGATAGTGATAACCTCATCCGATCTGCACAAACATGGAGAGATATGGGTAGTTCCCAATACAGACCACGTGTGTACAAGATTTTTCTTTGTGTGAGTACAAAGCTTCTTCTAACATTCAACTTCTGTTCGTCCTAGAGCTTCTTCCCCCTGTTCCCTCTAATAGTTTTAGTTGAAGCAGATAAGAGATGTTTCTTCCCAATACTTTTCAGTATCACTTCATTTTTTATCTTTCTCTGTACTTACTTTTCTTAGGAAATGTATGGATAAGCTAGTGACAAAGGTTTAGTAGCAGTTTTATTATAGAATAAATTAATTGAGAGTTACTGAACTTTCCCTCCCTATAGCATTACCTCATGTTACACTAAGTCTATCCATGTATCTTAAAATACCATTTCTATCTGTCTGTATGTTTTAAAGCAGAGGAATTTATTAAAGGCTTCCTGACTATGATGTGAGCATTTCCTCTCTCACCTGTGACTTGTCTCCTTTGGGTCCTAATGGCGTTTTCAGTCTCAGGGTCTCAATGACAATGGCAGCCTTACCCTTCGCTCTAGAGTTTAGGATCTGCATATAATGGTGAAGTGCAGCAGAGCATTTTAGTAGAAACATGTTAACATATGGAATAAGCACTCTTGATTATTGAATGAAACAGAGTTTTGGATGTTTTTAGGTAGGTTAATAAAACACTAATTTGATTTAATTTCTGTATTTTTTTTTAGTTATGAAGATGGTCAAGTGGGTGATACAAGTATAAATACACAGGAACCAAGCATTCATAAAGAGATTCTTCGAGTCATTGGCAATCAAACTGCTACTGGTTAAAAGGACCACTCTTATTTAATTGATGTGATTTGGAAGCCTTCCTCAGTCTCAAAGCTGGATTTTGAACTGAAGAAGATGCAAAAAACTAATTTATTATTATTATTCTAAGCAAATTAACCCTTTGAATACTTACTGTTTTCTTACTTAGTATTTCTTATCTCATGAAAATACCTGAGATGGTATGAATTAGCAACTGTAGGGGTGCAAAGTCTATTAATATACTACAACTAATAACAATTAAACAGGCATTTGGCTTGCTGACAATAAACAGACTTTAAAAAAGGAGTTTTGTGCTGATATTTTTATATTAAAATTCAATTGGAGGTTTTAGTACTGTATACTGGTATTTTAAATTTAGAATGACTGAATTATAAGTGAGAGAGAAGATTTTATAGCGGAGCACCTGTAGTATGCAGGATACTTTGCAATAAGTAAAATATTCTCATATTTAAACACAATAAAAGGTTGTCTGGAACATGTCAAATTAAAGAGATTGGTTACCTGCAGATTCATATTATTTTACACAAATACAGCTAGGATTTAGAGTCAAAGGTCAAAACAACAATACGGTTTTTATTTAATGAGTGAAACAAAAAGTAATGAATGTGATGGTGTATGTTTTGTTTTCTTTATCTTCTCTGGAAACACTGTCTTATCTATTAAGCAGCTCAGTTGCATTTTTTTAATTATACAAGCGTAGCAAACATCTGGAAATCCTGAAGCTGTTAAATTCCTTTTTACAAATTTGTTTTTTGCATACTAGGTCATGTTTTCATCTCAATTTCAGTGAAGCTGCTCTGTGGTTAAATTTAGTCACATATTTAAAAGTATGGGATGAGTTAAGGCTTTTACATGATTGAGTTGATTGTTGGTACATCAGAAAATACAAACAAGTGCAAAATTTTACTAATTTGGTGAAATATTCTTATTAATTTATTCCTAAGGGAAAACAAACCAATTCAGATCTCTCTATCCTTTAAGTTAATAACCGTTTTTTCCAAGTGAGCATGATGGCAACATAGGTGGGGGGGGCCTAGTCTCCAAGGCATAAGGCATATCCTGTGCCCTGACGAGTGCCCTTAGTGGCCCTCATGGTAGCTATCCTGAAGCATCAATCACACCCTTGAATATGGAGACCAGTTCAACTTACCCATCTGTGCAACTATTACAAGCCACCTCAGAAAGCAAAAGTAGACTGAATTGTCTACTATGTTATTTCTATAATAAAAATACCGAAGAGCCAAATAACAGCACAACAGAGCATAGGCGTGTTTGTTTCTTTTAAAAAGAACTGCATTAGATATGCTGTAATGGGTGATGCTTTCTTTCTAGTTCAAGCTACACTCCCTTATTACTTGCTGCAGTTGAAGTGCCCTACAAGTAAAATAGTGTTATTGGGCCTAGAAGCACATACTTTGAGATGTGTTTTAGCATTCCAGACTTATTTGCTGGAGACTTCATTTTTTCTGGTTTCACATCCAGACCTGTAAAGCCAATCCTGTTTGCACATCCCTGTTTTGCTATTGAATTTCTATTGACTTTCACCCCCATTTGGTGGATCCCTGACTTGAAAATCACAACTCTAATTCTTATCTTTTGTGTTGGGACACAGGTTAACTTCTTGAAACAAAGAGGATTCCTGAAATTTGTCTGTCTGCATAAGGACTGCCTTAGGTTGTGTAAGTGCACGAAATCAGCATAATTCAGAAGGGGAGCTGAAACCATGGAATAACGACCTCTATAATTTGTCTTGTCATATGTGTCTGAATCACTATGTTTTGCATAAGAAAAAGAAAGTAGGAAGCAAGTGCACAGATACCCCCTACATTGACTTGCTGGGCTGATAGTCCACCACTCTGGGAGGCCTTCTCAAAAAACTAGGAGAAAAGAAAGATAAGCATGAGTGAACTGGAGAAGCCAAGAAAGCAGTCATCTTCCCTGTCCCCTCAGTCTGCAGCAGGGACACTAGGGAACACCTTGAAGGAAGAAACCTGGAATGTAGCTATGGCAGCAAGTCAGCCTTGGTTTGCACAGTGGGGTCATGATACTGGCCATGTATGGTGCCATCATAAGTACAACCACTGGAAAAGGGAGGGAAAAAACATCTCTGCCAAATTTTAAGACTGCTCAGAGGTTTGCTTTAAATGGATGAGCAGGAGGAAGGGACAACATGAAGGAGAGCAGGGCTCTGAGGTATATGGAGGCCTGGCTGTTGTAAGGTGCCCACTTCAGGGAGTACTGAGGCAACTGGCTTAGGCATGGGGGACGAGGGTGGCCAACAGTAAAAGGCAGAATGTGATGAGCAGAGTTGTTACAAAGCAGTGGGAGAAGGCAAACCTCTCAGGGAAAAAGGTAATTCTGAAGGGACGAGGGGTTTGCTGGTAGGAAAGAGAAAAAAAAAAAAGAGGAGCCTCCAAAATTATTAACAGGCAGCACTAGCAGTTCACGTCCCACACGATGTGTGGCAGGAAAAGGGACTGGGAGAACAAAGCAGCAGTGTGGGGAAGCAACCCATGCAGGTATGGGGCAGCACCTTGCCCAGGGCAGCTGGGACGGTGTCACGCTGTAAGGGACAGTGCAATGACACAAGCCCAGTATCACACACGGACAGCAATTGAGTTAAACCAGAATTCACTTGCTACAGAGTAAAACAGTCACTTTCTTCTTTAGCCAATATATTAAGGAGAAACTTCTTCTAAGGTGTTATATTATCTGCAGGTGAACATGAGTCTTCAGATTGTTTAACAAAGTATTAGTTCTCATAATTTTTAAAAGATGAGGGGAAAGAGGGAGGTTCTTTGGGGGTCTGTTACTCAAAAATAAATAGCCCTTCCATAGAAAACTTCAAAGCTGAAACAAAGACTTTTTCACCAAGAACTGGAATGAAAAAGCCTGAGGAGGAGATTTTCTTTGAAGGATTTTTCCCTCATGGTTTTATCCAAGGGTGGAAGTTGCATATTGCCAAATTTTTCCAAATTATTACAATCACATGGATTCCAGGGGATGAAAAATAAAAAGCCGGGGTCATCTGAGCGAGGACCCTGTGTTATCCCCAAAGCCCTTGCTTGTATTTCCCTTCCTCTGTTATCATGCTCACATATTGGTGACAGCAATCTTTATAACTCCTTCTGTAAAGGTGTAGGATTTTCACAGATGGCTTTTAATCAAAGAAAATAAAGCCCCAGGCTCTACTATCTCTCTTGGTAGAACTCTCAATGAAGCCACAGCTGTCTAGCCATGACCATGCCCAGCACAGAGCAACCAAGGAAATTCTTGGGAAAGAACTTTCTAACTTCTTCCTGCATCCCATAACAAATTGCAAGCACTCAAATGGGGAAAGTTTGATGGAAAAAATATGTTAATAACTTAATGTTGCACCCTAATTATGAATTGCCATATTTATACTTCTGAATATTTTAAACATTGAGAAAGGAATCCAAAAAAAGATGCTTTTAAACCTTTCTTGTGATTCAGGCAGGTATTTAGCATTCAAGGGGTTAAACAATTTAAGTTATGATACGAATCAGCATAGCTCTGTTTTCTTCAGCAGCGCTGCACTGTTTTGATAAACTGAGTCTTTCGCTCCGTATTACTTATCATAAAATAGCCAGTTTGTGTGATATTCTGCTTAATATTTTACAGGAACTAGTAGATGACACTGGAATTGTTTATGCTTCTATTTTTTTCTCTGAAGCCCTTGAAAACCTGTTACTGATGCTGTATAATTTTAATATTATAGCTGTTGGTACTAAAAACGCATCTGATGAATAATGCTAAGATTATGCTTTTGATGATACAAATACAAGATCACTCCAAGTGAAGACTTTGTGCTTAGATCAATTATACTTTGCTTATAAACCACTTACTACTGTGGAAGTAATTAGTGTACTTCCAACATGGATGAACGCAAAGTGCAAAGAAAGAACCCCAAAAGGGGCAACTGAATGAAGAGATTCATGATTTTAAAAGAAACAGTAAAAAAAAAACCTAAACAAATATAAAACAAGTATCTAGTTACTTAATCATTATGTCAATTTGGATGGATTTCTTCTTGGCTGTAGAAAATGTAAGTCAGATAGAAGGTGTACAAGCCATGACTGACAGGGAGTTAATGCTATGGGAGCAAAAGCACTCACTCTGTAATCTTAGCATTTTCACAACAGTTCGGTTTGGGGCCTGATCCCACGTTGTGCTGAGCACCCACTGGAGGTGCTAAGGGTCAGGCCCTTGAACAAATGTAGGTGGTTTTTGTGCTAGTCGCTCCTTGCTCTCATGGTAAGTCTTTTAGAAGCCACTGAGGCGAAGGCCCGTTGCGGTGGGGTCAGTGTGCAGACCCCCGCGCATTGCCTGGCCTGTAGGCCCGGGTGGGAGTAAGCAGGATTCAGCTTCTCCCTGGCTTCGGCCTCATGGTGGGACGGCAGCCGTGGTGGCGAGGGCGAGGGGGAGAAGGGGCTGGGAGGGCCCCGGCAGATGGGGCCTAGCGTTGCCACGCACGGCCCCTCCACCACCCACCAGCCAGCCCTGCGGCAGAGCCCGGCTGGCGCTGGCCACGCATCCACTTGTCTCTTGGGGCACACAGGGTCCCGCAGCGCTTTGTTTGCAAAACCGAAGCGTTAACCTGGTGTCCTGCACAATCTCTTTGTTACAAACGCTACCTCAAGGTGAAAGGTGAGCCTGTTGACTCAACTGACCAAGGTCTGTTGTCTGGAGAGTGGTTAAGACAGTGTGCAGCACTGAAAGTTTTTCAGAAAGGATCTTGAGTCTAGCCAGACAGGACTGTGATAATAATCAATTTTATTCCTTAAAGTGCTGAGGAGTGGAGGGACACTTCTGCTTCAGAAGGGGATAAATAAAAA
Organism: Elanus axillaris; assembly: GCA_026212715.1. NCBI lineage: Eukaryota > Metazoa > Chordata > Aves > Accipitriformes > Accipitridae > Elanus > Elanus axillaris. The sequence goes on along the minus strand of JANZLQ010000079.1, from coordinate 65,630,906 downwards.
TGGGGAGATTTACTCAAAGCAGAGTGGCATTCTGTATGCACAGTGACATATAAAATGTACGACGATGTCACCAGTAGTTTGAATTTCCAGGTTTGCTTTTGGAAACGTCAGGTCTGAAAGCGCTGACCCACTCTGTCTTTCCTGGGGTGGCAGTTTCCTACCTGTGCTCACTGGCTGCAGCAGCAGCGCCGACAAGAGGGGGGGATAAAACACCTTGAGCTGCTGTTTCATAGTATTTCGGTTCCCTGCTCTTGCTAAGTTTCAGTGTGCCACAGAACGGCTACAATGTAAATTACTACCCATTACACTTTGCATTGAGATTTTGTATACATACTAGGTATAAGACTTTTGTAAGGAAAAAAAAAAATGAATTCAAGTAGTTTTTAGATGAACATATTTAGCGTGTGAAAAACTTGTTGAAGAATAGATTACATTAAACATTTACCAGCAAGTCAGTAAAAATAGTCCTTATACACAGACATTCAATATAATTTAATGTTCTAAAAATAATTTTTTAATTTACCCAGTATGTATTGTATCTTTGAATTTTGAGAAGCAGCCACTCCTTTATGTAAACATAAAATATGCCTATGTTTCTTTTAACTCTACAGCCTTTTTTTTCTCCAAATAATTTTATTAAATTCTGTGCACAAGACAGTACTGCAGTCTGCTATTTAGCCTATGGTGCCTTAGAGTTACTACAAATATTTAACAAAATGTACATAATGTAAATACTGCCAGAAGATCACTAAGGCCAAATATTTTCTCTATTCACTTTTTACTGCACTTGCTTTCTATTGCTATTTAAGCCTCTTTTATCCAGCTTTGTAACAGTTATAACATTGTAGCCAATGTAAATGTTTACTTTCAATAAATCAGAATTTGTTCAACAAGTACTGTGCATTTGGGCGCTATTTTGAGAACTCTGTTCAAAGTTAAAACAGTCGTCTAAGAAATAAACTGCATCTGAAGCAGTTTCTTGACTTCTGCTAATTTCAATGACATCTAAAGGTTATACCGTGCTTTTACATACATTATTGGAGTAAAGTTTTTCTGCAATGATCTTTCTAAAAACTCTAAGATGAACAGTAAAACCGGCTTTCCATGCTGTGTTTATGTGAATGGGTTATACAACTGGTTCAAAATAGAGATACTGGAATTAAAGCAGTATTTTGCATGTACAGTATCATATAAAATGCATAAAGATACCTCAAGATGCATTTTATAATTATTTTTAAAGAAGTAGTCCTCTGGTTTTCTGTAGAGCTTTTTTTGTCATGAAAACAGCAAATATATGACAAAACATGTCATGCTTTAATGTGGGTATGTTTAAAGTATAAAGGCACATCTGCAGCTCATAAAATATGCAGACATTTGTGGGACTGGTTATTAATTCAGTGAGTGTACTATTTTTTTTCACTGCCTATGAGCTCATTTTAATTATATGGGTGGATATTAACTTGTATCTTTTGAAAGTTTTAGCTTTTGCTTTGTTAAATTTATTATTTTGTTATTGCAGATTTTGGATTGGAAAAGTCAAAGTGGTACCATTATTTTGAATGCTGTTAAGTATTTTACACAAATATAACTATGGGAGAGAGGAAAAAATACATCATAGCTACACTGAATGACTGATAATTTGCCTTTGATTGGAGTGTACAGGCTGGAGCTTGAATTCTGTAATGGAAGAGATATTCCATATTTTGGGGACCTTAAAATTGGAAGAAACAGTGACTTCCAAACATGCAAAACAAGAACTGAAACAGTAGTGAAATCTCAGACTTCACTAAAATCAGTACCCACACATAGTAGGAGGAACAGTATTTATACCAGCTTTGGCTTAACTGCTACTCCACTTCCAAGTCAGTGTATCAAAAGCTCTCTCAATATGCATGAATAGTCAGTTTTCCACTGAGAATGTTTATGGCATATTGTATTCATCTGCTGAAGTGTTCAATGTGGGACCCAAGAGATTAATAATCTAAACATTAATTGACAGCAATACAAAATTATTGCAATGGACCAGAGCTGCTTTCAAATGCACGCATTGCCTTTTTGACAGGAGGAAGGGCAGAAAATCTAAGAAAACACAGTCACTTGAAAAAGTATGTTCTGTATTCGTTAATCTGTTTGCATGCTTGACCCACTTTTTTGTGAATTACTGTGCAATGCAGATTGCAGCAAATAATTTTGCACAGGTCACACAGCCTGGGCCTCCTCCAAGAGGGATTTGTCCACCTGAAATATTGGGAGGCTGCTTAAGTAGAGCTGCAGTAAATGAATGAAACCAATAGTAGCTGAGGGCCACAACTTTGCTATGCCCCAGCTCTCAGCACAGTGCAAGCTCTTTAGTTACTAAAGAGAAGAAATCTTAAGGAATATAACAAAGGCTTACTTTAGGGCTCAGTGCCTTGTAAAAGCCCTGTGTCAGAACAGGTGAAAAAGAAGAACAGCACTTGAAAAAAATACCCCATAGATTTTAAATTGGCATTTTTTTATTAGCCCACATAATAGCTCCCTCAGGATGATTTTCTTAAATGTGGCAAACATTTTCCATTCACATTCAAGGGAGAGAAGTGTAATTCAACACACGGAAATTGAAGCCTCTGAACAGGGCATAAGACCGTTTTAGTAGCAGCACTGAATGTAGTGAGCCCCTGTGCAAGGCGTCAGCTATTGGATTTCAGCCAGTTCCAGAAAACTGGCATTTTGCAAAAAAATTCTGAAGCGGTGGGAATAACACTAGCAGCAGGAACAGCAACTGCTGCCGAAGCAAGAGCAGCGCAAGTCTCCAGAGATCAAGTCTGGAAAAAAATACAGGAACTCCTGGCTTAAGGTTTGCTCAACAAAAGCCAGAGCTTATCATCAGCAAAGCAATTCTAATTTGTAACTTTTAAAGAGAAAGCTTTCCATTGTTTGGGAGAAGCAAGAAAAAAAGTTAAGTTTTCTTCAACCGGCTGCCTTGTACCTGTATAGCTCAGTCTAATAGTATGCCTGGGGCAATGTCCCACTGTACCTGCATGTAGCAGGCTTACTTTCAGGACTACCGACTTTCTTACAGATCTTGGGCAGAATGAAGAATGGCTCGGTTAGCTGACAGTTCCTTGGAGCCTGTCTCATATTTTATTTACATTTCCTGATGGAGTCTGTACAGGTAAAACAGTCCAGAAAGGGAATGGGCGGCTGATATTTTCCTTGCTGGCTTTCAACTCTGATCAGATTATTCTTCCCATGCGAGCTGTGGAACAAACAATTTTGCTGGCTGTTTAAGAAAAGAACCTTGGCGTCCTCCCTCTCTCCCAGACAAATAGCTTGGGGTTGGGGGTATTCATGCTCACAACCATCTACCAAGTTTAATTTAGTATGAAGAAGTTAGAGGATGAGAGGAGTCAGAGCCCAAGCTAATTTAAATATATATTAATGTAAATATGTAAGTATATATTTAAATGTAAATATATTTGCATCTATATGTAGGAATGTAAATTAAAACAGTTCTATTGACTCAAAACTAAGGATCAGGATATCATCATTTACAACAGTCTTGACAAATGCAGTGTGTTGCAAATACAGTTTTTAACCACCCTAATGTAGTTTTTGGTAGATCTGACTTGTCTGTTTGGCAATGACATGTTTTGCTAGAGGCTTTTAAATTCTTGCCCATGGGAAATTTCAAACAGCCAGTCATGCCTCCTTTGTACATGTTACCACATAACACACATGTTGTTCTTTATGCAATAGCCCATCTGTGTGACATATTATTCCACTATTTGGGTCTTTTTTATCTTCTGCAAACTTAGATTTCATGCTTGCCATGCTAATCAGTAGGACATAAAAATCCAAAAGCTCAAGTCTGTTCTATGGCTTCTAAGCTGCTCCTACTTGAAACATTTTTTTTCTGCTTAAAACGCATCTTGATTTATGGCTATTTGTGAAGGAAACACCAAGGTCTCCCTTACTAGCTTGTCTTTTAGTATCAACCTTTCTTCAGATTCCTTCAGATACTGTATGATTTGGAGCTCTGCATATTTTTTTCAGCTGCATCTCTTGAGGCTACCAGTAGCACTTTGTCCATTTTATGCCCTCGTTACAAAGGTCTTTGGGTGGCTGCTAAACAACTTGCTAAACCTAAGCTGTGGCACTTCTTCTCTCTCTCTGACGGGCTGGCTTATCTTTTTTGTCCAGATCTTCTTCTTTTTTTTTTTTTTAAAAGTCTCCAGTAGTCTCTTCTGCTATGAAAAAAGTACATTAAAAAGAAAGGATTTGTTGGGGAGATGACTATTCTTATGTTCGTTATGTTGTTCAATTACTTCATATTCTGTATAGCTATGCTAATGTGACCTGAATTTCTATTACAGTTCTCTTCCCTGTCACTCGCTCTTTTGCTCACACAGCTAGCCTTTAAAAAAACATCAAATATTAGCATTAAAATACAATACTGAGGATATTTCAGTTAAAATGCAAAAATATGTGGCCACAAATAATAAAGTATTGAAATTACAGTCCTGCAATACAAAAAGCATGTGTACAAACTATTAACTTATACATAAGAACAAGAATGTGTGGCTGAAAGAGTATGCCAAGAAGGATGCTCTTAAAAGCTAAGGAGTTTTATATACACAATTTCCTCTCATAATTTCCTTTCATCTAAGCAAAATTGGCAGTGTAAGTTTAAAACACTCCCTACCTGTACTTCTGGCTGTGTCTTTAAATAAGGTTCAGGTTGGATTGCTGATCTTCCCTTTGCAGATTCTTCTTCTCCTGTGGTGTTATTATTAGGAAAGCTTACTGGGGTCTTCATTACTTTAAGGAATGTTATTGATCTCCTAGATTAATCTGCTTGAACAATTTCTATAAATTTGTTTAAAATGGGCTTTTTCATCAATAAGCTATCATATGCATTTACTTGCTTTCCACAGAGATTTTTTACATTTGTAAACCTCAAGTCCACTTACTAACTTTTCCTTAGAGGACTGAAAGATTTGATGGCATGTGTGTATGAGATTTATTATGAAAAGTTTTCATTTGTTTCTTTGTCAGTTGAGTTTCCATGGCCTGGGCAGCAGATGGTTTGGTGTGGTGCAACAATTTATGAACTGGTCCAAATGAGGACTAATTTTGGTTTTGGCTTTTAGGGTATCATTGACCCATTGGATAAAGCTAAAAACTCTGGCCATTCTGCTATGTTTGCAAATTATGTTACTTTGTGTAAACTGTTCTTTTGCATTGGCTGCTCTGTGGATCTTATTCACATAAATTCTTGCCAACTCTAGCATGCATGAATGGGAAGAAAGAAACAAAACTACAGTAAATAGGTGGTTCATGGTCTATGCTGACTGGAAATTGTGTACGAGTTCATGTAGGGTAAAATTGTGCAAGGGATCGCTCTAGCCATTTTACAAGATGTACAGTTGCATTTCATGCCCAGCAATGTTCTGGAGCCTGTTCAATTTGCTTGTACAGGCACAGCCATCCTGGTCTAAGGCAGGTTTGTTTGTCTAGGCCTAGGTCTTTGCTCTGTAGCAGTAAAGCTATTCCTTGGTGGAAGATTACATTTCCTAAGGCACTGTTGTGCTTGCTTTTCACTTTGTACAGTCTCCTGTGGGGAAAGCAAATGCAAAATGGATGAGGGATGCTATTATTTTGATTTGTAGCATTATTCCTACATCCTGAGTCAGTACAAGAGATTCCACAGCATTTAAGTCAATTATGATTCAGGCCTCTATATAGACTTCAATATCAACAATAATTACCTTTGTTTTCTTTAACTATATATGCATACACATGCATATATCCTTTTTTAATTTTGATTGGCAAGTTGGTGTTTAAATACAGGAAAGTGAGGACCATTGTTTTATATATACAGAGACTGTCTAACCTTGCAAAGATGGCTGAGCAAGGAGAGCCCAGTCATGAACAACAATTTATTCCAGTGCTCTGCTGAACAGAGACTACTGAATTCTGTGGGTGGTTTTATAAAAAAATGTGAGCCAATGTCTACTAGAAAGTTAAGTCTCTGTGATCAGAACAGATTCAAAACCAAGCTTCTTGAGGTGCAAGGCTTGTGGTTTAACATATTCCATCCCACCAGCCCCAAAACAAGGATTCAATTAAATACTTGTACTTGCTCTTTTTTTCTTTCTTTTTTTTCACCAGAAACTTTCTCTGGGCAAATAAGTATATCCAAAAACTTTTCTAACTGTAAAAGCTATTGCCAGTTAATCACAGCTGTGTCAGTTTAAAGATGTGATTTCCACAACTTAGTCCTTTAGATTTATGGTACTCTCTATGATTTTTATTTTTCCCCCACATTATGAATGCCTCATTTCTCTTGAGGGCCATAAAAACTTGAAAGGTATAGTAGCAATATGCAACACAGACTTCCTTGCACCCTCTTGCTGGTCTGCATAAAACCTGAATTGAGGTACTCATTTCCTGCAGTGATTAATCACCATAATGTGATCACTTGATGAAAATCATGCTATAGTAGTTAGATATTTTGAAGGGGGATGTTGGGGTCTTTGGGTTTTTTTTGTTTCACTGAGCCCTTTCAGCAGTAAGTGAAATTTATTCTTTCCTGTCTCTCCTGGTTTGAGCTCATCTCTGTATCTTTACTTCTGATTTGATTTCTTTAAGTCAGGACGTTGGGCCAGCCACCTAAGGGCTACTTATCTGAGGAAGCAATTTTACTTACAGGATTGTTATTACAGCATCCATACTGTACCAGACTGCTGGTATGAGAAAGCCTGGGTGAGAACTGCTTTTCTGAGCTGTTTTTTGGTGGGCAGGGTTTGCTTCCTGTGAAGCGCACCTGAGACTGTGCTTGGAAATTTGGCCATTCCTGCAAATTCCCTCTGGATCAAGGGCTGTCTTCGGTCACACCTGAATCACAGGGTCTTTCACCTTCTCCTGTTTGCCAAGCTGCATTTGCCCTTGTCTCCTGCAGGTTCACACTGAACTATTTTTTTAATTCAGCTCCAGCAGCTTAGGGTAAAGCATGCATTCTTGCTCAGGAAAACACATAGTTCTGTGCTCACATTTTAAACATTTGCATAAAAGCTATTTTTTCAGTGCTGTCTTGGAAGTATACCCTGTCAGGGCCACAAAAATGGTCAGAGAGATGGAACACATCTCCTATGAAGACAGGCTGAGAGAATTGGCGTTGTTCCACCTGGAGAACAGAAGGCTTCAAGGAGACCTTATTGCAGCCTTTAATTACTTGAAGGGGGTTTATGGGAAAGATTGGGTCAAACTTTTTAGCAGAGCCTGTTGCCCTAGACAAAGGGTAATGGTTTTAAACTAAAAGAGAGTGGATTCAGACTAGATATAAGGAAGAAATTTTTTACAATGAGGGTGGTGAGGCACTCGAACAGGTTGCCCAGAGAGGTGGTAGATCCCCCATCCCTGCAAATATTCAAGGACAGGTTGGATGGGGCTCTGAGCAACCTGATCTAGTTGAAGGTGACCCTGCTCATTGCAAGGGGGTTTGGACTAGATGACATTTAAAGGTCCATTCCAACCCAAACCATTCAGTGATTCTATGGAGAACACCTACCAGGCAAGATCATCTTGCTATGTCCATATTACCTTTCCTGGGCAATCTGTGTGGGCTGAAATCCCATCTCCTCACCTTTCCCTGTGTTCACCCTAGACAGTATCGGCTCTGTCTCTTCTTACCTAACACTCACACAAGTTTCACATGCAAAGTGGGGCACAGGCCCTGGCCCAGCATCAGAAGAACTGGCCTTTCTACCAGGTGGGTTTGCCATGTTACCAGAGAAGTCACCAATCACACACTTTTGTTCAAATTATTCTTCTCCTGTGTAAAAGATGTAAGCTGATAGAAAAATAAACAAAATGTGTAAACTCCTTGCTAGTCTTAGGGAGTGATACTTTTGAGATCTAACACCAGCATTGCAGTAGGAAAAATATAACAGCCTGAGCTTTCAAACACTTGTCAAACTCTCCACTCACCTCAGCGTAATCAGATTTGGATTTTCATCAGTGCTATGTGAGATAAATGCACTATACTGTTTCCTCAGTATACTGTGCACACTAAAGTCAGAGCCTGCCTTCTGCATGTGCATACAGCAGTTCTGAAAGAGATTAGCCTCAAAAACCTCAGTCTTTTCCTCCAGCCATGTATACAGCATGTCATACGCAGGGGGTAGTATCACTAAGAAGCTGTGCCTGTGAGGGTAGAAACCTCTTTCTGAACATGATGCAGCCCTGCATCAAAGATGCAGGAACTGACAGTAGCAATTTATCCTGTGTGTGAGGTGGGATTTGGGTTCTTCCCCCTGTTCCAAGCACCCCTTTTCCACTACCCTTCTTGTGCTGCTGGCCAGCGGTTCTCAACTCTTTAACTCATGCAAAACCACGGCACACCAACACAGAACTCCAAAAGAAGATGAGGACAGTGGCATACACCCACACGTGTAATATACACTGGAAAGAACTGAAAGCACAGAGACTGCATGTTTTACAACATGTAAATCCTTCTTTAGCTTGTAAAAGTAACTAGCACAGTGAAAGCAAGTATTTTCTGGGTTTTGTCATTGGTTGCATGGGCAGAGAGAGCAGAGTTCCTCCTCAACAATACCAACAGTGCAAAACAGTCCTGCGGAAAGCTGGCTTGAGCACAGTGCTGAGGACACATTCCTTCAGCCCCTTGCTGGGGACTCAAGCCTGAGAGTCCTAGCTGATAGCAGCTGTCAGTAGAAAAGTCCAGGAGAGAGGGAAGCTAATCTGTGAAAGATAAAACTATTATTTTAGAGAATGAGTGGTGCAGAAAAGTGAGTACATGGGCAATGTGTTTTCTACCAAGCAGTACCAGTGAACGAGTGGGTTCTGGGTAGTGTTCGGGTGATGCAGAAGTATGTGTGCAATGTTATGTGCCAGTTGTTTTCCATATAAACAACAGTGCTATCTTTATAGTTGTCCTTTACTCATAAAACTAACTCCAATGAGTCATTCTCATAGGACTTTGATTAGCCCCACTTCTGAACTTTGTAAATAACCAAAACTGAGAATAAACCTGGCTACTGGAATTCCCATAGAGGACTGGGCTATCAGGGCATTTCCTAAAGCCAGAATAAAAGACAAGTCATGCCAAAGAAAGGGTGACAGATGTCCCTCACAACCTGGCCTGTTCTTCCCAGCGGAGCAGATATGAAATTTAATTATCTCAATCTAAGGAAGAAAACCATAGATCCAAGTCTCCTACTATAAAACTATAGTGCTCTTTCGTAAATGCCAGTGCCATTTTTGGCAATCATTAAAAAAGGAAAACGAGATGTGCTCAGTTTTTCTAAAAGAATAGATGTACACACCTACCTTCAGTGCTCCTTATTATAGAAGTCTTTGCCTGCAGCTACCCAGCAGGTATCTAATCTCTGAAAAATTATCATCTATGTCATGTTTTCTGAATTTAGGTGAATATTGGTTTGCATATAGATCTATGATGTCTTTTTACAGAGTGCAGCTGCCTCCACACATTGTACCAGAGTATAGTCACCCTCATTTGACTATTAAGATCCAGCTACCACAGTCATCTTCATGCTTTCTGCCTTGTAATCCCAGCTTTTCCAGACAGACCTTGTTAGACTTCCAAAATTTTTCATGGACCTGAGTGTCAGCCAGCAATGAGTGGAATAATGATGGACTATAAAGTTGAAGCTGCAGTTTTGAAGTAATTTATTTCCTTCTATTTCTTCTTCCTACTAGTTTAGATTTTGGTCATTTGCCTCCATTTTCATTATTGCAATGAGTTATGTAAACTGGTAATTATCATTATCAGCTGTGTTGAGGCATTGAAAAGCATTGTAAGATATGGCATTTGGCCACAAGCTATAAGGCCAAAATCCATTTAATGTGTAAGCACTTAAGTACAGGGGGTTTTAAGGATGTAAGCCCTCAAGTTTAGATTTTGACTTTATAAATCTTTGATAGTTCTCATCAAGCACAAATGATTAATACATCTTTTTGGCTGGAGAATGATAAAATAAATTATCTGTATGAATAACTGAATATTTACTTTTTATGTCTGTGAAATGGATGGTTCAAAAACCTGTAATGTTACTTCATCTTCCTTCAGCATTAGACTTCAGAGATTTGATTCTCTTGGAATACAGTATGATTCTTTTTCCATGTTCTTTCAGTATGAGAATTTCTAAGGGTTGTCTTTTCACTGAGATGTCATCTGGAATAGGGCTGCAAGGGGGTACCAGTTAAGGTTCATGACATGGTATATAACCTGGACACTTGTATTTTACATGGTTTACACTTTAAAAGAATGCTTATTTCACAAGATTTTTGTTTTATTTTACTTGGAAAGGACACTAGCAATGGTCTTTAAAAAAAAAGAAAATAAGCTAGATGTATATTGGCATGCCAGCAATGGTTAAATGACTACACATTTGTATATATTAAAGCCTGGCAAAGAAGAAAAAAGTTTTCCCTGTGGAAAGACTGGCCCTGAGGTCAGCATCAGAAGTACATGAGAAGCATTTAGCTCATCTCACTTGCCAAAATGTGCTACTATCTCATGAGGTAACTAAAAAATAGTGATATAGAAGACAACCACCCCCAAGCACTCTCTGTATGGTCTTTCTCCCTATGTTTCCCCGATTTATCCTTGTTTCTCTCTTTACAGGTACATAGATGAAAGTATATATATTTAAAAGGAGAGGAAAGCTAGACTGCTAGCAAAAGTGGCTAAAACTAAAAATAACCTTTATCTAGTTGGAGCTGTTATCCAAGGCTTAAGAGTAGATATGCCTGTTCATTTTAAACATATGCTTGTCTGGAGCTATTGCAGAGACCATATATGTACTTCAGCATATTTTCTGAGGACACTGATTTAGCCAGGTGCTCTAGATGGCTTGGTGGCAGTAAAATTAATATATTCCCAAATACACTGATTGTGGTATTTTAGACACTTTGTATAAGTAGGTGGGAAAAAAAACCCCAACATATCCTATTTGTCATCTTTCTTAATTAGAACTCCTTGCTGCCCCATAGGGTATCTTCACTGTGGCAATGCTTTGATTGATTGTAACATCTTATTCATTAACAGATATTTCTCTTATTTCACCATCATTAGCTAACTCAGAGCTATGAATGTGTCAACTACATTAAGATTTACTTACGTACTTCTAAGGGAAGTATTACTGTTGCCTTTCATTTTAGAAAAAGGGAAACTGAGGCATCAAGCAATGAAATTTCCACTGGCGTGGAGTACTACATGCTGTTCCACAGAAAGCCTGTACATCCAGGCAACAAATGGGATTCTTAATGCAAAGGTGGAGGCAGCAGTAGGCTGGTAGAAGGGACACAGGAGCATGAGGTGGTAAGCTCTTCACTCTGGGCATCTGGATGTCTGACACAATGAGGTCTCATTGTGGCTGAGATTCCTGGATGCTGGCGCCATGCAATTAAACAACTTAATTGGGTAGCCTAACAAAAACTGCAGTATGTTCTCCTGTCTCTGGACCGAGGAGCAAGGGAACCTCAGGAATCTCTACTGGGGCACAAGCATTTGGGCCAAAGCTGTATCCAGCACCTTACCCTTTATGAAGAAAAGGTACCAGCCAGTGTCATGAAGCAGAACAGAGCTTTCTGGCACATCACAGCCAATGACTGCCCTTTGCTAAACTGTGTACTTAAATAATCTTCAAAATTACAGTAAGGTCATCAGTTCTCATTAATCAATTTGTGCCTAAATAATTGAGATATTGAATTTAAAGAAAAGGGAAAGAAACGGAAAAAGCAGCAAAGGTGTGGTCTCCTCCTTCCCCCATTTCTGATAACGACTGAAAGAAACAATTTCCCCAGAAAAACAGATTTAAAATGTCAGAGTCTGACATGCACAGTGGATAGGCCCTGCTACCCCGGGAGCTAGCTTAGGTGCCTGACAATTTTCTGTGTGTGAGGAGGTATTAGTGGCAGTATATTGCACTACTTATAAGTCATTGGAAAACACCTTTTCTGGCTATGCAGATAGCGGGAAAAGGAGGTGACAAAATTGTATCTTGAAAAATACACTGAGACACAACAGGACATCTTAATGAAAGCTCTGCAAATACAGTAAGAAGCCATTTCTTAGAGTTCTTTTTTCAGCTTAGCTTATAAATCTAAAGGGCATCTCCTGTCACCTGCACAGCAAGCTCTGCAGGCTACCTAAACATCAGGGTTAGACTGCTTCCAACTACTTCTTCTGCAGTCTGGCCAAAGATCAAGAGTGAAGTTTTCAAAAACATTTGATGTCTAAGAACCTTAAATTCCATTTTAAAAAACGTTTCTCAGCTTCTTGGTTTTCAGCAGAACTGGATTTCTACGCATTTTATCACTTCTTGGCATGAGCATGGGGAGCCGCAGCCAGTTAGGTGCTGATGTACATTACAATATCTGATTTCTTATTGCCCCAGAAATAAGACTGTACAGGAACGTTTGGAAGAAAAAGCAATTTTACTGGAAAGTGGCAATTCAATAAAGCTTAAGGATGTTTGTGTTGATGCATTGTCTTATATGAATATTAAACAGAGACAAGCATATACACTGCCAAAGCACTGCCGATGCACTGCTGAGGAGCCTGTATTTCCAGACCTCTGCCTCCTGGGCAGCCAGCCAGCCCCCAGCAGTGTTAGGGATCTGTACTTCTGGACTGCTGCTCTGTAACAAAGAAATCCCAAGGATACTCAGGGATCCCTGAGACTCTGCCAGGGCATTAGGAAAATCAAACTCAGGAGCATCTCAGGGTGCAGAGGCTCAGCGCCCCAGAACACCATGCCAGAACCCCAGCCCCAGCCCTGCTACAGTGTGTTAAGCTATTCATTAAGAATCATTGAAACATGTCTATCCATATCTAATGTTTTATTTCAGAATTATTTGTGTTGGATTTTCCAATCTGGTAGCAATTTTGTAATGCTTGTATGTGGCTCTAGGAAAGAAAACTCCTCACAGAGCTTAGGGCTGAGTGAAAATTCTGGCTTTGAACTAGAAACTCTTCTTGATTTTGGTAGGTCTCCATAAAAATGTTGCAAATTTGGGCCATCTACAATGCAGCTCTGAGCTTTGGGAGGACATCCAAACGCTGTGATAGCTCTGTAACTGCCACTTGTGCAGCCAGAACTTACATAATGTAAACTTGTGCCTCTGGTAATTAGTACCTGATGGATATCGCACTCAAGAGTGTTTGTTTTATTTCCCCTCCCTACACTGGTCAGGTCATCTGAGGATCAGCTATACCACAGTCTTCATAAAACAGTTCACATACCTTCGTTTCATGTCCCCAGAAGTCACCTTTTCTTCACATTTTCTGCCCCAGACATGAGTGTAGTTTGATATAATGTACCACCCCCAAACTCTGAAGAGGGTAATAATTCTAGTTTGCGTTGCATTCATTTGTAAGCAGTTTTCTAGCCTGCAGAGAATACTTTTCTTTTCCTACTACAAACACTTGGGGTTTTTTATAGATATTTTGTTTTTCTGAAAAAAGAACTTTGAGTTTACAGCTGTTTCTTCAACACATGGTAAAAGAAAAGTGTGTCTGAGCAGCGTGTCTTGGGTAGTTAGTCTCTGTTACCTCCTCTCACTTAGCCATTCACACGTTGGTTTGTATTCCACCTCCTGTCTGGTACCTGGTCCATTTGTGAGAGAAAAAATAAATGGCATTGGTGACAACTTTTAAAAAAAATTAATTTCAGAGTCACTGTTGTTAGACAAAATTTGTGCAGGTGTAATGCAGAGAGAGGCCTAGTGATATTTACAGAACCACCTAAATGAGTTAGGAGCATTGCAGTGAGATAAAGCTGCTTTTGTAAATTCTGCCAGGAACAAAACTAGCTACTTTTGTAATAGCCTTTTAAGCCTGGTCCCTTTTCTTCTTCTAGAGATGCTTACCACTATTTCCTGTGTGGCTCCATTTTGAAATCTGTGCTGATTTCTAAAGGCTTTTGTAATATATAGTTGCTAGCTCCACATGGTCCCATAACATCAGCTGCAACATGTTTGAAAGCAGTAATTGGGCAAGTAATCCTTCCAGGGGAAAATAAATCATGTCTGGTTGTAATCGTCTGAACAGCTCTTATTTCCCATTCTGTGCAATGTTTGAGATAGTTTGCTGGAGAGAGTGAAGCAGATCCGCTAAAAGGCAACTCATGAATCTGGCAGAGAAAGATCAAAATGATTTTGCCCCTAGTACATGAACAGGATGCAAAACCACACACAATTTTTTAGCAGGTGTAACCACTGGGAATAGGGTGAAGTTACCCATCCTATTCATCCAAAGAATAAATGTCTTTTAGAAAGACATCTATAAGGCTTGTTACAGGACTCACAGGGTGAAACACAATGAGTTGTGCTATGCAGGAACTCAGATTAGATGGGAATGTCTGTTTTTCACAGTACTTAATCTATAAAACCCTGCATTAGAGTCTTTCACTCTTCTTGTCAACTAGTTAGACAAGTGGTAAAAATTGGGTCTTACAAATTTACTGCCACAGGCATCTGCTTAGAAGTGGCTGATAACTACCTGAATGTGCACGAACTTGCCCACTAGAGCCATTCCAATTCCATTGACTATGAAGCCGAGTCTTTCAAGGGACTGCAAGTACAGGAATACCAAAATTAATGAAAATATTCCCATTCGTAACCATTTGTATAGGAGTAACTTCATTTGATTTTCACAGGAGAATTTGCTCTTAATGAGACAACCTTTTCGTCAAAGAGAAATAATGAGGTGATAAAATATCCCATTATTTACAAATTATTTCCAACAAGAAAGAACCTGTGGGGTAATACAGTCCTTTGAGAGTATCAGGTAGGTACTCAGCTGTAGTCTAGAAGACAAATTAAATTATAGGAATTACTAGGAAGGAATTTCAGGGCGAAACATGGATCACTGTGCTAGGGTCACCTGTGGTCTATATACTGTTCAGATACTGAGATTTACGCATTTTATAATAGAGCTACTAATAATGCAGTGGAGTGAATATATGCCTAGAGGTTCCATTTGATAAACAGGCTTTGACTCTTCAGCTTGTGGAAAAGATGTTTTAAAGGGGAAAACTATGTAAAGTCATCAGCACAATAGAGAACATGAATAGAAATGATGTGTCGTCATTTCTTATAACACAAGCACTACAGGGCACATAACAAACTATATAGAATCAAACAAAAATATGAGGTGCTTCCCACATGACTCACAATGATATTGTGAAATGCATTGCCACAGAATGCTGTGGAGGCTGAAAAAAATAAATAGGATTAGATAAATTGAGAGGGTAAATCCATCAAATGATATGATGATCCTACTTCAATCTGTAGCTTAGAAAGTTCTTGTCATTACAGCCAGAAGACAAGGGCGTAAATCAGGAAAGAAGAACCCCAAAACTCTGTATTTGCCTTGTTTCTAATACTCTTCACTATGCAGCTGCTACCAGGCATTGCTGTAGACAGGCTGCTGAGAAAAAGATGGCCTTCTGTCTGGTCACATTTTTCTGACCAAGTTATACATCTGCTTTGAAATTCACCTAACAGTTTCTGATGATATCAGTCTTTACAGTTATTTTCCTTTCATATTTGAGTGATGGTGGGAAGAAATATTTCATTACTCATTATATATCTAAGGTTTCCTATTGAGTCTAAAAAAGGTAACACTTCATAATTGTGCTGGAAAATGGATTTATAAATCTATATTTTAATTGTAACATAGTTTTTGGATGGACTGTAGAGAGGGAAACCTGACAGAAATGAAGGAAGCAGGTAGTAGCTGCCCCAATAAATTGATCTGGCTTCAGTAGAAATGCAGGGTTAGACTGCTTTCTTTTGAAATTATGTGTGTGCACACTTTCAAAACAATTATTTTATCTGGCAGCTCAAAGACTGATTCATTTTTAAATTATAATATAAAAAGAAACCAGTATATTTCAAAAAGAATGAATTCCTAAAGTATCATGTAGATACACCAGGTGTACATCCATTAGGTGCAAGCTTCTTGGGACATGCACAAATGTAATGCTTTTGTTCATGTTTTTTAGATAATCTTTTTACAAGAAAATACCCACTCAGCTTCCAGTTCCTGCCTGTTAATTTACCTTCTACCTCTAATACTGCCAAGAGGAAGCAAGACCCTAACTGATTCCCAGCAAATTTGATGTCTTCCAGCATCCTTTCATCTACTGTAACTCACTTCTTTCCATTTATTTTATTTCTCTTTCCCTCTCTTCTTTTTTCTCCTCCACTCTCTCCAAACTCAAAACGCAATATAGCTCAATCAGCTAAAGATGTCATGACATTATGCATAAGGAAGCTGTAATTAAAGAAGTGTAAACACACCTACTGGCTGTGTGGCTGATAAAATTCCAGTCCTTCTGCTCAGACACACAGAGCCTGATAGTTGTTTTCAGCACTATGTAAAAATAAAGCAATCTTTGAAATGCCTCATAAATTAATTGCATTGAAAGGGCAAGCTCGCATGTCTTCTAAACACACTAATCCCATATTCACATTAAATAGTGACATGAGAGCAGGAAATATAAAGACTGTAATTTAACATTAATTATATAGAGTATGTCACAGTTGCACTTGAACATAGGAATATATGTGGAGGAAGTTTGAAAATGAGTAGGAAAGTGATTCCGAATTTTAAGCCAATTTTAAGTGACAGTGAAAATTACTTTTTTTTAAAAAGAAAACATGAAACACAAACCATTATAAATTGAAAATGCCCCTGATTCTAAACCCTGGGATGACTCTGCACAAAATAGATCCCAACAGACCAAAATGAAAAATCTAAATCATCGATGTGTTCCTGGATTTTCATAATGCATACTCTGAGAGAATATGAAACAGCAGGGTGATTTCAGAGCTCTGTCCAGTCAAAACAATGGAAAATATTGTGAGCGCTCCTAAGCAGCCGTTGCTCAGCTACTGCAAAACACCTGAGACACATTACAAAAAGTACTAGAAATTCTCATTTAAAACATGAAACAGATTACCGATTAAGATAGCAGAGTGCATTTGGTCTCTGTAGCCTCTGTTGAGGTGCCCCAAGAGCCACCCAGGGTTTTTCATGGCAGGAAGAACTGCAGTATCCTGATGGCTGCCAAGCACATGCCTTTACAGCAGTTTGGTGATGACTGGTGAGGTGTTTGTACAGTGCCTAGCACAATGAGATCATTGTGGAAGGCTGTAACAGTAGGAATAACAACAACAACAACAACAACAACAATATGACTATGGATAAAATGGTAAAGTGCTTATGTTTCAGAAGTAGATCTGAAGGCCAAGAACACAAATACTTACAGTAAGTATCAAACAGTACCAATAGTACTACAAATAGTATCATCTCTTTTGGATTCTTCTCAGAACACACTTCCACTGTGAGGATTTAAAAAAAAAAAGCCAAAACAGATAGTGACTAAATAACAAATAGCTCTGATAACCCAGAATAGAAATGGTCATCTTCAAT
>JANZLQ010000079.1:65592591-65607372 GCA_026212715.1 Elanus axillaris | reverse complement strand
GGCCCCGGCCCCGGCCCCGGCCCGCTCGCCCCCCCCGGCCCCGCCGCCACAGGCGCGGGCCTGTGGTCAGTGGTGTGGCCGGGCTCCTCCTCGTCTCCCTGGAGGCAAGGTAGCCGTTGTGGGGAGAGGCCGCGGAGACGGTGTGCTGCTTTATACTCTTCTTTCCAAGTTCTGCCTCTTTCTGCCTTGGCTGGCCCACACGTTACGCTTACGCTGCCGGACTTTCTCCGGCTTCGTAGTGTCTGAACAGCTCGCTGGCACCTCTGTTCGATTAAAATATCCTGGTTTTTTGCAGGGGGTGTTCTGTACACAAAGAGAGGGTGAAAAACGTGCGGAGTGGTGCCCTGGTTTTGGTTTTCTTTCAAACATAGTAAATTAGTAACAAACATAGTAAATTAGAACACACCTTTCATCTCAATTTCTATTTGCAGAGTCATCAATATAATGCAACAAAGCCCCTTCCTTGACACTCCTTTTTCTGAGTCCTAGGCCTTCGACATCCCTCGTTCTCTGGACCTTACTACACCTTCTCAACGAGAAATAGTGGAGGTTAGGGAAGATCTGTAAAACACTCCCAACTGTGTCCACCTCTCACCATAGGAGACCTCGATAAATCTATTTGCACAGGTAGAAGTAAACACCTATCTGTGGGCTTTGCTAGTTTTCATGAGTCCAGCATTAATTCAGTGATCAGAATGGAGCTCACAGTATTATTGCTGGAGAAAACCTTGTTTAAAAACAGCCAGCAGATAACGCTGCAGATAAAAAGGAAGAAATTATATATGGAGTGGAGCTAAATGATGAAAATTAGGATGCTTTAATGCATTTAAGCCAGAGCTCTGTATGAATCCCCTATATATTATGACGGGCAAATGTATTTTGATCTACAAGGGGATTCATTTTGGTGAATATTTAGTGTAAAGTTTATCAGTGTGATAGGCAGCCATGCTGGAAGATATCCTGTGTACACATATTTTGTTTATGAAATAGCAAGATCGTTCAGAGTTTATTTCAATTTTTCATGTGTCTCTCAGAACTAATACAGCAAAACAGAGCCTATAACTGACCAGGGCTTAAATAAGATTTTATTTTAAAAAAATACTGCATTTTTAATTAACTTCAACTTCCCCTTGTCTTTGTGCTCATTTGGTGAAGCTCACACTGTCATGACAGTGGTTGACAATAATAGATAAAGTGTTGAAGATAAGAATGAGGTTGGTACATTTTACATGAAAGCCCTAAAGCAACTGCATTTTTAAATCAACTATCTGACTGGGACTGCTTTCATTTTGCTTTTTAGCACCTCATTAGGATTACTGCAATTTTCCTGCAGTACTAAACTGCTGCCCCAGTCACAGTTCATTTTCCGCCTCTAATGTCCAATTACTTCATTGTCTACTGAAAATTATCATATCTTCATTCCACAATAATTTAGTTAAAATATTTCATTCTAGAATATAAATCAGCAACACAGAGCAGCATCATGCTGCATCCTCCTGTTACAGCTCTATGGCATCCTGGGAAGCAGCACAGCTGTCACGGCTTGCAGAGAGCACCAGGAGAGCTTGTGCCATTAGAGAACACCACTGAGCTAAAGTTATGGGAGTCTGTATCCCTTCCTTGCTTTTAAATGTCATTGAGGGCCCTACAACATTTCTAGGTTTCTACAGTGCCAGAGCAGCAGCAGCACCTCCACAATGTGCCCAGAAATCCTGGATGGACATCCAGGTTCCTCTGACTCTGGCACAGGACACTCCTCTTGGACTGGGCTCCCTTTGGGCTTGGAATTGTGGTGCCTGTCTTGGGCACAGACCCTCTCAGTGTGCCTCTTCCTACCTGTCTTCCACAGCTCCAGGCACCAAGGCACAACAAGTTTCAGCAATCCTCACTACTAATACCTGGGTTTTGCAAACACTTAGTAGCACACTTAGTTGTAGGCAGATGTGAAATCCCATCACAATCAGTGGGTTACAAAAGGCAGTGAAAGTCCTTGTGTTGAGATTTAAGCAAAGGAAAATTTCCAGGATGAGAACAGCTATTGTATTTTTTTCTTCCTCAAGGAGGAATATAATTATTCCCATCTGAAACACTTTTCCTTGACATTAAAAATTGTTCTTGTTGGCCCCTGCTACTTGGGAAAAAGAACTATTTAAATGCTGGGATGAGCTATCAAGCCAACACCAGGGCTTATGTACCCTGGTTCCTGCTGCTGAAGCAGAATGTGCAGTCAGTCCACAGACGTCTCTGCCACCAGGTTTCATAAACACAAAATGAACAGCTTACATTTGTAAGGCCTCTGAAACAAATATCAAATGAAAGCCTTTTATATAAAAAAAAAAACAACAAAAAAAAAACCAACAAAAAAAACAACTTAGGAGAAGCTGAATGGCAAAATATTTCAATAAATAATCTTTTAAATTCAGGTAAAAGAGAAAGTGTACTAGAAAGGTGAGTCCCTCATAGGAATCTTCATCCGTGAAGAACTACAGTACTTGGCTGGACAAGGCCCAGAGAAACCCCATCGCACTTTGAATGGTGCCTCAGGCAGGACATGGACTATCACCTCCAGACATCCCTTTCAAGCCAGACTTGCATTATGCTTCCATGAATGAGGCACAACATTTTATTTTTCATAACAGAGCTAGGCCTGACCAGGTCATGCTCTGATTTTTTCCCCTCTTACTTTCTTCACTAAGCTCATTGTCTTCCTTTCCTCATATTTTTCAGTGGAATCTTGGACGTAAATCTACGCCCTTCACAAAGGATGTACTTTCATTTGTGAATATGCCTTTGTTGCTTTAAAATGGAGAATTTTCCTTACTCAGACATTGTCCTGTGGGACAGTAGCCTTGACTTTATGGACACTAACTCTGACTTGGGCAGACTCACCCTCAGACTGGTAAGACAGCTCACTCAGGACTGAAATATACTTGTACTATTGCCCAAGATCCCAGAAAAGGACCAGCAAGGATTTTTCTCAGAACTGAGCAAATTCTTTGGAATCTGATCAACATTATTTCCTGTTGGAATCTGATCAACTTTTTTTCCTGTCAAATGTAGCTGGGACGTAAAGGCCAGTGAGAAAGGAACAATTTACTGACAGCAGTCCGCTAGGGAGGAAAATACCCCTGTTACTGGATGCTCCCAATAATCATTACATAGTCTGATAAGACAGAACAAAATTTTGGCACTCAGGAAAGGAAAGCTTTTTCATATAGCATGCACATCAGATCTCCTCAGTACAGCTAGGAAACCAAGGTTAACTAGAAAAAAATATACTTCGTGGGAGGTTGTAACTGTGGAGAAATGTGTTTGAACACAGTCTCTGAATCTGTGTTCTTACTTTTCTTACATGCACTTCATACATATATATGGATATATATCTATACTTGCTTGATATGTACTTATTTGTTAAGTATACTTACTCTTTCTTGTCAAAAGTAGCTAAGACATTCATAAAAGAATGTAAGAGCATTAGTGTATCAGAATCTTAATGGTTTTGCCCAACATATTTATTACATTATTTTTTCATAATACAAATGGAATAGGTGTTCTTTGACTATGGCAGTAACTTAAGCTATGATCAGAGTAACACTGCTGGTTCTTAATTACAGTAACAATGAGCAGGGGTAAGCACTAAAATTCTGTATCCAAAGTTCATTTTTGTGCAGGATGTCAATACACAGAAAATATAACTTTTCAATCCATGAATGCCTTTGAGGCAAGAAAACCATTCTTTTAATAAGTAGGGACTTTTTTTTTAGAAACAAAACTTCTATTTGATAAAATTAGATTCCCTCATCTATTCATAGTATATATTTATTCATAGTCCTGACTGGAATTTTTCAGGGGGGAATCTGTGTTCTTTTTAAAAATAAGATATTTTCAGCATTTATTAAATTCAGATTGTGTTGAATACTTTCACTAGAGACATGAATTTTGATGATTTTTGTCCTCTTTTCCCTTCTCTCTTTTTAATCTAGGTGACCATGATGGAAACAAGTCCGTAAGAATAGGTAGATGATGAATAGAGCTGCTCAGTGATTGACCAAGGCAGTGGTCAAAATCCAGAGTACCAAATCAGCTCACTGCGGTGACGATTAGCACACTATAAAAATGTTGACTGATGAGCACGTTCTATTCTTAGACTCCAACACAACATGACATTTCCTCAAACCAGGGCAATTGAAATGTGAGACTGTAGAGTGAACTTGACATGTGGGGGAAGGTGCATGCTGGACAGAAAGGAAAAGAAAGATGTAACAAGAGGTATTGTGATTAGGCTCATGAGAACTATAGTGCATGATACAGGTAGTGTAGGCGGGTATTTTTGGGTACCCAGAATTGAAGCTAAGTGGGTGCAATCTGGACCTTGGCAGCTGCTAAAACTTCCAGCTGCATACATAAGAGAAGATCTACTGATGAAATACCAAGGTCTGTAGTCTCTAGTATAAATAACATTTTAATCCCCCCAAATACCCAAACTCACAGAAGACATGATTTCATAACTGATTTTCCAAAGGATTATGAAGTCCCACAGTACCAAGTAGTTCAGCTATGCTTTAGCCTTGACTAGCACTTTAGCAGCCAAGAGTGCAAGTCTGTCAGCTGGTTCCCTTTTGGAAGATAAACCCTAGGTCTCCAGCAGATCCTGTGCCTTGCCACCATTTCACTTCACCTGATAAGTTTGTAAGGTCTCCAGAATAATCTCAAAAATAATTAGAGCTGCTGGGAAAAAAAATACAGTGAATTGCATCATGTGGTTAGTTATTTGCAGGCTAAATAACATTAGTAAGTGCACAGAATTACAGAAACACCATGACTCTGCTATCAGCAATAAGGAAGAGACCTAAGAGAAATCGTGTTTGTAACCTAGATACAAACCTGTGAGGAGCCACATCTTTCCAGTGCTACCAAGCTGGCAATCTCATTCATGTCTGTAAGCGTGCTGCTGCATGTTGAATTGACACTAAATTCAATATCCCACCTGAGGTGAGTTGCAGACCTCTATGCCAAGGTATGGCTGAGGTAGTAATTCATAGCAAGTAAGTTATCACTTGAATGTTTAATGTAATCTCTCCATCACTCTGGTCCTTCTCTTCCTTTTGGCATATAAACCTAGCCTAAATAAAAAAACAAAAAAGAGGTCAAAGAAGAGGTGCAAGAAGGGAAACACCAAAATTTCCACGAAAGGTGTTGCAAAGAGAAAGATCTGTATTCTGTAACTTTTGAGGAGAAGGCAAGTGCTAGTGAGCTCTGATTGCAATAGGAAAGATTCAGATTGGACATTATGGAAACTTTCTAACTGTATAAATAGTGAAGCACTGGAGCCTGTGGAGTTTCCATCCTCAGAGGCTAGAAAAAATAAGTTAGCTAAACATCTATCAAAAATAATGTGGGTATAATTGATTTTACTGTGGGGCACATAAGTGACTAGTTGACCTTTCAAGGCCTTTTCATCCCTATGCCTCTGTAATTGTATGAAGCTGCTATTTTTAAAATATGCCTCATTGTTCCATTCTATCTTAGCAAGGAAAGCAATCATTTTTTACAAATACTCTAGGCAATATTAGATCTGATGTAAGAACTACAGGGAATGAAACCGATTTCTGTGCTGGAACTTTCAAGACAACTGCAAGTTAACTGCAAAAATAAATCAAATACAAGTTATCAGTGCCACAGAAACAAGATTGTTATAAATGAATTACCAAACAAGCATCAGGACTTGTGCAGGGTACATGTGGCACCACTTCCAAATGCAAGGTGAATGTAGAGGAGTATTTGTGGTGTGGGCTCAAACCCCTTGGGATATAACCATGAAGAAAAATGCTGTGGTTAGCTAAAATGTTTGAGGTCCTGCAGATATGGTCAGGCAAGTTACTGTTTCACCAACCTGTTCTACCTTTACCTTTGGGTGATGGTACCACTCCTCCTATAGTTCAACAGTTTTTCTGATTGCTACCTACCCTGTAATCTTTAGTTATTTATACAAAGTGAAGTTATGCCATCTAATATTCCTAAAAAGGTGGCACAGGGGTGTTTCATACATGACTTTTTTGTGTCAAAGGAGAGAACTCATTTTTTTAACTCCCAAAATGTGAGATCAATGCTTAAGCCACAACCCCTTTTAGACTGTCTAACTGCACTCTGGACACACAGCTGGAGCTGTTAAACTCAGGAGGCAGAAGTACCCGTGAAAGTCGAACATTCAAAGCCAAATATGTCTCCTTTAAAGCTCTAATTCAGGAGGACTTGGTTTACAGGCCTCTGCTAGGCGAAATTTGCCCTGCTATACTTTGATTTATGTTTAAATAGTCAACAGAAAGCATTTGAAATTATGATACAGAGAATGCAAGATTAGAAGTGTTCCACAAAACCTTTAACATTTGGAGAGAAAAGGTCTTTTCTGAGCCAAGATGGCTCTCAAGAAGAAACAAATTATAGCTCTGCACTCGACTTGCTTTCTGTGAAGCATCATCCAAGCACACCCACTTAGGTACAGTAATCTGAAATGTAATATACTGTTTTATTTAGCAGCAAATAAAATGTGACCTCTTCACTTTAATGAAGAGAGATCTGGAAAACTTCCCATAAATGCATCTTTTCTTGTAGACAAATGTGAGGAGAATACAGTACCTAGCTGACCAAGTACCTTAAACAATAACTCAAAGCTCCTGGCTTTTAAATCATTCCTACTGCTCTTCTAGTGACATCACAAGAAAGCGCTGCCAACATCACTCCTTAGCAGATAATAAAAAATTGTTAGCCATGGAAAATTTTGGACACGGTGGATGTAACCAACATCTCCTAAGGCAGGTGGTTTCTGAACACAGGTACCTGTCCTGTTTGTGGAAATTACTCTCTCCAGGAGGTTAGGAGATGCTGCTGTTTTTGATGGCCTCTAGAAAGCAGCCCCACAGAAGGCTGTTAAGTTGGTCAAGAAGAAATTAAAGGATTCCAGATGTTTGAGAAATGCTTGGTTTGGTGGAGCAGATTGACAATAAGATTATTCACAGCTCTCATGCAGGGGAAATGTAAATAAGGCAACCATGCCAAGTACTCGGATTTTGTGCAGTCAGCTTCAGATTGACTTTAAAAGAATAATTTTCAGAAAGTAACGGACAATAGGAGAGTTAAATAATCAGGAAGACTTTGCTTTTTTTTTTTGCAATATTATGGTGTGAGGACATTTTTTCTAGTTCTTACAGAAAATCTAACAACTGTGTCATGATACCACTGGATTTTGTGCCATTATTTTAATCCAGATTCTCACACAATAGGGAACAGTATTTTACGGATGTTGAAAGTACCAAACATCTTTCCAAAAGTTTGGAACAGTGTTTCAGATAATCATCAAAAAATGCAGATGCTTGTCCAAATGTATGTGAAACTTTACCAGCCCATTCCCTCTCACCCTGGTAGATTAGAGAGAAACTCCATTCCTTCACTCTCTTTGAAATCTTGCAGGAGCAAGGCTCCTGTCTCCAGGCAGAGCTTTGAGTTCAAACTGCTTTGGGACGAAAAGGCACTTACTTACAAAAACATAGAGAAAAGTAAACTCAACTTGTTCTGTAGTTAAAACCCCAAATCAAAATGTCTTTCCATGTTAGAAAACATTAAAATTATCTGAGTCTTAAATGTTACGGTGAACTTACTACTCCTGTAATTGGATGACCCAAAACCTAGAGCCAAATATCCTGACTGAGTTTCATCGTGGTTCAAACCTGGATAAGAATCTTGTTTGGAGATTTATAGCTTGGTCTTCTCTCATTAAAAAAAATTTTTTTTAAAGCTGAAGTGTTCAGAGTTCTCTGCAATGTGTTGGGGGAAGGAAAATTTGCATCAATTTCTGACTCTGTGCAAATCACTTTTTTGCCTCCTTCACATGTATGAAAATCCCAATAGGCATGACAAATTGGATCAGCTGTTTGACAGGTAATCATCTCATTGTGGATCACCCACTGGTGCTTCAAAAGCATCTGGCTGAAACTCAGCCATCTCTTTTATCATCTGTAGCACACAAGAATATTATGAAAGAGAGAAACTAGTGCCAAAAAGGTGGGAGCTGCCAGATTTTTTATGAGAAATATATAAAGTGTCAGTTCCTAATGAAAAAGCTTGCAGCTTTTAACAGAGAATAACTTTTTCCATAGATGTTTTATTCTGACAGATGTATGTTATAGATGAGTTGGTGATTTCTATGAATTATACAGTCTAGTGTTTACAAATCATTCTGATGATGATACGCTTTAGCAAACTATAGGAGTTTAGATTTTAGACTAATATAGTTGCCATTCTCTTAGTGGGGGTTTGGGGTGGGTTTTTTTTTACCCTTTCACAAAAAAGATGGAGCAGAAATAGGGACAGGAATCCACGGGCTGGATCAGGTCTGCCAAGCCCATATGCAGGCAGGTTGCACATCACTCAGAATTAAGGTTCTGCTCTGGGGAAGGCAGGAAAGGGGATTTCAGCTGGTGCCAGTGCCCAGACAAGAGGGCGGGTGGATCAGAGATGGAGGGGTGGGATGGAGCAATTGGAGACTGGATATATGGGATGAGGACTTCCAGACTAGAGCCAAACAGCAAGAGAAAGAGAAACCCAGTTCTGCTTGCAGCCAAACCCTGGCACTCCTCCTGCCTGTTACTGACTCACATCCAGGTCCTCATATACTCCACCTGCGGCAGAGGCGCAGGTTTAAATATCTCCCCATGATCCCTGCAGGCTGCTTGTTTCTGCAGTCACCCCTCAGCTCACCAGGGCTTACTGCCTGGGCTCAGTTCCCTGTTTCCTCACCTGCCTCTTTTGTAACCTTGGGAAAGTCACAAAGGAAAGTGATCCTGATCCTCAGATTTAGGAGGATAATTCTCACTCTCTCTGTTTATTTGCACGCCCTGAAGTCTGTCAGCCTTGACAGCACAGACCAGCTTGGTCTCATGCCAAAGCCAGGAACACTAGGTGCCTTATAATAAGCCTCACACATGCCAAGGGGATGGGTGGAGGATCAATGTGAAATGCTGATGTCAGGGGTGTTTTATGTCTAATGCAAAAGCTTCAGCACTCAACTCTGGGATGGTCGCAAGCTAAAATGCTAAGCCACACATTATTCCTTCTGCAGTTTCTCAGAACATCATTTTGTATGAGAACATCACTTTTATACTTCAAAAGGGACGAAAGAAATATAGTTGTCGTTAAAGAAGATGTCCCTATCATTCTCATTAGTAAGACAAATTCTTAAAGCAGGGTAACTAGAATTGATTACATTTTTGATGGTGGCTGTTTGTATGGAGAAGATAATGTTGATGCTGTCTCTATCAAGTCTCGAGGTGTAAGGGAGACTGAGTTAGCTAACAGAATGTGGATTTCTAGGAAAGCAGAAAGAAAACACTATAACTGTTTACATTTCTATTAATGGTAGAAATGATGATGGGGGTCTCTGTTCTTCCAGATACTCTGGAGGTTGTCCTGCATACACCACTTCCACACACACTTATCAGCTGCCTACCATTCACAGCTAAACTTGGTCTAATCCTGTGGTCGAATCTTAGCAGCAATCTTTTGTCTGTGCTCATAAAAATTGCTGATCTGGAATATATACGGTACTTCACAGTCTCTGAATATTTTAACGTGCTGATGTTAAAGATGTTTCTTAGTATCAATGTTCTCCTTAGCCCAAAATGTGTTGTTTTTCTCTTGGGTCTTTTTTGTATAACATACTGCAAAATATTTCTTAGGACAGCGTACAACGTTCGAATAAGTTCTTTTAGAGCAGTGGTCTCCGAAGTGGGGGTGCGTGCACTCCAGGGGGTGCACAAGATGATCCATTGCAGTGGGGGAAGAAAAATGTTAGAACTTCAGTAGTACATGTACATAACTTAAAAAATAAATAAATATACATATAGTGGGGGTGAGCACTCCAAAATTTTGGAGACCACTGTTTCTGAGCGCTGCCTTCTTGTGTTGTTGCAAATAGGACATACAGAATTAACTTGCACTAGTTGGCACAGCTACTAAGAAGAAACTGAGAGGGGGTTTTTTTACACCATGACCACTTTGTACTGAACAGTTTTAACAGGCATGTTTAATGATTACCCCTCATTTAAGGCGCTGAATGCAGAACTGTATTTAGCAATAGTTCACTACACATTGCAGAAGCTTCACTAGCCCTGCAGTTTTTATATAATTCTTCTTGTGGGGGAAGGACTTACCTGGCCTTAAATCAGCTAACTACAAGATGTTGAGGCACTGTGAAACTCAGCACAGACTGAAAAACCTCCTGTGGACAAACACTAGGTCAGTGACTCCTGTGTAAGTTTAGCTACCAGCCTGTCTATAACTGGGACTGAAGCACATTACCTACTGACTGAGCAGGGATGCTGCCAGCTGTGCTTCTGTCTTCCTTCCTCAAGACAGATTTGCAGTAACTGAATTTTCTCTTAGGTTTCACAAGCTCCTGCTTACCTATGCCCAGGAAAAACCAAGCCTTACCTTGCAGGTGTCCAGTGTTAAAACTGTCTGTGAACTAGCTACAATCTGTGGAGGTGCTGTGGGCTTCCTTCTTTGCACAGCTACAGTTGTTATACAGCAGTAGTCTCCATCACATGCATTTGCAACTATTTGGGTGCTAAGTCATATGCAATTTTAGAGGTACATCAATAATTCTCTTTTATGTGGAAACATCTAGACAACAAACTGTTAAACTTCCATTGTTTTTTTCTTATTTTATTCTGCCTGTGTCTCACTTGTCCTGCCAGTTGAGAAGTATGTCACTGGGTGCACTATAATAGAGCAGGAATATTTAGACTTTTCTAGAAGATTGTCATCTTCTGATGTGTTGGGTTTTGTCTTGTTATTGGTTCATATGGACAATGCATTGGTTTTGCTTAGGCTTACATAAATTCCATAAGCAACCTAAAAGTAGAGTTTTTCTGATGTAAGCACTGTGTCTGTAGGAATACTCTTCCTGAGCAAATGCCAAATGATAGGGAACCCTATTATCTTCTAGATCTCCCCTCTTCACAGCCCTCCTTAGCTACTGACTCTGGATTTGGAGTTGCAGGAAAAGCCCAGATCTACCCCAACTCTGTCAGAAAGAGAAAGCACAAAAAAGCCCGAAGAGCAGAATTTCCCATAAGATACAAGGGACTTCATATTTCAGTTATGAAAATCAGTTGTAGTCGTTCTCATTGAAGCTATTATTCATGTAATCATGATGCTACGCATAAGGCTGAAGACTTTCACAGATTTGTTTGGTATCATTTCTTGTGTCCTGAATGGCACCAAGACAGGTGCCTGAGCTTGCCTGTTTTGGTAACTCCTGCAGTCCGCAGGCTCCAAGCCTGTGCAAATACAGAAGGTACTTGCCCCAGAAAATTTATCATGTAACAAAGCCTATTATCAAATTACTGTTCATAGATACAAATGTAGACATGGCAAGGTATTAAGCTTAGGTTTGATGTATTACCCTGAATAGTTTTGCTTCTTGTTATAGGAAATTTTTTTCTTTTTTCTCATCTTTGCACTTTTCACAAAGGGCAAATATTCTGGGCTTTGGCATGCACTGCTTCTTTCTAACTGGCCTGATCCCAAGCACTCTTGATTTTTATGCAGCCACATCCTTCTCAGTCTCTCCGTCACAAGAGTGCTTTTCTCACTTCTTCCCTGTTCAGCACGGGCTAGCCTGCTGCACTTAGCTCCTGTCCTCACCTGTGGAAAAGCTGCCTCTTCATGAGCTGCTTTCTCTGAGTTTTGCCCAGGGAGTTGTCTCAGGAGAAGAACTGATGAGGCAGCGATGGAAGGAGAGTATGAACCCCTGTAAGGATCCTCCCACAACCTTCTTTCCCAGGAAAAAAAGAGCATGGACAAAAATAAATGATGTAATAGCCTTTTCTGCCACAGAGCAGATGTAACTAAACCCTGGGGGACACAGATGTATCCTTGAAAAGGCAAACACATTAGTGGATCTTTAAGACATCTTGATAAAAATTAGTGGCTGAAAGACACATGTTGCAGAGTGGAAACGTCAGTGATATGGGGCAATCAAAGTGTAAAGACAGCAGATGAGGCACCAGCTTGGACCTGTTGAATTAAGCAGATGTGTGGGCCAAATGCATTTCTGGTATAATCATATAAAGAACACCAGCCCGGCAGCTACTGAATTTGCCTGGTATTTTGGATCACAGCAGAAAAAAAAGGCAAAGAAAGACATATTAATGGTTATTAGTGATATGTCACCGTACATTTGAGAGACATGTTTGAGAGATTCTTATTAATATTTGTGGATTAATGAAAGGTAAAGAATATAAAGCATGGGAGAAAGTCATTATTATTTCTATTGTAGCTGCGGTAGACATGGTACTAATAGCCTTTACTGTTGATATTATTAATCATGTATCTGTTATCATTACTAATAGTTTAATAATCTGCTCACCTGCAATAAACATCTTACCCATAGCCTAAATAGATTATAATATACTGTATAATTTTTATACAGTTACACACAAGAGTTGTGGGGAAGGTCTTCTGTCATGGCAAGAAAAAGAATTTATATAGATATATAGATATTTATGTGCATACATGTGTGTACAGGCATGTATATAGTTTTTCTCATAGGGAGGTGATGAAATGATTGTACGAATAGTTTCATAATTTAATTTTATTTCCACCAGCTTCCATAAAAGGAAAGAGAGAAGTAGTGACGGAAGAAAAAAAAAAATTAAGAGTCTATTTGCCATTTTATTTGATTGCTGGAAAACAACAAGTGAAATTCCTGTAGCTAATTTATTTTGTTACAGATATTTCTAGTTCGTAGAGCCACATCCTAAGCAGGGGCAGTTGCCATAGTGCCATTGACTTCCAAGTTACTAGTCCACGATGAGTTTAATAAATGACTCCTAGTTAAAGGTGATTAGGAGCAATTCCTGCAGTGATACGGTCTAAGAATCAAGGAACACACTCAGGATTTTTTAGACTCCTACAATAATAATGAAGAAAAAATTCACATCATTGTTTGGTCAGCGGGGTCCCTTGTCTTGCCTGGGGAAAGAATCTGTTGTGGAGTTCCTAGGGGTCAATAAAGGTCTTAATTGAAATGGGATGATGGGAGATGTAACAGAAGGGATACAAGAACTATCAGTCTTCAAAGCACAGAATGCCATTTCCTCTCAGCTTGATAACATATTGACGGGCAGTATGGTTCTGTGTGCAATTTACACACAAATCAGACACGAATTTTGAAGTACTTCAATGTGAGAATATTTGATCCATAAGTGCCTGTTACCTGTGGATTTCTAATAGGATCTGGAAATAAATGTAAAAATTCTGAGCATGGTCTATCCCTACATACATATGAATCCAACTCTTAAGATTTTGGGAAAGAGTTAATGAAAGGACACAAATGTGTGCAGCAAGCAGAGGAAAATACAAGCTAAACTTAAAGTCCACCGGATATGTGTAATGGGATTTGTGGCTAGTGAGCACTTCAAAGTGTGTAATGTACCATTAGTTAGGACTGGTTGTGCCATTTGCTTACACAGTAATGGAAGCAAGAAGTACGGCTTTTTGTTCTGCCGTAGAACAAAGCTAATCATAACTGATTATGCCAAGCTTATGGTAACTAACTATACCAAACTAATAATTAGGCAAAATAATCATTAACTTGTGCTGCAAGCATATTTAGAAAACCTGTTGTGATCTGGAACCCAGTGAGAACCGGCTGCCATCAGGATCTGCACAGCTGCCCAGTAACGTATCTGACAGGTGAGCCCTGGTGTAACTGCAGTGATTTACCCCAGAGTTACCCACCTCAGCCCCTGCTAGAAATGACCGTTGCCTCCTCGTTAGCTTAAATGGCTCATAGAATGGGCTTGTGTTCAGAGTCTGGATTGTCAATTGCTGAGGCATTTCATTCTATTCTGGCACTCCTTCGGCAGGACAGAGTGGGATGACCTTAGGCACAGCTAGGTGCCTGGCCTGGCTACAGTCCACAATTGGCTCTACCGGAACAGCTAGCTCAGGGAAAGAGGTAAGAAGCGAAATTAGCTAGTCTCAGAGTAATCCAGGTACTGAATGTATGAAGAACTTTATTACCTTAGAGGTAAAATAGTATTTTGTTCATTCTAGATAGTAGCAACATTGAAGATCATCTCAAGTCATTCTGCACAAGACTGAAGCAGAATTTCTTAAGGAAGGGACTATTCTACCGAAGATTTCAGGCCTTTTTTAGTCCTTTTAACCTGCAAGCATCATACGTCAGATTCCTCAAGTGAGAACTACATGGGTCGCTGAGGAAGCGAGGGTGCCGCTTCCCGTGCCCTCCTCCCGCTCCCCATCCCTGACCCTCATCACGGCTGTACTCCACAGCGAGATGCCGCATGCTCCCGCGACACCGTGAAGGAGGAAACGCAGTCTTGGATGGCGGCACCACTTCGTAGTAGTGGCGTGACGAACCCAGCCACCAAAAAGGTGGCAGGCGAAAACCTACGCGCCCGCTCTACTACCCGACTCAGAAAGCAACATGGGTGTGTTGACCAGGCCCCTCGGTTCCCCCCTTTCACCAGCCTCTGCTCATGCTGCCGCCGGTGCTTGGGGCGGCCTGAAAGCTCTCCCTGAGGGGCACGCTTCACCACCCGCCTGGCAAAATCGCGGCCCCTCTTTAAGAGCCACGCGGGGCGGACGGCGGCGGAGGCCCACCTCCCCCCCGCGCTCAAGGGGAGCCTCACACCGCCCCCGCCACCCCCCGTTACACCGCTGAGGTTGGGGCCCCTTCGCAGCAGCGCACCCGCG
>JANZLQ010000079.1:65552783-65586732 GCA_026212715.1 Elanus axillaris | reverse complement strand
AGAAGAGTGGGTGCATGTGGATTTAATAGCAGTGAAAGTATTACGGAGGGATCAGATTTAGCGAGCGAGGGAGAGGGAGCTTTTGAACATCTGCCTAATGCAGCCAATAGAAGTGACATTAGTGATATTGGAGAGAGGGAGGCACCGCCGCCGGTCCGGCTGGGATTACGGGAGCCTTCCCAATCCGATTAGCCGCTGACCCTCTCCTGCCAGCGGCGGAGCCCGAGCCCCGGGCGCCCGGACGCCACGGGGACGGCCCCGCTCCGCCCCCCGCCCCGCTCCGCTCCGCGACCACCCTCTGGGGCGGCTCGCCCTCTCCCCGCGACCCCCCGGCAGCCGCGGCTCAGCCCCTCCGCAAAACGCCTCCGGAGGGGCAGAGCCGTAGCCCGGTGGCGACGATCAAGCCGCTGGGGTTTAATATTCACCGGTACACCGCGATGAAATCCCACCCCGCTCCCGGGGACATCTTTATTCTCCGGCTAATTGTAATTTACAATTACACTTTACACTCCATCACGCAGGAGGTTAGGAAACAAGCTTCTTCCACGTAATTATCGGCCTCCTTAATCCTATTCCACCGCGTGTCACCCCGCACCGCAAAATCCTATTGTTCCCTCCTCCCCGTTTTACCAGTCATTTAAACGAGTATCAAAAAAAGATCCCAGTCTGCATAATTTTAGACATCACACCCACGGCTCTGAGCGTGGGGCAAAACGCATCAATGGGTTGCATCTCCCGCCGGAGGGGGGGGCCGGGGGGGCTGGATGCCGGGCAGGGCTCGTACAGCGCCGAGCTCCTCCTCGCCGGGCGGGCGGGCAGCTGCCGGGGCCACCGTGCCGGGTTGCCCGCTGGTTTTGGATCTCTTGGCAGGTATTTTCCCTCCACTTTGCTTACCGGGTCGATTAATTTTAAAGCTTTCCTTGGTTTAAGGGCAGCCAAGTTACACAGAAGCACACCTTTATGAGCTCCTTGCACCAGAGCAGATCGCTCCTGCCCACAGGCACCGTGTGCCTTAAAATCCTTGCTTGACTGCGACCGTCGCCTTTAAAGCAAAGCGCATCTCCCCAGCTCGACAGTGCGGGGAAAACGCCTGCAGTTTGTACCTCCAGGCATTACAACACGCCTCAGCCCTGCTGAGAGCAACACTGCAGCTTGAGCGCAGTCGGCCGCAGAGGAGTGTCACCGCCTTCAGCTCTGCCAGGGACACTGCCAGGGGCTGCCGTGGGGCTCTCGAGTACTATCAAGTTCAGCCTTGTGCTTTCCCTCTTCACAAGCTGTTTTACCACCCGGTAGCAGCTACTCGAAGCGTGACTCAAAGGCTGACGAGCATCCAGCTCATGAATTACAGAAAATTGACGCCCTGCTTAAAATTCACAGCAGTGAATTTGTAACATTCACATTTTTACGTGACAGTCGTCTTACAGGGAGATAACGTCTAACAGCTCCTGAGTTTCCCCCTTGTAACAGTGTGGGAATAACACGGCAAAGGCCAAGAAGTCCCTCTGTCTCTCATTCACACACACAGAGCACACACCACAGTATTGTGCAGCAATTTCATGATTTGTAGCACATCAGTAGAGCATGTCTCTGAGAAACTACACTGCTGGTTTTTGTTTCTTTGATTGGCTGGGTTTGCTTTTTTTTTTTTTTTAACAGCCATTAAACCCCTTCTTCTTACAGTGCTAGGTGGGCTAATTTTACTAATCTTTCATCTTTGCATACCAGGCACCAAAGTTGTTACTACATCAAAAAATCCCTGATTTTAATGGTAACAGTCTAGTCTGCATCAGCCTCTTAATTAGATACAGTTGGGGCAAAGAGTTGAGGGTGGTATTAGGAGATATCACTGTTGAATTCCTGTATAAATTCTTGGTTTGCCAACCTATCCCCTCTAAACCTACACCATTCAAACAGGCAAATAAGCAATTTATGCAAAATCTTCCCCCAGCTCCCAATAACGCTTCTTTTCCACAGTCTTCAGAGGTTATTTTCAGATCAAAATGTCATAAACTCAAACCATTTTTTCTAGTCTTTTTCATTATTTTTTTATGCTTTACTTGTATGTCTCAGTCTTTGAAAAATGCCTCCAAGACACTCCAGACAGGTATGCAGTGGATTCCAGAATGCATCCACTCTGAAGTGGACTAAAACCCATTTTAAAGCTCTTTTGTGTCTTCAGTGAAGTCCTTGAATTCCTGCTTTACATCCATGGGACTTCAGAATGGCATATGCCTTGTATTGAGAACTCTGGGGCTGAGAAAATGAATATGATACTGAATATCGAAATATAAAGAACAGAATCTGCTGCTCTATAAGGGTAATTTAAAATTTCCAACACAGGGAATATCTGGGTGCAATTGTCTGTAGATGGCACAAAGTCAGGCTGCAGGGTGCTCTACTGATAGGAATTTGTCATCATGAAAGAAGAGCTATTTTTGCTCATGTTAGCCGAAGACCAGCCGCATACAGCCCATGGATTCCAGAGTGGTCATGGACAAGTGGAGTGGCTTTTAGAGAATAATTAACTGGCAGATTGTGTTTTCAATATTATTGCAGCTGTTCCTGCTGATTCTGTCAGAGGCCAAACCCCCTTCTGCCAGACACTATTCAAACCTGGAACCAGAAAGCTGGTCCCTGCCTGGTGTTTCTTTCATAAGCAGGAAACCCTGCCTCCTGTTTCGGTTTGTTTGGTTGTGACTCTAGTGCAAGGAGCACCACTGCACCTGAGCTTTAAGTGCAGCAGAATTAGCTAAAACTTCACAGATTAGATAAAATGTCTGAGGTAAACCTCAGGAAAAAAAAAAAAAGAGAGAAATGGGAGAGAAAATAAAGAGAGAGGGGAAAAAAGTGTTAGAGGAAAAAAATGGGTATGATGAAAAGCACTGAACTGAAAGAAGGCAGGGGATCTTAACATATTATTCTTTTACCAAGCAACATTCTCCAGTAGTGCTTTGGAAAACGGCATTCTTTGTCCCCCCACCTCCTCTTGTCCCTTAAATCTTTATGGGTTCCCTAGGCTGCAGTGGCCAACTATGGCAAGGAAGAAAGGGACTGGGAGACCTAAGAAAGCACAGAAGCAAGAGTACAGTTTCAAGTAAAAGTGAGTTGGTCCATATTCTTAACTCTGTAAAATCATCTTTCAGTCTCATCTGTGTATACACACATGTACACACATATACACCACACACACACTTTGAATTGCTTCTCAGCAAATCGTGATTAAACAGTGTGTTGTGCCAACATATAATTAGCTCTGCTAGTGCTAGGACAGAAGAGTGAAGGACCGAGATGGAGGGGGATCACTGATGTCTACATTTGATTGCCTGTAAATCAGCCAGGTAAACCTCAACAGTGTTGCCTTTATGCAACTGTTTGTGAACATGACTGGTGAGCATTAGGACAGGATTGACCAGCTGGCAGGGCTGGATTCCTAACAGTACTTTTTTGTATCCTTTTCAAAATATGATTTTAAGACTCAGGAAGAATACAAATCAGATTACACCGTTTTGCATTTAGCACTACTGTGGGCAGGGCACCCTCAGGTAGGTGATGCATCCTTACTCATATTGCTCTGCCAAGGCAATCTCCTAACTTGGAAGGTAACTGAGAAAAGCTGCTTCCTGATTACATCAGGGTAAATCGAATTTAGCTCGGTAAAAGTCCACGCAGCTTTACTTGGTGCAAGCCTGGTGTAAGTGAAGTGAGAATCCAGCCGTATTGCATCAGTCATTGCAAAGGGCAATTTGTGATTTGGGCTGTTCAACTGCCATGATGCTTGGGCCCGGACACATGATGCTTGGGAACTATTGCCTCTGTGCCACACACAGAGGCAAGAAGGGGCCTGGAGCGGGGTTTGGTATTCCTGTGCACACCAGGCAGTGAGCAGGCATATCCCTCACAGATCCTGGCACGGTGCAGGTGGAGGACAACTCTGAGGCTAGAGCAGTGGTCTGTGACCCTGGGCAGTGTTTCTCTATCCCATGCTAGGCAGGCCACGTAAAACACTGCAAATACCAAGATCTCTGACATTTACCAAGTAAAAAGATATATCAGTGTTTTGTGATTGTCAGATTAGGTAGAAACATGTTCTTTCCCGTCTTGTCTGAATCCCCTTTCCCTGCTAACTATCACTTGTCACCAGGGTCAGCTTTTCAGTTCTGTTTCCTGGGAGTGATCACTATTTGGATATACTTTTTAGTTATGTGCAGAAGAATGTATCCTCTTTGACTAAAAAGGCAAATAAATATAAGAGCGAGAAGCTTGCCTTGCTAAGCAATTAAACTCCTAATTCTGCAGTGTAATTCTGGAAATAGGCCTGGTTTTGTGTGCACTGGTCTAGCTGCAATTTTAATTTCACCATGTGACTAAATGGGGAAAGGATGACTAGAGATGTGACATCATACTTAGCAGTAGGACACAGCCATTCACTTGGAACAGCATGAACTGTGCAAAAAAGAAGGTCCTATTTGTAAATAAATTCTGGTTTAGGTATTCCTCAGTTTTGGCAGCAGACTGAGGTGCACCCGAGTGAGATCATTGCAGGTTTTTTTTTCCCCAGCTTGTAATTCACTCATCAGCAAATAGAAACCAAGTCTCCATTGTCGCAGCACTGCAGATAAATAACTGCTTAGCCACCTATTGCAGAAAATCATGTCCTACACTTTCTGTTGGTTCTGTGCCCATAAATTTTGACCCACACAATTGAAAGGAATTCTCTGTTTCTAACAAAAGCCCAAGCATTTGGCAAAACAAAGAGTCCCTTTTAATCAGGTATATTTTTAATCTTGCTACCTTTTTGTTCTCTAAAATTCTTCTCTGTTGAGCATTAGTGCTATTATTTGACTGTAGAAATGGCAGGGCTTTCTTTGTTATTCCCTGTGAATGTTTGTATCCCGAGTGCTTGTGTTTCGGATGTATTCAGAGGTTGACTTTGCCTGTTGTGCTTTCAAAATTCAGATTAGCATTCAGCTTTGGCTGTGATTTATGCTGTTACCAAAGATCTTTGGACAAACGTGGAATGTAAAAAAACCTAGCCTAATGCTAATGACATTTGTGGGCCAAATTTAGCTGTGACATAAATGGCGGCACAAGTTACATGCAGGATATATGTTGATCAGAGGCAGAGTGATGAAGCATACATGGTTACAACAGGGTCATTTGTATGAGGCTGGCTTTCAGTGCATACAGTGAGGGCAACTCGAGCTGGTGGAACAACCACGTGTGCATATGTGGTGTGTGAGTGTGCACGTACCAGGGAAAGTAAAGCTTTATCCCACACTGGCAGTGGGAACAAGCCTTAATCTGGATTTATTTGTATTTCATTCTCAGAGTGACGTAAGAGAGTCTCAGGGCCGATCTGCACCGCACAAGGGAATCAGGTGCAGAGATCCGTGTGCTGAGAGCCAGAGAGCTCAGAAAGCAAGTCAGACTTACAGAGGGGAGGCACCTCACTGGGGAGGCCCCTTGGCTCCAGCACCATTGAGTTTAGCTGAGCCTGCCCAGGCTACTGGGGGGGGGGTGGGGTCCAGTGCCACACACACACCAGCCCTTCCACCACCTGCCTGCAAACAGGCATCCCTTCTTCCTTTTGCCATCAGTGCTCTGCTATTTCAGCCCCTTGAGCAGTTTCTTTCTTCTACTTTCAAGCTCGAGTTACAGCCTTCAGATGCTCATTTCCTATTTTCTGTTCCTGGCTTGTTGTAGCCCTCCTAACCCATCAGTGCTCCACGCACAAGGTGGTTCCAACCCGTATCTTACTTGGCAGAAGTGGAATGTATGTGTTCTGGACATGTTACATGTTGTCTTCTGATACAGAACCTCAGGATCAGCTGAGACAATGAAGTACATATTTATTTAATTAGAAACAACTCCTCTGTTCACTGTAGAGCTTTTGTACTGCTGCCCCAGCAGTGGCTAAGACAGCCACCACATGAACCTTTGAACTGTGGGCAAACCACAGAATAGATTAAGACCAACAGATGTGTTAAATCTCCTTCCTTCACTTGAAATGAAAGGCACAATTAAGTGTGTCTAGTTGTGAAATAGCTGGGACCAATAGAAGCTGCAGCTGGAGATGTATAGACCTGAGCAGAGTACTGTGTAAGGAAGATTGAGTGAGGCTGTAATGGGACGCGAACTGAAGCTGCTGCTATACAATGTCCCGGTCCCACCATTCTTCCAGCCTTTTATTCCCACCTTTGCACCTCTTCTCTGCTCTGTGCTGGCGTATGTGTTTGTGCAACAGCACTGGCAGCTAGAACAAGGAATAGCCTGGCTAAAAATCGCCCAGTAAAAACATACTGTAAATCCATGGCAATATTTCAGTTGCATAAAGTCACTGAATAGCCAGTACTGTGAAGCCACAGCTAGTGAGCTTCCCTGGCACTAGTCTAAAATCCATGGCAATAAGTAGCTGTTTGATGTGCTGTGTGCAGGAGGGAAAGGAAGAAGTAAGAGATAGGAATATGACTGAGCAGAAGCAAGGGATGGAGGTTTTCACATGCAGACTGACTAAGAAAACATAAGGTTGGGTAAATGAAACAGCTTTATGCTTCTAAGGTGCATGATGCACTGACACCTCACGCTCAGGGATGAACATGGTTGCACCAATGAAATGATTGTTTTGTAGAATACATTTCTGTGACAACCAGAAACTGTTCTGTAAGACCTTGATATTGTATAACTACTCATGTCCTCGCAGTCAGGCTAGGCTGCATGTTTTTAAAGCCCACGGTCTTCCAACATGGGTGTTCCCACAGAGTGTCTCCTTAAAGCTAGTATCAGGATAGAGACCTTTATATGACCCCTATGACATCTGCCTTTGTATGACTTGAGAAGTGATCTGAGCCCCAGAATAGAAATGCCTCCAAAACTCTGTTTCCCTGTGGATACAGTGCTTAACATAAGACAATATTTATTCTGTTTCAGTATAAATTTAAATAATATCATTTTCTTAATCCTAATAAATAAAAGAATACAGAAAAGTAAATATGCACACTTTCACAAATATCAGTTATATATAAACATATCAGCACCATTTTTCTTAGTCTTTCCAGAGGCAATAAAATCCTAGTATGCTTTACAGATTGTGGGATGAGATAAAGCAAGTGTTATTATGAAATGATCATGAGAGTGATGCTGTTTCTTAAGGAACTATAGTCTAATTACTGAATGGCAAGATCATCTGGCATCATATCCTACTGTGGATTGTTTTCCATGAGCTTTCTGGGAGACATTTTTCTCCTTAATAAAATAAATTCATATTCATTTACTATAATGAAACTCAAAGTAACTTTCAGTTTGGGGTTTTAGCTCCTGGTAACAATTTCTTATGTAAAGCAGATGCTATTTTAAGTCTCTCTCTTTCTTGCTCAAGGAAGAGTGGAATGAGCTTTGGTTGGCTATCTATAGCAACCCTAGAATGTTTGACTTTTTTATTTTAGCACACTGCAATGAAAATATTTAATTAATTTATAATATTTAGAAAGTTAGCACCAAACTCCATTTGATAAAATGAACTTTATGTGTTATTTATGAGGAAGACACTTAAAGATTTCAATAATTCTTAAAGATATTTACATTTTTTTCTTCTGACTTTTTGTTTTACACTGTGTTTTATAGGCCTTCATTTCTATTTGATGTAGGTTTCAAACTTCAGATTTATGGCTCAACACCTTGCAACAAATTTTGTAAATATTCTGTGGGGGCTTGGTCCTGAAACATAAACACTTCTTCCTATTGAGGCACTGAGGAAAAACAGACCGCCTCATTTATTATGTGATATCCAGAAGGCTAAGGAGATTTTGATCTCCTTTTTCAGGAACATCTTCTTCAGTAAGAAAAATGAAATGTCATCATGCTAAGGTGAATCATAATAAATGTTATGTCTTGGCTGACACTGAAAAATAAATCAAAGAAAGTTGTGAGAAATATTGGTGACTTTTTTTTCCACAGAGATTTGGACCAGCTTTATAAATTAAACAGTACGCGATGACAGCTTTGGGGCGGTAAGTAAACCATTCAGTAGATAATCTCCATAGTAACAAAAAAAGTTTAACCATCTCAAACCAAAATAGCACATCTGGACTCGGCTGTGTCATATGGCAATAGGGAACATTTTATTGTTGTCAAAAGTCACAGCACACAAGAAAACTGTGCACAGTTTAATCCTTGTTAGCAGAAATCACTGAAGTGCAAGCAATGCATTCGGGAGGATTCTGATCCTGTAAATCATTATCTATTTGCTCACCTTTACGCTGCATAAGGGTCCTGTTGTGATCCATCTGCTGTTTCCAACTTAGGAAAAAAAAAGCAGTCTTCTCTTTAATGAATACGGAGTCCAGTCCTGAAAATCCTTGCTCGTGTGAGTAGTCCTAAATCACGATGACAGAATTCATTTGAGTAATAGCTGAGGCACTGGGTTCATAATTATGAGCATTTAGTTTTAATTGCACTAAACTTCAAAGTTGAAGACCTACTTTACAAGAGAAATGCTTTTGTGTGCTAAACCAAAGATAGAATTATTTAATTGGTGTGGGTGCTGTAACTCAGAGATAAAGAGAGAACTGCTGAAGAGAATGCGAAATTTTATTCAGGAAGGACAAGGCTGTGCGTTGACACTCCATATCTCTGCCTGTGAATAAAAGAGAGCAAGGGCTCCACTTTGCATCTTGTTCAAGCTGCATAAACTCTGGGTCAAGCCTTGCTAAACTGAGTGCATAGCTGATGGCGGGAGGCATCCAAATGGTGGTTGGCAGGAGCTGTGTGGGGTCCAGCTGCTCCCTTACCACAGAATTCACTTTTGGCTTCACTACGGGGTGTTAATTTGCCCCTAAGGCAGTAAATACTCAGGGAAGGAAACAGATATAATCCTCATACTGTCTTTATGGTAAACGTGCTGTTGCAGCCAGGTCATTTGCACAGAGGGATGCAACAACTTGTTGGTATAGGCTATGGCACAAATATGTGTCTCTGAGAAAAACTGTTCCAGAGTTTGTGCCTCCTGAGGCTATTTCTGGACTGGGACATTTATGTACCTCCTTTTGTCCAGAGCTGAGCTCAAAGGCACACTCTGGGGCTCCAGAGCTGCGGTCCTGTGTCACTAGCCAGCTCTCCAGGACTGTGTGAGATCTCCTGAAGGCAGTCAGCTCTGCCAGACTTCCCTAGGATACTTTCAGCTCTTCTTCATGCCTACCTCAATACAACCAAAGCTATAACACCTAGGAGGCAGCTCAATTTCCTTGCTTGACTCAATCCTTTTCATCCATCAGAGTGTGCCAGGACAGCTAAAAAAGGACCAATATAGGTTCTAGAGTTGGGACTAGAGAGATTCCTAGATTTATGTCAGTAACAGTTACAGACAGCAAAGTTCCTAGAGCCTCACTCGTTCCTAGCACCATCTCTTTCCTCATGGGGCCACAGCATGGTCTGTTTCTGTCTTTCTGCACTAATTCCTTCTTCTTAAGATCAACCACTTCCCTTTTAGCTCCAGGACAGGTCCATGGACATACCCAGCACCACAAAGTCCTGTAGATTGGGGATGCTCCTGTGTGAATGGGTGCTTCTTCCCCCTCCCATGCTTGTAAGGGAGGGAGTCAGCTCACAGCAAAGCCCCTCTGTGAGTGAGACCTCTCTAAAGAAGAGTTCTAGTATGAAGGAAAAATCCTGCTTGTTTCGCTTGGATGCTCCAAAAATATTCCCTAATCCTGACCTAAAAGGATGGCTGCAGTTGCAAGCCAGGGTTTGCAAAGTCTTGGCACAACAATGTATGTGATACAAATGATTTGACATAAATCCTTTCAAGACAAAAAAAGCATGCACAGTAGAGACACGTTTATAAAGCTGGGTGATGGAGCAAGGTCAGTACCTCTAATCTAAATACAACAATCCTTGCGTTGCATCACAAGAAGCCTCCTAAGCAACCTTTCCATGGCTCACTGAAATCAAACACTTCACAATCTTCCCTTTCATACTTCCTTTGTTAAATAATTTAGTGGGGATATTTTGGATGAGATTCTCACAGGCACACATTTATCTTTTAACACAAATGGTTCACCCATCTCCTCCCCCTCCCTTTGGCTATGTGAGTGTGCTGGGCATTGTGTGTAGTTGGAGTGGAGGGCATTCGGGTAATTACTTTTACTACATTGCACAACAACATCCTTTACAATTTAAGGTCGCCAGTGCTTCAGCAGCTCCAAGATCCAAACTCAGATTTTAATAATGTGTTGCTAAAAAAGGGGGTTAAATGTTGTTTATACATTACATTTCTGGACGCGGCAAATTTCACTTGCACCTGCCAATGGCTCACTGATAAATATACACTGGTAGAAGTTCAACAGCAGTGGGCCAGTGAGTTAGATAAATATCACATGACACTGTAAGCATTGAAGGTTAGTGTTTTCCCAGCTCTCACACTCTGGTAGACATAAACTCTTTTCTTAAAACAGATTAAAAATAAATAAATCCTCTTTGCAAGGTAAAAAAAATTAAAATATTTAAATGCATGTTCAAAACATAAATTTCTCTTAAAGTCTATCACAGTCTATCTGCTAGGTTTCCTGCCTCTTGGATGTTAATTATGATTTACTCAAGATTTGTGGTCAATTTTTAAGTATAAAAGCATCTCATATGACTGGTTGCCAATTCTGAAGTCTAAAGGCCTTGCTTTATATTGCTGTAGTAGAATAGAAAATATAATCAAAGTTTGACCTTCAACTTTAATCCTATAAACAGAGAATTTGCTTACTTTACCTTGGAAACGGATGTGATTCATCACAGTAGCCCATAAATAACATGTCAAACTATTAGACCAATCAATGAAAATAAGTTATTGAAAAATAATGTGATTGTAAAGTCTCTATGTAAACTAGCTTGGTGTTATTTTAAAATGAGGAGAGCTTTCAGCTTGGGCTAATTTTTAAATGTTTTTTTTTTTTTGAAGGATAGTTGCTATATGTTAAATGCAGTAAACATTAAATATATATATGGACTACGCAAGCTATTCTTTTTTACGGAAAGTACCTTAAGGTAAATAAACATTATACATCCAGAGGAAGAATTGGGCTCTGCTTAGACCAAGCCTGCAAATGGCAGGTTACCTAAACTGCCTGTTGCTTATCACTGTGTCTGAAACAAAAACAGAGGATGAACTCTTGTCTACATGGGAGCCCACAGGAATGGTTCAGTCCTGAAAACCTGCATTACAGACCTCAAAGCTGCAAGCAGAATTTCTGGGACATGAACTGGATTCATTCAGTCTCCACTTTTCTGTTGCGGATGCTAACTCTGAAGTCTTACAACAACAATTTAGATAGGAAGGTGCTGTTCCATGGCTTAAGATGGCAACAGGAATACCCAGATAATGGAGTATTTCGCAAAAGCCTTTCCAGTGTCTTCTTGGCTCCAGAAATTCTGATTTTAAAATTTGTCGATGTAATAACACAACACACATTCAAACAATATGACTTACACTGAAAAAAACCCCACATGGGGATATTGAACTGAACTGAATATCAGAATAAATAACCTAGCTTTGGTGCATGTGTATTATTGAATTTTACTGTCCAGTTAACCAGAAAGCTGTTTTATTGAACTGGAGGCTGAAGCTGATTTTAGCCTGCTGTATCAGAATCAGACCTTGTCCAGCATTTAGATCTACCAGCTGGAGAGTTTGTTTGCACTCTTCATGTCAGTAATAGTGGAGATATTTCTCATATCGAAAAATTAGGCCAGTTATTTTCATGCCAAAATATAAATAACATTTTTCAGCCTACTTGATTCAAAAGTTATTGTTTGTACACAATGGAGTCTTTCAATATAAATAATTAATATGTGACTAGGCTGTATTGCTCTTCAAAGAGATCGGGAGGCAATGGAATAATAGCTGATGACAGCTATGTACCTTCCTTTTTTGCTTTCACTGGTGCCATAAAAATAATTAAAAAATAAATTCTTTACCTCATACAGGAAACATTCTGCTGAGATTATGTTTTAAATTATGTAGAGAGAGAAAATAATATAAACAACGATGGTTATGAGAATAATTTTCTGACACAGCAGCTCTTCAGTATTTTTTGCATAAATACGGCTTTGTATTTTCCTTTGTTAACATACACGGAACAGAGTTGGAGTCAAAA
The DNA here is from genome assembly GCA_026212715.1 of Elanus axillaris. Classification (NCBI taxonomy): domain Eukaryota; kingdom Metazoa; phylum Chordata; class Aves; order Accipitriformes; family Accipitridae; genus Elanus; species Elanus axillaris. The sequence continues at coordinate 65,574,595 of JANZLQ010000079.1, read as the reverse complement.
GCATTCTGCGCTTCCATCGTGACAGCCGGAACCCTCTCCTGGCCTTTCCCTTTGCCATTTATAGTTTATTTATTTACTTAAACCTCAGACCTGGTGGGAGGACGTGAGGAGATGTCAGGAATCCCGTGCAGACTGCGAATCTCTTGCCAGTCAGAAGCAACCCCAGAACTACCAGCTGCAAGCCTCTGCCCGCGTGAAACACCGCGTTCCTCACCTTCCGCAACACCTCGCCCCGCGCCCAGCCCCTGCCCAACCTCGGTGCCCAGCAGCGCGACCAGCGGGGCCCTGGCTGGGAGAGGCCTGTGGGCTCCCAGTGAGCCCATGGTGCTCTCTGGGAGAGGTCCCCTCTCGTAGCCATACGAAGCCAAGCGGACGCCTCTGTTTGTCGCACTCGTTACTACCGGAGCGCAGGAGAGCGGTAGCTGAGGTCCAGGACCCTGAAGAGAAAGGCCCATCCCAAGCGACTCTTAGCTGAAGCAGCCAACAAAAGATGGCACAGGGACACAGAGGGGGCAGAGGGAGCGTTGGGGGACGGGGGGCCGCACCTCCCATCCCGGCCACCCCCCTGCCCTCCATCTGGAGGTGTGCTGGGGGTGCGACCCCTCCGGCCCGCAGAGGGAGGGGGCCGCAGCCCTGCCCTGCCCTGCATCCCCCCGCCAGCCGCCCCGCGGCCAGGGCAGCCTCTGGAACAGGAGCTTGATTTCTACCCTGCCCTGCAGAGGCATCGAGGCAAAAGGCTGCTTGACAGAGAGGTCTGAGGAATGATAGTGCAACGGCATCCGGACTGTTTGTGTAAACCTTCCTGCAAATCGGCGAGACAGGAAGAGAGAAACCGCAAAGGTGCCTGCCGATGATTTAATGAATGGCATTGCCATTCTCAGCTGCCTGGGATCGACAATTCCAGCTCTCATGCGTTGGCTGTAAAATGAACTTGCTACTGCCGTCAGCATTTGCAGACATGCTTCCATATATTGTAATTGAAAGAGCCTTTTAAAGAGTGATTTCCATACACAATAAAGCTTACTTTCTACTTCCTGTTTATGGAATATTATTTTAGACAACTGCATGTTAAAAATCATCTGTGTATTCAGAAAACTTTTTAATGGCATCCTTACTGTAACACCGCTTAAAGTATCCACCGCACCAATCATTTTCTGGGTTCTGCTTTAATATTGTTTCTGGGTTTACAGATTTTTATGGTGTGTTTAAAGATTTATTTGTAGAAAGTGAGACTTCTGATATGAATACTGTAGTGTTGATTCTTTAATCAGCATCAGGCAGATTTAAGCAGGTAAATTCCACTAAAGGTAAGGGAGGTGAAAATTTAAATTGCTTAGTCTGGGAATGGAGAAGAGAGTCCTCCCTTAAAATGTTTAAATTTCCCTAAGAAACCAGCTCCTTTTTTTTTTTTAAAGAAAAGAATACTGAACACTGAATAACTTTTTGTTGTTATTAATATTCTTGGTTTATTAAAAGAAACATCTGTTTTAAGGCAGAATAGCAGTATTGTGTCATTACTGCTTTCTCTTGCATCTCTCTCTTCTCACCCAAGCATATGTTATGGGTCAGAAAACTTTTTTTGTCGTTTATACTGATAATGTAACTAATTCACCTACGCGTGCTGTACTGATCTCATAACACACGCCAGTTTATCTTGCACATTACTCAACATGTTGTGGAAAAAAAAGCCTGAAATATCAGAAGGAAAAATTGAAGAACATACGACTGTGGCTGAGCCAAGAGAAGTGGTGCTGGGGTTTATAGATGTAGTTAATACTACTGTGAGCAGTACTATTGCTGGCAATCCTGTCAGGTTTTTTTTTAAAAAGTCACTTACTGAGTTCCTTGTGTAGGGTTGAGCAACTCACTAAAAATAAATCATCCATTCCTTTCTACTGCCATGAAATAGAGGAGAAATATAAGCATTGTAGTTAACAGCAACGCTGACCTTAGAGATTCTGTTGCCCCAGAGCTGACAAGATTATAGGGAAGGGAGAGTTTATAGCAGAGATTTTAGAAACAAATACTTCAGGATTTCATTCCACATTTGGGAAAAAAAACCACAGAAAAACATTCAGTCCTTTGGGACATCTTTCACAAATTGTATATCTTCCCCCATCAAGATTCAGCTCTCATAAAATCTCATGCTGTGTTTGTACTGCGTTGTTGCCAGCTCTTGCTATTTTACAGCAAAACTTTAAATAACTGGTACTGGAGTGAGCTTGCTACCTAAGCGTCTCATTTTTCCCAAACAAGCAGCAAAAAAATAGATGTTGAGCCCATGGAGCAGTAGGCAGGATCACTGATTATGCTGACTCCAAAAGACAAATAAAGTAATTAACTATTGTCTTTAAAATCTAATGATTATTAATCATCTATGTGATGTTTTCCATACAGATTGTGAATGGGAGGTAGAAAAGTACAAAGCAGCCATCTTTTCTATTTCATCCGAAAGACAGCACATAAACCCCAGGCACAATACTTTAAAGGAGGTGTTAGCAAAACTTCATGTATTTCTACTCTAAGAGTACATTTCAACCACCTTTGAATGTGCAACCCAGCTGTGAGATTCTACCATTTGCTATTTTAAATTGTGTTTAACAGTTTCTATATATTTAAGGTTTTGCTTCCAGAAATTAATTAATGAAAGTATTTACATGTTGAATTAAAACTAAATTTATTTGGAACCTCACAACCAAATTGCTATTCAGCAGGTCTCTCTAACCTATCCTGGCATGCCTGCAAAAGGAAAATACCTGGTTTCTTGATACAGCTGAGTCAGGAGTGTACATAACATACCCTGTAAGTTTGTAAAAAACTTTGAAAACTACAGCATGAAAGGCATTGTAACACTTTCATATTCAATGGTGGAAGCAAGTTCAAACACTCCATGGAATTTAACAATACATGATATTCCTCTTAAAATTCCTCAGTCTGCATCCAGATTTTTGTCATGTTTCAAGCCTTCACTAATGTAACTGTTTTCTGGAAAGTCCAGATTCTTTTAGAAGAAGTGGCAGAACTGGCCTTCAGTAATTTGTTTGCTGGAAATTAATTTCAAAGTATATGAGAGGTAATAAATAAAATTGAAATTTCATTCCCTTTTTCAGCTTTACTGTGATATATTTTTGGAAAAGATTTACATTTATGACTAAGGATAGTGTCATCAATAAATTGCCTTTCAGCAAAATGCATTATGTTATAAATTTAATCACACACCAGATCAGACTATTCTAATTTTAAGACTGTATCATAAAAAAAACCTTTTTACTGAGAGAGTTACAATATTCATCCATGAGAAGAGCCTTTGCAATCACCCTTAAAGAATTAAGTTTTTTTCAACAGGCAAATATGCAGCTAAAATACTAAAGTAAGTTTTAATATGTTGGAAACCATGTCAAAGTTTTGTTCCTCTGGTTTCTTTTAATTGAAAGTTTGGGGCTATACCTCAAAATTTTAATGTATTTAAGTCTGACATAATTATATACCTTCTAGGAATCTGAAACTTCTTGACAGATGGGAAAAAGTAATTGAAATTAAAATAACTGAAATATTTGAAATTGAAAGAATGACATAATTGAACAATTAGCAGGAAGTCATTCTCATTTTCCATTAGTTTATAAAGAAAGTACTATCTCCTAAAGTTGACATTATAGTTTGCCATGATTATATAAAGTTCAAAGTTTTAAATCGTAGTATACATTTTACACTTGCAAATCTTTTTAATGCAGTTTCAAGTCTTTAAAATAATGAAAGAGAAATGGATTATTGCACTTTTGGCTTTGTAGTGACAAAGGACTTTCATCAATATTTTTGTATTTCTATGGTTTCAAGCATCAGTGATGACAGGAAACAAATATGTCTTGTTCAATCAACTTTTTGTTTCCTCAGTTATAGAAAGAATGAATATACTAATGGCAATATAGAAGACTTTAATATGATGAGTCATTTTAGCTACAAGTGAAACTTGGGAAACACTTCAATTTGTTGTTGAAGTTAATGAGATTGCATACTGTTGCTTCTGCAGAAGCCATCTTGCTGATCTCTGAATTTCTTAGCAATTAAAACAGTCAACAAAACAATCAGACATTAAAAATAATTCAGTACTTTCATTCTTAGATGCTGTGATAAAATTATGATTAATTCCATTTTCATATTGCCTTTCATCTGAAGTGACAGGAATTTTGTGAGTAATTTATTTTGCATACACTCCAGTCAGTCTTATGGTAATTATCCATATGGAAATCTTTGTTCACTCTTTTTAGAAAATGTAAACCCACTTCTGCAGTAGAGAACTTACCTTGTTTACAGACTGTTATCATGGGAGTTTTTGTCACTACCATGTTTTATGCAGGACTGCAACTTAATTGTGCTTGTATCATGATCACTGCTTGGCACTTGTGTGCTGGGCATGTGTTTCCCAGATCTGCTTCCTATGTAATCCATTATCAAACTGAAGAGAAATGTGGAATAAAATAATCTTTAAATACCAGATAGCTGCATATGAAGAGAAATCCTCATCACAATCCTTTTAGGCAGACTAAAAGAATTCTGAAAATGCATTCTGGAATTATATTTTTCATTTCATTGCTAGTTTAAGGAATTTCTGTGAAACCATGTTCTTGTATTTTGTGGGTACTGTTTAAACAACAATTACTATTCGAGATGCCAACCAGCCAGACGTCTTAGAGAAAATTTCTTCAGCAAAATAAGCTTAAATTTACTTCCTTGAAGTCTGTCTGTGGGCATGAATATTTACCATATCTCATTGAATTGTTCTGGCATCTTTACCTTTCAGTACTACAGCTACTAATTTTTAAAGCCTGAGCCTATACATGACACTTATGGAGGTTTTGCAGTAAGATATACACCTGTCCATTTGGCAAGTATTTGTTGTGAACGTGGACACTACTTACTTATTCAGACATTGAAGTCTTCTGTTTTCACATCTGACTTTTCCTCATCTAGGTAACAAGTTAAATAACAAACTTTTGGGTCAACACTATTTTAATAAGTGAAACTCAAAAATTGCAATGCATTTGCATGTGGTGTTGATACAACATTAAAAGAAACTTTTCCACCAAAGCTAGTTGTCTGTGTTTGTCCTACAGTTAATAAAGAGAGAGAGAGAGAGAGATCCCTCGCAAGATTTATCCCACTTGTCCTAGGGACAGATTGAATTGTTCTGTGAAGTTTTCTTTTTCCCATTGACTGCAGAGGGTGTTAGACAGCTAGTTTAGAGAGTCACCTCACATTTGGACAGGCAGACTTAGATATGAGGAATACCAACCTTAGTTTTTTCAACTTAAATTCTGTGAACATGGCATAATAAAAAATTACAATACTTACTGTAATACATCTTCAAAAGCTTAACTGATTGACTCAACTTCAGCCTTCCATATACTATAAATTAATAAGTAAAGGATGTTTTCTCTGCGATGGAACCTGCTATTAAAAAAAAAAAGTTTCTGTTAACAGTGATTATGGTGACTGCAAAGCACTAGTGTGCCAGCCTTCCTTATGAATGCTTGGTGCTGCTGTAATGTAAATAAAATTTCATATTAATGCATGTGCTGTTGCTCACACATGTTTATCTTGAAACAGTTATTAGATCTGATCAGCTTTTACCATTGCTGCTTATGTACTGTCAAGGATATGCTAGCTGCATTCCATTACAAAGGTTTCTGACATTGCAATCCTAAATATTTTACCACTTACTTTTTAGATTCTTTATAACCATGTAGAACTGTTGCCCTAGTATACAAATCCACAAAAGCCAGAGAGGAGACATGAACTGTCCATATCCATAGAAAGATCAAGAAAGCAGCTGAGTTTGGAGGTGAAAGAGAAAACTTCTGAGGCTTTATGAGCTATGGACTGCCTTTGGGGAAAGACTAAGCCAAAGTAGTCCATCTTCATTTCTGCCTTCCAAAAAAAAAAACCCACCAAAAAAACCCCCAAGCCAAACAAAACCTCTCCCCATTGCTGTTTCTGACACTCACCTAAATGACTAACAGGAGATATCACATGACCTGGAACAGCAGATGGGACTCAGTCCAAAAGAAGTGTCTTCATTACTACTTTTGCATACAATTCATGCTTCTGTGTGGTTGTGTGGCTGGGGAAGGCAACCTCTCTCACTCTTTCCTTTTTTCAGCTACTGTCTTTTCCCTAAAATAATTAAAGATTTATTGAGAAGGCCAATAGGATTTCTTTCCTCCCATCCCAATGTGTTGGTATTCAATAGGTATCTAGCAGCCTATGGGGGGCAGCATAATATCTGGGTAAAGAAACTGAATTGCATAGGTGCCCAGAGATCATACATACTATCATCTACGTGGTGATTATTTTGAAAGTATTAGCTTATATACTGCAAGACTGTGCATCTTGGCAAGCACAGTGATATATGCAACATTTATTCTCTTATTATTAAGGTAATGAAGATTAAACAATAAAGATAGGTGCTATAGAGATACAATGTTACATAAAACCTCACTGTGCTAATTTCTGTAGTCACTGACTTTATACTGAAATCTGTACCTCTGTATGGGATATACATAAAAATAAGAGATCTTGAAAGGTTATTTAATTAAGTAAAAAATTTACTTATGTCCTTAATTCCTATTTTGCTGAAGTCCTTTTAACTGACAACAGTATTTCTCACCAAAGGCAAAACTCCGCTTTTGGTCTTCTGTTTTGATGGACGTTTTCTCCTTCTATTCAATATCTATTGAATCTAGATACTCAATCTGTTCAAATCACACTAACCAGATAAAGTCTTCTTTAGGAAAGAACTGACTGATTTGCAGTACTCTAAATCGTGGGCCTTCATTCCAGAAACTGCGTAGCTTGGGACAAATCCAAGTCTTTGAGAAAGGCAACATGGCCACGTGGCATTTCTAAACTGTGGGACTGGGATCTGCACCATGCACTAGCTGTTGGGGGGCTACAGGGTCCCCCAGCCTCTCCTAGGAAATCAGTTAACCAGCTGGGGTGTGATGTAGTTTATAGCCAGGGCCTATGTTAGCTTATAGCTGATGCAAGCCGTAGCGCTTTGTTAATTGGTTGTGACTGGATTCCAGAGCAACTCCTGATGAGGAGAAGACAACACGGTTCCTGGCAGTTTCCCACACAAAGTAAAATTTTTAATTTTCATCCCTGAACTTCCACTTTTATTCAAGATATTAAATGGATTTGATATTTTTGTCTATACATTTCTTTCTGAGTTTGAGGAAAACACACTGAAAAATTTAATGAATTCTCTTCTTGCCCAGAAGTGGAAAACCAATAACGATACATCATACATTTAAAGAGCATTTCATTAAAGATAACATCAGAATATACTGCTAGTTATAGATCATTTAATTGTTATGTATTAAAAATAAGATATTTCTAACATTCTTTTCAAGATTTCATATTCTTAAAATTTATTATGTCAATTGTCTATGACATCACAAGATGAATTCAAAGCAATGATTACTTTAGTATTTAAAATACTTGGAGTGTACCAATTATTCAGGCTGCTAAGTGAAAGTAAAAATGTCAGCTTAGCTCTCTACAATCCCATAATGTTTAAGGGTTCATGAATTACACATGGACCAGATAGAAAGAGAGAAACTAGAGTTTGACTAAAAGACATTTTCTGTGCAAAACATGCTGAAACCATATCTTTTAATATATCTTAGTGATTAATCAAAGTGATTTAAAACATCTGATTATTTAAGGCCCTGTATTTGAATTTACTTTCAGTGTAAAGCTTTCCTATATTTATTGCAATACATAAATAAACAGCAAGTGTCTAATGCTTTACACATATACATCTGTAAAATGTAAGGATCCAGATCTTGCATTTTTTGCTATTTGAACCAAACTGAGAAATGCAGGCACCAAGAAGATGTGACTGAGCCCCAAAATTTTATTCATTTGTTTTTAAATCTTATGTCATGGTGTTCTCCCTGAAGCTTATCTAAATGCTGAGGTACTGCCAGAAGTAAGGTTATGTTTCCTTTTCCGGTTTCAGATAATGGAGCAGGAGGAGACTTAGTCCAGTAAACCTCTGCAGAAAACTATTGCTATAGGCTAATTAAGAACTAGTGGGACAAGAGGTACATTCTATTTCTTCTACAAAATTTCTTTATAAAATAACTAAGAGGAAGGATTCGTTCTTTGTTCCTTTACACTCTTCCTGTTACCAATGCCAGCTGTAACTATAATTAAGCTTGTACTTATAGTGACAGGAATAAAAAACATTCAGTATTTATCTTTTTAACTAATCAGAAAATGTTCAGTAATAATTTTCATATTCACTTATAGCTCATCTTAAAAAATGAAGAATGACCTTTTCTTTGCATGGGTTTGAAAATCCTTTTCTGTTCATTCCTACCTTTCTAATGCTTTCTGTTGGAAGTTGTAGATTAGCTGTGTTATTTGGTACTGAACATTTTATATAGGGCGCTGTCAACCCAAATCAGTGACGAAACAGATAAGACCTCTGTTTTGCAGCTTTGCAACACCTCTGGAGAGCTTTACTGAAGCAACACAACTCACAGTCGATACAAGAATGTCTTTCTTTGGATGTAAGCAATAGGGTCTAACTCAATTACATACAAAACAAGCAGTGCATCAGACCTATCTGATATGCAAACTTTAATCTATGCATGTTTGCTTTAGTTTCTTTTCAGTTATATGGATAGTATGATGACAGATCTGGTTGATCCTATAAATCTTTAATGAATATAATGCATGTGTGGACTGTCTATGTTTGTATTTCTATAGTTCAGAATAGAAGTTCCATTATAGAAGGATCACACCATCTTCGACTATGAAGGATTATTAACTTACCTTAGAGATCTTATCTGGTTACAGCAAATTTTTTTGGCCTCAGAATGAATTTCTTATTTCTCTTCAAAAAGCCTTCATTGGTGCAATGCTGGAGAGGTAAGCTTAAGGCCTTTGGCTTGGGAAATTCTGAGATGTAAGCATCTGCAATCACATCCGTTCACTGAAGAAGCACAAAATATCGTGACCTGCCTGGTTTTCAAGTCTTTCAGAAACTGAGGAAAATTGTAAACTGCAATGGGAGTCGAGTATCAAATGTGAGTAAATGCCAAGAAATATTGTATTACTCTGTGTGGGCTTCCAAGTGTCTTTAAAATAAGATTGATCTTGTGTTTAGAATGCAAATAATAAAGAATACACCTAGTGTTTCCTTGGTGAATATTCACAGTTTTCAGGTGGAAGAGGACCATTGTCCAGGAGATTTCATTGACCAGCAAGGTGTCATGCTCCTTTAATTCATATCATTAAGGCTATCAGTGGCAATTCTGGAATATTCTTGATGGTTTCCAAGTCCAGCTCTATTTCTTCAGGCATATTCCAAATCTTCTTTGGAGACAGAGCAGGAGGGCTTAAGGAGAAGAGTCTTTTTGCAGGTTATTAGTCACACTTAGCTCATCATCTTCTCTGGTTCAAGGTCAAAAATCCATGTGACTTTGGTAAGCTAAAACCATATTCTAAATACTAGACTACATAAAAGAATAAACTTCTGCTGTTCAGATCTCTGCTGGTGATAATCATAATTAAAAATGCAATTCATCTATTCAGAATGATTATGCTTAATGACTTGCTTGAAATCACTTCCAAAGAATCTTATGAAATATTAAAATACCAGTTAAATTCTAAAGTGCATTTGTTCTGGCTTACAAGGATTTATACTATGTTAATCTATTATACAAGTGTGCTATTCATTCAAACTGTGAACCAGAGTCTTCACTGAGTATTACTCTTGAAATTAGTCATTAAGTATTGGCATGTGAGACAGAGACACATTATTTTCAGTAACTGTTATTAACTTTAGGTGATGCTATTAAGTGATGATGAAGTAAAGACTTAACTATGATGCCAGCATAACTATGATGTATACTAGGAAGACAGATTTAGCTCATTCTTAAAACCTCAGAAAGTGTAGAACCATATAAATGCAAATGCACAGGTTAAAACCTGACCATATTTGAAGAAGTAGCTATGTTTAAACATGCAAAATATCAAGGATAGTACAGAGCATATCATATATATATTAATCAGATCTATAAGAAACTTTATGATTAGACATTAGAAGTATTGATACAAATATTTGTGAATAAAGGAACCCTGAGGAGAAATGCTCTAAAGTATCATAATACAAGGGCATTACATAATTTATAAGTTTGCAATGTAATATGACAAGAAGAACTAGAAAAAAGGACATATTTCAGTTTCTTGGTGTAGAACTGGATCCAAACTTTTTCAGAAGATAGGTGAGGTTTTTTTCCTCCATATACCATCAGTGCAGTGTTGTACTGAAAATGCCAGGGAAGGAGATAATAGGACTAGGTGATTCTGATCCAAAAGCCTATGTAGGCCAAGGGAAAGATCTTGCAGCTGACTTCATTGCACTTCTACTGCAGATGTTGCAGTCTGATCAGATTATGGTGTCCTGATACAAATAATTGGAATTATACAATTTTTTTAAAGTATGCCTTCAGTCAATTCCATACATTGTTTCCATCACCATTGCATAATATATTAGTAGGAAATACTGAAAAAAAGTAGAAAATTAAAAAAAAAATTAACACATGATGGTGAAGATGTCTTCTGAGATTAGGTAATATTTAATATTATAATTATTGACTAGCAAAAGCATGAGGATGACCTATAAATAAACTACAAACATATGAAAACTTTATGAAAAAAGTTTGGAATGCATTATTTAATGAATAAATAAAAGCAGAACTGAGGAAAGCAAGCAATTAAACTTAATTTCAAGCATACAAAGACAATAAAGCCTATTACTATAGTTTTGCAAACAAATAGGTAAGAAACATTAATTAAACTGTTTAAAAATATATTAGAAACAAATGCAGACATGCTGTCTCTCCCTGGAGGGAGGTAGATGGAATAACAAATGTCTGCCACCTTGAATTTGGCAACAAATCCATGCAATAGGCAGAAATAGACCCCACATTTCATTGTACTGTTTAGTGATTTAATATTTTTAACCTAAATCTTTGTCCTTTGCTGTACTTCTTCAATAACATGATGCTAGTTTCCATAATACATCTTTTTTCACCTAGAATGGAAAAAAGAGAGGTGTCGGATAAGCTTCTAAGAGCAAGCAAGCTAGAAATATAATGACACTACAGACTGAAAGATAGGAAAACATGATGAGTTAATACAATGGCACGTTTCTGCATTCAAGCAGAGCTGTAAAAAGTGAAACACTATCTGTGTGCTGTTCCTGTGCAAATCATAATCAATATCTGTAATTTTTATATGTATACTTAGCTTTTGGGGTCATTACTGATAGTGTGATATTTTATCTGTTTTAGCACAAGTAGCTAAAACTGCTGTGTTCTGATGAGGTTCTTAATCAAGTCTATGGAAAAAATGTTGCTGTATTGTATAGTTAGCAAATTCAGTAGGTCAAATAATTATGCAACTATTTAAAGCATATTGACGCACACTTAAAGCACAAAGTTAGATTTGATACATCTTTTGCTTACAGTAGACTTGAACCATAATATTGTATGGTGATGTATTTCTTATTTTGTAGTGATTATTGGTATCTCAAGCTATTATGATAAACCAATGTATTTTATTTTTAAAAAGATAAGGGAAAAAAACAAACCAAAATATTTCTGTATGTATTAGTGTCGTGTAATAGTGTGTCCTGCTAGGCACAGAAAATCTCATACTTAATACCAACACAGAAATTGAATTTAACTCTTCATCTAAACAGAAGGGAAAAGCACATTAAATTATTTTCAGGTTGGATGGAAGCTGAGTTAGAAGCAACTTCAAGCCCCAGAGTACTTGTGGGGATGAATAGAAGGATACCAATTCAGAGGATTCTTTTGAATATTTTGTTTTGGTTTTAATCAAGGAATTTAAATCAGGTATTTCCCATGGCAGCTGTGTGAATCTCACTAGTATTTATATTGACCTCTTAATTGTTATAAAAACATGTATTTTGGTACAATTATCATTAACCTGCAAGCAATAACCTTTTACATGTTTAAAGTGGTTGCAGTGCTTGTTATTATAGCCCACTTTCAATGCTGTTCATTTAGTATGCTGTGTTTTTAACACAAATGTAACCCACTCTGCATTTTCCATTTAAAATGCATAAGGCAAAGTGCATCATAACAGGATGTAACTACGTATTAATCAAATTAGCACAACACTTCAGAGGCCCTGGCTTTTTACTAGGCTACTGTTAGATCACAATTCATGATGGAAAGAAGCAGTATAATGAAAGGCTTGGCAAGGGAGCTGTTTATTTTCCTTCTAGAAAGATATATTGTGGGTTAATTTTCATGACGGGAAAAAACGTGGAGGAAAAGTAACAGTAAGCATTAAGCTAAAGCACAATAAATGGAATTTAAAATACTACTGCAGCTTTGCTATTGACAAACATAAATGTAGTAATTAGTTGATGACACAACAGAGCTCAAATGACCTCTTGTTTAATTATTCAAACTTCATGACCCAAACAAAGAGTCAGATTATTCAATATTCACATTGTGAAACAGGAACAGCTGGGAAGGTTCTTCCACCATCATACATTTAACTTACTACATATACATAAGACCCTTCAGCTAATACTTATTCACTACTGTTTCTCAACACTTTCAAGTATATACTACCCTTTTCCAGTTTATGATCATTTTAAATTATGTTACTGGATATGAAGTGAGGCCTTGTGGCATATTGACTCCTACATGGAATAGTCATGATTTAGGAAACCCAGTCTAAGATGCATTCAGCGGAGTACAGCAAAGCATCAGGAATGCATAAGGGAATAGTGTCTGTGTTGCACTCCTTGCAACGTGAGGACTTGCCGTAAAATGTGAAAATGGTTTTCCTGCTTGGATGTATACTCTAACATTATTAGAGTTTCAGCTGAAATTAAAATGGCTTATGCTAAATTTCAGAATTACTTTTAAAATTTATTCATTTGTATTTGTCTCATTAACCTATTTCCATTTCCTTCATTTATGTTTTTAAGCTTCAGGGTAATTTGAAAATCAGTCTGAAAGTCAATGGTGAAAATCCTGTTGACTTTAGCTGCAGCAGGACTGAATTAATGTATTCATCCATGTCTTCCCTAAAGCAGCAATAACTGCTTTGTCTTCCAAATTCTGCCATTCACTCTTTTGCTACTTATTTGTTTATTTATGCAAACTTTTATGCTTGCAAGCTATTAATGTTGTTTTCTAAATCAGTATGTAGTCACTGCACCCACTACTCTTTTCTGTTTATTCCCAGTAGATAAAGGAAATAGTACTCAATCCTCTAGTTTATGTTTTGTGAAACATATAAAAGATCTTTATGGCCGTATCTCTGTTTTCATTACTGAAGTGCATTAGTAAAAGCAAAGTCTGTATAAGCACCGTTTTTGAGAAGCTGGAAACAACTGAAATTTATCCTATGGAAACCTGCTTTGACATACTTGATTCGACATGCACATAGGCTCTTACTAGAGAAAATCACTGAGGAAATGTTATCTTAAGTTTTGATGGTAATGCTTCCAAAAGGAAGATTGAAGGTGACAGGCTAAACACAGTCAGTGAAAATTCAGAAACTGTTCAGAGATTTAATATATTTTAAAAAGGATCTACCTCTAAAAGTACATACATCCTCTTATGTGATATCTATATAATAGACGTAGCAAATATATAAGAATTTTATACAAATAGTAACAAAAATCTGTATTAGTAGTCCTTATATAGGGGATCTGGGCATTAGATAACACAGATTTCAAATGGTATTGGAACAACCTGTTGCTTAAAACCCAATTCAAGATGTATTTGAGGAAGAAGCTTACTACTTAAATGTGTCTTCTGCCCTCTGTTAAAAAATATGTGACTGAACTGGAACCCTATAGCACCAAGAGTAATATTCCTTAATGTTTGATGATTTAATGTGATATTTTTAACCATTGCAGTTTCAGGATTTTTTTGGTTAATTTATTTCTATTTCTTGTTTAGGAGAAGCTAGTTTACTGACAAAAATCCCATATTGACATAGATAAATATAGTCACATTAAAAATAGCTGTTACTACTGATTGCTATGTGAGAACTGCACACACACACTAAAAAAAATTTCATTTGCTTGTGAAAATCTCAACAATTTAAGTCAAATCATACTATGAGATTTCATTGGACCTGAAGACCTGACATCTAGTAATAATTGGATGCACAATTATTACGGTATTCACATTTAGTTCTGACTCTGCCATGTACTGGATCAGAAATATTTTCTTCTAAAAATTTCCAGCTAACTTTCAGTTTAAATTTTAACCTAAGCTTATAGGTTAAGTAAATTTTTTTTATATCATTTCCATCACAGTGAGTTCATAGAAACTGCCCATATAATGTTTAATCATATAATGCTGTCATTGTGAATGACCAGGTTGAAATATGGGGCTAAATTTTTACCTTAAGCATGCAAAACTCTCACAGAAATGGCTGCATAAGATTTGACCAATTAAACAAAGAAATTTGAGATGGGAAGATCTATAATGTCATTTAGCTATCTTTTTGTATCATTCATCTTCCTATGTTCCCTCAAGATGAGTTTTAAATGATTCAAATCATTCCATCACATCACTAGAGAGAGAATTTTTCATATCTGACAGATCTTGCATCTTGAGAATATCTCTGTGTTTTCATTATATGTTTTCTCAATTTTATACTTTTACTTCTAGGCTGAATTTTAACTTAATATAACTGTTATCAAAACAGGGAGAGGATAATTTTTGTTCTGTTGCAATCTGTGCATATAATTCAAACACAGAAGACTAAGCAATAGTGACTTGCAGGACATTTTGGAGGTATGCACCCAGTATGGCAGACCTGCAAGGAAGAAAAAGCAATTGTGAATATCTGGCTTCTTCCTAAAAATTTAGGTACTAAAAATCCAATGAACTTTCAGAAAAATAAAATGTTTATGGGAAGGTAAATGCAGTACTCTGAAACTTCTCCTAGAGGGAAATCCACTGACAGTTTCTGTAATGGGGAGAAAGGAATCATACTTCTGTGCCTTTCTCAAGGAGAAGGGGACTATCCAGTCACTGCTTCAAGAACAGGAAAAATCATGGTGCACGACTATAAAATCAAAGCTTTAATGGAGAGCACACGTTCCATACTTTGTCTAGGGGATCAGGTTGCCTGAACTGGGCTCTTTGGAGCCTTGAAGTTCCTTCTATACCACCACAACAAGGACAGAGAACATGAAGTTACTGAACCGCTCTAGATATAAGGGAGCTCTAGATATGAGGGTGCAGAAGGATTTCAGAGATAATACTTTTTCTGGTAGGGAAGGAAGACTGTTTTTAAAGGTATTTGTCTCTCATATCACCATTTAGGCAGCGTAGGTCAGAAGACTGTAAGTACAGCACCTCAGGGAGAATTATATGGTTTTAATGGAAGGTAGAAACATTTTTTTTAATTAATTTAAAAAGAGGGGGACAATTGTACTGGTAATGAACAGAATGCTTTTTAGAGGAAAGACCATCTGGTGGTGAGAAGAATGTTATTGTATTTTACTTATATAACTCTCATTTGGAAACATGACCATAGGAACTCTTCCAAAAACAAGAAGCAGATGATGTGGTGAGGGTTCAGATATCTCTCTGAGAAAAGCCCTCATGTCTAGGAGGAGTTTTCTTTAGATACTTTAGATAAAATGAATCTTTCAAACTCTTGAAATTCATTCATCTTGAATCAAGTGCTCCATTTTGTCAAGGGTTTTATAGGCATTTTTAACTCTATTTAAAACTGAAACACAATTTTGCTTTTTATATTTATCTTCAGTTCCCTCTTAATCAACGTAATTCCTCTCTGAAATAAAGCAGTCTTGGGTGAAATTCTTCATCCTTTGTTTATGCATAAAAAGAAATTATCCCATGTTTCAAAATTATTTTTCATTTCCTCATAGGCTAAAAGCAAGCAACCTCATCCCACCCCAGAGGTGATTTTCAAGGCATGAATAGCTAGCTCCATAAATTGCATCCAGTCTTAGGTACAAATGTATTTGGTTTACATATTCTGTTCAGTGTTCTGTTTAAAAATAGCTCAAAAAATTAAGTTATTTCATGGATAAGGGTAGAACTTTCAGGATTTTTTTAAATCATTACTTAGGATATGGGCTACATATACCGGAAATTGCACTGTTTATTTTTACACTACAAACCACTCAAGTTCAAGTATTAAAGATAAGAACAAATAAACTAATTTAAAATAAAATCCCATGTGTCACTGAAAAGTTTTTCTTACCTAGCATTGGAATTATCTCAGACTCCAGACAACCATATTTCAAATGTTCACAGTTTTCCACACAGAAACAGTATTCCTGTTCAAGTCATCTTCAATCCTAAGGTTTGTAAATCTCCATAAAATCAAGCCAAGTCTAATGTTTATATTTCTAAACAAATGCAAGGGGTTGCAGTCCAACCATATTTTTAAATATTTACTATTTTTAAGGATATCGTCTCAAGGTATAAGCTGAAAAGAATACAGTCAAGATTCGGTTCCAAACATTAATGTATGTTTCTGTCTCAATATTTCAACACTTCAGTCATGCTAAACTTTTAACAGATTTAATCTAAAGCTGTAACTTTATCACATTTTGTTGTTAACACACTTAATTTTTACTTGCTCTTAACCATCCAGAATGTGAGATTTTCAATATGCGCTTGCATAGAAGAGTGCTAACATCTCCTCACCCTAAAAATGTCAAAATGGTACTTGTTTTATTAAATGTAAAGCTTTTCCTGAGGGAATCATCTGTCCTTTTGACATGTCCTTCTGTTTCTGTGTATGGTATGAAAGTACTACAAGGATCCATTAAACCAGAACATACAGTTTTTTAGAGTTTGGTGAATGCAGAGTTGAAAAACCTCCTATTATACCCAGTTTGACACTTTGAGGTTCACCGAGCAGCAAATGTTCTCATCTGTTTTTTGATAGCTGAAAAGAAAATTCTGATTTGCTTGGTCTGAATTTGCACTTTTTATTTATAAAATAAATGGAAGATAAAATGCAGTCATGTACTGAAGCCTTTGTTCAACAAAGCCAAAAAGGCTTTGCTAAAGAACTATTTCCCAAATATCTTTTGTTAAAACAAAACAGCCTTTCAGTAAAGAAATTTTCCCTTTTCAAACTTCAGTAAAAATTTTTGCATCACAATTTACTATTTTAAAAATGGTATCAACAAAACCGTCAAATTATGTCAAATGATGCTAGGGCATCTAATCATTACAAAGTTTTGCTTTTAGCCCTATCTGTATCTAATGTTTATCTTTTGGTATCTTTCTGTTGGCTTTTTGCCTTCCAACCAACACATGCTGCCATCGATATGCAGTAACCAGTTGGTGGCCCTGAAGATTTACTAAATGTGGTTGCTGTTCTCTTTGTCATTCTCCCCTGGGCTGTGATATGTCAGGTACCTAAGACTCATCTAAACAATTTGCTACTTATGGCTGGGAAGGAGCTTTGAAAAAAAATTCCCTGTACTCTTTCTGTCATTTTCCACAGTGTACAATGAGGTGTTAGCTATATTTTACTTGCATTCAGTCCTGGTTGATCAGGACAGTACTGGTAATATAACTAGAAGCCTTACTTGTGAGGTTTCAAACCCAGTTCCCAGAGCTGAAGGCTTAGAAAATGTCTGGTGTTCATCCGAAACAAAATGAATCTCCTAAACTTTTGGATAGTTTTGTTCATTGTGAATATAAATGTGCTGTAGTCAACCAGTTAATATCCTACTTAAACAAAGTTTACTTAATAAAAAAAAGGCTTTAATTATATACAGCTGTATACCATTAATATTCTTGGACAGAGCTTTCTGCATACAGGAAGATATAAAGTAAATGAACAAGACATGACCTAAGACGATACATAACTGTTTCCTTAGTTCCAAAAATGCATTTATTGATTTTGTTTTCACCATAGTCAGAATAACACAAACATTTGTCAGCTGCATCCTTTAGCACTCAGCCCAGGCAGAACTATTAACAGTTACCCTTATAGATTCCACCACAAATAAAATGTTGTTGCAGTATATACCATTACATCCCTTCTTTTGGTATACAGATAAATATAATCTTTACGAAGTAGTGTTAGTTAGATACTTCAGTTGCTATTGGTAACAATAGGAATGACAATACTTTCCGGATGAATTATGTATTAATTGTTTTGTTGAAAAAATGGAGATGAACTTTATTTATGGCTGGATTTCTCTAAAAGGGTTACAAGGGTTGTTCTTTTATTGTGCATGCCAGGTTTTCAAATCAATATTTATACATTTTCCCCAATGCTAATGCAACCCTATCCATTTGTTAAAATAAACAATAAAACCTGACCTATTTACAGTGCTCTATGTATGTTATACCAGCTACTCTATAAACATCACTGTAGAGAATTAACACTATGGATTCAGCAGCATAATTTATCAAATACACTATCTGAAAATTAAAGGCCCTGTTCTATGGTCCTTTCATGTATGTAAATCTCTCAAGTGATGTGGATATCTGCATGAGAATGGGTTACAGGACTGTACAGGATAAGTGCTGTCCACAGAAATTTGGAAACTTATTGGAAACTTGAAAATCCAGTTAGGTTCAAGGATCAGGACAGATTCTCTGCTAATGTCCAGAAAAAGTAGCCCATTTGAATCCAAATTTATACCTTCTGAAGATGTAATTAATGTCTGTGAGAATATATCTCCATTCTAAATTGCGAGATTTCTTAATACTCTTCCCATCATTCCTCAACTTTGACCCTACAGAAGCACTGTCTACTGAAAGGAGAGGATTTTTTAGCCTACATGGCTCATTCATCTTTAAATCTTTTCTTCGATCTTCTTTTCTTTTTAAAACCAAGACTGCTGACAAGTGCACCGAGTGTTAGCTGAGTGAGTGGCCTTAATTTATCTTATTAGAATCTGAGCCCCGACCACCAACCTCATTTCACCTCAGACCTTTTCCCCACATTTATTAAAAATGACTTATGTCCCTCTCAGACAATTTGCATAGAAAAGACGTCAAGTGTGTAAGTGTGACAGATCCTATATACAAAACACCCATGACACAATTTTCACTATCTCATAATATTAAAAATTAATTTTAGATGTATAATGAGAGCAGTGCTTATGTTATAAGTAAGAACAAACTGTAGGTAACTGTATTGGGAAATTCCATTTAGCCCAATGTGAGAATATGCAGGTGTGTAACAGTGAGATTAACTGATTCTTCTGTCATGGCCTGGTGCAAAATAAGAGCAATTGCACTGACCATAACAAAATCTAGAACAGATATTGACTGATACTTTTGAAAAGGTAGACTCAAGGCTTGAAAATTAATTCCCAAGACCAGATATAGCTTTGGGAATAGGTATGTATCTGTCTCATAGACCATGTATTTAGTATCTCTTTATCCTTAAAGGAAGTTTAAATACATATTTTTTTAAAAAAAATCAGCTATTGATTATTGCAGAAGTAAAACATATAGTCATATTCTTTGTTGAAGTTAATGGGAGTCTGACTTCAGCATGGAGTGTTGACCTATATTCTGCAGGGATATTCTAAGGAAGGTAAACGTGACAACTGAAACATGCTGGCAAAAATCTACAAGCATAGGTTTAAGGTCAAAAGCCATCTTTATGATAGCCAAGGCTGAGCTTCATCCCCCCTAACTTTAGTTGCTGTAAGTTGATCTAAGGTAGTTCTTCAGCTTTCTTCTACAGTCACCATAGAAATCAATATACCTGGACAGAGGTTCATCCTTCATAACATCATTGTCAAAGATACATGGATAGACTGCGTTTTGGATGCTTGAGTCTCCCCATTGACTATCAAAGAGCACAATCAGATATTTATACTGATTATATTGGTTTCAGGTAACAGAAACTAGGTGATGAATCCAGCTCTGACCCTGACCGCTTGAGTATTGAAAGCTTTGGAGCTTTACACACTTACTATTCCAGTAGAGGGAATTCTGTTAGTGAGGGAACACTAACAAGTAATTTATGGTTGACCTAAAGATGACTTGTCAAACATACAATATTTCCATTATAATTTTCCAAGCCTATAAGTAAAGACTTGACTGATCTCATCTAAGGACCAGGTTTAGCTCTTAGGTGGACATGTAGAGCTCCCTGGAGGCCCAGAAGAAGCTTGCTGCTCCACCTGAGGAATGGCACAAGCAGCCCCAGCCCTGCACCAGCACCATCATTTATGGACTAAACCAGTAGCAGACTTTGATGGGCAGATGCTAGATAGGACTGATATTGAAGGAGTAGATGCTTAAAGATATTGAACATCTCCATTCCTTTGATAAACAATAGCCACTGATAAGGATTTAATGAACACCAAGTGGTTTTGATATGTACATAGGCACAGTTTCCATTATAAGTGAATAAAAACTTGTTTACTTTTTCTTCTTGAATATCAAATAAGGTCCTTAAGAAAAGACCACTATCCTCAGACATAACTACTTTTATTGCTAGTATTAGGAAATATGAGGAGAATAAACAACAAAAAGAAGTTTTAAGAGTCCCTTTAATTCTCTTTGCTCTCGTATTTACTTTTTTATTATTATTTAAAGATGCATTTAAGATTAGTTTTTAGGAGAGTAAAGTGCTTGACTTATTTGAACTGATTGCTGATAAAAATCCCTTCAATATCACTTAGCATGCACTCTAAACACTTGACGGGCAGGAGAAGATACAAGTGCTCCCTCACCATACCAAGAAGAGGCTGGATGCGCTCTGATGTTGCTGTCCCACATGCTATAGTTGACAAGATCCCTGTATTATCTGTTCTGTAAGTGGAGCACTCACACTTATCATTGCAGGAGCTGTCACTGTTACTTTTTCCCATATCATATTTAAGGAGACTGCTTAAGATATCCTTCTTCCCCCAGTTTAGATGTGGAATTAAACATGGTTATTTGTATTCACAGTTGACATAGACAAAATAGAGGAAGATAAAATGTTTTATAATGTTTCCTACTGGAACTCTTTGTGATTTGCTGTGCAGTAATAACATCATCAGGTTTTATATACTTACATATAAAACACATATATGTGCCATTAGCCAAATTTGGAACAGACCATTTCTTCCCTTAGTCAAAAAACCTGCAAAAAAATATGTACAAGAAAACTGAAAGGAAGGAATCACAAGAGTATCCAGCAGCTTTTACACTTTTTATGATGTGGATTCTATAGCTATAGAAAATGGAATTATATTTAGTTAGTTAAGAAATATTTAATAATATCATTCTCAGAAATTTTTCTGACAAACAACTGAATAAGGGTAAATGAAAGGGTAGGACTATCTGTATTATTCAGGACTTTCTATTACACTTACAGTCCTTGATGGTCTATTCCAACCATTTGAATTAACACAGAAATACAGATGTGTCTAGGCAAATGAATTTATGTATAAAACAATCTCAGAAATGAAATACTCTGTCTCTTACAGTTCCTCTAAAGGCCGTTATAAACCACACTTCTCTGAAATGCTATTTAGCCATCTGAAAGATTTTTGTAGCAATGAAATCACTCAAGAATTAGAAAGCTGGCAAATCATTCTGTGTAAGTCTAGACTTCATTATTTTTTATCTCATAATTTTTGTGAAAATTTTGACTGTGTGAATAGCTTGGGTTTGGTCATTATTCAGTAATCCAGCCTTTTTTTGAGTTTTTTTGCACCTCTTCTTATTTTCCTTGTCTTTCTCTCCCCCACTGCCCCCCCCCCATTTCTGTGAAGT
>JANZLQ010000079.1:65477425-65552772 GCA_026212715.1 Elanus axillaris | reverse complement strand
TTTCTGTGAAGTGTTTTTTATTTATTTAATCTGTTTTGTCACTGAAAAAAAAAGCAAGTCTCTGTTTCTTGAAAAGCTAGAAGGGTCAGAATAATGTAAAACTGAAAGTAAAAAAGACCATCCAATTTATTAAAAAAATTGAAAAATCACAGAAATTTAAAACTTTGGAGCAAAAGCATATTTTTTTCAATATCTATTCATTTTTCTCTTCAGAAACTATTCTATTTTTCATAAGAATTTTGTCACTATGTCAGAATTAATAACCAAAATTATTAAGAAAAACAATTCCCTGGACAATTATTTTAAGTATGTGAATTGTACTGCATTATTTACACACATGAAGATAAAGTTTATAACTGAAAACAGGAAATCATTTACTGTAGATTAACTTAAAATTAACATTGATCTTCTTTCAGATCTCAAAACAGGCAGTTACAAAAATTTATTCAGTTTCCCTCCACAGATGTGAGGGGCGATGCAATCTGCCTCATGTACAGATGAGAAAGCATGTAAGGCCAAGCACAGGTGGGTTTTACACTGGGGAGAACCAGCAGGAAACCAGCACATGGCTCCACATGCTGCCTCTCTGCAAGACTCAGGCTGCTTGCGCTCTGCCACCTCTGCCTTGGGTACCAAAACGCCGGCGGGCGTGTGGCCACAGCTGTGCCCATGGCGAGTTCCTCTAGTGCGGTTCAAGGGATTTGAAGTTAATGTTGGCTTGGCATTAACTGTACAGCTAGCTAAAATCCCACAGCTTTGGAAAGGGAACACGTCATCTAGGATGGCTGGTTGTAACTATTCCCCACTTGCCTCTCCATCCTCTTCTGCAGCGGATTGCTAACCCTTGCGGTGGTATGAAGGAGCAGGTGGCAGCTATCTAATGCCTTGCTATGAAGCCACATGGATGCATTTGTCCTGCATGCAGACACCCCAGGGTCTTCTGTCTTTAACACAGGCCCATCTGCTGCTCTCCACTGCACATGTTGGAGAGGATACTAGTGCTTAAAGAAATGGGCAGTAAAACTGTGACACGCATACCTGGGACCAAAATATTGGCTGATATAAACCATTTGAAGCTGAGGGGACTCTGCTCTTTCTCAACATTTTTAGGGTCTGTCCC
The DNA here is from genome assembly GCA_026212715.1 of Elanus axillaris. NCBI lineage: Eukaryota > Metazoa > Chordata > Aves > Accipitriformes > Accipitridae > Elanus > Elanus axillaris. The sequence continues at coordinate 65,551,652 of JANZLQ010000079.1, read as the reverse complement.
AGGTTATGAACGTGGTTTCAAACTATGCTAGAAATGGAAGGGTTTTAAAAAATTATTTAATTGAGAGTTGGTGATGTTCTTGGAGATGCATTGTATGTGCAAGCACCATGCTGTACCCCTGAACTCATCACACCCTCTCTGAGCCTTCTGTTTCTTGATCAGTATAAACTCTGTATGTCTCTCCTTCTGTACATGACTAAACCAAAATAGACTAAGGAAATGGAGGAGAAATCTGCCAGGTATGTTTCAAATGTGGTACTATAAATATAGAAATACTGCACTTCAGCTAATATATTACAACACTATTTTGCTTTAGATCAGTTTAGGCTTAAATAATTCAAGACAGAAAACAAAAACAAATATTGAAGCTAGCTCCTATAATCTTCCAGGTCATGATCCTGCACTTGTGAAGTTGAACACTGACTTTTTCTGGCCATGGGTCCGGCCTCTAGAAAACAAGCTCATAGTGAAAACTTCATTTCCTTATCTCCATGGTGCCCAAAGAACGGATCTGTGGGAAGAATCTGAAGCTCTTTGCCACCTGTGAAAAGGCAAAAGACAATGTGTGTGTGTGTGTGTGTGTGTGTGTTTGTACATGAATGTGAAAATACCAGATTCAATACCGTTTCAGCAAACGGAAATGAGATCTACTTTCTTGACTTTTTTTAATAACACTAAGCTGAGCAGGTGACACTCCTCTAGAAGTTCTGAAGGTCACAGACTCACCCTTGGTGTCATCTGTCATCTAAAAGAAAATGTGAAACAAACATTACTATGTATTAACTATCAGGTTTCCATAACAGGAAACTTCTTGAGCTGATCTGTTGGTATCTGTGTTTTTGATTACTATTTTTCCATTTCCTGCATCCAGACATTTATTGCATTTGAGTTTATCTTTTTCCTTTCTTTCATTCTTCTTTTTCCATTGGAGGAATAATTGCAGCTCTTTTCAAATCTCCTAGGAAATTTTTCAGCTATGTAAAGTTATAACAAGATGTGACATTCAGTCCTAGCTAATCAGTGTTCAACACAGACCCACTACTGCAGTGTAGGGGGTGGCACTTTCAATTTGCCCATGACACTGACCAGGTTTTTAAGGAACAGTGAGTGAAGGGAGAAAATAGCATAAAAATGCTTAAATTTTTATAGAAAAGGTATAACTTTGTAAGAAAGCACTATCATAAATTCCCAAAAAGTATATCTTAATGATACACTTAGAGTAAATCATTTGCCTTGAGAGACAGGAGGTCTCTGGTGACCTGTATGGCAGCCACAAGAGACTACCAGACTAGCTACTTTCAGCTAAATGTACTCTCATATTAATATTTTAAAATGCCATAATGCCTCTCTGAAAACCTCAGAGGACAGATACATCAATTTGCGAGGTCTTCACTCCAGGAAATAGAAACAGGGATAATCTGCCATTAAAAGAAATAGTTCATTATGTCTGCTTCTTGAGAGCACATAAACTATGTCCCTCACATACTTATGTTGCAAATCCTCACTTTAATGTGAAGGGAAACACCATGCCCTAGAGCTTTATTGTCCCACTGTTTATTAGTACAAAAAGGTTTGTTGTGGTATGAAATCTTAAGCTTGTTGCGGTAATCAATCAGCTTCAAAGAGTCTCTTCCCTGAGCCAGAATCATTACAAATAAATCAATTAAACATAAAGTTTCTATTTTCAGGAGGATCACAATAGAGAAAACCAGCAGTGCATCATAGTTAGAGAAAGGGATTTTACTAGGTTAGGGCTTCTAATACAAAACCCACTTTCTTTTTTTTTTTTACTGCAAATGGTGAGAGATTTATTTTTTTATTCCAGTTAAATCCAGAGTATTCCTCTTTTAAATGCTTATTTCAGAATGAGAAATCTCTATATGAGAAAAATAAAGACTCCTACTTAACACTTCTCCAGCTGTAGAAAGGCATAAGAAATTAATTTGCATTGTTTTGGCCATTAAGGACAAAAAATCAGAGAGGAATGCTGCAAATTTGAATGTGTATGTAAACCCAACTTTTATTTTATTGGTTTATCTTCTGGGGGAGGTACCAGGTATTAGGACATATATGTGAATTTCTGCCTTATTGTTGTTTAAATATGTTCCTGAGATTTCCCATAGTATTAAACGAATATCAACAACAATGACACCAATAGAATAAACTATTATATTATGTTCTACTCCATTCTATTCTATTTACCAATTTAATAATATTGTCACCTTCTGCTAGTGGCTAAACTGGCTACTCACTATGTTTTCTTTAGCTGGATTTTAATTTATTTTCTGGGAAAGGAATGGGTACGTGGCTCTTTAAAAACACATACATACTGCTTATGCTTATTTTTGTCAATGACATGCCAAAGAAGGAGCCTTTTTGTCTTGATACGGGAGGTGACATTCTGACACTGAGATCTGTGGTGATCTTAAGTTTCAAATTTATATGATCATATACCAAGTGCTTATTGCAAAAGACTTCTGACATATATTCTACATGTCACTGTTCTGGGGGAAAAAAGATGGGTTTAAGTGAAATAGAGCTTTTTAAGCCTCTGCTTCTGCTGTGCAGATTGGAAGTTATATTGTAAAGGAGACAGAGAAATACAGCAGAGAAAGGATAGACTTTGACAGAAACACTCCCGTGGATAACTACAGCCACTTGCAATTTCTGGCACACAGCCGTACTGTGGATGAAGCAGGCATATGGTCGTATACGGCTGCTGGGCATAGTCTTGTTTTTCTGTGTATACAACCTGAGATTTTCTAGGTCGAGCCTCAGGTCTGATTTATAACAATGATGAGGGATTACAACAGAACTGAAAACCGAACAGTGCTCCAAGAACCAGGCTGAAGGCTTGCTGAATCAGGTGTCTAAATCGATCATTTTTGTTTGATTTCTCTTGCAGATTAAACTAAATTTTGTCATTTTCCTCCATGAAAAAATTCAAAACAAATATTTTGTTTTGGATCAGCTCAAACAAAATTGGCATGTTTATTTACTGCACTGATGCCAAACATTTTGTTCCAATAAACCAGCCAGCTGTATTTTCTGTCTGAGCACATAGTATTGAGGAAATCATAGCCTGAGCTTACAGGCTGAGTTCCTTAAGAGTTATATTTTCCATTGCAAAAAGCAGTTTTCTTCTGAATAATGATGCATTATCAGCTCACATCACTGCTTGTGCATCATAGGAGACAACTTCTGACTTGATGGCAAAAAGGACAAACTGATTCAACTGCAATGTTCATTCACTGCACTTGACAGGGGTCCTTAGTTTTGAACAATAATCACCCTTACCTTCTAAAGGTCATTTTTAAGCCTACATAAATCTGAATAATTTTCTAGTGGTGTTCATATCTTTCCATTGACTATAGGGGGAAATCAGGATGTGTAGGTTATTCAGTCAAACTGCTCAGTTAATTCCTAGTGTTATGTAAAATGAATCAGGATTGGAGAAACAGATCCTGAAGCTCTTCCTATCTTACTTTATCTCCAATCAAGGTAATCTCCAGCTGAGTTGTATTCTGCTTGTAACAAAAACTCAGGTTACCAATATCATCTGGATTGTGGCATGGATGATAACATCCATTCAAACTCTGTCTGTGGCATTCTTACCTTTTTATCCTACACACACATATTTCAGAGAGACAGAGAAGAGCTGATCCACTCTGAGTAAATTCTGAGACCATATATTCTTGCAGGGAGGGAGCAAAACTGTTTAGATTGTGTAAATATAATCTTGCAAAAATATACTATCATTGCTTGTATGGGAAAAAAAATCCTGTATGATAAGCAAAAACCTTATTTATGTTCTCCTTTAGTCCCAATGGAGAATGAGAAAATCAATATATTTCTAATGATGGACCTTATCATCCCTGCAAAATTCAGTACTGAGAACCGTAGCAGTGCAAGCTACTTGTCTCAGTCTACTGAAAAAGAGGATTTCCTAGAGCCAGCAAATGATGTCTGAATGGATGAATTTTTATTTCCAGTGGAATCCTTCCAGAGAGGATCACATTCATGCCCTGCTATTTTACATGTTGGAACAAGACCTGCTGAGTGGCTGGGGAACCTCCATCCTTGATGATTTTAAGAGCGGACTACACAAAGCCCTAAGCAACGTGGTCTGAATTCAGTATTCACCCTGCTTTAGGCAGGAGGTGGGACCAGAAGTTTTGGTGATTTTACTGCACTAGCACCTGACCCAAAGAAAACCTTCAAAGACATCCAGGGGTATTTCAGGGATCCTGTGTGGAGTACCTGCCTGAATTCCTTCTTTTTAGAGTGCAGTTTTGCTGTTCCTGGCAAGACTGTGCAGTCTACTGTGAATAAAAAGATTGCTATGAATTAGCAAATCAATCAATCAATTAATTAATCAGTTCTGCAGTGATGAAGAGTAAAAAGAAAGATGAGACAATATTTGTGCAAAACATATGTGCCTTGTAAAGAGCAAAAAATATTTAATCTTCTTACAGCTACCACCATTTATCAGTTTACCTAGTCATATATCCATGATTGCAATGCTTGTAAAATGGCAGTGCTGTAAATAGCTGGTCCCAGAGGGCTTTCTAGGCTAGTGATGCCAAAGAATTAATTTGCACTGGGATATGAAATTAAGGTTTTGTTCCAAGGCAAAAGGAGAATAAAAGAACATATTGGTAAATCTGTGCAATAGGAACCAGCATCAGCAAAACTATCTTCCCTTTTGAAAAACAAAACCAGCTAAAACCCTTTAGTAATATCCACTGGTTCCTTGATACATAATACACTGTGCATATGGTGAAATGTCAAAGTGCTCTTCCAGACCCACAAAAGAAACAAAGGTACAGAAAAACCACTTAATATAACACTAATACTTCCAGAGGGGTGGCACTAATTCTGTCACTCTATTCAGAGCAAAGTATGAACCATTCAGCTACATTTTCTTTTGAGTTACCAGATGGTCCTTCTAAGAGAGAAAAAATATTCTCTATGAATTGATAGTGTACTTGCTCTATCTGCTTACCTCTCTGAGATAAGGTTGCATCAGAACCTCTAATTGTTATAAAACACCTGCTCTGATAATAAACAAAACAAGTTAGGGACAGAAAGAAAATAGTCTCGTGATCATGTTAGAAGGCTTGTTGAACATGCTTTATCTGAATGCTTGAAAGACTTCCACAGATGTATCACCTTTGGAATGTCAGATGTTCTGACCTCATCACTACAAAAAATCATCGCTGCAACAGAGTTATAATAGAACATTTAATTAATAAATACAGACACCATTTACCTTTCAGTGCCAGGTATTTTATTTATTAATAGGGAACATTTTATTTGCACACGTAGAATGTACTTTACTCTTATTTTGCTTAAGCTAAGAAATGTAATATATTTACAGGCTGGGAACTCCTATTTCCAGGGGTCTGAAGTATATACCTTGTTCATGTGTCTACGAACTAAGATCCTTATTTACTAAATAAATGCTTATTTCTTAAAGATGATTTTGACATTGCTGATGAAGAAAAGCTGATCTTCTGAGAACACTCTGAGAATTGCCGAGTAGATGAATGTTAATTTAGAGAAATTCAAAGTAGAAATTATTGCCTTCAGTAATTGCCATGGCAAAACCTCTATGGTTTTGTGTTTTCAGATCCAGAAGATATGGTTTTCTGCTAGGTACACTTCCATCAAATGTAATTTAACTCTGGATCATTGAATGGTAGAACATTAGATCAAATAACATTTCTGTGAGTTCAGGTCTTGCCTATAAAGTTGGTATCTCTCTAACATCATTGCATACATTTTACCACTTTTGATGATATGGATTTCAAGTGCACTACAGTCGAGGGAAAACCCTCCATTGATTTCTGAACCTTTTAAATGAACCTTGATCAGATTAGTAGTAAACCAAAATATGCTTTCCTTAGAAATAGTGGGGGAAAAAAATTCACAAGGACTGTTCCTCTGACATTCCTTCTGTGACTTTTATAGTTCAGTCATGTACCCCAATATCTTACTGCATGCCAGAGAGCCTTTAGTTTAATCAACACTCATTTCAAGACATTTCTGCCTTTTGTCTGTTAACTCTGGTACTGCTTTCCCTGCACTTGGCCTATGTACCTCAAAGAAGTACTCACTCACTTAGAGTGGATGGTAGGCAGAGGTGCTAGGGCACTTGTTATGGTGACTCAGGTGTCCCAGCACCTGAATTTGCTGCATTTAAGTCAAGGAATGCTTGCTGGTAACTGTTACTCAGTTGCCTTGAATTCCAGTTGACTTAACAAAAGCTGAGCACACAAAATTATTAATTTCTTATGTGCAGAATAACAAAGTTATATTTTTTTTAGAAAATATGTAAGTGAAGGTAAAGGGAAATTGTACATAATTTACACGAAGATTAGATCAGAAGGTCTATTTTTCCATCACCCTGGCAACAACCTTTGCATGGTGCTCCTGCCTTAGCAGAGTCTTAGAAGAGCATCCTAGCCAAAGACACTCTTACAACCAAACTCTTTTTTCAGATTTTCTATTTAATCTTTCTTTCTGAATCTCCGTTTAAATTCGCTCTTTTATTAGGAGACTGGCTTTTTATTAGCATAAGGTTCTTTCCTTATTTATATAGATGTCTCTCTTCCCAGTGCTCCACCCCCAGCACTTGACTAGTTAGTAAACAACTCTGTTTAAAAAAAGTGTAAAAGTCCCCCTTATGTGTGGTGTCAATCTGACATTCTTCAGTCTAGCATGTCTGTCTTTATACATATATACCTGTAACAATAATCTGTAGATTAATATGATGCATAATTGAAACTACTAAACAGCCTAATTTAATTTTATCATTTGCTGCTGACCATACCTGTTGGCAGATAAACACTCCGAGGTGACAACTGAATTGGCATGGTTGATCCCCAAACTATTTTCGAATAACCACTTTTATTCTATTACAGTGTACATATACATTAAGGAGAAATATAGCTGGACCATGTTCTTTTAAACATAGTAATCAACCTAGGTTTTTTACTAATATGTTACTAATGCCTTAATACAGGCAGACTCTTCAGTTGCAGCCACCAAAATACAGCAATTTGTTATCTGAGAAGGTAATTAGAAAGTTCGATTCTTTAGACATTATCTGGAGTAAATAGATGCGCAACAGGAAAGAACACTAAGGGCCACATTGCTGTGAAACTATATCCTTATGGAATAAAGGGTACTTAGTGTCTGTAAAAGTATCAACATCTGGTGCACAAGATGAAGTGGAAAAGGTAGATCATTTGGCACTGTATTGTGAACTGCCCTGGCAGCCTTTGGAAAAATAATAGAGATGTTTCTAAAATGACTTGTGGCAAGGGGCCAAATGCTGACATTTTTCACACAGCTGGACCTACCACTTAACCCAATGAAGTTCTACATGAATTTCAGCACAGGGCATGAATCTATCTGTTTATTGTATATTCATTTTAATAATCTGGTTGACCTTGTACTTTCTAAGCTTTGAATAAAATCTATTCGATTATCTGCAAAGCTAAGCTTGCTACAGACACATTATGAAGTTTCGTAGTATTCAATGCTGTCTTCATTTTGCTGCATATAATGGTCCTATTCTTCACCATTCATGAATTATGTAGGTCAGTACATACTCATGCCAGGAAAACCTCTCTAGCACCTCACACAATCATGTATTTTGTATATGTATTGATGTACGTTATTGTGATCCTCTCAGAAATATTTCAGGGAAATACTAAAATGTTAAAATGACTATTTTTGTTTGTCTCCATCTGTAATGTCAAGTGAATTAGTTATCTTGAATGCAACTGTGCAGAGATCAAGAAGGAGAAAAATAAAAAATTAAGAAAGGTTTAAAAGCAGATGTTTGGCCAAAAATAGCTCTGCTATACATAAAACATACTGCTGTGTTACGGTTTGGTTTTGCAGGTCTACAGGTTTATATACTTAAGGCCAGGAATATTGTTCATTGTAAAAATATATATGTAAAGTTTCACAGAAATTTTCCTGTGCAATGGTTAATTAAATAAAGAAGATTCACTGATGCTTTGCCCTAGTCATACATTCACTGATTTCTTTCCAAATCTCAAGCATGGTTCTCAAGGAATGTTACTAGCAGTCAGTTCAGACTAAGAATCCAGCATTTCTGGGATCTGGGATGTTAAAGCATTGCTGCCACTGAGACTGAGCTAAAGCTGGGGATCAGTTACTCTCAGGGCTAATAAAATTTTTGTATTGTAATTGCTATTTGCCCATGTTTCCAAATTTCAAATTTTGTGGAATTTTGATTATTTCTCTTCATATGATAACTCACAAGCCCTGAAAAATTCTCTAGCTACTGGTCTTTTTGATGGTCTCTGAAATGTTAGTCTCTCCAGTGAATTAATGGAAGAGTTAAGTTAGTATTTATTTCATAATTTTTTCATTAATTAGGGAATAAAAGAGAAAACTTCATGGCTAGAAAGAGGGATATACATTGATTTCTTAATTTTTCAAGTTGGCTCAAAGAAATCAGGAATCTTCTGAAGCTGCTCAGGACATGCAGATTTTTAAAGGCAGTCCTTGAAGCAACATACTATAGTGACAATGAGAGAGATAAAAGTATCTTTTATTAGTTCAAGATATGCACAATGTAGTTGATGCATTCTTGCCTGAAACAGGTCTAAACCAGCATTTAGTGCATATGCTAATATATATTTTTAAAGGTTTGGTCTGACATATCATTTCAGCATTTATCAGGAAGAATTTTTTTAAGTTTTGAAAAACCTGCAAATCAGTGCTTTATAAGCAGACCTCTGAAACAGACCTGTGATACATTTACAGACAAGAAAAAAGTCTTTGCAGGGTGATGAGGGTTGTTTGGTTATTTAATCTGACACCACTAAACATGGAAACCATAAGTATTCAAGTTTATCCTCGTTAGCATGATTCATGCAAGAAAGATTTCCTGGGTGATTGTGGCCACCAGAACACACTTTCTGATGCTCTTATCAGCTATCAGTCATTATCAGGTTTCAAGCCTTTATGTACAGTTAAATAGAGACATAGCTCATCATCTACGTCCACAGTCCAGAGAAGTTTGGAAATCTCATTTTTTACCAATCACTGTAACAAAGAAATAGAACACTCTTTCAGTCTGTTGTCTTAAGTTCACTCCTAACACCAATTAAAAAATGTGCTGAACTATTTACTTATAACCCAAAACAGATGACCCGCTTACCATCTTGAGACGAATACAGGTGGCAGAAGGAGAAGAAAAGCAAATTTATTCACTTATGCAAAATCTAGAGGGTTCATCTTCCTACCTACTCTTCTACTTACCTATGTAAAAGAAGTGGGTTTTAGACATAAAACCATATATACAATATGAAAACCTTAGACCCTGAATCTCATAGTTCATTTAGATATGCAGATTGTTAACGATTTTATACACAAATGAATGGAGTGAATACCTGCATTTCTTTACTGATTCTTCTGTGAGTGATAACAGCATTCAAATATTTATGTTCTCATTGAGTTTGGAGTGCACAATCCTTCAGTCCAGTCTTTAAGGGATCCTGACACATATTCATTCTTTTAATCACTAAGTAGTTTTTCTTCAGTTCAAAACACTTGGAAGGTCTTTCAGTGTCTGTAACTATTCTTTTCTAAGTCAAAGTGGTTTTATTTGTTTTCAGTATATAATTTCATTAACAGGGGACAACACTCAACCAGGAATCCAACACTGATCATTAGCCACTTTCATATGTAGCTGTACAGTCACAAGAGACAACATCCAGCCTCTGTCAGTATTGAATCATAGAGCTCTCTCTCTCTTTCTCTCTTTTAAGCTTTAAAATTTCAGGAAATCACTATTGGAACCTTTTTCTTCATGCTTTCATACCTGTCATATTGCATCAAGATCACTTTTTTAAGGCAGCTGTGCACCACTGAAAATCAAAGCAGTACCAGGACTAGTTGTGAGGACTGCCAGTCTCTTCGTAAAGACAAACTGATCAGTCTCTGCAGGAAAATTGTAAGTTAGTAAGTGCATCTAGTTATTTTATGATTTCACACCTAAAGCTGTGTGTATCTGTAAATAAACAGAGACAGATACATGCTCTAGCAAATATGTTTATACTTAGGCCATGGAAAGAAGGGATAGTTTAAGAACAAAATACGATTGTTCTAACAAAACTGAAATCTATTAAAAGATTACAGATTTGACCTTTTAGTGTGGTTTATTGTTTGCAAAATGTGCTGACTGTAACAGCATCTTAAATACTCAGTGCAGTTCCTAGCTACTATGAGATTTGACCTCAAGCAATAATATCACAAAGCAGCTATAGGTTGTTACATACCACATACCTGAAATAGGGAAAAAAATTTTGATATTAAATTTAGTCATCTAAGATAATAATGAAATTTTTTTCACAAAATAACTTTGGAAAAAGAGACATCAGACATTTACTTTGTCAACTCTGATGGTCCATCCTATGTGGTTTTCTCTCTTTTGCACCAAGTGGTATTTCCATTTAGAGGAACATAAACTTGTATTTTCAAGCTAAGTACAGGCTTTTATTAGAAATTTACCTGAGTCCAGTTTAAATGAGTCTTCTTATTTAGTCCTGACACTTTATAGTTCTACAATTGGCCTTTTCCCAAGGGCATTCTACCACATGGCAATGATGAAAGGTACTTATTTCTGGAAACAAAATAAGACTATTCTAGTAAGAACAAGGAAAATGGTGTTGTTTCTAGAAATATTCCATCTCTCTTTTTAATTCTCTATAGAATTTCACCTTGATTTTTGACCCTGTTTTCCTGCTGCATTTTTAATGAAATAACACACAATTCCTTCCTTCTTTTTCAGTGGTATAAGCAATTGTTCATTATAATTAGAATTTATGCTTCAGCTGAATAAAAATTTTTAGGCTCATACCTAGTATCACAGCAAACAGGGATAATTACTCCTTTTCCATTCTCCAGCAGTCAACTGAGCTTCCCACTCACAGTTTCTGTTTTCAGCTTTTTGACCTTGTGGGTCTCTCTTTATCCTCTTGAGGTAGACTGGATCCTCTTTCCTCAAAGAAAGAGCCAGAAAAGGAAAAAGTTTCCAAGTTCCTCTCAGCAGGAGTTATTACTGTCTCCTTCTGTTCATTTCCTGAGTGATAAACCCTGCTTTTCTTCTTTTTATTTTCTTTTTCTCTTCTCTTCCTATGTGTATGAGTGGCTTGTTTTTACCCTTCTTCAACTGTGATAGTGGACAGAGTATATCACTGAGTGAAAATTATTAGCCTTTGACATACAGGAGGTCAGTCCAAATGATCTATTAGTCCCCTTGGACTTAAGCTTTATAAGTCTATTACTTTAACACAAATTATAAATAAACCTCAGTCACTATCTTTCATCTTTTTCCAAGGGGGGGTGGGTGTATTCAGTTGATTCATTTAAAGTAGGCCTAGAGTATAGATTCAAGAGAAATTATTAGATATTTTTTGGACCCCCATCCACAGCTCCAATAGGACAGGAAGATTTGTATGGTAATCACTGAGAAATTGCATGTGTAAGGAAAACTGTACACTGGACTGTATCAGGAGGAGTGTAGCTAGCAGACTGAAAGTAGGTGTTGTTCTCTGTTCAGCACTGATGAGGCCACACCTGGAATACTGTGTCCAATTTAGGGCTCCCAGTTGAAGTGTTTTGGAAAATGGAGGGAATCCAGTGGAAGGGTCCCAACATGGCTAAGGGCCTGTGGAGTGAGGGTTTTAGGCAGCTGGGCTTGCTTAATCTAGTGAAGAGAAGGCTGAGGAGAAAGCTAATAGCTTTTTACTGCTATGCAAAAGGTTTCCAATGAAAGAACCAAGTTCTTCTTGTAGTGGCAAATAGCGAGACCAAAGGGCAATAGTGGCATTTTCACTAAGAAATTTACCTAGTGAGACAGCAGAGTGTCTATCTGGAAGTTTTTATGAGGTTCAGCTAGGGAAAACCATGACTAACCTGAACTACCTTTGACAGTAGTCCTGCTCCACATGGGAGGCTGGATCTGCAGAGGTTCCTTCCAGGGAAAGTTTGTGTGACTCCATGATACTTGCTTTGAAAATACTTGGAAATCCATGATGCTATAGATAACACTCTACTCCACTATAAACAGTGGAGTGAATTGTAAGGGACTAATGCAGCACTGCTCTAAACAGGGGATGTGCATCCATGAATTTATCAGGTTTTGTGGGAATATGCACAAATGATCAAGGGGGCTACAGTCCAGTTAGCTCCCTGGTAAATCTGCACCCAAAGTTTTAGTATTTCAAGGAAACTGAATACCAAGACTTTGCCAAATTATCACTCCTTCTTCAGCAATTCAGAAATATAGTATTGTTACATACAATACATATATAAGAGAACGAATTTCTCATGTAAAAATATTTTCAGCTTCACAGCTAATTTATATGACAAATAAATCATAATTCATTTAGAGCATTTGGATGATTCCAGACCTCAAAAATTTGAAGCTAATTTTTTCATTAACACAAGCTCAGGTTTCAATTCCCAATCACTTGAATTTACGTATGTGAAACATTCTCGAAGAATAATCCAGAATTGTTCTTATTTGTAAACATCTGTAGGACCAGACCCTAATGGATATGGATAGGTAGGAGCAAGAGAAGATACAAAATTTTAGCTTTTATAATGTCAACTTTTTACCATGATTTGGCACACAAAGCATACTGCACAAAGCAATGGCAAATAGAAAAATGTGTCAATGTGTAGTAAGATTTCTATGTCAAAACAACATCAAAACATTCAAAGGAGCCATTTATGATGTCAGTGAAAGAACTACAATGCTACTAATTCACATTGCTTCTCTTTTCCTTACTTAATTGTTTATGTGCTTTAAAGGAACACAGCTTTCTCAATACATGGTGCCACCTTGGAACAATTCAATTTCAATTACTGCCCCCTAAAAAGCCAAGTATATGTAATATACATCTGCCTATTTTTAAAATGTAGTTTAAGTCTGTGAAATTCTAGGTTTGACACTCACGTTATCTTCCGAAAACCATAGGATCACAAGGAAACAGTTTTTTTGAAACATGTGCTCTATAGGAAGCTTGATTTTATTTTGAATCATGAGTAACAGCCTCCAAGAAGAATCTCAAGAGACAATCAAAGTCAAATGACAAGAAGTAAAAATGCTATTGTAATTTAAGAAAATAAAATATTTCTCCTTCAGTCTTTGCATCAGATTGAATATTTGCTGGCAACATATCAGAATATAGTTAAATAAATCTTGTATATTTTGCATAATTATCAATATTTAATTTTTAATTATATTTTCATAGCCAATATAAAAGCAAATATTTAAAGTAGTATTTGAAATAATTGAACACAATATAGAAGTCTGTGGCCCTTTCAAATAGTACTTGCATTCAAGGCAAAAGCTTGTCAGAAATTTGGTTCCTGATTTTATACTGTATGCCTCTAGTATTCTTGAAGTAATTTTATGCTATTAATCTCTTATTTTAAAGATAATTAAAATTCAGGATCATGATTATGAAGAAGTTCTACATATTAGGTAAAGAATATTCTCTAGAGGTTTCACAGGATTTGACTTAAGCAAAGAAATCCTAATTGATACTAATACTGAATGCTTCAGTCATGCTGCTATGTCTAACTATATTAGCAAGATACTGGGTCAATCAATTTGTAATGGTTAATATTTTTCCAAATGCATTACATGCATTTCACTTCATGAGCAGCAATTCAAACCAACTACAGAAACTGAAGACTTTAAATCCCAGCTGCAATCAGGAATGGAAATTTGTTTCTTCCATCCAGATACAGTATTGTTATTGTGTACTTGTTATAAAGCAATGTAAATCAGAAAAAATTAGCCCATTTTATGGTATTCTTTCTAATAACATTTGACTAATTACATTCAGCCTATCTCTCTTTCTCCACCAGTTTCAGCTGAATGTTTTTTGTCCATGTTGTCTGTCTTAAACACCAGTGACTTCCCCAGATGATTCGTCCTTCCTCTTTCCTCACCTCGTTCAGACATACACAAAAGCAAAAAGCTGAGAGAATAAATGGTCTTGTACCATGTTCTGGAGGTCAACAGATACAGGATTTGTAAGCCCAGTTGAGAAAAAAATTCTGAAGTCAAGAGCTTTGGTAAAGTGTGCAACAGCACTTTAAATTGAACTTTGGCTCTATTTTACTGTATATAGAATGGGTTCTGTTAAACTACAGATTTCTGGAAGAGAATGCTTTTTTTCCATAAGCAGCAGTATTAAGAGCCTTGAACTCACATCCTTTCTTTTAGCACTGCTGTCAGAACCTCTTGAAACTGGAACCCGAATGTTTTGAAAAGGCTGTGACTTACCGGGGTTACCATTTGGACATTTTAAAAAACAGTTCAAAAACATATGGATGTTTAAGACACGTTCACTTCAACTGCAATTCCACAGTATTTTTTTTTTTTTTTTGCTTTCCATCTTCAGTTCTTCTTGCTTTTTCTCTCTGTGGCAACAAAAATATATGTTGTGTATTATAGCATTCTGGCACTGGGGAGTTAGAAATTCACTGTGATCTGTAAAAGCAGTTTCTGAAAGTGGCTGTTCACTGGTTTAGTTAGAAGAAGTTTCTAAACTGCTTGGATTTGTAATGATGCAGCTAATTAAGTTAAACACTTCTAAGTGTTAATATCAGGAGGGAAGGAAAGAAGAGTGAAAGCTTATCCATGAATATTTTTAACATATGAAAATAAATTTCAGTTTACATGAGGAAAAATAAAATTATGTCCATTTTTTTTTGAAAAAAATATTATATTTTTATTTTCAAGCATTGAATTTTGGCAAAAAAAAAGGCTGGCCTTGGTTAACCAAGTTAACCATGGAAATGGTATTAAGAAAATGGAAATAATTCTAGTAATATATGTTTTGAAAAGTGTATTTTGATTCTGTGAATCACTTACAAATACATACTTAAGAAATATGCTAAAAAATTGTCCAAGGGCAAGAAGTTAACTGCATGTTAGTTATACTGAAATAGAAATAATCAGCAGAGATTTTAATAATATTCTATCTGAATATCTCTTGCATTTTGTATTTCTTTGACTGACTGAGATATTTAAGCTCAGTAATCACCAGAACCATAATATAGTCAGTAAGTAAAAACCAGAAGTCCTCACTGGAAAGATTAGCTATATTATTTTAATCACTGAAACTTATTGTATATTTATTCCAATGGTTTTCCTGACTACTTGGCTTATCCTGGTGAGTTAAGCTTTACACATGTGCATAGGCAGGGAAATTAGTAATTATACTAAAGAATTTAAGTGCTTTTCCACATTAAAAGCATTAGAAATATCAAATAATGCTGCTAATGTCAATCTCTCTCTCATTCGTTTGAGGATTTCCACCACAAAATTTTGTGTCTTTCATACTTTTTTTTCCCTCTTTTTCCCCACCTTCTCTGTGCCAGGTCTATCTCCAGTACTTCAGGTTTTGCCTTGCTTTTAGTCCTTTATTTTTCAGCCTGTTCTTCTCTTTGAATATCATTCTTGCTTTACACAGTCATCTTTTTCTTTAAATAGCTCACTGAACTGTAACTGTGTACGAATTGACTGGGAGTACATCAGTGGCTCAGTGCTCCACAGGGAACTACTGAGGGCCAAGTTATCACTATGCTCCGACACAGCTGGTTCCTGTTAAGTTGAGTCTGAGATGCTGTATGGGTAACGTTAGGGTAGGTAAGCAATAAGCAGTGTGATGTGACCTTTGCATTTTATGGCTTTTCCTAGTGTAAGGCCAACACTAGATAAAAAAATATATATGTAACAAACAAGAACTACTATGGCTCATCTGTCCGTAAGGACTTTGTGAATCACTAAATTACTGAGTATGCTACTTTGCATCTTGAGGTCCTAAGGCTACCAGCTGGACCAAAGAGCGCACTGCAACTTGGCTGTAGGAGCAACTTGAGTCTGCCTGTGCTGAGGTACCTCTGTGGCTGGAAAGTTAGTGTGTGATGGAATACTCACACATGCCTTGGAAACGCAGACATTATCACCACTCCTTTGCATAGATGATCACACCAGCATGTAGTTCTGGCAAAAGATCTTAGTGAGTCTATTGGATTACTGAGGAAGAGTTAAGTTTTTTATAGAGGGATAGTACTTTCTATTTTTTTATAGAGAGTTTTTAGAGTAGGGTGGAGTAAAGTACAGTACAGTGTGGAATTAGAGATTATGTAGTGAAGCTGAGAAGTAAAGAATAGTGCTAAACCCATCCCTCTGTGGCTGTCATTATCTAATCAAAAACTGGGCTGAGGATGTTAAACCCAGATTTCAATCCATAGATTATGAAATTTCTGGTCTATTGGACATGCCACTGCAGTTCAAGTGATAAAATCAAATACAATTTGGCTTCAGCCACTTCCAAAGATATCATTAGCACCACACAGACATTATCTAGATTGAGTCAAAAAAACAGAGTCCGTAATCTCAGATTAAACTTGTTAAGTGAGCAGGACAGGTTCTTTTGTTCTCCAGCAGTTGTTACACTATGGTGTAGTCCAAGGAGGTGGGATGGAGGATAATGTCTAGAGATTTTATATGATTTCTGGTGGTGATATACGCATCTACACTCTTTAAAAAATCCACTCATGAAATGGAAGAAAAAAAATGACCTCACAATATAGCAAACATTATTTTTAATACATTACTCCTATGATGGACTATTTAAACAAAGCACTGAACTAAAGGCAGGAATGAAAGAAAACGGAGTACTTGGCAGAAGCCTGGCTACAGTGAATGGAAGATTATAACTGCTTACAAATTGCGTGTGGAGGATGAACACTTTTCAGAAGAAGAAGCCATAGGTGTGCAGTTATTCTACAGCTATGGGGAATCTGCTGCTCATTTGGCTAATTCTGTCTGATTTTGGTAGCTTGTTCTAAGACTATTTTTAATTTGCTGTAACTTCTCCTACTTTATTCCTGCTGAGGATGCAGGCTTGTCTTCATGTGGAGCTCAGCAGGAACACCTTTCCTTATCCTCCACCTTACTGATGCTGCTTGAGCTGGGGAGAGACTCCACAAAACAGTGGAGAAGGAAACTGTAGTTCAGACAGAGACCAAGTGAACCACCACACTTAAATGAAACTAGGGACCTCTTGCACATGTTTTTGCAATGATGTAGAGAGTGAACTAGGCTAATTTTATTTACAGAATCAACTCCTGACAGTCAAGACTAGCAAGATGCAAAGACTGTCTACTTGCATTTGTCTGTTATCTATGCTTATCCTTATCTTGGTCTTAGTCATTCAGTCTGCACTGTAGCTGTCTTTCTTTAATAGCTATGCCCAGTATATAGCCTTGTGCCTTTGCAAAACATGGTAAACTATATTTCCTGCATTTCATGTCAAAGAAGACGTATGAGGAGAGAGATATTTCTGTCATTATAGCATTTGCAGTTTTCCCTTAATGAGAGTTATCTCTGTGTGTACTGCGGGAAAAAAATTAAAGAGATTAACAGAAATTTAATCTTAAAAATAAATGATAGAATATAAGGCTATCATGACAAACTCAAAGTTGAAAAGGGGATTTGAAGAATAATTTCTGAATTTTTCATTCACATGAAACAAGCATAAAAACCCCAGTTGAACAAGGGGTGAGGAATTCCAGGAAATCATCTGATTTTCCTTTAGAAATGTTTTTGTACATTTACATTTTCTTGCTTTGTAAGATCCAATTGCCCATGCAAAACAATTTGTTATGAACATATGACAGTGGAAGGACAGAAAACCCACCACAATAATTCTCTACATCACCAGGGAGGTTGTTTGAAATGACATAATTTTTAACACCTAAGAAGGCAGGAAGAAAATGAGAGTCTGACAGACCTGGAAAATCCATCACACTGCTTGAGCAGAATCATTAATTTAAGTTGCTAACTTGCAAAAAGTGTCTCTAGCTTTTAGTTAAGGTAAAAAATTGTGACTGTCTCAGATGGTGAGAACACCACCTTGCATAATCAAATGATTTAGAAGACACATTTTAAGCTGAGCACAGCTGCATGGCTCTCTACAGGTACTTTCATGTCCATTCCAGCTGTGAGATTAAATTCCTTATCTTATAATTCAGATAAGCAAAGGAACCAGCAGCTAACATGTGGTATCTTGGTTTAACTTTTTTTTTTTTTGACTGTCAGGACCAAACTGGTAGGCGTTACACTAAAGTGCTCAAGTTCCATTTTGGCAGCTCTGATGTGGAGTAATTCCTGGAGGAGACTGATGACAAATAAGCTGGAGAAAGTACCATCTTAAACTGCCAGAGCTGTTTGGTAAGTGTTTAAATGTCAAAGTCCTAACATCATTCACAAGGATCTTTGTCAGCTGAATCAGAGCAGCTCAGCTGATGGGTAGTACCTTGTGTGACTGTCATATTTCATTTCGATTTCATTTGGTCACACGCCAATATAGTTGTACACACAAAGATATACCTCAAGGATAATAATTGTTATTAAGGATAATCATTATTATTAAGGATAATAAGATGCAGTTAAACAGGCATGGACAAGTTTCACACATAACATTTTTGATATACTTGTCCCAGAGAATTTTTATTTCCTTGCCTGCTGGAGATAGCTGCCCTGATTTACTGCATGTTTTAAAGAAACAAACTTAATTGCATTCGGTAATTCTTATTTATACTGGCACTTTTCATAAGATATGTAAGACACTGGTAGGATTTGAACAAGCAAGCTCTCTTGTCATTAAATTCAATGAGAAATGGGGGTACCAAACACCTTTAAAAAAGAACGCAGCAACTCAGTGACTAAAGAACTTGTCTCATGGGAATTTATTAAAATAAAACCAATTGTGTTATTGTTTGAATCCATCTTTGGCTAGCAAACATTTAGGCCAATGAAGCAATGCTATTCTTTTAACTCAGTGCTGCTGTATTTAGGTTCTGTCTCACAGCACGTGAATGAATTTTAAAGTATTTTTAGTATGTAACATTGCGATAGACCTTCACTGCAGTTTAAACTCATATATTGTAGGACAAAGAGAACGTGTACTTTGATGGCAATATTAAAAAGATTAGTTAAGGCATGTTGGCAGAGGCAGAGGGACCTCCTGATTCTGAGGACTGTGCTGAACATTTGGCCAGTTCTTGGGGAAAAAAAATGGTCGTGATCCCTGAAGAAGGGTGAACCCACACCTTACAGCCCATTTCAGTTCAAAATACAATACAAAATGTAACTCAAGTGAGAAGCTAAATGACAGCAGAATCAAACCTATAGATAGGTATTTACATGTGCAGTTTTTAGAATGGCTAAAAAGCTAGATAGAATATTCTACATGTTCCTGGTTTTTGTAAGTTGCATTAATAAGTTGATCTTATTTTCCCTCTAGTAACTGAGAAAGCTGACTTAGACCACTATTAAATAAGGCTTGTAATTGAAAAATCCATAAAAGTAAAGAGAGCAGTTGACTTCACCCTTTGAGATTTTTGGAAACACAGCTAATAATCTGCCTAGGGATGCTATAGAAACTCTAGTAGAATTTTTCATTCTCTTTTCCAGCTAATTTTTTCTACTAAGTCAAATGCTGAAGTTTCAGTGAGCTTATGGAGATGACTATGCTGTGTGTTCACTTGCAATTGCATACAGCATACTGCAGCTTCCTACCATAAAGCCATCCATGATATGAATTTTCTCTGAAAGGAAAAGTGTTAGTCTCTAGGGATTACAGTTCTTGTGACTGTCAAGAAGTTTAAAATGTTTCTTAGATGAAAGCAGATGTTCACTTACACTTGAGGATGGTTGAATTTTGATGGATTAAAATATGTATTTTTATGATTTTCTGAAAAGAAAAAAAACCCCAGTCTGTGGGTATATATGACTCTGCGTGCGTGCGTGCATGCATGTGTGTGTGTGTGTGTGTGTGTATTGTTTGCATGCTGTGGTCTTGTTAAGAAATCATAGACTAGAAATTGCAAAGCCCAGCAGTGGTTTACTTTTTACAAAAGCTGTAGTATACTTGAACAAATAACTTTGAACAATGAAATATTGTGAACTTAATTTTTTTTTAAATCATGACTTGGATCAATAACTTATTTTAATCATGTGAATAAATATGAACATGTGAATCCCTCAATTTACTGCTACTTCAGTGGAAGCAGTCACATAAACATGATCCTCATAGCAGAGGGCTACTAGCCTTCTATACTCTCTTTCAAAAGTTTGCTTGCTTTCTTTTGCAAATTTCCATGCTCTTTCTTATTTTAAAGGGGCTTAGTTCTTGTGTTTTATGATATTTAATTCTTTCATTTTACTTTTGGCTGGACCAGATCCTGTACTTATTAGTAAAACTTGTATGGTTTCATAAGCTTGTACACCACTTGTAGCCACAGGTTGTGCTAGCAGGTCTTGGGTTAGCTACTCGGGTTATATTTGTGCCAGTTTGTTCTAAATGTAAATTTCATAAAATATCAGGCTATGGCCAAATTTCCTCGACCACACTTTTTCTCTCTATAAAAGGCTTTCTTTCAAGGGGCACATTGTTCAGTGTATTTCTTGATGCTACAGCTTTGCAAGTATCATACAAAGTTTTCACTGTTCTTTGTTATCCTATACATACAATTTTTTAAAACTTTTTTTTTTTTTAAGTAAAGAGGTGTGGGAAAAGTGGCCTTACCTTTTATTACCTGTAACTGTTGTTGTGTACATGGTTACATTTTTCTATCTTCAGCAAACACAACCCCTTTCATTCATGTATATTCTTTTACCTAGCTTACACAAATTTTTCTTGACAGAAAGTTTGAATTTCAATTGACCTTACTAAACTGACCTGAAAATCTAAGAACTTAAATCCTAAAATTGTGCAGGAATTCAGCTTGCCTAATTCTGATCCCAAAATTCATGTTATGGCTGATTCAGACTTTGTGAGGTGGACAGTGCATACAAAAAGGAAAAATATTTCTTAATGCTGCTTCTGAATCCTTGCTTACTTAAAAACATTGTATCAACATCCTGCCTCCCTCATAATGGTAGATTATTCTGAAACTTTTCTAATTTTCTAATGTTAGAATCATTACTTTTTTTTTCACTCTCCTCCATCTGTTATCATAAAGCTGTTAATAAATCCTACTGTTGTATTTTGAAAACACATTCAAAAGATGTAACTACCTAAAAATTACTTGTGCTGAAATCCTGACCTAATTGTATTTGAAATTTCAGGCCAGATTAATAATAAAAATAGGCAATAACTTTTTAATGGAGTTTAATCTAAACATTTTTTCAATACAAAAAAATCGGTTTCTGGAGAGTAACAACTATTTGTGGCTTGGATTCATATTTATTTCCTTCCATGCAATGTAGCTTTTGTTTAGGTGTAGGTTAAATTGTCCTAAGAGAAGGAGAAAATGAGAGCTTGTCTGTCCAGTAAAGACTAAATTTGGATCCATAAATGAAGAGTCTATCATAAGAGATGTCTTGATATTTTCAATATTGTAATAGAAATATTAGGCTCTGCACAAGAAGAAGAGTCTCATTTGATGTTCTCAGCATTTGTCTCATTCTGCTGTAGTTCATCTCTAAGTTGTTATTGTACATGACAATGATTGCACCTAAGCAGAAAGTGAATAAGCCTTCCCCAGCTGTCGGAGTCCAGAAGTGTAAGGATTACTTCTATGATGCAGTTATTATGGTCATCCAGGCAGGTGAAATGAGATATTGGATATGGGAGTAATGTAATTTGACAGCTTTTTTCTTCTTATAAGCTTCAGTGAGATGCAGAAGGTCTGCGGTGTAATGGTGGAGCCATTCCAGCTTTACTGAAAAAATTGGGAGGAGAAACTCAAGGTGACAGTTTTAAAAATTGTCTCAATTAACTAGTAGACCTGACATAAAAATCATATGGATGGAAAGATACCTAAACCACTATCTTCTTAGGAAGAATTCATTTTGATGTTTCGAGAAGATACAAATCATCTCAGAGCAAAAGATTACAATGCTAATTAAGGAGACTGTTTCAAAGCAGAACTAAAAGGAAGCGCAGAAAAGTAATAGTTGGCATCAGGTGATGCCACTAGTTGAAATGAACTCTTGACATTCATCAAAAGCATTGTTTAAGGAAATTGAAATGGGCAGTACTAGAATATTTAAAAACAGAAACCAAATAGTCCTGGAATAAACACCTGCTGGGAAATTCTTTCCAAGTTTCTGATTTAGGACAAGGAAGAGGTATTGATTCAGACTGCCTGTCAATGTGGTATCAGACAGCTATAGCCATGGTGGGCCTGAAGGGGTCTTAGGTTAAACAAGAAATAAAAGACCACAATGACCACAAAAGAATTCTAAGAAAAGTTTTAACACCACTTTGAGAAAAGGCATTTTGAATTAGTTGAAGAAAGCCCCTTCTACAATAGATTTCCATTGGACAAGACAGTTTGCTGCTTCTTCAGTCACTTAAGTGACTTCTGTGGCACTGCAAAATGTGGGTGAGACTGCTTCCCTATTCTGGATACTGGCAGGAGAAATCCTCTGGCCTGTAAAGTCCTTGAGTGCTAGAGTAATGCCACCTATATCAAAGCATGAATGATGGATGGATGGATGGATGGATGGATGGATGCATGCATGCATGGATGCATGGATGGATAAGCAAGTGGGTAGATGAGTAGGTGTATTACACAGCAGTGGAAAATAATTCAGTAGGCAAGTGTGTGTACTTGTAGGCATGTGGATGCTGGTAAGCAAAGTGAGCTGCTTATTAAAAAATGTTGAAACAGTGATGCAGGAAGAATTCAGCATCACTGAAGGACTGGCATCTCTGAAGGCCACTAAGTGTGCTTCTTGATTACTGATAACTCTTTGCAAAAGGTAACAGGAAAATAGTGTATTGGGGTAGTTCCATGTCACCAGCAGTGCTTCAGCACATTACTTGGAGACTATTTTTCTTCTTCAAAGGATTTTATAAGTGTTAGCTAATTCTTCCAGTGTCCTGAAAACAGGAAGTAGCTGATGTGAATTTGAATTTGTTCAGGCAGAGAGAATGAGTTTCTGAGCTGTAGGTTACTTAAAAAACAGAATCATCAAAAGTGACATGACCCTTGTTCCTTTTTTTTTTTTTGCAAAGTAAGTGTAGGGTCTAATGTCTGCAAGGAATAGACACATCTCCCTACAGCCCTGAGATTGTTCTTGTCAGTCCTGAACCAGAGAAGTGAAATAGATAATGAGATTTACTTGAATCTCATAGTCGGAGGACTAAGTCCTGGAGAGAAGTGGGATTTAGGATGCAGTCTGATTCACAGAGTTTCTTTCCTGGCTACTTCTAAGCAATTTTTCTTCACTCTTGTAGATCCCCCTCTGAGATTGATATCCCTCTGCAGTGTCTCCCCACCTGTCGCTTGTAGACCCTACACCTTTGCTCCAGGAGAAATGCTTTATGAAGTTCAGCATCATGACTCCCAGCACAATGGGTCTGAAATTACTTTTCTGTATGCAACTCCAAATCACAGGCTCAGTCTCAGAGCTAGGCTAGTGGTATAGATTAGTAATTTTATTGCCTCCCTATCTCCTGTCCTAGAGTATAAGTGGACCAAGAGGTAGTTTTATGTTCTGTGATTGCATAATTCCTGTGTTCTGGTTCACCTACATAATATGTTATACTAGCAATACAGCTCCTAATAGTACTAATACTATCCCTGCAGATACAGCTATTATTACTACTATTAGTACTAAATATGACAGATCTGAGAATCTAGTTGTAAATATGCAACCCTTTCTTCAGTATCCTAAAGCCAACTCTGTCAGAAGCAAGTTACACGTGGAAGTTACAAGAAAAGAAAGGAATAGGGCATGTGTGTTTTAAAGGTAAGGTATAGTAATGAGTAGTTAGTCTATATAACCACAGTTATTTTGCATTACCTATTACACACCTACCAGTATATTTGCTTTACTGAGTCTTTTTTGCACTGTGGCAGCAATAATATCATATACAGTACTGGATTGCTTAACAGTGTACCAGTCTGTCCCTGTCCTGAATTGAGGGTCTTCTATTACATTTAGACTTCTGTGTGCTGACATAAAATAGAAAGTTGCACTGATATTTATGTGGTCCAAATCCTGGCCTTTGAATCATCACAGCTTAGTCAGGTCTAATGCTCTGAGTGTAAAATTGGCTTCTGTGTTGTACTTCCATATGCAGGCATGATGTTAATATATGTATTTAAAGCACATCACCATGGCCATCTTCTGTTCTCTGATACCATGTTCTTGGGACTAATCTGGGAAAGAAGCTGTGGTGCTGCCTCGGGCCAACCGTGCCAGGTTCCCTGCTGGAAGGCATGTTTTCTAGCCAAAGCCATAACCAGACCCCTGCTCTGTGAGTTGGTGCTGTGCTCTCATGTGTTTTGTAAGCTAGAGTAAGTGAACCTAATTTCCAGTACATTTAAAGGGAACTGAAAGCCCTGTGAAAATACAGCCCTTTTATTTAGATACTTAGATACTTTAGTTAGAATACTTAAATATACTTCAATTAAGACACCTAGATGACTTACTTTAAGTGTCTACTTAAAAAAACATTGACAGTAACTAGACGAAAATTAAGAAAAAAAATTTCATCATTTTGTCAGAGGGCAGGGGCTGTAAAATTCAATAAAATCAGAATGTATTGATCTGTTTCAAGTTACAATCTTCTGATACATCATACTATGGTACATACAGAGCTCTTAATTGACATTTGAGTAGTTCTGCATCCTCAGGAACTCTCTTGTTGCTGTTCTTGAAGCAGCAACAACTGCCCCAAAATATTCTAGTCCTTTCCAATAGTAAGGCACTTCACATTTCCACAAAACATTCTTGACACAATGTGCAAATAAATTGTTATAGCAGTAGAAAACTATTTAAATATGTTATTAACACTTTAAAATTCAGATTAATGGACTAATCTGTACTTCTCTGTTCCCTTCTCAGAAGGGAATCCTTGTCACAGGATTCACTTTCTATTGTTTCAGAAATTGCTCTAAAATGTGCAGTTTAACTTTCTTGCTATCAGTTTACCAAATCCTTATGCATCATTCAGAAATTGTAGGGAAAAAAAACCCCAAACACATCTAGTGTTCTTCTACTTTTTCAGTATGCAGAAAGTAATTATAGTGTCCAAAACAGTGAAAAGGGTACAAGAAGAATTATCAGACACCATCAAAACAATTTGCCTCTTGTACTGTAATGACTGAAAAATATATAATAAATATAACAAAGCACTTTACCGATGCTTATCAGAAAACTAAGATATTTGGGAAATAAGTAAAGGATAAACATGGGGTGCTCCACATCAGTGCTCTTTAAAATATAAATATGTGTGTGTGTATATATATGTATAAGAACACACATAGAAGTAAAGCAGCCTCTAGAACACAGTAAGACAATTGTCTGACAACATACAGCTCTATGTAGCAGTAGGAAATCGTTACATATCATATATATGTAAAAGTGCTGGGGACTTTTAAGTAGACAGAACATAATTATTTGCTTTGGAGTTCAGCCAGCAAACAGGAGTTAGCTACTTTGCTCTCAGACCTAAATGAGCATGTGTAGGGATGCCTGTGTCATAAAGAGAAAGCTACACTGCAGGTTCAATGGTAAGGCATACCACTTCCAGTAATCATGGATCAGACAGATGGGTCATATTTTACCACCTCCATGAAATCTATATAGGTTTATTTTTCCTTTGTTGCCAGCATTTTGTTGCAGTGTGCATGAATAAAGAAAAAAAAATCCTGACTATTAGTGACAGAGAATTGTTTCCTATTGGGTATTTTGAAACTGTCTTTGGTGACAAGCAATAGGCTCTAATCCAGGGCTTTAGCAGGGTGCACAGAGCCTTAAAGGCAGAAAATATTTGTGGAATATCACATCCAGCATTATGTTATTTGCAAATTGAGACTGAGTCTTGGGGGATTGGGAAAAGATGGAGGGAACAAATTTTGTATTGCAAAATGTCAAGTATTAATTTGACATCATAAAGAAAAGATTTTTTCATAGGTATAACTGTCTACTGTGCTTTCTCATTTTGTGGAAAAGACATCTTTCTTTTGCTTTTCAAATAATTCTGGGTTACATTTAAAATTTCACTGGGTGAGACAGAAGGAAATAATTCTAAGCATGCAATTGCATCAGGTCACATTCTGACCTTCACATTACACGTCCTTGGCAGTCAGTGATGTGCCATGATCCTCTCCTACTCTGACATCTGCTCTAACTTCATAAGATGAAAGCCGTCAGACTTGTAAGAATTGTTCTGCCTCCCCAGACAAAGACTGTAGTATGTACCAATATTTTCCATTTCCACATATACCACAATTTCCACAGAATAACATGTAGAATATGTCATGCTGATCAGAAATCCTACTGATCTGCACTCTGTGGTCCCCTTTTCATGTGATGCATACCTCCATCTTTGGAGACCTCACACTGAAGCAACAAAATACTGTGCAATGGCTCCTCCTATACAACTGTCTTGTATGTCTCATGTTATAATTACACTGTCATTTCTCGTAAGGCCCAAGAAATAAACAAATGTCTTATATATTTTCTATAGCTCTCCTTTCTTAAAATAATTAGATAGTATCTTTTTCAACACTTGTATTGGCCTCTGCTGATTGTTTTTCATTTGGGCATTTCAGGATTATGAGTTTTGCTCCCTGATATGAAGATCTGAGGTTTAGAAAAACATATGGCAGAACTGCATTTTTCAGAAGAATAGTCCTCTTTACCATTCTGCCTTCTTCAGGCCTGGTCTCTGATTCTGATCTAAAACTTATAAGTCCCAGGAAGGAGGTAAGTGGATTTTGTTGTTTGGCAAGAATAAGGGTTGTTTCCAGCAGCAAAGCAAAGATGCATGGAATGTCTTGAAAGTGAGTCAGGTTTTCCTGTTAGAGCAGCTCTCAGGGCTCACCTCTTCCTTTCATATATTCATGCTTTGTGATAAGTTCTGCCCTTGAAGCTCTGCACAGATGATAACTATGACAGCAGCTGCTTCAGCCCAAGATATGCACAGAAAAGCTATTTTCTAATAAATAACTATCACATCTTCCTGCCATGAGCTCCCATTGCAATGAATTTTGCACACCACTGATGTTGTTGAACAGACATTGAAAACAAATAAAAGCTCAACTGGTATGGAATTCTGCAATTTCCTTTCCTCTGTATGCAGTGGCTGCCTAACAGCTGACCGTCAGTGCTGAAACCCAGTAAGCAGTACAAAATCAAAATCATTATTTCTATGTATACCCACACACAAAATGTGTTTCTGAGACTTCATTTGTTACCCAACTTCAGGCAGAGCAGTCTTTGGCTATCTCTGACAAAGCTCTTTGGCTCTGAATGGGATATCAGCTCTACAGCACTCAGATAATTAGTCCATTTTTAGAGGAGTTACAGTGGTTACATGTAAAACAGGGTGCTACTTTATTCGCATTACAGCCAACATGAGCTTTGCTTTTCCCTTCAAAGAGGACAAAATGCTATCTATGCATCCACAGCAACACCTTCTGTGTAAACAATTGAAAACTTTCCCTACTGCTTGAAAAAGGAAAAGGGAAAGGGAAAGGGAAAATGAAAGGGAAAAGGGGAAAAATCTTCAATGGAGCCAGTTTCTATCATTGGCTCCTGACACTACCTTAGCCATGCCTGGTAGCAAATAATAGGGAATGAGAAACAGATTTAGACTTTTTCAAATTTTAATTATTCATTTCAGAATGGCTGGACTTTTATAGGCTGACTGAAATAACTATTGCTGGACTAAAGAATCTGAAGGCTGGTACAAAACCCCTTGGACCCTGTCCAGGTTCCTCCCCCAGTCCATGGGGTTTGGGTCAGGCCCTCAGATGTGACACATATAAAAGACATAGGGGTTTTGATATCTTATGTTTTTTCCCTACTTAGCACCGAATTTTCAGAAATAAAGGATAAAAGATTAGGAAGATTAGATTGTACAGATGACAAGGCTTGTAAATCCTGTCAGTGTGTGCTGGAAAGCTCCTCACAGCTCTCACATAAGCTAGAGATGCAACCTGCATCTCCAGAAAGCAGACGTTCCCTGCCACAATTTTAAAAAGGGGCACTTATCAAGCTATGCATTGTTCGATCACACAAATACTTCTCTTTTTTTCTCAGTTTCCAGAAAGATATTTTGTTCATGCCATATTAGTATGACAATGACATCTAAGTCAAGGCTAAGCCCACAGCAGAGTGATGAGCATCCTATCTGAATGTGGTATACATGTATAGCTATAGCACAAAGCACTATTTTATCTTTGTACATCCCCTAGATGTTTGCTGTAATCATCCAGCAATACTGTTTTCAACAATAAAAAGTAGAAGAAACACTTGTAGATTTGAATGTTGCATTAAAGAAAAAAAAAAAGAATTAAACCCTTTCTTGTGTGTTGTACATTTTCTACACATGCACACATGGATACGGTCATACCAGGCATTGAATAGACTGTTTGATATTTAATCTGAATGCAGCTGTTTAGATATTTGTTTGGTCTGTCTCTGGATTTTTCATTAAAAATATGTGGTTAACAGCAGCCAACCTGATTTGCATGTGTGTGTGTCTGATTTGTTCACCGCTATGCCTCCTGTGTCCTACATCTTAATCACATCCAGGCACCCGCCCCATTACATTACCAGAAGGGAAGTGATGGACATCCCTTGACTCTCTTCATGACCCCCTGATAATCCTGTTTCACACACAGGCTCCCTGCTGTATGAAACACAAAAGCTGCCACTGTAGTTCTTTACTTCCAGTCGATATTCTGACAGACTTGATCTAGCAAATTAGTATGCTGTGGTAGGGGCACGACAAAAGACCCTTTTGACACACTCTGAATCGATACAAAGGCCAACAGAGAGCCATTTCACCGTAGTTCTGTTATTTTTCCCCTTTTGATGACCCTTCTTCTTCTTCTTTTTTTTTAGCTTCTATGACCTTGTCAGATTTAAAAACATAATGTTAGAAAAGTCATCCTTGCACAGAGGAAGAAAAATCTAAACATGCAGAAATGCAAGAATACCAATGAAAAATTAAAATACAGCTGGATCAGAGGAGTAGAGATTTTCTTGTGTGAATTTGTTTGTCCTTCACACTGCTGAAATCTCTACATGTTTCAAATGTCAGTGTAGAATTAAACAGACTGTTCTGGCCATGAATGCTGTGTTACATCTGAATATTATTATTCTTTCTTTTTAAAAAAATGAACAGTTCATCTTAAAGTATTAAAAATTTATGTCTTAGTCATATTTCTTGGTATGAAGGATGTTGTAATAGCATCATGTATTTTACAATTCAAAAACTGTAGTCACATTTACTTAATTTCTAAGTGCTTATGCTGTGAAATTTAACTGAATTTATGTTGATATTGATCATATTATGCAAAGAAAAATACTTTTCAGCATGTGCTATATATATAAAAAAATCTATAAAAAGCAACTTAATTTGTATCTGAAAGTTTATCTGCAGACATTACACTTGTTCAAAATGATGACTTATTCACAGAGAAATGACAGACTTAATTGACTTGCATCTTTAAGCAATATTATTGTATGTATTTCTCTACCTTTACAAGAATTACTCATTTGTCCAGAGTCACTGTTATTTTAATTAGGTTTACACCTTTACCAATTTAATTCATTTTCTGTTGGCCAAATCGATGTAATAGATTTACATTTTAGTCTTTATGAGATGTACATAAATGAGGATGACAACTATTTATCTCGTAAGAGATACTTACATGTTACTGTATCCAGGTACACATAGACACTACAGCTTTACTTTATCATCATTTTAAAGGTGTAATTATGTCATAATAAGGGCTAATTGTTGTAATTTACATGGTTTCATGTTATTCTTAAAGAATGATCCATCCTCTTAAATGAAAAACAAGCACTCAGATACTCTATATTTTCTTTCTTATACTAACAAACTAAAAAATACCTACTCAAAGTAATTTTCTAAACCTAATCTTCAAATCTTAAGTTTTCAAGCTGAAAGAAAACTTAAGTCAATAAAAAATGAGACATTCCCAGCTTTAGAAAGCACTTTACTGTAACTCACAAAGAAGCATTTTCCAAAAATACAGGTGCACAAATTACTCCTAGTATTTGTTGTACAGTATGTACATTTGACCTCTGCCACACTTCGGCATTTTTCAACACATAAACCTTGCTCTCTCAAATAGAACTACTATATAGACACAAGGGATAAAGCACATTGTGTGAGAAATTCAGGCCACTTCAGACAACTCAACTTGAGAACAGAGGCAAAATTACACTAGCTGTTCCAATTCCTCTAGCAGTTTTATCTAGATTACCAGACTCAATCCCCACTGTCAAAGACCCCAAGCACAAAGTGACATACTCAGCTACCAGAAACCAGCAGCCCACAAAAGAACTTTCACCATTTAAACCAACTCTAATCCACACTGAGAGAACATTTTATTGGGAAATATATTTCACTGAGACAGAGCACTCTGTCCTGAGATAAATAGAACACAAATTCATATGAAGCAGAACTACCCTTAATCTTATTATAATATCCATATTCACATGATGTTTATGAAGCTCATATTTGCAGAGCAATAAGTTGCATTGTAACTCCAAGCCATTAAGACAGAATACTGTTAATATGTACTGTACTTCTCTGACATAGATTTTTTTCCTTCTGGGAAAAAAAGCCTACAGTATATGGCAATTATTTAAAAATAGGCTAGGCTAACAGCTGCAGCATGAATTCATATCAGGAGCAGCAATGGATGTATCTTGTGATGGGATCCTCTTTTATATGAGTCAGGTGTGCCTTCATTTCCCCCATTAGACAACCAACCAAAACAAATATAATAATCTTCAAGCTGGGTATACTAAATGTTGCATGGCAAGTATGTGTCTCAGATAAGACACCTCTACTGGCAAAACCAACTAATTACTTTTAAAAACATTGTTTTACAATTGCATCTGCTTCTTTCAACCCAAGCAAAACCTGGGTTTATGGGCAGCTCAGCTCTGAGACTTGCAGCATGACAGGTGCAGGACTGGAGGCTGCCAGGATCTGGAAGGAGGGAAGGAAGAAAAGCAAAAGGAGGAGGGGTTGCCCTGGCATCACTTCTTCCCAGTCATGCATGTTAATCCACACTTCATTACATAAAGTGAGCTTTGCTCACTACTTAACCTTCTTTCTCAAGATTTTCCTCTAGTAGGGTATCCTCTCAGGGTAACTAGTGCTATGCTGATTTCCAGATTTAGAATTCCAAATTCTTCCTTTAGCCATCTTTATTTCTCACTGTGTTACTGATGTCAACCTGCACTGCTAATGTGCTAAAACTATATAGCTGCCAGGACATTGCCCAATATCTGCCCTATGCTTGTGCATTCTCGTTGACGCATTCTCCCCCAGAACCCTACACACTGGACGCCTTTTTTATTTAGCTGATTTTGTACCACAAACAAAACAAAACAAAACACACAAAAATCCCACAACAAACTTTGGCTCTGTCTTTGACAAATTCTATCACTACAAACTGCCTCCCCCTTCAGATAGGACAGAGTCACATTTTCTGCATGTAAGGTGGGACCAAGAACCATATCATCCAGAGGACTAAGCCAAAAATCCCTGCAACTCTCAGTTCTCTCTGAGATGCCAAGGGCCAAGCTCTTCCACCAGGTGGGCTGGGCATAGCAGAGGCAGCAGTCCTGCATTTTCTGACAAGCTTTTAGGAGAAAAAGAATGCAATAACACAAAGAGAAAACAGCAGGCTCTGAGGAAGAGGCAACACCTTGACTATCAGTAATTCTCATTGTTTTAAATATTATATTAACAGTTTCTTTTTGTGCTGAATACTTTGTGTAGTGTGTGCAAATTTATTAATGCCTATTCCTTTTTTTACATATGCCTGAAATTCTTCATAAATGCATAAAATACAATGGCTTTACAGTAAGGAATGATACAACAGTACTAGTAACTTAAAATATGTCCAGAATCTTCTTCTGGAACTGATACCAACTGATGTGGAATAGAGAGCCTCTGCAATGTTCAATCCTCCTATTCACCAGAATAGGAAGGTAACATCCAGACTGTTTTCTGGGAAAGATTTCTGGCCATTGCTTATGTGTCAGAGAATGGTTGGGAGACATTTTGTTGCCATTGGCCAGAAATATAGGAGGGACTGTTGGAATACATTGCCAGCATGGGTGCTGATGAGTTCCTGTGCCTACAATTATACCCAGGCACTGTTTAATGGTAGATACCATCAGCTGCTGTTCCCATAACTCAACTGATCCTAGTCTTTTCCACTTCAAATACGCTCTCAGTGTCTGTTCTTCCATGTTTCAGAATAAAAAAGAGGAAATCTGCCTGGTTAAAAATGCATCCATAGGTGTCACTGTGATTTAACAGGAGTTTCACATCTCAATAGCTCCACTCACTTCAGGACAGTCAGTTCTGATTTGTGTTCCCTTGAAATCAGAATCAGCCTGCTATGCATTGACTAATACCTACCTCATGAACATCAATTTTTAACTTCTGCAAAGCAAACAGTAGACTCTATTTTGGAACTTGTCTTCCCTTATGCTAGTCACTGACCTCAGAGAGAGCTTCATCAAAGTAAAGATTGAAGGATTTAGCCCAGGAAAAGTGAAACCTTTTATTTCGTGTACTGTATAAAGGCGATGTGGTGTGCTACTTACCCATATATGTATTTTCAAGTTAGTGTTATTTATTTGCACTTACTGTTTGCCTCATCTGCTGTACTATTACTACAGTTGTCTGTCTATATGTTTATATTGCACTCATATCTACCTCTCCTAAGCACATCATAGTTTACCTTTAGCATGCTGCCTGCAAAAGAGGAAGAGAAATCATTCCAGCTTAAATCTTTCAGTTCTTGCAAGACTTTCTTCTACAGCTTCAGTAAATGAATCATGATGTTTATTTTATCCAAGAATCTCAAGCAACTGACACAGTGTGTAGTCAGCTAAATGTCAGCCTCTATTAATAGGAACAAGTAAACATAATCCAATATTTAAAAAACAAACACTCAAGAACTAGTGTCTTGCTGTACCTTTAGAATCAGCTGGGATGAATCCACATGGCAGAAGCATTAAACTGTGGCACATAATGTGTGCTTCTATGAGGATAGCAGAATTCATTTTTCTAATTGACAGTGGACCCAGTGTGCTTCACTAGAGCATGCAGATGAAAGCCTCAGACTGGCCAAAGGAAAGCAGGAAGATGTACAGTCAGAGCATCTTAAAAAAGGTAAAGTGTTTAGTCATTTTCTGCTTATCACTGGGTGTGAGATTGAGGTAGGATGGAAGGATGAAATGGAATGACATATAGTAAGGAAAGGGAAGGCAACAGTGATGATTTCTTCAAAGTGCTGTCAACGATTCTTGGTTGTTTTATCATAGCTCATGCTCCAGTTCCCTCCTTGCCATTACCTAACTGTATCAGACTACAGTATGGGTACTGGTAGCATGTAAGACTGTGTTTCTGACATTATTGCTCTACCCTATAATAAAATGACAAAAACTTTCTTTTTCTCTAGAATTTGGGAAACTGTTGAGTTCTACCAGGAAATGTCAGGAATCAACATATATTTTTTCTCCCTAACTTGAAAAAAACCCCACCACTGGGCTGGCTGAATTTGCACTGATCTGTACTTCCCCTATGCCAAGACAAGAACGACACTGGGGCCCAATTCCTGTGGCCCATATCCTACCACTGAATGGCCAGAGGTGACAACATCTGAGGGGGGCATCAAGGAAAAAGCTTTGTGTGGACAAGGCTGGGGAAGAAAATTGCAAACCCAAAAGTGAATGCAAAAAAAGAAGGGAGTTTTCAGGCAAACTTCTTTGTCTACATTTGTCTGGTCAAATTAAACATTTTTTAAAAGGATTATTTCATTAAACACTTAACATCCTCTCCCTTCATATTATCTTCCTCTCAATTGCTGGCAAACACTGTCTTCACCCTCCTCTCCCTCCAACAAAAAAAACCCAAATATGCAACAGACTCCACATTCATTGTATCTTAAAGAGTAATAAAAGAGAGAAAAAATTAAACTTTCTTTTTCACATTCTCAAAATGAGATGGTGAAAATAAATAAATAAATGACCTCAAGATATGTTTCATGGAAAGTAAACAAATCAACATTCCTTGCAGGTCATCTTTAAAACTTCAGGCTGCCTTTTATACTGAATTGTGCTTATATTTGCTTACTAATCTCCTCACATATTATAGATTTCACAAGTGAATTGTGATGCTGAATTGCTATAGCTGTTTGTACAATTCCCTTGTTATTCATTGTTTGTTTGCTTTACCCAAACTGGAGAGAACACACTTTTAAAGTAGCTGTCAAAGTGTGACTCATCTGGCAAGTCAGTAATTACTTTTCATAAAGTAATATGCCAGAACACACAGAATTCATAGGAATTATAGAAGGTACTGGGACATACAAACATAGACTCCTACCTACCACTCTTCATAGTTCAAGTAATCATAAAAAACCCTCTGAAGTACAGAACCAAAGGCATAAATTCACCCCTTAAGTGCAAAGGGAAAAATACAGTTTTCAGAATAGATATTTTTAAAAAGAGCTTTCAGGGAAAAATTGGAGAAACAAACCTACACTTTTAAGTACATTTTGAAGTGTGTAATACTAAAATAATTTCCTAAACCTTGTTTTCCTTTAGTTTTATGCAACCCTCTGTATTAGAAACATAAATGCTCATTGCTGTTATTGAGGCAAATATTGGAATAATTTGGACAGAGATGACAAGAAGAGAATAGAAAATTAATAGCTTTAAGCTGTATCTTTTAGCTAAGGCATTCACAGTTGCCATTTGTAACAGTGTCTTAGCTCTATAGTTCAGCCCTAGACCACAAAGCAGCAGAGCATGTATTACTAGGGAGGTACAGAGCCTTGCTTCCAAAAGGGAATAACAAATATATGAGTGTTTTCTTCACATCTGTGCCTTTAAACACAACCTTGGGACAGAGGTGGTAAGCCGTTCTGATAATTGGTTTTAGAAATAAATAGAAAATAAAATACATATGTTTACTCTCAAGAAAAATGAACAGTTTCATTATATCTTGCCCCAATAAACAAACAAATTGCATTTTGCCTCAGTGGACTGGCAATGGCAAAGTGAACCTGCTCAGATACCTGCTTGTTTTGACACATAATATGCATCACAGGGGAAAGTGTTAATGGGTATTTAAGGGGACATGACAACCCCATTAGCTTCCCTGATAAATCTGCCCTGGAGTAAATTACAATCCTCACCATGGAGATTTCACTGCTGGGCAGAACAGCAAAAGAGAAGGGAAAGAGAAAGTTGTGATCAGGGCAAATATTGGTGAAGGTTATGCTAAATCAGAGACTCTGATTGTAAAGAGGTGGGAAGCCCACAGGAAATTAAGAGCTTTTAATTCTTTTCCTTACCATTAAAACTGATCAGACTTTGACAATGAAATGGCCCAAACCTCCTCATCAGTTACCTGGGCATGATTTTTCTCATTCAGAATCACTTGAGATACTGAACATTCTTAAGCATGCAGCTCTGAAACCCTGCAGGATATAACCAAGACCCAGGTACTTTCCAAAAATAATATTTTTTCCCATTCATCTCCACTATGTTAAAACCCTTTAAACATGGTTGTATTTGTTTGTATAATTATACAGCTTTTATTTCCCAGAAGAAGATCTTTAGCACCTAGAGGCAGTATGTCTGTTCATGCATCTAGAAGGAAGCTTCTGATCTTTAAAGCTCGGTCTACCACTTGCTTACATTGTTTCTTTTCTTCCTCTCTGTCCTTGAGCAATCAGGTCAATAGCTATAGCCAAACTTGGCAGCTGTTAGAGCAAGATGTCAAATGTTGAAATATATATTCTTCCGGCAGTGGCATCATGGCCTGTGGCTAGTCCTTTGTATGGATTCACTGCCAGCAATGTGGCTGTATTCAGTGCTGACTGCTTGCGGGTGTAGAACTGCCTGTAGGGTTATATCAAAGTCATACTGTTATGTAGCTGACTATGTTGCTTTCACTCCTTACATGGCATCACTTTATGGCACTGATTTAGCTGCATGGTATTTTCTTGCACCCATTTTTATACTGTGTGCCAAACCATCACACAACCCCCAACAACATACCTCTTTGAATCGTTATTCCATTCCCTATTTCCAGAGAAAATGTTATTAAACCTGGAATGACACAAATAAAACTGGGAGAACAAAGCAGCTCATTTTAAAAGGCTCATTTTTAAAAATGAATATATGTACTTCTAATTTGTAGCTGTTGTCCTCACACAGACCACCATTTCTTTTGTTCAGATATTTTCTACTTTGATGTGTAATTAAGCAGGCAATCTTCCTTGCTTTAGTCATGCAAAAATGATATATCCATCCAGATTGCTGAACTAAGGTGCACAAAGTCTAAGTGCTTTTTTAAGCTTCTCGGAGCAAAACTATTTTTGAAGTGTCATGAATACCCCCAGGTTCATATTAAAAATATTCTTCACAGAAATTAATAGATGACATTGACAATTTAACAAAAATCTACTTCATTTTGCACAAAAGCTTAAAAAAGATCTTGTTATTTTCCCTCAGAAACTTTCAGAAAGGATGTAAATACTAATAGGGTCAGAGTTCATCTGAATTCTCTTCTGAAAAAAATTACTTTGGAAATGTTTTCATGTCTAGGATCTATTTGCTGCCTGGAGACATCATCAAACAGTTTGGTCAAAGATGCAGAAGAAAAGCCACATGGCACAGGCTGCTACACCTGGGGCACTTGAGGAACACTAGAGGTGGAAGGTAACACTCCTAAATAAGAAAAAAAAAAAAGGTAGGAAACCTGTTAGCTTGCCCAAAGATCTTTTCTGTTGCTGCCATGCTTGTGAGACGTGTATGCACATAAATAGGATAGTCTTATGAGTAGGCCCTAAAATCAATTTTTACATGCTTAGATCGTGCTTATCTGCTGATGACAGCATTTGTTACCTACCAAAACAAAGATTTTGGGGGATAAAAGTCTCAAAACTCTCTTCCCCTTAAAAAACACTTTAAAAATCTATTTTTAGGAACTATAAACAATAGGAAAATCAGCTAATCCCATAGACCATACACAGACAGAACATTATATATAGATTAGGGTCCTAGACTGGATAAGAAAAACATGTCTATTCATCCTAAACCTGAAGTTTCTCTTCAGAAAAATATGTCTTCATGGCAACTAACACTTGAGAAAGGAGTGCAGAAGAGAAACCATGGTGTGAAAGATTAAGCATCACAGGAGTTGAGTTTGTGAGCTGGTTAATGTACTTCAGTCGAGTCTTCTGGTAACAATTTTTCTTTTTGAAATTATTTTCTTTGAAAACATTGCCTGCCTGGCAAGTGGTTCTCAGTACTGTGACTGCTGTTGGTAAAATCAGGAACATTTGTTACAATGTAGGAACTGGATTTGTGAATACAGATTAGAAATACAAAACATGGCATAAAACTTGTAGCTAAAATTTCTGGAGACAAACTCTTTCTTCAAGATCAGTTTTGAAATAATAGCTCTAAAAATAAAATCTCCCTGGAGACTTGATCACCCCCATGCTCTGCTGGGAAAGATGTTTTCAAAAAAGTGGTAAAGTACAGCCGACAATGCTCTTCCTTCCCACAGAGCCTGTGTCTGTGTTCTGGGTACATCAGGCAGATGGAGACCTTCAGCCCTGGATTCTCTTGCCTCTTACTATGTCCATATCTCTTAAAGCCCACAAAGTAAAAAGGAAGGCTTAATGAAATATTCCATTTATATTGTATTTCTAAAAACTTAATTTGTGTGCACAGACATATTACTAGGAAATATCATAATAAGAAAGATACATCAATAAGATAAATACTCCCAAGTTTGCTTCTCTTTTGGTCAAATTCATACCTGAGTAGGCAGAACAGCATTTTTATTACCCAGACATTTTACCCATGTCAATAATTTGAACCCATGTAAACTTTTGATACAAAGAGCTGCATTATATTCTGGCACACTCTAATAAATCCAGGCATGCATTGAGTGAAACCTGCTATATGAATTCCACAACGTACCACAAAATTAATGCTTGCTATTTTTCATTCATTATTTTTAGAGATATTTCATTCTGTTTGAACTACTAGCATTTGCCTTATGGGCAATTTCACTCAGTCAAAATTTGGCCCTTTGTTCTTTTGTTCCTTTAGTGGTCTGTTTGTGTATCCTTATGTTGCGTTTGCTTTATGTGTCTCATTAATAGGGGTAACAAATAGAGGAAATACAATAGAGGAAAACAAATGTCCAACAAACAAATTTGCTAATAACATATTCATTTAACATGTATGTGAATTTTAAAACTGCTGAAATCAATTTACAAAATAAAATGCAAAATGTGGCAGTGAACTATTTTATTCTTTTCTAGAAGCAAAAATAGCATGGGCATTTTTATATTTCACCTCAAAATGCTACCATAGGGATCTGATCTAGATTTAAACTCATCTTGAGAGATGAAAGATGTCCACATTAATCTACTGTTGCTCAAACATGTGGCTTTACATATATCAAGAGGGGGGCAGCTCATGAAGTTGAACTTCAGTTGCTTATCTTTTGTTGTTCACTGCAGCAGGGCAGTGACATGATCCCTCTCCTTTCTCCTCCCCTCCCCCAAAACAGGAAAAGAAAAGAAAGAAGCTTTAATCCTCTCTGGTACAAATTTCCCTAATATTCAATAATCACTCCCTGTCTCCTTCCCTGTGGGAGATGTCTGGTAGCATCTGTGCCAGCATATGTTAGACATCTCTGAGTGGGTCACTACCTCATTTTGTCACCAAGTCCTCTATCACCTAGAGAGACAGCAGCATCCCTTCACAACACAGTGCTCTGCAAGACACAGCGCTGTCATGTCTCTCTCAATAAACTTGGTTCAGTACACTTTAACCCACCCTCTACACTTTAACCCACTAACTGTGGTTAACCCACTGTTAACTGAACCCTTTTCACAGCGGGGTTAATATGAGCGAAAGCATTGCCATGTGTGTTGCTTTAAAACAAGGAAGTCCTCCAGTGCTAATTTCAGAGCTGTACCTGAGAAGAAAAAAAGGAAAAATAGGTCTTCGTAGGTCACTTAATATACTTTAAATGCTTTGTAAAATACACACGTAATTTGCAAATAGGTGATATTTCAAATCTCACTTGTGATTCATTTCTATGGCAATTGATTTTATTAATGGCTGTGATAAAGTCTGCTTTTTCTTTCCTTAATTAAACAAAATTAGACTGAAGCATCTGGCTGCATTAGCTCTCAGAAGTTATTTGAGAGTTGCTTTTCTTTTTCAGTTTGTGGAGCAATGATGTATTGTAGGACTGTTTTCAGCAGAGGTTCCATTTCTGAAGCATGCACCCATGTTTTTCCAAGCTAATGACTCTTATGTCTGCTCTTTATTTCAGGCCTACCTCTAGTTTTTCTGTAATCATGGCTGATCCTCAGAAAATTTCCAAGATAGTTTTCCAGGAATGAATCTAAAAACAATACACAAACCCATTTTTTAAAGCTTCAAAATAGTCAACCTGTTATTAGGATTGATCTCTCATTTATTTCTAGTATTTAACTGAGGCAGGATAGGGAAACCTAAAATACGGTATCTGATATAGTATGACAAAATATTCATTTTTTTGCCACTGCTTACCCTTTCAAAGGACTAAAAACTACTAAATGATGAACCTGTTAAAATTTCATTAAAGTCAGTTTAATTTTGTGTGCACTTAAATCATAGCTAAGAAGTTATTTACCACCAGCTTCATGAGAACAAAATTACATAAACTGTTCAAGTGCTATCCACCAAGTTGAGATCTTGATTCAAAGTGTATTGAAATAAATAGGTGTACCTTGATCCTCATTTTTTAAGGTAGCACTAGGCTAACATAAAGTTTTACCTTTTCTTTTCACACTAGTCAGAAAAAATGTAAAATAACAATATGGGATTCAACAGTCACTTCAGATTTATCACCCTTTATATTGAAAATGCTTTCTCTAGGCTGGCTAACCTAGAACTATAACATTATCTAAAATAGGGGTTTCTGGACTTTGAAAGATGATTTCCTAATTAGAGAAATGAAACCAAATACACCTCCTCCCATCCCTCTGAAAGTGTACCATATGCTGCTAAAGCTCCATCCACTTCATACATCATCACTGCCTTGCCACAAGAGCTAGCCCTTCACTGCCATTTGAACAAATTATCTGGCAGATAAAGAAATGCTGATCTAGAAAACTCAGTTCTCTTCTGTATGATGATGCAGTATAAAATGCCTAGCAGTTTTTTTAAGAGTCATAGAAACTCCTCTGATGCACTTACAGACATGATAATGATCAAAAAGTTTTTCAAGTGCAGTATGTTCACCCTATCGCATTTAAACATAATCCAATCATTATAATAAGGGGCATTAGAATACTTTCTTCCTCTCTGAAATCTCCAGATTACTAATTCTGTATTAGGAGACTAGAAATGTCAATTTCATGCATTATTTTTGATAGATTTTTTCTCAGAAGATGGCAAAAAGTGGAATGGAAAGATTGTGCTTGGGTACTATGGTATGTGTCCAGATTTATAGCAGGATAATTAAGAACAGAATATGGCCCAAAGTGTTTTAAATATATAATTCTTGTTACGATTCAGATGTTAAAGAACAGCTGAGCTCGTGGGTGCCAGACAACTACTGAGTTTAGAAACCTGTGACAATAGGGGTTAATACTGGAAAACCTGGTAGATCTGTAATAGACCTGTAGCACGAACAGTGCTTCTGTAATTGCAGTTTTCTTTCTTTCCTGTTAGGTAGAAATGAATCAATATCCAAGAAGAAGCAGAATAAGAAATTTTCAGTAATTTGTACTGCTCTTTGACAGGGATATGACTTTTTTGACTCTTAAGTCAATTGTCTGATTCAAAATTATTACTGGATTATTTTCTAAAGTGTGCATTAAAATTTGCCTGAGAAGGTATTGTCAAGTAAAGGATATTTCATAGTGTTTTCAGGAGCATGTTTGAATAATCATGCAGAATTTCTTTTTGCTACTGAGTACCTTAATAAGGAATCAATACTGCAGCAGGCCTCAGAGGAGTGAATCTCCACACAATGTTTTGCTTGGTTCAGCTGACACTGAGAATATCATGTAAAGATGTGCATAAGCATTTCAGCTGGCTTGTCCTCTTACTGATTAGACCTAGGGAGATATTTGATTACAGAATAGATGGGCAACATGCTTTGCCTTCCCTTCCCAATTTAATTTGCAATTTTGCTACACTGTAAGATGTGACTGACAAGTTATTAGAGTTTTGCATTTGGAGGAAAAAGTATGAGGTGAAATAAAATAAAAAATTAGAGAAGAAGAATGAAATGCCAGGGAATAATTTCCTCTTATCTTCACAATTGTAGAGTACTGTAGCAGCAATCATATCTGATTCTGATGAGAAGAGGTTTTGAGTGAAGACATGTCCTGACTGTTATCATAAATAGATTGGAATTACCATTTATCTACAAGATCTTGTTTATGTCTGTGCTCTGCACTTGCATAACTCCGTACACACACCTCAGTGAGAGTACTTGAAGATAAATTATTGAAAATTAATTTACATATTTTTAGCTGTACCTTGTCTCCTCTACCTTGCAAGCCCTAAGTTGAATATTTGTCCAAACATATTGGAGTTCACAGTCTTATGAGACTGAGAGGTGT
Organism: Elanus axillaris; assembly: GCA_026212715.1. Taxonomy (NCBI): domain Eukaryota; kingdom Metazoa; phylum Chordata; class Aves; order Accipitriformes; family Accipitridae; genus Elanus; species Elanus axillaris. The sequence continues at coordinate 65,509,877 of JANZLQ010000079.1, read as the reverse complement.
ATGCTCTAAAGGACTAATCAGAGATTAAATAATGAGATGTCAGAACATGAAATAAAACAGGAAGACTTTTCATTGTATTACTCTTTGAACCATCCTTCTTTTCTCTAAGACTAAACATACAGGAGAACATAGTTTTCAACAGGGAAAATGTGGAGAGATGATACAGGGAAGAAGGTATGTTTTGATGTAGTCAGGCTGTGGCTCATTTCTCTGACTCCATAGGACATCTATAGTGAACATAGGGAGCTAGAGGAAATGCTGATCTGGCTGAACCCTGAATCCACCCAAAAAGAAATAAATCCAAGTTGGACCAAACAATCTGAAGAATTGGGTTGTGAACAGTGTTTCCCCAACATGGAGATGAAATGGATAATCTGATAGAATTTTTCTATGTTGAACTGCAGAATCCTGCAAATGCTCATATAAGTGTAGATAAGCCCTGCATGTACCTAAAAATTTATTCAGACTCTTTATTGAATTTTCCATTAGCAGCAGATAACATAATTTACCTAATAGTTTTCTTTTTCCTCCTCTTTAGAAAACTAGGTATACTGAGCAATTCATTTTTGTCAAATCTTTCAGTGCTCTTAAATAAAAGTTTCTGCCTATGAAGAAAAAAATATTAGTGCTGATCTCCATGTTAACTCTCTGTTAAGAATAGTGGTATTGCTCTTGTTGATTGTATTTTCGCATACCTCAGGACCAGTTTCTATTTGGCCCTTGCAAACTATAACCTCTTCAACTTAAGAATAAATTAGCTCATAAAATTTATTGTTTGGCTTAGATGTCAAAGAAAAGGATGACTGTTATGAGTGCTTCCTTTCAGGATACTGTGGTTGTAGATTTCTACAAAATGTCTATGTACTCTGTTTTCAAGATGCTGCTTTAAAAGCATATTGTGCACTAAGTAACTGCAAATAGCAGAAAGTAGAAAATTGAGAGCATTCTTGTTCCTCACAGTTTTTTTATGAAATATTCCACTAACTGCAGAAGTATATGAAGAGTATGTTGAGCACTCATTATATCTGCAAACAAATGAGATTTTTCTTTTAATCCCTGAAGATTTTCTTTGAAAGTTTCCATACTTTTATCATCTACTCCAGAGCATTATGGTTTAGCATTGAATTTCCCATCCATCTCCCACCCAGCAGAAGAATTTTTTCTCTTGTGATTTGTACTCATTAAGAGGCAGGAGTGATCACTCACTGTGTAATGGCATTACAATAACCACAATCCTTACAAAACGTCACTTCAGAATCTGGGGCTGGGAGGGAAACATTGCATTCAAATGAAAAATGGGATTTGTTAATTTAGTACCTAACTTTCAAAAAGAGCTGATACTTAAACTAATATAAGTTTTTATATCACATTAGTCAAAATTTTGGACCATTACATGATATGACAGTTTTATCATTTATCATCTCAAAGATTATATAATTCAAATTATCCTTATGGTACATTGTAGACACCTTAAAAAAAAAAACCCACCAAAGAAACCAACACAGCACAAAACCCCAAAATACCACATCCATTCCCATTTTCTTTAATTCTGTAGAAGTAGTAATCTTGCTATATTAGTCTGTGGCAATGATATTTACACAAAATAAAAATCCTCAGTATTATAGATACTCTTTAAGTGCAGTAAAGATACTCTTTAAAACCTTTTTCTCAGAACATTTCAAAAGATGTATGTACCTACCAAGCAAGAACCAAAATTTCAATGCACATATTCTAATATGCTAGAATAATTTTATTTTCTTTCTATTCTATAAAACAAAATAAACCACCACAACTGTAGGTAGTCTTGCATTGGCGAAACTATTCTCAGAATGAAGATGTCAGCACCAGACTCATGGGTAGGTTTCTTACTATATTACTTTTATCACTTATCTGCACAAAACAAATGGCCCTTCTAGAACTGGGTGTCTGTGTACAGGACATGCTTGCCCAGAAAGTATTTGCCATTGAACTAGTTATATAGTAATTGTAGAGGAAAAGGAAAGAGAATATGAGGGCAACGGTATTTAAACACATTACCAAAAGTTATCACAGGGGGGTGTCTTCCCACTGAAATCAGTAGGAAGCCTTACCAGAATTTAGAGATAGTTAGACTGTCTTAAATGTACAGTGCACAACCATGAGCCAAATGGCTGATGAGGGCTGGAGGCAGTTAAAGGTGGCTGGGTAGAAGAGGCTGTTGAAGGCAACTGCCGGCACTTGCCACCTACTGCTTTCCTAGGAATCTCACTGATGGATCATCCTTGCACACTCCCTATCTTGCATCCTACCACCCACTCCTGCTCACATACTTACCTTCTGTCTTAAACCCCAGTCTCAGCTCAGCTCCTGCATTCACCACCTCAGCCAAAAACTGGCTACTACTAATTTGGGAGTAGTTTTCAGAGAATTGGTGAGAACATCCCACATTGCTATGGCCTCCTTTAAAGCACTGTAAAGTTGGCAAATGCAGAACCCTGCTGTTTTCAAGGCAGGGCTCAGCAGAGCTTTACAGCACCTCTATGTTCCCTGCTGTGACTGGTGCTCTGCCTGTGGCGACCACACTGCACTGCAAGGCTCCATCTCATAAAGGTCCATAAATCACTGTAAAGTCAAGTGATTCAGGTTAATAATAATTAAAAAGATATGTCCACATGTAGAAGAGAGTTCACGGCTTTTTAGAGTATGGTTTGAGGTCTGGCTTGACTTTAAGACTGTTTGAAAGCTTATTGAGTGAAATTTGAGTGGAAGATCCCCAACACTAGGATGTAGTCATTTTTGATTACCTGTAAATTCCAACTATGAAACAATAAGGCTTTCAGCTTAGCAAATACTGAAAATTTACACTCAACTCACCAACTTGAAAATGCGTCATATTTTTCTCATTAAGGCCATGCTGTTTTGTCAGAAGAGCTTTTTCATTTCTGCTGCCACTTTTAAAACTGTGCTGCAATGCTACACCATACCTCCAGATGACCGATCTGAGAACTAAGTAAGAGCAGACCTTGTTACAAAAATTTATTTCCAATAAATACATTGATTTACCCTAAAACTCTCAAAATAAGAGAAAGATGTTTCTCAGAAGCCAAACAACTTAGGGAATTGGGATAGCTTCTTCTGCACTATGTCAGTGAATTCAGAGATTACAGATAATATTTTCCAGCCAATGGCGTGCCATGACATTCTCATGTGCCCTGTACTGGATAAACTCTGTCAGAGTTACTAAGTATGTGTATGTGTACATGTATGCATATGCATATATATGTGTATATGTACAGTATTGTGTGTTCCATGCTCATATATTTACACCTAAGCAGCTTTAATTTCTCCATCCAGCACGGAAACAAAAAGGTTTCTCAGGTATTGCTGTCTTGCCCAAAATGCAGAAGTGTGACAAAAATGTTTTGCATGTTTGTTTGCAGTAAGTTATAGTAAGTTTATTATCTTGTGTAGTTCCTACTCAGGTATGTGCAGAACTTACATGTGAAGTGAAAAGTAATATGCAACACTAAACCTATGCTAAGTCTGAATATGCATCCTGTAATGGTATATATTAAACCAGTGTCATAACCTGGCTAACAGGAACACCCAGAAGGTTGAGAAATGCTCAACAAAAATTGCGGCTGCTGCCTATATAATGCTTTTTAGAAGATTTTTTTTTTCAAATATGAAAAACCACAAAACAAAACAAAACAAACCTAATTGTGCAAGCTTACCACACAAGATCTTCCTGACAAAATGGTTCAATATGACACAGCTTCACTTCAGGATTATTGACAAAACAGTGCATTCATCAATAGATATGTCATCTCCTATGCTCTGTGATTCTGCTTTGCCTGTAAACATTCAGTCTCCTGAATGAACATACCTACTGAGGAACTATAATAACGTTCTATATTCAGAAGGTAATCATTAATCATAGGTAGTAAAAATTGCGTAGAAATGCATAATCTCTTAAGACTAACTGAAGAGAAACTTAAAAGTTATATTAACTGATGTCATCAGGTCATACATATTAAAATTATATTGCTATTATTTCTTTAATTACTTTATTTATTATTAATGCCACAAAATGTTAGATATCTTCCGTATAGAGGAGAAGCCAGTTCTCTACCAGTTCTTCCCAGTCCGAAAAAAACCCAAATGTGCATAAGGTAGGGAGGCAATATACTTGTTAAAGTCATAATGGATTGGGAATGTTTTTCCTCCATTGCATACACGTTCTGCAGAAGGACATGTAGCATCTGTTATACATCAAATTTCTTCATCAACAGATGTAGGTTTGGAGGAAGAAGCTGAGTAATGAGAGGTTTGCAGTCCAATAGAGGCTTGTCAAAGGTACTGTTTTTATGGGAGGCATGTGAAATGATGATCTAATGTCACTGGCAAAGCAAAGGTCCAGAATTAAGTCCAAACTGGACCCTGTATTTCATACGTAAACTTCAGAAAATTCTTATTCTTGGTTGGTTCTTATTAATGCAGAATGAAGGATTTGAGAACTTCATTTTTCCAATTAGTAACTCCAATTACTGTAATAATATAACTCATACTGAAAACCACAACTGACATTTTTCTCATTTCTATGTAGCTAATTTTTTTTCATGTATTGGAAATCATGCATGTAGAGAAGATAAAATGGATGAAAATTCAATTTCCCAAGCATGTCTGACTCTTATGTAGACCATTTTCATTAATGTTAGGTATATGTACCACTTTCTAATACAAAATAAACTGACTTTGGTAAGTATCTCAGATATTGCTTAGCTTTTGAAAACCTCACATAAGCTATAATTTTGCTAATTGTAACAGGATAGATATTATAATTATAGATATCTAATATCTTAGGTTCTCTCCATGAGTTGTATATATGTATATGCAAACACATAAGGAGAAAGAAAGAGAGAAGGGGAGAAAGGGGGAGAGAAAGAAAGAAAACATCTCTTACTATCTTGGTCAACATGTAGAAACTTGCCACTACACAGTACTAAGTCAGCATAAGTCTGACCTTGTCTCTAATGTCAAAATTTGTCCTATCATTTTTCATAGCAAAGGATCTGATTGACTAATGCACTTGTCTGCCAAGTCTCTGGGACAACACTTATATTTCCTTTGAGAGTATTTGTAATGCTGATGGAAGATGACACTGCGGCTTTATAGACAAATTTGAACTTCCTGGAACGGATGGATAAGAGCTGATCAGAGGCACCTCATAAAATTATGTTGCCCAAGTCACAGAGAATGAGCAAAAAATCTATTTTGCCTCACAGGGAAGTTCTATTTTTTTATATGACTAACTTGAAGCCTGACTAACTAGTGATTAGTAGAATCAAGAGTTCCCTGTAAAAAAAAGAAGGCTGAATTATGAAAATGGGAGACTGTAATTATCTGATGATAATTCCCAAGTTAAAAAATGTAGCTGTTGATTTAAAGTAGGGCTAGTCATATTTTGATATATTATTTAATTGGAGACAATTTAAAACAAAACAAAACAAAACACCACAGTGTCATTACCTTTTGGAAATTTGATTTTTCTATATCCTAATACTCCTTTTCCTTCTCAGAAAATGTCAGTCTTAATTTTTTTTTTTTGTCAGGACAGAATAAAAGAGCCTTAGAACAAAAGCAAACCAGGCTTTTCTCTCTGAACTACATCACTAACCAGATGATAGTAATGAAGGAGACTAGGAACTCAGCTGTGAGTCTACTTACATGTTTTCCAGGTAGATTAAAAATGTAAAGAGCAACTTTTTCACCAGCTACTAGTATCTGTTGAGCATGTTTGTACCTTGCAACAGAAAACCAGCTGCCACACAGTTACGTGTCCTCTCAGCTACGCAACATTGTGGAAAGTGAAGGCTGAGGAAGGGCAACCTTGGCATCACCAAGACTAAATGGAGCTGCAAGAAGCTGGCAATCAGCATTTTATTCCTTTTCAGACCTCAGAAAGGAAGAAGATACTGTTGTTGGCATTGTGGTGACCAGTCATTGCTGGGATAGATGTTTTTGTTTGTGGACCAGCACCTTGGTGCCTCTGGGAGTGTAGCTGGGGAATAAGAAAACTGCACAACATGCTGGAGAAGCTGTGTACATACTTGTGGCTTGCCCATTGAAAACTCCTACTGCTAGCAAACCCCAGTTTAGTTAGTCTATAGTTAACTTAGAAATACCAGAATAAATCGTACCATCCAAAGATACCAAGAGAGAAGTCACACTTGCTCCAGCACAGCACCACAGAGGAGAGCAGCAAACGCTGGGCTGTCTGCATGTGTCCATGAAAATCTGCTCCAGGGAAACACCAGGTTCCTGAGTGGGATGGGGACAGGTGCATGGCAGGAAGGGGAGCAGGAGAGATGGGAAGGGGTGTACTCTGCCTGGCATTTCTCCCCCTACAGTTCTGTGTGATTTCAGCGAGGAAAGAAGTGCTGACCTCCCAGTTTTCAAAATATGGTTAGTTGTTTCAGAGCAAGTCAGGGTTTTGAATCCTGTGTTTCTGTTTTTTCCTCAAGGTTCTACTTTTTCTTTTGTGGCAAAAGTCTTAGTTTTGAATAATAATAATGATTCTTTTAGAACAGCTTCAGTGACTGCTTTTTGGAAGAGGATATGAAAATGTAAGTCAGGTATAAATGTGGCAGTAAAATTACCAGAGACTACATATAATAAATGCAGCAATATCAATAAAAAGATAAAAGAAGCAGCAAAATTTGCATCTGGGGTAGAATCACAGGCCTGAGGCTGGGGCTGAGGAGGGAGAGTTTTCTGTGCCAATGTCTTCCAGGATCAGGCCCAAACTTAGCCTACAGCAAATCTTGTTGTAAAACTGACTTCGTAACAGGCTTTTGTTACTCTATCATTTCTACCAATTGCCTTAGGGTAATTTGAACATTTCAGCTCCTGGAAAAATAGCTAACATGATATAATATGTACTTATTAGCAGGCAAACACTGTAAATTGATGATATTTCCACTTTTCAAGACAATTGTTAAAAGTAAAATAACAAGGCAGTCTTGTCTTAGGTGTGACAGTTTCAGCTCCTGGCACACAAAGCTCCTGTTTGATAAGCTATGTTCATTTCATATTTGTGTAATACCCTGGAAGAAATTAGGCTGCAATAAAGTCCATTTTTGTCACTGCATGTAGCAATGAATATCACACCCAGCAGGGTACAGTGGCACCTGGCTGTCCAGACCCAGCGTAGCACAAAGCCATCTGGGGGTAATTACAACAAGGTATTCTTTAAAGACCAGATGGGACCAAGGAACAGAAGCCCCTACCCCTCCCAGTCATTTACAACATAATTCCTTTCAATGATATACTTAATCCTCCCACCAGCTACGCTTTTCAGCTTGCTGTTGTCACTGTTCCTTTATGTTAATTCAGTTGAGAGACACAGAAAGAGAGAGAGAGCGGAGAGCGAGCCACCGGTGCCTCGAGGGACTAAAAGAAATTATTCATCCTTAAATTGTTTCCACTACACCAAGTACAGTAACAATTTTTTTTTTTTTTTTTTTTAGAGAGGGCTGAAATTATCCTAAAGAAGGTCAATGCTATAGCCTTGTGCAACACCAGCTGAGTTTTATTCAGCCACCTGTTAGCTAGGAGGGTTCTGCACACGCTCATGATGCATTTAACCAGTTTAAAGAGTCTTTTTATTGACTGGCAGCCTCCCTACATTCAGAGTGCTCAAGACATGGCCCTGCTTTGTGATCATATGTGGCACACAAGACTTAATTCAATTATGTTGTAAGCCTATCCAGTTTGTATCAGTGCCCTTTCACTTTTGTGTCATTTGTCTTGTATCTTGTAAAGAGTTGTATTTCTTTTTTTTTTTTTTTTTTTGGAAGGAAAAGGCATGCACTAGAAGAAAATTGCCTTTATTTCATCATTCAGATTTGCACTGCAGATGTACAGGCTACACTTTAAAAAAACACAAAAAAGTATTTTTATTAATACAAAAGTGGCAAAACAAAAGCAGAAGCCTTATACAATTTTAAAATCAAAGATATACCCATGCATTTAATTTTGAAAGAAGGCCAGGCGGGCAGCCCAGACATATTTCAAATAAGAAACAAATAGAAAGATAAGTAAAGAGAGAAAAATAAGCAAATGTATTTAATAGTTTGAAAATTACAAACCATGAAAGCCTGGATATTGCTATCCTTCCTTTAGAACTAGTATACTGGTTTTAAGGAAACTGTACAGCAAGTGACTTCCAATAGGAGTAAGCTTGAAAATATTTAGGCCTTGGCTATATTGCTATATAGCTCCTGCATTCACGATCAAACTGCAAGTAAATTGTGAATTTTCAAATCAAGTGGTTTAAAAAAAAATAAATGCAGCAAGATACTGCTACTATTTAGTAAATCTGTATGAATACTACAAATGAGAAAGCAAGATGCCTTTTGACCTTGAGTTACCTAAGTGAGACAGTCCTGAAGTTCAAAATCATCTTACCATCTATTTTACTGTCCGTCACTGTTCCAAGATTCTGACCAAACATTTAAGGAAGAACCAATCCCATCATTTCAACAAGCCACCAACCATGTCCTTATGGTCATTTAATGTAGCTTCAAATGCATAACAATTTGTCTCTCACAGAAAAAGCTGTAGAGGAGAACACTTGCTGCATACAGAGACCACAAACTCAAACTGAAATCACACTCTGAATACAGTTCCAATTAGAGTGGAACAGGCAGAAAGGAGATCGAGCTGTTTTTTAAACTTGATTTGTAAAGACTAAATTAGTTTACACTGGAAACTGAAATCAATAAAAATAAAATGTGCTATGGTGAGATTTATCTTTTACCTTTTTTAATGCCTTTTACATCAGACATTGATGGCGTGAAATCACAGTTATAAAATCTTATCTGTGCACAAAATGTGTGTGTGTATTCCATCATAGTAATAGATAAACATATCTTTGTTCAATGTGGATAAATATTCCTTGATATTTCTTCCCTCTCCTTTTTCCACAGATCAAAAGTCAGAGAAAGGACAGTAATGCCAAGTTACTTACCAGTCTGCATGGCAAGTATGTATCAGCTGCTGATGTATCAGTCTCAGGACTGAAATACCCTGACCATGAAAGATCTTTCATTTTCTACCTTGACAATATCTTCCCCCAGAGTGGTTAAAATATTTTGTCATAACTGTGAACAGTTTATAGCTTGAGTTTCTACTTCTCTGGCTAACATTTTCCACAAATTGATTGTTGCTTTGGTCATTTTCTCCCATCAGTCTAAAAGTTTTGAGGAAGATTTTAGAAGGATTCCGGAAAATCTTTGCTGAGTTAGGAAGAGGGATAAATACTCTGGAGAGTACAAACCATTCAGTTTTGTTTGATATCTGTTAGTAGCACATACATCCCACAGATATCGACCACATAATAGTATTTCTAGTTCCTCAATTTAACAAACAATTTAACCTTTATTATGGAAAAGAGCTCTTGAGGAAGAACTGGAGTATTTAATTTTTTACAAAGCATGAAAAGAGACTTACTGGGGAAGAGCTACAGCAAAGCATTTAAAACCTAGTTTTACATATGTGAAGGCACACATAGATCTCACCATTAGAATGAAGCTGATCTTTCCTTCTCCTTCAAAAGTGACTTGCGTGAAACTGTCAGCTTCTGTTTTCAGCTTAATCCCCTTCCCACCAAATAAATATACACATATAACTACTTTATATATATATAAATTATAGAGAACCTGGGTACATGAATTTGTACATAAATCAGCTTATTAATATGCAAATACCAATACTAGAAGCTTTAACCCAGGTCCTCAAGGAAGCCAATGAAAATCAAGGACTGTGCTGATAGCTTCCCACCTTGTTTCCATTCTACCATATCACTTCCTTAATTATGATTAAGTCACACTTATCCATATAATTCCCAGCAATACCTCTGAACCAGTCCATGTATATGAGTAAATTTTTGCAGACCAAAGTATGTTCTTGATCACAGTGAGCTGTTATATCTCACAAAGGCTTAATTTTTAACAATTTGCAAACAAGAGCAACACAACTTATGTCAGAAATCACAGATAGATGTAAAGGAAGGAGTAATGCAGAAAGCTTCCTTATCATCTTCCCAATTCCTAAAGACTCCCAGCAATCACTTGATTTTTTACTTAGATGTGAGGAAGTGCCAACTGGTTTATTTAAAATAAAACTTACACTAAAATCTTATCTAGTCTCCCAGTACAACTCAGTCCACTTTAAAATGCAAATTATTCCAGTGCAACCTCTTATTTCTACATCTATCCTGACATTCGTTTTCTTTTTTAGTTACTTTTTAATATGTCAGTTTAGTTTCCTATGACCTTTGGTTTGCCTAGAAGTGCCTTCATAAAGCACAGTGTTGGTGAAAACTTCTAAATCATGTGGCATCTGGGACTTCCACTGTTGTAGTACCAGGAAACCGTGTGCTATCTGACATATGCTGCCCTTGCACCATAGGGGACTAGTGTTATTTTCACACTAGTGCCTATTTTCACACATCATAGGAAAACTCAGTGGGAAAATGGTCATCAAATAATGAAAGAAAAAGGAGAGTCCAGAAATACCAAGAAAGGAAGGCCATGTTCAGTCCCATGCAAGTAACCAACCCTTTATCTTTTGCATTTAGAGGGAAGTTGTGCTTAAATAAAACCCCTGAAAGTGACTTTAGAAAGGGGTCTTCTTTTGTTGCTATCAACAGGGAGCTTTTCCCTCCTCTCTGTTGAAAAGGTATGCAGACAAAAGAGGCTGTGAATCCCTTTTCCTCCATCATCCCTTCCTTCTTCTCTTGTAAGGGAGTGGTGGTTTTTAAGGTGCAAATTTTTCTACAGAAAACTATTATTATTATTATTGTTGCAACTCCACAAAGAAATGAAGATTTTTTCCATCAAAAATAAAAATGCAAGATACACAACAACACATGCCTTTGTGTGGCGGTGGGATAAAACAGAAATGTAAAAAACCATGCTATATGAACTCATTTTTAATCCCCCACACGTTATTATTCTTTTGAAGCCTTTATGTCACCTTCATCTTAATGGAGCCAAGGAGTTATCTTGCTAGGGTGAGAGACAGGATGTTAAAAGCTGAGTAAGGCATGAAGCTATCGGGCAAATTTATATTAAAAAAAAATCAATAATGATTATTAAATACAGAGACACTACCAGTGGCTCAGGAAGTCCGTGAGACAAGTCTTTGGAAGAGCATCCTACATAAATACCAAGATATACACTTGGTAGTATTTTCTTATTGGAGGTTCTGATTGACATTGCTGGCTGCTGCTTACTTGTTCTGCTAAGGAAAGCAGCAGCAGCAGTGTCTGTAAGCCTTCACTGAGCAGACATGTGATTAGGACTAAACAAAGAAAAGGAAAAGGAAAGGGTCAAAGGGTTAAACACAAGAACAGGTAACTGCAGAAGGCCATGGAGCAGAGCAACCCTGAGAGCACCCACCACTCCCTGATAAGTGCAAGCAGACCATGACTACACTGTGCAGTCTGAAGTCATCACAGAACACGAAGATAGAAGTAGGCCCCACCATTAACTGGTTTACCCCTATCAAGCTTCCTTTTCCTGGTGCTATGGATGACCATAAGGAGATCAGTGCAGAGGTCCCTGACCTTCTGAGGCCTCAGATGAGGTGGGTGAAATACACCTTGAACCTCAGTGAGAATTTCTCAGCTCCTCCAGCAGTCCAGCAAGTGGGTTGTACATAGTACAACATTCCCTTCTTGCTGCAGCAAAGCCACGTGGTGGATTTTTCTTTCCATAATGTTTGAAGCGAGTATTCACCTTGGGTCCTGTTTTTACAACTGTTTTTGAAGTAATTATGTGGCCTTTTTTAAAGAAAGTTATAGCTTGTGAATGAACCTGATGACAGTGCCAGGGCTGTGTGGAGTGGGTGTCAGTTTGGTAGCTGTTTCCAGGGCCTCTGGAGTAATTCTGATCTTTACTCGTATGGCTCTTCTCACATTTTAAAAGGCAAGTATGCAAGGTAGCTGCTCCAATGACCGTGCAGCATGGGAGATAAGGAGGAAAGCTGCAGGCAGTTCTTTTCCACATGGTTCTATGCAGGAGTGTTTTGTCTGGCTTCTTTCTAGACTGGGGGATATCTCCTTAGCTTTATATGAAGAAAATTGTTTCTTTCTTTCAGTGGCTAGACTTGTCAGTTTAGGAATTGTCAGAATAGCTCAATTTTTCCAGCTTACTGCTTTTTTTCAGATGTTTTTTGGCAGTAGAAATGTTTAGATTTGAAGATGTAAGCCCTGTGTAAAGAAATGCTTTTAGTCTGGGATGTGTTGAGATGTTAGGATGTCATGGAGGAAAAGTGAGAAGTCAGACAGCAGTTTGTTCCAGAGTTAGATTTGACCTGCAGCTAAAATGCAAACATGTTCATCCTGGTAGAGGGAAAAATGTACAAGAGAAGAGTGAGCACAACTAAGTCAATAGTTTCTTTGCTGACTTGAGTAAGGCCTTTTTGATATTACTTAGTGCCCACTGAATTGAATGTAAGTTCTGCTTGGTTTGATGGATCCTTCTCTTGGTGAATACTTTCACATTTTTAGCTCACTTAGTAGTTAAACTAAGTCAGAACTTCTAGAAAAGTACATGGAATTATAAAGAATGTGTAAAAAAAACAGTGAAATGATAGCAGACCTTTGAATATTTGTATGGAGATTTAAAAATTACTATTTTTGTACATCTCATTGCTTCTGTACATTCTGTTAGAACACAAAGAGTTTGGGTATTTGATTTTGTAATAATGTCTTTGAGTTTGAAATTAAGGTTTTTCTATGGAAAAATATTATATAGAAAAGAAATGAGGGATTGCCTAATGTTGTCACTAACATATCTCATAAAAATGTCCCCAAAAGTCTGCTGTGTAGTTACATATTTTGACCTCTGTTTTCTTATATTTTACACTTTCCAGCACACAGATGTCCCTCAATGCAAGATACCTCAGTGACATCCATAATCTGCTATGTTTGTAACATACATCTTAACGTGAAAAAAAACAGCAGCAAATCTGAAAGTTCTCAGTGAGTAGCACCAAGTCCATTGCTTGATTGCTTTGATAGTAGTTAATTCAGATGAAAATCTAGTGTAGAGTATAAGAACCTGTAATGATGATGAGGCAAAATCTACACTGATCTTTTCTAATCACATCATGTATGCAATAGGATTTAAGAAAAGTGTAAGGTTCCCAACTTCTGGATATGGATTTAATTTATTTAGCAAGCTAAATACAATTTCTTCTAAAACTACTAGATGACCATTCACATTGCTATTGCAGCATGACATTAAAGGGATTAGGCTAAATTTCTTAAGCAATGCTGGCTGAAGAAGGATGTTATTCATGTAATATAGAATCCCACAGAAGAAACAATGCATATACTCAGAGGTATTAAGTCAAGAAAAAGATTCATAATAACTGACTTTACCTTCATGAATAACATGGGCAATAGAATTTCAGTCTTTCTTTCCTTCTTCTAGCCTGTAACTTCTTTGGATTAACATCATACCCTGCAACAAAATCTTTGATCTTGACTTACATGGCAAAGCAGTGTTTTGGGTCTGTCTTCTTCTAGATTTTAAACACTGCCAAGAACAGTATAAAGTATCCAGGAGAGGAAGACTGTAGCTATTTCAGTAAATTAAACAGTCCAGGAAATGTTTGCCAGTGCTAGAAAATGATCACTTACACTGTTAAATCATTGGAGAAGTCCCTGGCCCTGTCTGGCAACTAGCCCTCTCCAAAACAATGCAGAGGGACAAAAGGTAGCATAATCCAAGCACCAGCCCCAGCTCACAGTGTGGTTTGAGCTGTTTTTCTGCAGAGGAAGACATTTAATAGTAGGTATGTGGGTTGTTCTGTGATGAATGTCTCTGAATATGATCTCACCAAATGCACAAGACCAAACTCCAAACAGAGTACTGCATTTTGCATATTTGAGCAATCAACTGTATTACTTTCCCTTAAACAGAGCACTCTAGTATTCCTTTTAGTGGAAAGATTCTTTCAAAAGAAAATAAAGTAGCTCTCCTTTATTGAGATCTCTGGTTATGTATGACAACTGGAAATAATTGTCAGATGCCTGGTAGTCTAAATAAGGAAAAGCTACCTCCCTTGTACTAGTACCAGGGAAAATTGTGCCTACAGTTACCTGCATGCAGATTTAAATAACAGGTCTTCAAGAAAATGAAGAACAACAAAAAATATTTCTATTGTACAGATGTTGCAGACTTAGGATGATGAAATGGGAACTAAAAGCATACTTAGGAAAGAGAGAACATGTTTAACACTAGCTATATGATTAAATGGTTAGGTTAGGGCTTGGTGTTGCCCTACAAAAATGAAAGAAAAGATATCAAAAGAGCTTAAAATCTGTAGAAGAGAGGTAAGGCAAAAAACCACAGAGAGGTAAAGAAAAAAATGCTGACTTGCAAAATATGTAAACTACACCTAATCATTATGTTGGCAAGAGTTGTATCTGTGAGCCTTCTAAAGCAGTAAATCTTTGGCACACATGTGAATGACCAGAGAAGCAGAGCACTCTATGGACAAGGGGCACACTGGGAACAGGAATAGAGACAGATAGAGAAAAGACAATAGAAAACAAGATTATAAGCATATAAACTGTCTTCTTTTTTTATAAGTTAAATAGAAAGTAAAATTTAAGAAAAAAAAAAAACAGGAAAAGAGTGACCAAGATTACCTGCATTTTTTACTAGATCTGCATATAAATTGCTTGTCATAGTTGCTTTCTGAAAGGTTATCAGCAAGCTGGATACACCAAGAGATGAGAGAAAAACCTGGCAGTGTAGTGTTCCCAGTCACAGTTAGGCAAGAATAATCGAAGAGTGGTGGCAACTGGCACCCCATTTTATGTTGTGGCCATAGTTACACAGTTTTCTAGTGGGTGCTTGAGACCTTCAGAGGTCCCTCATTTGTTTATATCAATACGCACTTCACAGTCGGTGTGCCTCTGTTCCCCTATCAGCCTAGTGCAGAATGAACACGACGGGTAAGAAAATAAAATAGCCAAGCTTTGCTCTCTTTTGCAGAGTCTTTCCTGGCACCTTGTTGGTGCTGCAGGACTCCAGCTGGTGTTGGTAGGAGTCATCTCATGCTCAAGCAGCCATGGCCAATGGTTTGATATTTCTGCCATCTTCTGCACCATACTGGTAGCCCTGGAGCAGGGACATTTTGACCCATGAGTAGTACCTGTAGCTCAAATTCCACAGTTTCACAGGTTTAAAAAGCCAGACTACATAGGGCAAATTTACCTCTGAACCAATTTAAATGAGGCCAAAACTGAGGCCAAAATATACTGTTACTCTGAAAAGACCAGTCACATACGAGAAGAATTGTTACTGACAAAAATTACTGAAAGCAAAAATGTGCCTTAAATTTTATGGGCTCTCTTTGAAATCACACTGTTTTCTTTCAGAGTGTTGAAAGCAATGAAATACCATAATGTTCAGCAGCAGAAACAAACATTTCCTGGTGTATTTAAACTCTGCAGTTCATTAGCTTTCCCCTAAGGTACTTCCACATATCAAACAGCGGGCCTGATCTTGCAGGCCCTTTTTCAGGTCCATATTCTGTTTTCAAAGTGATTTCCATGCAATGTTTGTATAAAACCAATAAGTAATAAGAAAACCCCCTTTATGATCTTTTCTCACTGATGAAAAAAATGTTCCTGGAACCAAATTAATTTTGCTTCCCTGAGAATCTGAAAGCATGTCTTACCATGTGCAGCCATCTCTACAAACCACCCAAGATGATCTGTTTGCTCACATTTCTTTTAATTGCTTATTCATCAGTTTATTAGAGAACCTGCTACTAGATAGCTTATGAAACCATGCCTGTGTTTCTGAGTGATGTGCCACAGAAACAATGAGCTGGCCTTCAAAGGGCTACCCTGCATCTTGCAATGCAGAGCATGGCAGTCACCCTGGCTAATTTACACTGCTTTTTGTCTGGGGGAATTAAGGCATCTCTGAGGTCTGCTCTGCTTCATACAGATTGCTTGCAGTTCCTCCTCTAGTTCTTTTAAAGAGTTGTGTACCTCTGTGTTCTGTTGTTGTTTGCAATATAGAAAAATAAGTATGTGAACCAATATATACAGATAAATACAATAATATCCAAAGGCCATAAGAACGAACTTTGTGAAGTGCTGAGCAGCCCCTTTTCAACTTCAACAGCAATATAGGATGCTCTGAGCTTCCCAAACACCTTTAAAGACTAGTCCATTCAGGTCTTTTAATTGTCTTCAACTGAAGGATCCATGTCTCCACTATTTACCAAAACTAGGCTTTCTTTGCTTGATAACATGGGGGTTGTCCACTGAAAATTCACTACTAACGTTTGCCTAGGTACAAGAAAAGTTTGGGTTTGCTTTACTGTTCTCTAGAGGACATATCTCCTTTCCTCTCTTTCCCCCACTTACTTTATACTTCCTTGGGCAACAGCTGAAAATTGCACTTAAAAATATTATCATAGTTTAAAAGTTAATTAAAATAAACAGGCTTCTAAATGGTGTTGCTTAATAATCTATTAATACTTGCTAAGGCAAGAGCTCAAAATCTTCCTTTAAGTGATAAACATATAAACCTGGTTTAGGTTTTGTAAAATAAAAAATATTGGTTTGTATCTTATCATGCAGTTTTTCAATTGCTGCAGGGTGTTTTTTTAATTTTTGTTTTAAGTACCTGTCCCATAAATATTAAAGCACATTTCTCCTTACAGGAAAAAAAGGAAAAGTGCAATCTGGGTGTTAGGACAACTAGAAAGAAGCAATAAATTATTGCTGTAATGACATGCTAATTAAAATTTTGCTTGTAACTCATGTAAGTGTTTGAAGCCCAGCAAATTTCTCTTTTCATTTGTGAAGTGTGAAGGTAAATTGCCCAGTGACAGTGGGACATCGCTAACAAGTACAAATTGAATAACATGCTATCTTGCTCTATTAGTCCTGACTAGCATGTCTGAATTAGATATTCAGCACACTCCCCATTGTAGGCCTGATTGATAAATGCTAAGGAGAATTTGTCAAAACAACAGGAGCTACACCCAGTGGGACATCAATATGCTCCATTTAGTCACCCACCCGGCACTTCCTACATAGGATTGTCACATAAAATTAAGACTAGCCCCTAACCAGCCATCAAGCCTGCAGCAGACATCAGGCAGCTTGTGTTCTGTATGCATATTAGTCACATGCTTAACAATTTGGGCTGTCATGACTGAAGCATGCGGTGACCTCTGGAGCAGAGGTTGAATTTTGCAACTACACTGAGACATCACGCTCAGCTGTTCAAGATTTTAGGCCATTTCCTGCCTGATCTGTGCACAGATGCACTGCCCTAAGCTATAATCTGTGGCCTAGTCCAAATGACAAATGGCACAGCGTAGATTATTGCATTATATATTAAGTACTACAAGTCTGTAAATTATAAGTAAACTACTGTTCAGCCCGAATGACTCCTCCAGCTTTTAGAACACTTTCCTTCATAAAGCTTCTCATGTGCAGGACAAATAAATATTTGGAAAACCAAGACATCAAAGTTTAAAGACTGAAATGTACTCTTTTCCCGGCAATTAGCTGCTTGAATATGAAACAGTTTTGTTCCAGCTGTAATTCAATAAGTCATTGCTGGACTTGCTTCTCCTCTATCTCTCCCTTTTTCACTGAGAATTATTAGCAAATTAAGGTTTTCTGTGAGCTCTATATGTTGAACTATTTTTGCCAGATAAATGGTTGAGGCCAGTATTGTTAGCCACTTTACATAGTTCTTTCAGTATGGAATAGACATGCAATATGCAACACTAATAAAAATGAATGAGTCTAAACATCATCAGTTCTGAGGGATCTAATTTGTTGTTCTATTACTCTTAGTCTCTGTTTATGCACTGAAGTTCTTGTTTATATGTAGAACAGCTGTAAAAAGTAAAAAAAATACAAGCTGGAAGGAAAGTTATTCACTCCCTTTCTTGTTACTGAGCTGTAATATTTCAATGGGCTAAACAAGATTTTTGTTAGAATATGATTGTGTGCTTCCTATGTGTATTTAGGACTCCAATATAGATGTCTAATATCAACAACCAAATTCTTGGTGTTAGCATGGAAAGAAGGGAAGAAAGAAAGAAAGAAAGAAGGAGATCAGCCCTGCGGAGAAGGACCTGGGGGTGTTGATTGATGAGAAGCTCAATATGATCCGGCAATGTATGCTTGCAGCCCAGAAGGCCAACCCTATCCTGGGCAGCATCAAAAGAATCGTGGCCAGCAGGCCAAGGGAGGTGACTCTGCCCCTCTGCTCTGCCCTGGTGAGACCCAGGACAAGTGGTAGTGGCTTTGAACTCAGAGGGTAGATTTAGCTTAGGTATTAGGAAGAAATTCTTTACTGTGAAGGCAGTAAGACACTGGAACAGGTTGCCCAGGGATGTTGTGGATGCCCCATCCCTGGAAGTGTTCCAGGCCAGGTTGGATGGGGCTTTGAGCAACCTGGTCTAGTGGAAGGTGTCCCTGCCCATGGCAGGGGGGTTGGAACTAGGTGATCTTTAAGATCCTTTCCAACACAAATCATTCTATGATTCTATGATTCTATGAAAGGACCTTTACAAATTATTTGTAGACACATTGCCTCTGCTGGAATGAGGAATGAGGGCAACATGGGGAATTTGTGACAGAGTAAGCTGGGCAACAGACATACAGCTGTCCAGTGCCAAGTCTGATAACAGCAGGCAAATCTACTGAATCCCAGGTAATTCGGATACTTTCTGATGAAAACTACACATAACATTAGCTAGGGATCACTGTGTGCTGGGTTTGGCTAGGTTAGAGTTAATTTTCTTCATAGTAGCTAGTACGGGGCCAAGTTTTGGATTCGTGCTAAAACCAGTGTTGATAATACAGAGATGTTTTTGTTACTGCTGAGCAGTGCTTATAGAGAGCCAAGGCCTTTTCTGCTCCTCACCCCACCCCACCAGCGAGCAGGCTGGGGGGGACACATGAACCTGGGAGGGGACACAGCTGGGACAGCTGACCCCAACTGACCAGAGGGGTATTCCAAACCATAGATGTCATGCTCAGCAATAAAACTAGGGCAGTTGCTGTCAGGGGGCACTGCTGCTTGGGGACTGGCTGAGCATTGGTTGGTTGATAGCAAGTAATTGTTTTCATTTACATCACTTGTCTTTCTTGGGTTTTATTTTTCTCTTTGTTATTTTCATTTTTGTTTCAATTTTTTTATTATCATTATCATTGTTGTTGTTATCATTATATTGTATTATATTTATTTCATTTCCATTATTAAACTGTTTTTATCTCAACCCATGAGTTTTCTCATTTTTACCCTTCCGATTCTCTTTCCCCATCCTGCTGCAGGGGAATGAGTGAGCAGCTGTGTGGTGCTTAGTTGCTGGCTGTGGTTAAACCACAAGACTGGGTTACCACAATAAATTTAGGAATGTGGGAGAACTGTATACATGCAGATTAATGACGTGAGAGGTGCATGGTTGCAACTCAGGGGGATGGTATGAATGTCAGTTGATGGCAGGTGTTTAAATGGAAAAATGCTGTGAATTAATGTTAGTGTGTGGAAGACAGCGTAGTTCCTTTTTGTAGCAGCAAAGGAGCTGATCTAACATTTATATTAGATCGATAGAAATCTTTTTTAGGAAAGGATGCAAAGAGTTTGTAAACAGTAGCTAATCTTGAGAAAGATATGCATTCACATCCAATGTTGTCATGGTTTAACCCCAGCGAGCAACTAAGCACCATGCAGCAACTCGGTCACTCCCCCCCACACCCAGTAGGATGGGGGAGAAAATTATGCAAAAAAAAAGTAAAACTCAAAGGTTGAGATATGAACAGTTTAATAGAACAGAGAGGAAAGAATCTAATAATTATAATAATAACAGTATAAATGACAATAATAAGAAGCAAAGGATTGGAATATAGAAGTGATGCAAAATGCAATTGCTCACCACCTGCTGACCAATGCCCAGTTAGTTCCTGAGCAGTGATTACCCCCAGGCCAACTCCCCCAGTTTATATACTGGACATGACGTCACATGGTATGGAATATTCCTTTGGCCAGTTTGGGTCAGCTGCCCTGGCTGTGTTCCCTCCCAACTTCTTGTGCCCCTCCAGCCTTCTCGCTGGCTGGGCATGAGAAGCTGAAAGATCTTTAGTCTAAACACTACTTAACAACAACTAAAAACATCAATGTTATCAACATTCTTATACTGAACCCAAAACATAGCACTATACCAGCTACTAGGAAGACAACTAACCCTACCCCAGCTAAAACCAGGACAGATACATGAGGATGGATACCCACATATGGAGACCAGCAGCAGCTAAAGGAAGAAAACAGCAACACAAAGATTCCTCACCACTGCATACACCTTATTAAAGCAAGGTAAACCTGTGTATATTGCAGGCACTGACACCAGCCAACAGGCTATTTAAACTCCCATTTTGACCACAATTGGTTTGGAATGGAACACGGAGTTATTCAGGTCTTGGCGTAAATTTAGAATAATTTTATTTGTCTAAAATAATCCTCATCTTATCTTCTCTTTGCCCAAATGCTCTTCCTGAGCAGGAAGAGATAGAACAGAAAATAGTCTGATTTCCCCTAACTTTCTATCATCTGATATTTAAGTTACCTGCCTAGAGCAATAAGGCACTCTTAACAGCTCTCACATATTCATTGCAAAATTCAAGAAATGAAATCTCTTATTTCCCTAGGCCCTGGTGTATTGCGGTTCTATAGAAGATACAATTCATCGTAATTGTTTGCAAGGGGCATGTGGCATATATGAATGACAAATCACATCCAAGCAACTGCGCAACTTGCCCTTTATCCAAAGAAAATAATCAGCCCTGAGAGAATGCAGCTGGTGTAACTTCATTTAGAATATTTCACAGTGGCTGAGACAATCTAATCAGTTTTTGTATCAAAATTGTTATAGAACATAGGAGCAAAACATGGGCTCATAATAATTTCCAATTCTTCTTCCCAAAGAGCTTCAAACCACAGACCTTAAATTGTATCAAATGAGCACTTAACACATCCTCTTTTCAAAACCACCCACCTACCCTCATCCTACTCCTATCTGAGAGAATTAAATTCTGAAAGATTGCACATGATTCACAGCCCAGTAATAGGAAACCAAACATCATTTTCATCACTGACATGCTGAGGATGCTGCTGTTCTTTCCTTTGTAAATGACTGCACCTTAGTACACAAGTTTCACAGATTCTTGAATGTGAATACAAATAAATTTTTCAAAACTAAATGCAGCATAAGGAAATTAAAATAATAATAAAAAAAGTAGAAGCTAATGGAGAAAATTCCTCTGAAATAAGTTAAACTTTTGGCAGTGACTGCATACAGCTAGGGAACATACTTATATTCATACTGAAGTATGTAAAACTTGCTATGTAATTCAGAGAAAAAAACCTCAGGCTGGGAGAGAAGTGTCTTTACAGATATTTACAGGAACTCACTCAGTTGCAGCCACTTAGGCAACAGGATCTCTTAGTGAGAGCAGCATTATCCTTTTACAGTCCTGGAGTCCCCTTATGCAATGTACCAAGGGGTACATTAAACATACATGTGGCACTTATAAAACAGAATTACATAACTGTACAGTGGCTAAACTCTCAGGTTTTTATCATTTCAGTCTGTTGTGTGAGAAATGCTACTGAAGTCAATGGGCATTTTTTCCTGAATAAAAATATCAGGGTTTGACTCTCATATCCATTCTCAAGCCAAACATATTTGAAATAGGAAGGTTAAGATGGAGGGACAACAGCCATATTCTGATTGCTTGAGTCTACCAGTCATACATGGAAAAAAAGATATCCAATTTCAATTTTAAATGTCACAGAACAGAAGCAAAGAGGGAAGTGAAAGTACTACACAGCTGTAAATTTATTGTATTCCCTTGGGAGTCTGCTCTGCTTGGTAATGGGAATTGCTTTTGAGGATCTTGGTGGAAACCTGCAGGGTGTGGAAAGCTTCTGCAGGGACTTTTGCCAAATTAGACTTCTTCCACTGATGCCATTAAAAAGCCAAAACCTTCCTAACACATTTGTTTATGTTGACAGCCCTGCTCAAATGTAGGTGACACACTTGAAGAAATTTGTTGTGACTTCATTCAGTGCAAGTACTTTTACTGCAGTCATCTTAGAGCCCCTGCCCCAGAGCACTATGCTTCCTAGTTCAGAGCAGTACTGAAAAAAAAAACCAAACCCCAAAGCACCAAAAATACAGGTTTGCAACAACATTATCATATTGATAACCACAAGCTGGTAGCATTCCCAGTGAAATGTTCTGCCTCACACATTGTTTCTTTGTATAGCACCAAGAGCTTTCAGTTTCATACAAGCTCATCTGTAAAATTTGGGAGTGGAACCAAAGCTCCTTTTCTTGCACTCAGAAGGATGGAGGAAGGGATCCTGCCTACCTCTGTGGAACAAGGAGCAGCATTCCTGGAGAAGATGCTTTCTTTATCACACCTTGTTTCAAAACACTAGGTAGCTGCAGCAGTGAAGCTTATACTGCTTTATTTTCTTGGATAGCCAGGCAATCATTTTTCATTGAGAAATAATTCCCAGAGCCAGAACAGCCATGTACTTTTCTACTGTGAATTTTGATGTTTTCAAAATAAAGACTTCAGCAATAATCTGACTTGATTTCTTGAGTTTGAATCATCCTTAGTGGCTATTGCATCTTTACTGTGGAGTTCATAGAAGCATGGGCATAAAATGAGCCTACCCTTACAAAATAATAATAAAATAATAACATATGTGTCTATAAGTACATCAGGACACTACCTGCTCTTAGATGCTGATAATGTATTTAATAAGGCTACATTTCATATCATGTAAATGATGCAACATACAACAGTATGTTTATCAGTACTTCCAGTTTTAACTAAAAAAAAACAAGGGGGGAGGTTTTGCAGGGAAAGGATTACAAACAAAGCTAGATGGATATTCACTCCAGATTAACACAAAAAGTAAACAGAGAAGAGAAAAGGAATAAGAATAGGGATTGATTAGCATCCTGGAGACAAGCAGTTCAAGGGAAAGTAAGGACTGTTAGCAGTCAAACTGAGTAAAATCCAGCAGAGGAAATTAAAACAAATAGGAGGTACATCAACCACAAGCACCAGAAAAAACAGATCTTTCTCTGATGCAAAATTAAAAAAAAAAAAAAAAAGGTATTCTAGCTATTATCCAAAAAGGAAATTAATGTTTTACCTTAAACTGAATTAGGCTTCTAGGAGGAAGGCAATCATGAGGTCAATAATTCAAATGCTGAGATAATGTTTGATTGGTTTCTGAAAGGGAACCTAGCTGCCTGCAATAGCAGGGAACAAACTCAATGACCTAGAAAATCCCGTTCAGTCCAATGTTTCTTGATAAACAGATATTTTATGACAACTGTGATGGCCACAGTGTTGCAAAAAATGAATGCTGTTAAAATAACCCTGCTAACAAACTGTTAAAGAGTTAAAAAGACCTGTGTACAGGGACTTCAGCTTGCTTGGTTGCCATGGCAGACACAGTAGGAAACACATGTCAAAGTTTAGAAATGTACTGACTAAGAAAAAGTAAAAGCAATCAAAACAAGACATACTTTTCTGAATTTTAAATCAAGTGATTAGCTGAACAAATGTAACAAGAAAGTTTCTTTGTCCCTTTCTGCAGATGGTTATAATTTCCCATTCTGTTAGGCAGCCATTTGCCATGGAGAAGAAGAGTTAGTTTTGTTGTTCAGAGGCACTACTCTTGCCTTTACACAAGAAGACCATGAGAAATGGACAAGGACCTGCCTGATTTCCACATAAGCCCAGCCCAACAGCATGCTGCTTACCAGGACTTGAGACTTGGATAGTACCTATGTCCTTGCAGCTCTACACAGAGATCAAGACACTGAACTTGCACTTATGCACTGCCTTAATATTCCCAGAATGACGGAGCTTAAGAACCATATTTAAGTCTTAAATGTCTTTAAGACCTTTAAAATGGCTACATATAATTTTAAAACCTATTTTGGAGGTCATTAGCATGTCCTATTTTTGTACAGCCATAGCCTTTATCAAACCATTCCTGAACTATAGCAACAGAGGTCTGTAAGTCAGACTGGGGGATCTACAGCTCCCACTGCATTTGAGAAAAAATAAAGTGGCCTTGACTCCAGCAGAGCATTCCTATTGCAATTCCAATCTTCTTTCCCTCTCTCAACAAACTTTAAAATAAGCCTCTCCGAAGATATATGAACTGCCCTATTTCCATTTTTTGAGTCTCCCTTTCTAGCTCCTTGTTTACCAAGTGTCTTACTTTTGTATGACTGTAACCTAGTTGCAGTGAGCGCTGGAGTAATGTTCCTAAAGTAAAAGCAGAATCAATCTTAGACAGCAGAAAATTGGCTCAGTCAGTCAGGCACCATTCTCTAAGGGTGTTTTCTGAGCCTGTGATCCTTCCCCACTCTACTGCATTTCAATGTAAAATATATGCAGCTGACTGTGCAAACAGAATCGAAGATTATGAACATGGCCTTTTACATAGTTTGAGTAAACAGGCATGAACAATCTGCATCTACAAACACTACTCCTCACACTAGCAACTTTCAACAGATTTTCACACAAGACCCCAGGATGCTTAACACTCCGCCCCCCTCCCCCCCAAGTTTTCATATAAAACAATACAATTTCACAGTCCAGTCACATTAGGAAACATGTATATTCAAATGGAAAAGGCCTGTTCCCCAAAATGCATCTTAGAAAACAACACACTTTCCAAGGGGAATTCAGAGAGCACTGCTACTGCTGACTCATTGTAGCTACTACTCCTGCAAAATAAGAAGTTGCTTTAGTCACCTTTCAGTATCAAAGAGGTTACAGAGCGGCCCACTATGGACACATTTTGTTTGCTTTAAATTAGCTAGTTCAAATACCGATGGAGCTGTCAATGGTAGGCTGCAGCTCAATGCAAACTAATGACATGGGTGTCTTACTTCGCAGCTGAACCCTGTAGCCCTGCTAAACTCCATGCTGTCCTGTTCACATTGCTAATGTATAACAGCTGAGCATTTCAAAGTCAGCTCAAGTAGGTCTATACGTTTGCATCTTTTCAATTGCAAATGATGACTGCTATGTTAAGTATTGTAGGCAAAGGATGCAGAAAGATTTCTGAGTGAAAAGCAACAGTTGTCAAAGTAAATACTGATATGCATATATGGGTTTAATTGAAGTGACTGAGTTTAAAGGAGAGACTCTGAGAAGTTGGTCACAACCTGCAAAACAGTTTTGCAGTCACAGAACTGCAATAGAAGAAAGAATTGAAATGAGTACACTCCACATAACCCTTCTGTATTAGTCCTACAATTCTGAATATTTTATTCCCAGATTATACTTTTCTTGTAATTGTTTTATTTATTCTGTGAAGTTTACCAAACTCCAGCTGCACTATGTACTTTGTTTGCTAAAACTGTTTTTCAGATCAGTCATTTATTTTATTTATTCATGTCTTCACATTTAAACTTTAAACAGGTTTCTGGTAATTTCCACATATTTTACAAAATTTAAAGTATTTCTTAGCACAGCACACATGTACAAAAATTACGAAGAATATCAGCCCAGATTTCCTTGTTCTTTCTTTCGTTTTACACAGAAAACTAAATAAAACAACATTGTTGTGCTTGTCTGCTCACCAAAGGTATTTCTAGGATAGGAAGAATGGTCCAGTGGTTTCAACACTTGACAGCATCAGCTTAAAGCAAGCCCATGAGGGCCTGAAACTAATTATTAGGGCTTTGCAGCTAAAATAAAGGAGAGAGCAGAGAAATAGATAAATAGTCAAGTACTAAGCTAACAGGATATGTCACCCATGAAAGGATTCACTGAAAGGCTTTATTGCATACAGTGCACTTAGCTAAAGTTAAAAAAGTCCAAGTGCATCATAGACAGTTGTTAGACCATAGATAAGGAGTAAGAAAATGTCTGATAACACCTCCAAGATACTGTTTAAAGGTGGGCCAGTAGACCTGGGGATGGCCTTCTTTGGGTTTTGTTTTTGCTCTGTGCTATTTATTCAACAATACACAGCATTATGCTTGTGACTTGCTCTATTCCCTAAATAAAACAATTTCCATAGCAAAGCTGGTCTTGGATTCAGTTTGTTCTTAAAAACAACTGCATCAGTTATAGTCCTGGCTGATAGGAAGGGCAGTATGTTGAGAGCAGTCAGCGTAGCTGGGTGGCCAAGTGGGGACTCAGTAAGTTCACAAGCAAGGCCACAAAAGCAGGTTCAAGCACTCAGCATGCCAGCCATATGAGGCAAGAGGTAGGACACGAACAGCTTGTCGTGGGTAAGTCTGGGGGCTGTGCCCTGCCAGTCCTTTTTATAACCTTAGTTCAATCCTTAGGCACAGTTACCAGCAACAGAAGGGATGCTTACCTTTATGATGAAAATTTACATTTCGTGGTCAACAAGACCAAGAGTGTCATTTCTCTATGCCTCCACGCCCATCTGCAAAACTACCAACTTTCTCACCTCACAGACTTTGCAACATTTTAAGACACTATGAAAATGGAGACCAGTTAAATGAACTTAGGCCAAAAAAAAAAAAAAGATTGTTTCACTAAATTTCCCTGATAGCTGGCTTGCGAATCACACTTTTCTTTTTTTTCCATCAATCTAGAAAAGTAATTACTTTAGAGTTTGTTGAATGTTGAGTGGCTCTTTGCTGGACTTTTTTCAGTATACCCCTGCATTTTTATTTTTTTAATTCCAAAAATATAATAATCTAGCCTTCTATCAGGTGAAGGCAACAGTGCCTAAAATGTATGAAAGAAGATTCTGTTTTGGTGCAGGAAGATATGCAATCTATCCTTCCCATTACTGCAAAGTTTCTACGAGAACAAGTACACACATTAAACATCAGTTGCCACAAAGATGGTTAATTTTCATTTAATATCATTACTATTTAATCAGCTTATTTCTTCTGAATCATTTATGGATTAAATTAATTAGAATACAGTCATTCAAGAAAAAAAAATTATCAACTTCTCAAAGAATTCTAAAAATAACAATGAATCGTAGGTACTAGACCCTGACATGTCCCTATGAAATAGAAGAAACCTGTTGGAATAACTTGCAGTTTCATGTCAGTGAGAGAGAAAAATTGAAAGTGCTGAAGGAACTCATGTGGAAGAATAACGTACTACCAGGGCTACAATTTGTTCTGCTCATCATTGTTTAACATACTTTCCTATACAAAAAAAAAAACCCAAAACAATAAAACAAACCCCAGAGAAATTCAGAGGCATAGTGCATGCCAAAATATTCAGATCAAGTATTTCTTCCTAGAGAAAAATGCACTTTTGCATCCTGTGAGGGAGCACTATCCCTGAGCCTGTTCCAGTCACCCTCTCGTTTTTGTGTGGCCCAACTGGGAACATGGGATTCAAAGAGGAATTCTGGTTCCCTGATGTAATGGAGTCAGCCACAGAATCTCAGCAGGTTTATAACAGATTCAGCCTCTGCAAACACTAATTATCATTTTGCAAAAATGAGAGTTAACCTGATTATATTAAACAAATAAATAAGTATATATATATTGGCCCTATAGCCACACAGCTTAAATGTAAAAACAGGGTTAACTACTTTCTGACCAGGCCCATAAATTAGTGAGATTTCTTTGCTCTATAACTAAAAGACCAAGCAAGACAACATTTCAAGGAAGATACTATGAAGCTCCAGGTATTCTCCTACTAAAAGATCAGGAGGTGCTTAAACAGATATAATAGTATAAAATAATAATTTATCCAAAATAATTCCATTAGAAGCATCAAGGTTACAACACCTGCTATGCGCTTGTTAATAGCCCAAAAGAGTGCAAAGAAACAGCAGCATCTGCTACTATAATTCCACCTACTCATTTCCAGCCCATCACTGCTGTAAAAGTTAGATCCATGTCTCTTTTAATCTCTTTGTGTGTCTGTGTGTAAAAATGTTAGTCATTTTTGCTGTTGTTGTTTATATATTACAGAAGACCATGAATATTTCATACTGCAGCTAAATTAACTTCATACCAGAATTACAGATTTCTCCCCAAATGTAGTCTATTCTGGACTTGGTATTCAATTTCCTTTCAGACAGTAGAAAAGAAGTATTTTTCTGCAAGGAGTTACTGTTTCAGAACATAATGTTCTTTACCTAGGAAGTCTGAAAGAGTTTTGCATGTAAACACAGTGCACAAAAAAGAACTTCTCTATTTGTACTTCAAGCATTAGTTGTCAGATGTACACCTCCTTGAAAAGATAAACATGGCAATCAAACAAAATCACCAGAAAATAAAGGAATTAATTCAATACAAGTGAGAAAATTTCAGTACAAAATAAATTTTGAATAAATTTCCATGTCTGAAAAGACATACAGGAATGGGTTGTTTGGAGGTTTAGCATGATATTCATCTTTTTCTGGTTAACGTATGTTATGTTAAGTCTGTTATGTTAGCACATAGAAGTATTGAAGACTTAAGCAGCTAATATTTATTAAAGTTACTGGTTCTGCAACACACAAAACAGTCTAGATCAATTGCAGATCTGCAACATGAGTATTTATGTACAATATATCTTGAGCTATTCACTGTTAGACATGGCTTTTATGATGAAATCACCAGAATTAATGAATGACAATAAATTGCAATGAAATAAATAACCTCATTATGATGAAAAGCAGATACATACTTTTTTACATTTTGCTTTTTTTTTTGTGTTGATGGGTGGATTTTTTGCAATTTTTCTTTTGTAATCCATGCCAGATCCTGATTCAGTCAAGCTTTCAGTATTTCTGCATAGACCTTTTATTCAGAAGTCTCAGAGTACTTACTAAATAATGTACTGGGTGCTGGTGTTAATGATACTAAAATGCCCATGATTTCTAGGTATTTTTATTTTTCAAAAGGTTGGTTTCCTATGGAAACAAGACTTAGCTATGCAGCTATCCTGCATGTTATTCCAGTTCCCTTCCTCCCCACACATGATTTAAAACCCTTGGCCAGTTTCACCTGAACTTGCTAGAGGCAATGAGGTCTCAAGGTTAGGTAAGCCCCTATAAGCTTTGTAAAAACAGACTGGTGGCTATACGTTCACAAATATTAACTTTTGAATTTGTATGTCTACTGCTAGAGTCAAAACCAGAAACACTTACATAGCTGAGTAGGGAATGCTCTCAAAGGGAGAGTAAATCAGTAAATAAAAGTACAACACAGAATTGTACTATAATTCAGTTAAGTAATCAATTAATGAGGAGACACGACATGAAACGAGGTTTCTTTAGCTCTGTTCACAGATCTAGTTGTTTATTGTTTGGATCAGTAATAATTACCCACGATCCCAGACAATGTTTTACATTGGAACTGTTCAGACCTGCATACAGGACTGGGCTTAACAAAAATGCATGTATGTTCATATTCTCTCCAGTACAAAATTAGCCCTGCTCCCAAGTCAGCTGCCTGAGCATAAATGTATCATCACCCTCTGCTGGAAAGAGTTTAATCTACACTCAGAGATGATTACAAATGCTAGATCCGGAGCAAAACTTGGGCACACAAAGTAAAATGTTGCAACACATCATTTTTTTAGGTAATTGTCACCTACGATAATGCAGATAATTGCACTTGGCATCAAGACTCCCCATCCAGCATCAGGGCAAAGTCAGGCTTATCAGAACAGGAATTACAAGCAAGACTGGGATGGTGGCAGAAAATTCCTGAATGCCAAATAATAAGAAATGCTAATGACACCAATTTGTCCTCAGTGCTGTTTCTCACCAGGTTATTTTGTTGTGGGGTGTGGGGTTTTTTTTTGTTGGTTCTGGGTTTTATCAATTTTGGAGGGAAGAAGTAGAGCCATAAAGATTTTGATTTTGTTAACAAATAGCCAAATTCTAATTCTTCTGACAGATATTTAAGAGCTTCACTCTGTGTAGAACGAGTTCTGGGAGCTGGTGGTGTGTCCTACCATCTCTTTAGTTAGGCAAAAATCCTACCAGCATGGGATAACATTTGAACAAAGAAAATCTGCAGCATTAGACAACATCCCTTTGATATAATTTGATTATTTGTTAATGTGAAAACTCTATTAATGAATTCTTACTTGTAATTTTTACAAATACTTTAGTCAATAATTAAAACAAATATTTTCAGTCCTTAAAGCACATGTACAGGACCTCCACTTTGTTGGAATTAAGACACTTGAATTCCTGTTCCTTTCCTTGTATGTGTTACTGGTTATTTTTAATATAAGTAGAGCTGTTTGCTGTGTTTGCAATACATAAGAGCTGTGGTAAGCAAAGAACTCTTGATAGTCCTAACACAGTCCTCAAAAACAAAACAAAACAAAAAAATCATTGACAACATGAGACAAAAAAAGAAAAGCCAGCTGCTCAAATACCAAGGTTGAGAGAACTAAATGAGTAACAGATGGTACAGACTACCTTTGGCCATATAAATCAAGCCCAAGCAATATACTACCCAGTTGTGCAGACAAGTGGAAAAACAGATAGGTTCAAATGAAGGGAAACACATAATGGCTTGAGGGTTCTAGCAATGAACTTCTTTTAGTGAAGCAATGTTAATGGACCACCACCTCTATCTCTGTGAATCTCTTTTCTTCAGACCTGCAAGCAATAAAAGCTGTCCACTCTCTGGAAAAATGTAGGATGAAAGAAGATGTGAAAAACAGTGCATTTCTGCTGTTAAAAACAATACTATATATAAAGTGATTATGTGTTACCACATGGAAAAATGCATGCAGTTTTGGTCTCCATGTGTTAGAAAGAATTAGCTGTTACATAGCCACAGACATCTGATGAAAAGATACTGAGAGCCTTCATCTGGTACAGTATCATGCTTGCCAAACCCAGAGCAGTGGGGTTTGTCCCTTGCTCAGACTCTTACTAATCCTTCTGGTGCTTAAAACAAACCATTGTCTTTGTGGAATCTCCAGCTTATCTAAATGTCATCTTCTAAATATGCACAGACATATATCAGTCTTGACAAGTGCACAACTCATCTCTCACTCCCTCTCTCCTTCATCAGCTGGTGCTTTCTCAGAGCACACCCTAGAGACAATAGCTACTTGCAGCTGATGTTGCTCCATCCCTTCTTCCTCATATCACATGCTTTCTTAGCCATTAAATAGTCCAGTGGTAAGAACAGTATGCTAGTTCTGGCTAGGACAGAGTTAATTTTCTTCATAGTAGCTAGTATGGGGCTGTGTTTTGGATTTGTGCTGAAAACAGTGTTGGTAATGCCGAGATATTTTTGCAAGTGCTGACCAGTGCTTACCCAGAGCCAAGGCCTTTTCTGCTCCTCACCCCACCCCACCAGCAAGCAAGGCTGTGGGGGCACAAGGAGTTTGGAGGGGACACAGCTGGGACAGCTGACCCCGACTGACCAGAGGGGTATTCCAGACCACAGATGTCATGCTCAGTATATAAATTTGGGGGAAGAATAAGGAAGGGGGGATGTTCAGAGTGATGGTATTTGTCTTCCCAAGTAACCGTTACATGTGATGGAGCCCTGATTTCCTGGAGGTAGCTGAACTCCTGCTTACCAATGGGAAGTGGCAAATGAATTCCTTGGTTTGTTTTGCTTGTGTGCGTGACTTTTGCTTTACGTATTAAACTATCTTTATCTCAACCCACAAATTTTACTTTTTTTTTTCCTTTCCGATTCTTCTCCCCATCCCACTGGGGGTGGAGGAGGTGAGTGAGTGGCTGAATGGTGCTTAGTTGCCAGCTGGGGTTAAATCACAACAAGCAGTCACGGAGACAGGGAAGACAGGATACATTCTTTCCTAGCCTTCTGAATTGAAGGTTAAACATAACCACTAGATGGAGCACGAAGTGGTCTTCTTGCCCAAGGGCCCAATCAGTGTGTCATTATCCCAAGCAAAGAAAACATATTTTTCATTCCATGAGATACCTTGAGAATGAAATAGGTATCATCTGCTGATCAGGGCAAGTGAGAAATGGGAGTCTGAATCTGTTTAGTCAGAGGAGAATTGAGCACAGGCCCCTCAAAAACACTGGGTAATCTCTTCAGCTACTGAGGAGTGAAGAACACAAAAACAGGGCCACAACTTTTTTCACCAATTTGAAAGAAACCGACTCTTTTTCAACTTTCTGCATAGATAAACATTACACATCTAGCTCCAGAAGAAGATCCTGCATTGCAAACTGTCGTGGTTCCAGCCCAGCTGGGAACAAAGTACCATGCAGCTGCTTGCTTGCTCCTTCCACCACAGCCACAGTGAGATGAGGAGAAATATAAAGAAAAGCTCATGGGTCGAGACAAGGACAAGGAAGAATCACTCCCCACTTATGGTCACAAGCAAAAAACCCAGGCTCAACTTGGGGAAGAA
>JANZLQ010000079.1:65447037-65477325 GCA_026212715.1 Elanus axillaris | reverse complement strand
GGAAGGGAAGGGAAGGGAAGGGAAGGGAAGGTGAAAACTGATTCCCATATATCTCTAGGGAAAAATTTTCACTGTTCATAGTTGGTTAATATATCCACAAAGCTGTCCTATGATATCTTTTAATCTGCAGTCAGAGATGGTCTAGTCAGTGTGTTTTTCTTGCATTTCTCTCATCATTGACAGAACTCAACAGAAGTCACTTTTGTTAAGACAGGAGAAGGTTTAGTACCTGTCGTGGTTTCAGCCCAGCTGGTAACAAAACACCACACAGTCACTCGCTCACTCTTCCCCCCACAGCCCTAGTGCGATAAGGAGAAATGTAAAGAAAAGCTCATGGGTAGAGACAAAGACAGGAAGAGATCACTCCCCACTTATGGTCACAGGCAAAAGACAGGCTCCACTTGGAGAAGAAAGAAAATCAGTTGAATTTACTACAAATCACACCAAAACAAGGATATTAGGAAGTAAAACTAAGCCTTGGAACACCCTTCCCCCACCCCTCCCTCCTTCTGGCCTCAACCCCACTCCTGGTTCTCTCCACCTCCTCCCCCTGGCGGCGCAGGGGGACGGGAAATGGGGTGTTGGGGTCAGTCCATCACACCTTGTCTTTGCCGCTCCTTCTCTTCAGGGGCAGGACTCATCACACCCTTCTTGTGCTCCAGCGTGGGGTCCCTCCCATGGGAGACAGTCCTCCACAAACTTCTCCAAAGTTCTGCAGGCTGCAGTTCTTTACAAACTGCTCCACTGTGGGCCCCTTCCATGGTCTGCAGTCCTTCAGTCCAAGCCTGCTCCAGCACGGGCTCTCCCATGGAGTCCTGGCCATCCTGGGGGGCATCTCCGTGCTCCGGCGTGGGCTCCTCTCTCCCCGGGGCTGCAGGTGGGCATCTGCTCCACCGCTCCCCTCCACAGGCTGGGGGGGGACAGCCTGACGTCTGCCCACGGGCTGCAGGGGCATCCCCTCCTCCCCCATTCCTCCTCCCCTCCTTCCTCACTGCCCTCGGGATCTGCAGAGGGTTCCTCTCACATTCCCAATCCCCCACTCACTGCAGGTTTCCCCTCTTAAATCTGCTCTCCCAGAGGCACAACCGCCATCACTGATGGGCTCAGCCTGGGCCAGAGACAGGTCCGACTTGGAGCTGGGGAAGCTTCTGGCAGCTTCTCACAGGAGCCAGCTCTGCAGGCCCTCCCCTGCTACCAAAACCCCGCCACACAAACCCATAAACAGTACCCAACTGTATCACATTGTGCTGTACCAGTCTGTAATGTACAGGTACCCACAAAGTGAAGGACCAGGGTTTGATTTGCAGCTGTTCTGGTGGTAGGATCAAATATCCACATCACACCTTTATGACAATGAAGTTCATAGCCCTAGATGTTCATGGGTACAGAGGTAGCTGCTGGAGGAAGCTGTGTCTGCACGTCAAGTGGCACATACTAGGAAGATCCTGGGTGAGTGACTTCGATTTTGGGTCCAGAAGACAGAAACTGCTTTAAAGAGCCCAGGTATGTACCTCACAACACCAAGTACAGGTCCAATTTTGGCAGCTGAAGAAAAAAACACAAAACCTCTTATTTACTGAACTGCTAATGCAGATGTACCTCTTGCCCAAAACTGCAACTGAACTAAATATGAGCTTTCAAAAGACTTTGGCAATTTTTCTTTGTATTGTATATCAAAAATTTAAAAGTCTTGTACTGCCCTCCTGTTATAATTTGTAGTTTCATGAATAAGAAAATGCTCACACATCTTTCTGGTCTTTAGACTAACACTGTATAGCTACATTATGATAACATTGCCATCTGGAACGTAGCAATGCTCCAGCCTAAGGTGAATTCTGTTGTGACTTCTAGGCTAACCGTGTCATGGCTCAAATACCAGATTTGATACACATGGAATAAAGTATGTTACATTAAAGGAGTAGGTGGGATCAGGGCCCTTGAGTTGGTAACTGGGTAGCATCTTGTCTCTTGTTTCTCAGTGCAATAGCTTACAGGCCAACCAATCTCCATGACTTTATGAGCCTCATTGCAAAGTAACTAGCAACTTGTCATCTTGACGTCTGTCTTCACGCCATTTTGGAAGTTCTTTAGTTTGGATAGAATCCTTGTCAAGAGAATACCCTTCTACAACACCAAATAATGGGAAACATTTTAAAGGATCTTCTAGAAATGTTTCAGATTTGAGATGTTTGACTTTGGTTCATTTAACCAGTGGTAGAAGATACCAAGATGACAAACACCCATTTAAATACTTTTTCATCATATAACACTAATATACACATAAATGTACCATCATGAGATAAATGGTCCTAGAACTTAAAACCATGTGAGTCACCCTTTTGTAATTATTAAAACTACAATAAAATGCAGAAAATATATACAGGAAATATTTATTTTGGCTAACATGGTACTAAATATTGACTCCATTCCCTATTGCCCGACTGCTTTCATTTCTTTAGGCATCAATTTTTCAGTATTGAAAATCAGCAGGTATTTAGCTGAAATAGGTAAATTTTGCCTTCTTTTCCTGAGATGATGGGACATATAATAGATCAGTTTATATAAGTTTTCTCTTTCTGTTTTGGTTGTTGGACTCAAAGTGGAAGATGAGTAGAAGAGAAGAAAATTTGGTTTAGGATGGATATAGGATCTAGTGCTAGGAATATGATTACAAAAGGGTAGTGTAAATCTAGAGTAATTAATTCCAGTGGGGTTCCTTAAGATTTACAGTATTGTAAGGAAATAAATTAACTTACCCTGTCAGAAAGTGCCTTTTCTGTTTGCTCTTCTGGTGCTAATCTTTTATTAGAAGACATAATAATCCCTTAGCATACACCAAGATTCTGACAATCAGTTATGTTCAAGTTAAGTTGCATGTATTTGCCTCTAAAGAACACAGTCTTGGCCTGCTCCATCTGATAAACTCACAATTCAAATGTTATCTAATCTAAGTGAATTAGTAAGTGAATTCTCCAGTGATACTAGACACTGCACAGTGTAGGTGATGGCAGATAACCTCTCAAGCTTGCATTTAGCTAATGAACTGGAAAACCCTACATAGTCTGTGAAAATGGGATTTCTAAAACTTCTGCAATCTAGTGATTCAAATATATTTGAGAATAATCCACATTACAGTCACATACTAACTGATTGTCTAAGACTCATTTATAGATTAGTGTCAGGCGCATGTACAGACTAACAAAAATGAACTTGTCCTGTCTGCCATGAGGATTCCACAGGAGAAAAATGGGATCTGAAACAACGATTGAAGTTTTTTCCTAAAATATGCAAGAACCTGCCTATATTTGTTGGTGTAAAGGTAAAGAGAATGTCTGGGAACCAAATTACCTCAGCTGGTATTATGAATGAATAATAGATCTTCTGAAGCAAAGAAAGAGGGGACTATAAGGATGCAAAGTCATTAGGAAAAAGGGATGATCAGGGATTTTTTCTGGGAAATTAAAATAGTCACTGGGAGTATAAACTGAGGTGCATATGTGCCAGAAATCTTGACCAGTCTTTCCTAGCAGAATCCAGTTTACTAAACTGTGTACTTTATTTCAGCTCCTTTGAACAATGCAGTTAATAATAATGAATAAAGTTTGAGTCCCAACTATAAAGTCTATAAGGAAGGTAATAATTCATAGAAAATATTACTCCTGGGTTCTGGTCCTGTCTGTTGAGTACTAGAGGGTGATAATAATGGGAGGAGACCTCCTATTGAAACCTAGAGTTAACACTGTCCTCCAGTGATGATGCAAAAATATGTGACATGAGCTCTGTACGCAGCATTACATGTATGCATGCATGCAATAGGTGACCTATATATAAACATGATCTGCAATGAAAAACATTAGTTACTTTTTTTCTGGAGGAATGTGCGTGGACATTAAAATAGGAATTTTGGTGGCTCCATGGTGGCTCATGGCGATATTATAAAAGCTGAAGTATAAAAGAATGAGAATTTTTACAGGCTATCAGATTAAAAAACAAAAAAATCCCTATAACAAGTTAAGAAATGAAAGTAACGGCTCACTGAAAAAAAGGAAAATAAAATCAAGTGTTGTTTTATGGACTTTTTGCATCTTTACAATGGGCCAACAGGTAAGTATGCTTTTCAATTCTTGATCAGTTTTGTGCTTGAAGGAAGTTAAGAATTAAATCTTTTTTTTTGTTTTAATCAACACTTTCAATTTACCACAGCTTAGCACCAACTTTTTATATGAAATGGACTTTTTGCATGAAATGTATCACACAAAAAATAGGCTTACTGATATACCTGCATATGCATTCAGTCCTACCCTGAGAAGCACAGAAAGCAAAAAATTGTTTTTTCCAAGCCCTTCTGAAAAAAAGTTACTCAAGCAGTTTCACCTCACAGGAAGACTAAAGCTAGTCCATAATAACAGCAGCTCCTCTGAAAATAGCAGCCTGCTCACATTGCCTGGGGCAACATACAGATGATGGATAGCATAACAGATGAATCTTCTCCTCATCTCCATTCTAATCTCACTCTACTAATTGTCATCAATATCATCAGTGTCCGTAGCCTAAACTACTGCTCGGAGCCCATGAGTTGCCCCCATAGTGCTGGCCTTACCGGGGTTTGCCCCTCCTCCTGGGCAATCTGTGGCAGTACCTGGCACCAGTCCCCTGCTGCCAGCAAGTGGGGAACATACCATGGAGATGGAGCCTGGGTCTGGGGCCTGGGCTCTGGAGGGTGGCCCGCATCTTGCTGACGCATGAGTTGCAATGTGGTAGGAACGTTGTTGCAGCTGATGTAGCGTGAAACAAACGCTGTAAATAAGTGATGAATAATATGGCAGTATTACTGTGTGTTTGTAATTTCCTACGTACACTAAAAGATCATTATGACTGTAGAAGTTAAGCATTCAAAACTTAGGAAATGCAAAAAACTAAGGTAGTTCTGCAGTCTGAACACAAGCCCCTGTATGCTACCACTGTTCATTGCAGAAACAGGCTGTTTTCACAAAACATGTGCTTTGTGCAGCCCCAGGTTAGCCAGGAAGCCCTGTCTGTACTGTCAGAATGTTCCTCACCATCCAGCACATTGTTCCACTTACCATTTGTTATTCAATATGCAACTATTTCAGAACACAGGATTGTTAATTCCCTTTTAGATCAGACTTTAGCAGTAAGAGTCCACAGATATTAATGAATAATTATTCAATATCACTTCAAAGCAAAATGATGACATATCTTTTCTCAAAGAAGAGGGAAACTGAGACACAAAAATATTAGTGTCACATCATATAATTTTGTTATATCTAGCTCGAAAAATTAGGGTCTGTATTTTCAGAATATTTTTTATTTTTTTGTCAAACAGGTGTTTCCATCTGGAGAGCCACAAAATTATAAGCACTGAATTAGTACCACACATGGTTAATACAGCTCATCATCATATCAGAAGTAGGTGGCAGGGTAGCCACATACATTAAAAAAAAAATTCAAAAATATTATCATTAGTGTAAGTGTTTTAAAAGTGGTTACTATTTTGCTTTATGCCATAGAAAAAGATAAAGATTCAGGCTGGTCTGAACACATGAATTTCCCTCTGAATTCCACACAAATTGTCTCCTTACACCAGAGTTAAATTAACCAAGGTATTGTCTACATTGCAAGCAGGGGTAAATTCACAGACCTGTTTGTGACTGGTTCAGTGCTCATTTAGATGGGGTTGGAGATGTTAATGCAAGAGTGTGCTTTCTTATTACATCTCTTTATGCCTTAGTCTACAATTTATACTTGAGGGACCATATTCTCATTTCCCATATTATCACAGGCTAATTGTATTCACAGAACCTTCCTCCTGAAGGCTGCCAGGGGCCAGCCGGGCCACTGGCAGAAACAGGATTTGCTCTGCTGTCTTACTTACATTCTCTCATGACCCTGTACTCTCCATGCTGTGGCTTGAATGCCAGTGAAGAGCAGAAATCACACAGACAGGAATTTACCATGAGTTCAACACCACATCACTGCTAACGTTTACTCTGGACAGGCTGAACTGGTATCTCTAGAGATCGCCTTGCCAGTTTGGCAAGTTTGGCAGCTGCCACCTGCACCTTAAAATAATGCAAAACTGATCAGTGCAAATTCATTGAATTCTGAGCCAAAGCAGAGGTCAAGATCAAAATATTCACAAGGGAGAGAGTTATAGCAGACCAATTTTTTTGATAGGAAATACATAATAATTTTCATATAGGAAGATAACTCTAAACTGCAGTTCAAAAGTTGAAGAAGTAGAGTAAAAAATCTGTCTCTTGATAGCAAGGTGCTTCCCAGAGCTGGAGGAGAGTGAAAAGAGTGAGTCAGGAAAGGTGTGTTTAGCTTCCAGGAATGCCTGTGGAATAAAGAAGCTAAGGAGTGTGAGTGGAAAGAGACTGGCAGCTACTGGTGCAATAGGACTCTTGTATGTAAGGGCAGGAGAGTCTGGCCAGAGTGACAATACGTATGAGCTGGAGATCCTCCACTGGGGAGCAATGGCCTGAGGACAAGGGGCAGTGTGAATGAGAGGAGAGGGGATGGATGGGGAAGTGGGAGGGGGAAAGCTAACAGGTACAGCTGGGGACTGTGATGAACTCCAGTGGTGCATTTAAGTTCAGAAGTTTGGTGTTAGGAGAGGAGATAAAATGCTGCAGGATGTTAATGGCCCCTGGGGGGCGGGGGGGGGGGGGGAAGTGGGCAGAAAATATGACCTGTGGATTAGTTTATTGGTAAGAAACATTTAATCTGCCATCTATAGAAACATGGACGGGCTTCATCCATAGAAGGGTTAAAATTTACATCACTACTGGAGATCTGTTTAAGAGTGTGTGTGGGTTAAATACACTGAATCCTCATCCCATACACAGTAAGGCAGCTACAAGTCAAACATAATGACAGTGGTGATTAATTAGGTACTCCTACCCCCAGCACTTGAGAGTGATTTATTGAGACACATCTCTAACCTGATCCATTGTGCTGACTGGATTAATGGAGTGAGCTGGAGAAATTCACTGGCAATGTTAGATACAGAGCAGGAAAGCATTAACCCTTGGAGCTTTCTTATCTAGCCTATTGACAGAATATTAATTATGACAAAACATACATGTCTCACCTAATTATCTTTTGATAGTTAAGCATATATTTTTATTCATGCATAATGAAGATACTGGAGTGAAAATCATTTGCACATAAACATTTTTGAAAAATATGGAGATAACACTGAATTTACAGGGTCCACTGTAAACAGGAGACTGTAAATGTCTTCCTTTAATTCTTGACCATTTACTTTAGATTATTAGAAAAATTGATGGAGCAAGCAAAAGAAGTTATTTTGGAATATAAATTGGGGCATCATTAGGTTGCATATATACAAACACTCATGATGCATTATAAATGCTGTGTTTTTCCTGGACCTGTCTCTAGCAGGCTTATCTTAAGCTTGGGCCCGTTTCTGAAGTCATGCAGTTAAATGGCATTCCCTAAACCACACTTATATTGCAGGTTACTGGCTTATTCAGAACTTCAGACATCAGTTCTGTGTGATTGCAAGAACATGTTAATACCTAACATAGCCAGGTGTCTGAGACAAAGCAGGTGCATCCTACAAAGTGGGAAGCATGAGCACAGTCTCCAGGCAGCCTTCAGGGTCTTCAGAGATTTCAGTCTCTTCTTTCTGGGGGAGCAGGATTACCGTATCCCACACAAGGAGTGTCTGTTTCCAGCAGTGAACAGAGCTGTGAGTATAGTTTATTCATCTAGTATTGCACATGTTACTTCACATTTGCAGGATGATATTCTTCAGTCCTCACAAGTAAATGTGAATAGCTACCTATTCAGTAGACTTTTCACAAACTTTAAGGATAGTTCTGTGGAAAAAAACAGAGGGGCAAGAAAAAGGAAGAGAAATTCCCTAAACACTGAAAGCATTTTGTTTCAAGATTTTCAAAATGAATCACTGCTGGTTTTAATTTTGTTTTGACAAACATAAGGAAGGAAAATAAAGTAAATAAAATTTTTCTTTTTGTGCCAAATAAATATTAAACCCACACATATTTTAAAGCTTCAGATTTAATTGATTTAATTAAAAAAAAAGAATAAAAACATTTTCTTTAATACTACCTGAATGGAAATTATATTCAGTTAATGCAGAAAGCCACTACCTGCATCGTCCTGATCACTCTATAAATTTTGGCTGAGCTATGTCTAGACTTTGAGGCAATTATGCTTTGTTGTTGCAGTTTGCAGTCATGGCTCCCCAGTTCCTGTTTGCCCTGATGGGGACCCTGGCTGGGTTACAGCACGGATCCTTTCTGGTTTGGACATGGCAGTTTGCAGCAGTAAAAGAAAGGAATAAGACTTGCCAGGTATTGTCCCTGCAAAAATGGGAACCAGGTGAAAGCCCAGACCTGGGAATTGGGAGGTGTTCTTGCTTCCTATTTTTCCCACACAGACAGGGCTGAGTATTTACGCAGTGTTACTAGCCATTTCATTCATAGACAAATACACAGAAAAAGCAAGTATATGTGTACAACTTATCCTACATTGTGTTTCCTCATTGAACTTCTGCTTATAAGGCCCATTAGAAAAGGTCATTTTGCAGCCCCGTTTTCAACCCTTTCCACGCTGTTTTCTCCACACAAGCTCTGCAGTTACACAAAAGAGTTGCTAAGGTTATCCAAGGTATATCCTCAGGTTCTTCCTGTAACATTACCATCAACAAGAAGCTGGGTCATGGTATGTAGAGGGGAGCTCATCTGTCTTTTCAGGGACACTTTGTAGAGCCATTCTTAGCCTCCCAGTGCAATTAACAGAGACACTTGCAGTTACACCTGTTCCAGTTATACCATAAAACCCATAGATCAGTACCACAAGGCCAGTCATTTTTGCTTGTAACTAAGCTGCTATTCTAAAAGGATACAGGGAGAGTGGCTATGAAGCACAGAATCATCATAGAATGGTATGGGCTGGAACAGACCTCTAAAAGTCACCTAGTCTAACCCCTCTGCCATGAG
Source organism: Elanus axillaris (assembly GCA_026212715.1). Taxonomy (NCBI): domain Eukaryota; kingdom Metazoa; phylum Chordata; class Aves; order Accipitriformes; family Accipitridae; genus Elanus; species Elanus axillaris. Next base: position 65,468,308 of record JANZLQ010000079.1, on the reverse strand, counting down.
CAGGGACATCTTCAACTAGATCAGTTTGCTCAGAGCCCCATCCAGCTTGACCTTGAATGTTTCCATGGATGGGGCATCTACCACCTCTCTGGGAAACCTGTCCCAGTGTTTCACCACCCTCACTGTAAAAAATTTCTTACTTATATCTACCCTGAATCTACCCTCCTTTAATTTAAAACCATTGCCTCTTGTCCTATTGCTACAGGCCCTACTAAAAAGTCTGTCCCCATCTTTCTCATAAGCCCCCTTTAAGTATTGAAAGTTTGCAATAAGGCATCCTCAGAGCCTTCTCTTCTCCAGGCTGAACAACCCAAAATCTCTCAGACTTTCCTCATTGGAGAGATGTTTCAGCCCTCGGATCATTTTTGTGGCCCTCCTCTGTACCCACTAAAACAGGTCCATATCTTTCAACAACATCTCTCCTCCTATTCCCTGCCCTGCTTCTCTTTCCTTCTCTGTTATTCCAAGGGTCTACAATGCAATCACTTTCTCTCAGAGGGATAAATTATTCCAACATGAAATCTTTTTTTCTGCAGCAAGATTTGTGCCTCAGGTAGATTGAATATAATTTGGCCACCTCTACTCCATACAATATGCATTTTTGTGAAAACAACATAGACTTATTCCAGATAATCATCCCAGATAATCTAGCACAGTATAGTATCACATAATAAGTCGCATTTGACCACAGACCTTTTTCTATATAACTTGAGGTTTGCCTCCCCAGGAATCTGCTGCTATTAACATAGTCAAGGAGAACAGAAGTCCACCCAGGATACTCAGATTGCTTTCTGTTTTCTGAGCTGGAGGAAAATACATCCATTCCTGCCTTTGCCTGCTCTATATAAATATTTCATGTGAGGACAAGGCTACAGTGTCTTAGTTAATACTTTTATTCTGTATTTTTATACTTTGTAAACTGGGCTTTTCTAAAGGTCTTTCTAGGCATATGGGCAAAGGGATCATCATCAGAATTTTAGATTTAAATTATCTCTTAGATATGCAGGACCTTTCTGAGAGGGATGAAGTTCAGTTAAAGTGACCAGACAACCTCACCATTGTTTTAGCCTTTTGCCCTCAGGAAACAGAGAGGATGGAAACAAAGTTTTCTAGACTAGGAAATCACTCTTGTCACCCCATGACTGAACCATCTGCCAGGCAGAGGAACGGGCCTGTGAGCTACAGGAGCAAGTAATCACTGCAGAAGTGGCTTTGCCCTGTCATCTGGCAGTGCAGCCTGGATTTCTCTTGATGCAAAACTCTTAAAACATCTACCGACTAGGACTGAGGCAGAAGATGGATGTTCAGTAAGAAGTGCTTAATTAGGATGCAAAGGTTTGGTAACAAAACTGATTTATTTTCTTTTTTGTCACTCTCCATGCTCTGGACAGCATGACAATAAGGACAGTTCTAGGAAGCCAAGCATCAAGGCACCTTTTCATTTAAAATAGTCACTGCAATTTATAATCTAGCTGCCTGAGACATATCTGTCTTGTAAATAATTATATCAGTAACCAATATGAAACAGGTACAGGAAGAATAGAATATGAGAAAGCATACACAAGTTTTAAGCATCACAGAGAAGATTCAGATTAGACATTAGAGGCTGGTACAGGAGAATAGCTAAATGACCTCTCAGGGTGCCTAATTTTTTTGGCTGATTTTCTGAATATTGCTTATATCTACTGTTTTGCTGCTGTTGAGGAGTTTTGTTGATTTCGTTTTCCCCCCACAATAATAAGTGTAGACTTTGAAACAAACAAACAAAAAAACAGAAAGATGAAAATTGCTTGTTCGAATTATTTTCTCTGCTCAAAATCAATCTTGAATTATTCATAATAGGAATGAGGAAGGAAGAAAAGTAGGAGACTGGAAAACGGCACGGTTCAAGCTGTGTCATTGTGTGTAATATCCTCTCTAAAAATAATGCCAAAGGTAGGAATAATGCTGATGGGAATGCTACAAGAAATGTTGCTTGCTGTGTGTCTTACACTCTTTTGCTAAGCAGTGTTACAAGTCAGAGTTAGGTGAAACAAGTCTGTTCTAGGGTAGCAATACTTTTATATCACAAGTAAAAATACTTTCTGGATACTTATGGTCTAATGAAGTATATGTAAATGTATACATATAAATCTTACCTATATATTTATACAGATATAGGACAGATATCATATAAATCACACACATATTTAAGTAGAATGTAAGATTTGCATTCTAAGTCAGCACCTTTTAGTTGGTGCCTAAATTCAGTTCTCTTTACTCCTGACTAATTGATATCTTGAAAATATTTTATACTGGAAAAATTCAATTTGCAAGACAAAATTATAGTGTCTGTTCGTCCAGATTACAGACCTCTTCAATTTACGCTCCTCACTACCTTTTACCTTTGGACGATCCTACTTCTGCATCTCCTTCTCATATGGCCTAAGATACTCTCTAGCCTACACAGGCACATGGTATATAGCCAGGTCAGATTTCTTCTTGAAACTCTGTTTGTACATCCTCTGTCTCTGTGGTTTTCACCTTTGAGAGCAGTGGACAACGGTTAATGCTCATTTGGACACCTGTGTTCTCACGACCACCTCCATCACTGTTTTTAAAATAGTTTCCATTAAGCATATCTTTTTGATCCTTGTCTCACACCTGTACATTTCACTGTGGTTACATTAGCTACTAACTGGTGTGATTCTTGGGCCAGTCACAAGTAAGTGAGATTGGGATCTTCAGCCTAAGCGAGCTGTGCAGTTGCATGTGACAAGAGCTAATTGGTGGCCAGCTGTATCAGGCAGGGAAAGAGAAAGTCAATAGATGGAAGGGATAGAGCACATGCATCCCCTGTGTGATTGCATTTAAGGTGGGAGTCAGCAGCAGAAACACAGAAGCCAGGGCCATCCAATTTTTTAGGGCACCTGAGATGTCTGCATAAAGTGGTATATCTGACGCAGGACATAGGGGAGATTGCACCCTTACAGAGCAGCACTTGGAGACCAGGAGGTACATGCTAAGCATTTCAAGTGGAACTAGAAACCCAAGTTAATAGACTGAATTGATCCTTTAAGGTCATTTACTGACACTATATCTATATATACATATATAGTCAGTATGTATATACATTATATGTGTGTGTATGTATATATACATACATGCATATGTATGCTTTAGTTGCACGTTAACTGTGAAGTAAGTCAGCTGGAGAATAGTTTAAAAAAATCTGTTTTGCCTCACATGTAGAGGTCTATAAGTGAGTAGAGGTTGGAAAAAACTCACGAGATACTGCTGAAGGACTTCATACGGGGGGTTGGGGCAGGGTTTCATGTTTGTGTAATTGACAGGGCAGGCTGGCAGACGGGACACACGCAAAAAGAATGTTTTTTCCATGTTTGCACAATTTCTATCTCAATGAGATTGAAATTGTAATGAAGTGAGCCATGACAAGAGTTTTTAGCTGCTGCCACAGTACAAATAATAATACTTTAGAGAAGATAAAAGCAAAGAGGGACTCAGGACCAATTTACTGTAGAGAGAAAAGAATATTTTGTGTCTGCCTGAAAAGCAGAGCATGGACACAAAAGCGAGTGTTTTTAACTTACAGCACATCAATTATTTTATGATAACTGTTCATGTGCACACATTTTCCCCATAGAAAATGCTTGGTAGATTGCCCTTTTTCCATGGACTGAGAAACTATTCCTCATAACTTCAGTTTACTGCAGTAAAAGGCCATGCACACAGGTAATACAGCAGAATAATGAAAACTATGTACATCCTAGCATGATTGTAATGGTAGAGGATGAAGGATGTGCAACTGAGACTGTCCTGAGACACCTTGACTGATCCAAAATCTCAGCTTGTGGAAGATCAGTGGTATATAAACCCAGAACTAATGATATTTTGCATGGAAAGAATATTTCCATGGAATGAAAATCCATTTTCCATAAATGGTCTGGTGTTACTCTCCTCTGCAAACAATGATCTCTCACTATTTTTGCTGACTTTTACCATTTCTGTTATTTCTATAAATAACAATTCCATGTAATAATTTTGTTTCCTCTCTGAAAAAAACTGCTACATCCTTTTAAAAAATTGAAGCAGCCAGTAGATTGTTCTAAGCAGTTAATATCATGGTTAGGTTTAAGCACACACTAGAATTTGCTGTATTCCTTTTAGAAAAGTGCTTAACATTTCCTGAATTAAATGGGATTTGAGCTGTTATGTTCTTTCTTGTTTTGGAGTCTTTCTGAGATTTATTCAATCAAATGCAAAATCTTTATTCATGCCTCTATAAAACACATAAATTTTAAAGCCAAAATGAGCCACAAGAGTCTATAGTACAACCTGGTCTATAATAAACCAAAGAACTCACCCAGATATGCTGATGTAAGGTAAAACATACTATATAAACTACTAGAATAAAAGAAGTAAAGCACTTAAGCAGCTGAGGAAGCACAGACTCATTTTAACATGATACATTAAGGCAATATGATATTGATATAAAATACAAACCATATATGAAGCTCTTACTCAAGTAACAAGGCGCTTTCAAACAGTGGATAGTAATAATTCCCAGCTAAATGGAATCTCTTTGCACTTTTTAAGCATTAGGAAAGGAAAAAACAGAGAATGATGTAGCCTAAAAGTCTTTAGTGGAGAGATTTCCTTCCAGATGCCACTGCAACTTGCTTTAGAGATCAAAAAATTCCCAACTGGTGCAGTATTATTTGATGAGCCCTTCTTTTTTCTTCAGATTCTTCTAGAGTCCTCTGTATGCATTGTTATAGGATGAGATCAGCTTCCAGTTGTGCAATTAGGAATGTGAATAACATCTGCCACATTTGGTTTGTTCACTCATGTGAACACCCAAGGGAGTGAAATACATAGAGGACTACTTTGTTTCGAGAAGGGGCAAGGTAACATATTTTATAATTTTATAATTTCAATAGCTAAGGCTATTTGTTTATATTAGAGAAGGCATGATGAATAAACATACTTTGCACCTGAAGAGAAACTGATACAGCTTATGAGATCCTCTGTTCCTGTAGGTTTTTATGTCTCAGCCTCACATGAGTCCCCTTCATCACCACTTCATCAGAATAAATGAGAAACTTTTTGAAGGGGTAGACAATTTGTCCCAGTGCTACCTGTTTGTTTGGTGGTGTTTTTTTTTTCTGCTGTGCTATAAAAGCCTTGTGGAGGTAATTCAAACTTCCATAAAGTGATGAAATGAGAGAGGTAGTGAGTTGAACTTATAGAAAACAATTTCAGAACTATTAGTAATATTGGCACCCTATGCTATTTCCAGAGTCAGTAAACAGGTTAAAGAGATGTGCATGCCATCAGGATCTATAGCTTTTCAATTAGTGCCAGACTTTCCATTGTTTCAGGAAAGGTACAAGAGGCAAACATGATTGCTCTACCGGAATATGCATCCTTCATACTCACTACTTAATGGAGAAGAAAAATGAAGAAGAGGAATGTATTCCCACATGTAGCCGAACATTAATTTTTACTTTCTGTTTTTTTTTTTTTTGCTAACCAATGAAAGTCTTCCAGCTTCTAGTAACTTTTTTCTATATACACTCACATTGTCACCGCAAAACACTAATCAGATCAGTCCTAAATTTTTACCAGCAAATCTTTTAAATATTTTATCTCATTTCCAGTGACAAAGACTCAGTTATGAAGGTACAACACTCATCTGAGCAAAGACATCAACCTCTGACAGCAAGCAAAGCTCCAGAAATACCTTCCCTGCTTGGCCTGTGCAGCTACAGTGCTAAGAGGTCCATCCTCCACTCAAGTACAGGCCACAATAAGACTTAAAAACTGCAAGTACTTCTTCTCATGCTGGAATATGAAGGTGGAGAGAAAGAGGTAGGCAACACACTGTCAAATCAACTCTGTGCCTTGGGTAAGGACAGCACCAAGGTCTTTGTTCATTGCATCCTAGGCATAGGGGAGCCTGTATTGCAGGGGACTTCTCTAAATCTGACAAAAGCCAATCTCTATCTCCACCATGACACCACTAATGCAATCATTTAGATCATAGCAACAATTTTTTCTATTAAACCAATGGCTGCTAAAGTCAGCTCCACCTACAAATGTTTTTCTCCCCATTTACTGGTAATTTAGCTTTCATGGTATCCCAGGTAAGATTATATTTCTCACAGTGTTATGATTTCTATGTGATTTTCAGGTACTCTTAATATTTTGATCAGATAGGAAAAAGCCTGAATGATCATTTGGTCATTGATAAGTCAGAGAAACAGAAACACTCAAAATGGCTGGAATAGTTCCAACTTAAAATAGAGACATAGTATTTATAAAAATTACCATTATTTAAAAATATGAAGGTTAAAAAAATTTATTCAAGGCATAACTAAGCTGATAGTTTCAGGGTGTGACAGTAAGTTAAGAGATATAAGGTTCATATATATTTATGCAGTGGTCAAATATAGTTTGTTGTGGAATATTTGGCTCTCCCTCTGTTATAGCTCAGAATGTGTATATGCTCATATGCACACATATGTCAATATTAGATGAAGAATAAAAAGGCATTAAAATGCAGTTATTTGCAGTCCTTTGAGTTTTTTGAACTCTCACAATGTACACCATGACATGTTTTAATCAAAGTTTGATGTGGGTAGGAACTTTGAAAGTATGATGTGCAAATACGATTCTATAATAAAATAAACAAGGTTTGTGTAAGTTCTGCCTGTAGTTTAACATTTTCATGATAGTCCCCTCTGTGTGGGTAGAATTTAAATGCTTTTGTTTCAAGATTTTTTTTGTATTTGTTCCTCATACTTCAGTTAATGATATCATCAAAGGTTTCCCCTGCAATGATATTTTATTCCGCAATGCTGAGCTCTACCTTTTAGTTTTAGGCTACTTGATTTCACTGGATGTGCTCTCTAGCCTTTCAAGTTTATTTGTATTGGGCAAGAAGCCAATGATGTTAATGCATGGAAACCAGGTAGCTGTCAGGACTACTGCAGCAGCATGTCTAATTTTGTTATATTAAAGCTGTCACAAAACATTAAGTAAGAGATTATATGAAGTATGTGTAGGGCAAATAGTTTATAATGTAATAAACTAATAAAATTTTGAAGAAGCTAAAACATGATCCATTTTATGTTTGGGTTTTTTCCCCTCGTTTTTCCTGGTTTGCTCATGTTATTTCCCATTCTTTCCTAAATCATTGCTGAAAATCCAAGTGGAGCCGTGAATACGTCTGTCTACCTATTTATATATATTTATATGTAAAGCTTTTTCCATGAATGCCACAAAGATCCTCTATGTGTTTCTGTTCCCCTGGTTGTCTTTTTAATGCTCATGGGGAAGAAAATAACTCTGACCACCTCAGTGTACTATGCTGACAACAGTGAAGTTTTAATTGTGCTTAGGTCCTCCAGATGTTACAGCAATACAATAAAATCATAAATGGAGATACTTCTCTGGTCCTAGAGTGGCAAAAATACATTTTCAGCTCCATTTTGTGAATAAAATATTCATTAGTAATAGAGTGTTAAGCCATGTCCATTTCAGAAAATAGAAGCTGCAGGAAACAGTACATTCTGTCTGAAGAAATGAGGAAATGGAAAGTGCTGGCTTGATAGCAAAGATAAGACTGCTGTACAGATTCCCCAAGATGCCTCAAGAGGTAACAATTCTCTGTGGAGCAACAAAAATCAAGACTTAGAATAAGTGGTTGCAAAGGCATCTATATGAAAGAATACAGCTAGATATCAATGAATTCACCTACACTATTGAGCTGATTTGGCCGTTGTTTTGTACTGATCCTACTGCCTGGTCATTCACATCTGACATATTCTCATGCAGAAGGTCTGGAGTACAGGCTAAATGAAAAACCCAGTGAAGGTTTGAAGACTGTCAAGACCCCACACACTTGCATCTCTGGGTCTGGTCCAGTGCTTCACCATTAATAATAAAGATATCCTCAGTGCACAAGGTGGTTCACAGCACCCATCTCTCTGCTGACTACTACTTCCTCCATCTTAATAAACTAACGCTGGGATTTAGACACTGTGAATAAATTTTCTTTCCTCCTGCAAAAGCTAAATGAAATATGGACTGTGGTAGGGTGTTTGCTCCAGACTCACTACTGTTGTGTTTTGCTCTTCAATTTAACATGCAGATTTAGCCTGATTAACCACGATCTGAGGGTCAAAGACATATGGTGACACATGAAAGGACAGCTGTCTACACAGTTTCAGTGAGACAATGTTTGCACGAAAGACCCCAACTGTGGCAGTGTTGCAGATCTTTCAAGAAGGCTTCTGCTTCTTTCTGTTCTGAAAGGCTTTCTCTGCAAATTTCTGTTAACCCTCACAGTTATTGTTAACCCAAACAGTATTGTTCTTTACTTGATTCACTGACACTTTCTTCCCAGATTCTCTTATATTTCAGTTCAAAAAGGAAGAAAGCTTGTGCTGTTCAGCCTTACAACGAGGGGGTGGGAATGTTTTTCTCCTGTCATATAAACTGTGGTTAAAAAAAAAAAAAAAGTGCTAGCTACCATTTGCTTTTTGTCTGAACATTGAATCTGACAATGTCTGTTGCATATGCTGTGAGAGAAAGGAGACTAAAACCATTTTGTAACATAAGCTAAAAGATAACTTGTAAAAATCTTATTTTAAGTCAGACTCATTTCATTGAAAGGATTCTGGAACCCAAGAAACAGAGTGTGAGGGAGGAAAAGAAGAGTAATTTGCCTCCTTCATCCTTCCTTCAGTTCCCTGATAACAGTATTAACTAAATGGCAGCAGCTCATGATGGAAGAGTGGTGATCAGCTGTAATTTGCCCTAATTCATCCTGCCTCAAAAAAGTGAGACAACCCAGGCTGCCAAAATGTGGCCCCAGAGTTCCCCAGGGAAAGTCAAGCTAGAAACACTGTAATGTAGAGTTGGGCTTTAAAAATGTGGTGGAGATGCAAGATGAGACTCAGGTGGAGGTTTCTGACCTGTAGCTAATGTGCTGTAGTTCCAGTCCCAATTAGACTTGGCACAACTATGACTCCAAGCCACTCATACAGATTCACGGTAATGTAAAGGTACAAAACCAGATAATCAGAGAAATGATAGGAAAAATATGTATCTATAAAAATCTAGTAACCTCTAAGATTGCTGTAAAAGATTCCTTAAGATCATTGTTACTGGCTCAATGCATTTAAGTTCAACCTCTGCTCAACTATCGATTAAAAGTACAGAATTTAGAACATCCACAGCTGGACTTTGTTTCTCTTGTAGAATTTCTGGGAAAACTCAGAATCCAGAGTCACTTTAATTTACTTACTTAGTTCCAATAACAGTGTTCCAACAGTGTTACCTAGCCCATAATTATCTACAAGTGTATATTTATTTTTATTTATTTTTATTTATTTCTACACAAACATTTAATAAACACTAGAGATCTGGAAATTGTAACTACAGGTTTGGAAAATGTACTCAGCTGTACTCATTAGGGTGAATTATTGGCTTTTGCACTGAATTCAGTAACAGAAAAATGTTTCTGATAATGCAGATTTCAGAAATTAGAGACACAAAAGCATCTATCATGCTTACAATAAGCCTGCTATAAAGAATCACCATATCATGTTGCTGAAATAGTTAACAAGTAATTTGGCACACCACTGGGAAGTAATTTCTCCTGTTTGAGTGGGGCTGGAGCTAACATTCAACCTTAAAAAAATATTTCATTGCAAAATCTGTTAATAGACTTTTTATATTTAAAGGAATTTATAAACGTAACAAAACTATTTCAGCAGAAGTATTGAAATGGAAAAAAGGACTTTTCATCCTGCATTCATCTGTTGAAATTCAGAAAATTCTTTACATTTTACTATCAAGAAAACTATGTCAGTACTAGCCTTGTTTAGAAGAAGAGGACTCAGTGAGTATTACACAAGACTCTTGACAGTTTGTTTCCTTCAGGTACCATGATTTTACATTTGAATGTAACCCCAGTGATGTGCTGAGAAGTGTTCAACTGATAAAAAAGAGTCTTCTGTGAAACTGTCATATTTTTGGCTCATTTTAATAGGCAGTGGTTTCATGTCAAAGAGACACTTCACATTTGTTACAATTGGCAGCATTATTATTTTTTATAGGAAGCTATAAAGCCCTGATTGGAGCTGCAGCAAGCTTGTCACCAGAGACTCAGACTCAAGCCCTTTCAGTTGCACAAGCCCTCCGCAATCTGCTTGGCAGGAAACTGGCATGAAAATTGTGCCACTGAACTAACAAGAAAGAAAAACTCCTTGAAGCTGGTGGAATTCTGCACACCCTCATGTTAACTGTTCAGACTGAGACCACTGCATGACCTTTCTTATTTCAGATGTGATTTTTAGTCTGATTGGCAATGTGGTTTATGCAGTTGTGTTTTTTACCTGCTGGTTGCCCTTTCCTAATACTTTTTTTGGTTATTGGCCATACTCAAACAAATTAAAAAGTCATTAGTGGTGGAAAACTTAAGGAAAATTATGTTTCTGTAAATTTCATGAAAATCAATATAAGTAAAGGAAAGATCCAAATCAGTGCTCCTGCTGAGGAACATATATTATACATTGTTCTTGTCAGCGGGCTGTTTGCCAGTTGGCACAGGAGTGCTGGCCAGCTAATCAGCCTGCACACAGCTTGGGAACTAGCCGTAGCATGAGCTGCAACCTGTGAGTGAAGGCGTCCTAGGGACTGGGGAAGGGAAAGTGGTTTGAAGATAGAAGTGAAGAGATTTGTGGTACAAAGGATAGAATTCCATAAGAAATCAGGCTTTGTTGATTGCATTGCCCACCAACAACCTTGTTTTACGTAGCCCTAAATATACTATAGTAGAAGGAAGTGAAACACCATAATAAAAGGAGTGTGCAAACTGAAATACTTTGGCTATAACAGAAATAAGAAAAAAAAGATCCATCCTCCCCCTATTTCCATGAGAGTGTCCTCAGTTAAAAGTAAAAGACAGAAACAAAATGAACTGAAGCTTATTTTCCTTTGAAGCTTGTTGACTTCATGCCACAGTTTTATTTGCAGGGTGAGCAATGGGCAATAAGATGTATAACTATACTAAGTGAAAAATATTCATTTTTATTACTAACAATTCCTGTATATAGTTATTATTTCTAAAAGTGTATTTCAAAATCTCATAGGTAAAACTCAGTCTGAAGCCATCCAAACTGAGATAAAAGCTCTTCAGCACAGTACAAGGCTTAGAAGTATTTTCTATTTGTTAGATATTGTAAAGTCAAAAAGAAGCTTCCTTTGTAAATATATGTGGGGGATGAAATGCACCAAGAGGGCAGTGGTAAAAACCTGCAGATGCAACACACTAAAATATTCCTACATTAGCTAATATTCCTTGCAAACACTTTTCCTGTGGAGTCATTGCCTCCCATGGAGGCTCTTAGCGCATATCGCTCAGGCAGAATCATAGCAAGTCACTGCCACTTGGCAAGGCAGGAGGGTCTAGCTGGAAGGCAAAAATTTACCTACACTGTAGCTTTTGGAAAGGATATGCCTGCAGTCTCCTTGAATGCCTATCTAAGGTACTTGCTAGCTCATTAGAAACAGAATTATGTCCCCAATCCTCTTTCCACTATTCTCCGTTATGACTGAAGTAAAATATCACTAAACTCTAAAGTCATAGCCGTGAACTTCAAGACATTATTCTGTATAAACATTTGCCAAAACTCTAAGGCAGATATTTATGTGCACAAACTACAATCATACATTCTGTGATGGTAATCCCTTACACAAATTTCTCCTCTCCACTAAAAAAATAGGGCCTTTTAATGTTAATGAAAGCCTCAGGCTTTATTAACGTTTAATGTTAAATGCTGTTAGTAGGTTGTTAGAATCCCATACACATCTGCATGAAATCACTAGGAGTCTTTTCATTATCTTCCAGGATGAGATGATGAACTGCTGAAAGAGGAGGAAAGAGTTGTTATGGATCTCAAATTTCACTACACGTTTAAAAAATATCCCACCACAAATATGTAAAAAACTAATGAAAAGTCAGTAGGTTGGCTAAGTTGCTGATCTGATAATGCTCCTATAAGCTTCATTGTGAGCTTTGATGTCACTGATTTCAAGACTAAGATTTGCAGGATACAAACTATAAACAGTTAATGACAAATTGAGACATTTCCCTTTGTTATTTGCACATCACATGACTCAGTTTTCATTAGTGAGATAGCTGTTTCACTTCAAAAGTCCTAAATGCTGTAAATGGGTATTTTAATCTTACTCAAATTTTTTTAAAATCCTATTCATTTACCCCCTAATTACTTAACAAATAGTATGCAGTGAAATGAAGAAGGGGTGTTAAAACAAAATGGTTTATAATACCTGGCACAATTCCCAGAAATCAAGCCATTTCACATCCTTGATGCACTGCCAAATATGTTTTTGTTGTCTTCCTCTGTCAGTGAAAACAAACATGGTGGTGGCGGCTGGGGGGAAGCCGGAAAGGCTCAGGGTCGGTCTGGCTTTGTCCTTGTCTACAGCACATCTCCACCCCCTGCTACTCCTAAACGCTTCTGCAGATCTGATTTCCCACATTACTGCAGCATAAAGGAAGTTTAAAAGAGCTGCGTGTATACTTCATAGGAAGGTAATAAGGCATTGCAAGACTAACTTCACACTTCGCTCATCTGTCAAGGGGGTCTCCCCTTCCCAACAATACCCCGATGTTTTGGTAGGCAGGCTCCAGCCCACTTAGCCAGCAAGGAGGCACGGGTGGAATGCCAGGTATGTCTACAGAGCACAGTAGTGCAGGCAGCCTGACGCCAGGAGAGAATAGGCAGGTACCTATTGAGTTACAGGATTTCTACAAATCTAATCCACGTGTAATGTGAGACTTATTACAGAGTCAGCCTCTGCCAGGGCTGTGAAAAGTCTGGGGATATGAACAGCCCCAGAAACAATGATCCCAGTTAACTCATTGCAACCCAACATCAGTTGACCAAAACTAATGCTCTCTTATCCTTGTAATTCAGTTCTTAAACAGCGATTACAAGCTGTATCTTATCAAATATTTAATAGCAAATGCAAGTAATTACTGATAAGACTGTGGGTGACATTGTGTCTACTGCAACACAGCATATTTCTGATTGTTTATGTTTATTGACTGATGTGTAATATATGCAAATTAAGCAAAAGCATTTAACATGGGAAGTATTTTCATAGATTTGAAACAATAAAACCATTCTCAACTGCTAATAATACAAAGAAAAAAAATTTAAATGTTTCCAAATCTTATTACTCTTAAAAGTTTCCATTTGATTTTTTGGGCACACTGGGAATAAACTGCAGCATTTAAAAATGGCTGTCTGCTACAAATCTGCAAATTTCTTCAGTCACTATAATGTTGGATGAGAGTTCTGATAACCCATTCTGTATCTACTCATTAGACACCATGTGTAGTCGTGCACCTCTGGTATTGTATATTCTCAGCTAGTAAAGTCTTTGCCTCACTTGATATCTTACCTGACTTTGTCAAATGATGAAGCACAGCCTCTCTCAATCAATTAACATTTAATTTGGATGCCATTGACCATAAAGAATAAATTGATTTTATATTGTGATTAATGAATTCTCACATTTCAAGAAATGGTCTGCAGTTGTTCAGGTTATATTTGAAAGGCAGAAACTTAGAAATGCTAATAAATTATGTTGGATTCACACTCAGAGTTGCACCTTGCAACAAACTAGTGGTTTTATTCCTTTCCTTAGGCCTTTTAATGGCTACATGACACCTTTGGAAGAGGTCAACTGCTATGGGGTCTGATATTATCAGTTCATCAGTGATGCCCATCTGGCTACTGACTGACACATATATTCTACTCTAGTAACCAAAAGCAAACAAGGCTTTGGACAAATGGCAGCCTAGTCATGGTAGAAGTTGAAAGTTGGTTCAGGCTACATTAAGAATGGTTATTTTACCAAATTTGTAACTATTTTGTGATTGATAAAATCAGAACTTCAGAGATCATTTGTAATGAAGAGTTTCTCCTTCCTACTAGAATTGCAATATGGAAATACTTTGCTGAATATATGGAGAATACATTTTACATTTGACATATTTGACCCAGGTGATGTGGAAAATTTATGTCTCTTCTTTTTCATGGTTCACATAGTTTGAGAATGTCCTGTGTCTAAATTAGAGAAAATGGACAGAACATAAAGATTTCAAGATGTCTAATGATAATATATGAAGCCTAAAAATTTCTTTAGCTGCCTGGGAGCCTACGAAGGGCACAGTCTTGGGCCAGATCAAAAAGTAGCTCAAAATCTGCAGAAGCTAACATTGCCGTGCCAGCTCTCTCTTGAGCACCAGGTCCCAGTATGGATGCAATCAATGCTTACTGTTTGATATTTGAGGAAGGCAAAGTATCTCCTAACAGGTTTCACAGGAGCTACCATGCTGTAGAGGATGTCATGTAAACGAGCCAGTTGGAAAATGTTAAAGATGTTAGTTTACTAAATGCCTCGCTAGGATAAATCTTTGCTTAGTACTAGCTGGGCAACCCACTTGATCTCTACAGCCTGGAAATGTAGTTTCACAGCTATTTCCCACCTTGTTAAAAAGACGGAGGAAGAATTATTTCTTTTTTCACTCAGCTGCTTGGACCCACCACTCAAACTGAGGATTTCAAAACCATTCCTAACATGTAGAAGCCTGCCATGATCTTCAAATGTAAGTGGTGACAACCAAAGCCTGAACAGAACTTCATTTCCCATGCTCACATATAGTTCCAGTATTTCATCTGTCTCAACTAGCAAGAATAAAGCTACTTATTTCCCCCGACTAAAAAAATCATAATGAAAGATCAAGGCAGTACTGCTTCTTGATACTTATATGGTAGTTGCAAATGCTTATATGTTTGATTTCTTAGAATTTACTACATTATATCTCAGTAGAAACTTTTAACCCTATTTTCTGGAGTTCTAGACAAAAGTTGATGCTTAACATTTAGGTTGTCACTGAAGTCTCATCTTGCCTAGCGTCCTTTACTTCTTTTGATTAGTCCTATCCCTGCTTGACCTCTGTGGTAGGTAAAAAGACATTGTTAATCAATGCTTACATTGTGTAGTCCCCTTAGAAATAGCATTCAAAACCTGGAAAAGCAAGAATGTACAGGGTAATCTACAGTAATCTTCTCAACACTAGGAACGCTTTTGATTGGAATGATAATGCAGCTGAAAAGGTAACAACTTTTAAGACAGTCTTCCTGAAGCTATAAGCACATTGAATCAAGGAGAGAATAGCTGTCTTTTTTTATTTTAAAGCAGCAAAATGGAGAGTTTCAGTAACCTCATCTAATAGATTTCACCAAATGTTACAAAATGCTATGTAAACTGTTGGCATCTGTTGGATTTATTGTAGTTTTGCTTTTTTGTTATTCGACAGAGGGAATGTATGAAATACAGTGGTCATGTCTTTGCAACTAAATGATATTTTTTTTTTCTGGATAGATTATTCTTTAATACACACAAAAAAGACTAGCTTACTAACATATGCTTGATTATTTTCCACTTAAGTCTAGAAATTCTAGCCTTCCCAGACATCACTTACATTTATATAAGGCTTTTTCTCTTTATAAAATGTTAAAGCCAATCTAAGACTCATTATGTATGATATTTTGGGATTTGTTGGGGGGGTGAGGGGGGGCAGTCTGTTGGAGGCTTACCTAGTAACATTTTCATACTGACTTACTTAGCATCACGCTTTTAAATTTAGGTGAAGTATAGTTACACTAACATTAACATGTGAGTAAATGTGTTTAGATAACCAGCTTCCTTCCATCCTATCATTCACATGGACATTTGTTCATAAACAATGTCCATGATAATCATTCAAATTTGGTATCCCAAAAGATCTGCAAAATAAAGCTGTTTAAGAAATAAGAAAAATTTGTCCATTTTAAATCATACTTTCCTGAAAATACTGAAAACATTGTTTTCATATCTACGGTTAAATTACTCTAGTGCTATTCTAAATTGAATTTGTTTGTGAGAAATTTTCTTTTTTTCTTTAATATCTCTGAAAGATATTTCAAAACATGATTTTATATTCCTAAGCCTCTTACAAAGACATAAATGATAAATGTCTTGCATGTTAATTTCCAACCCACATGTATTTTCTTTCCTGAAAGCCTCTGGATCCTTTCAAATATGTACAAGATAATTTACAAATAACTCACCTAAATACTACTTAAAACACACATGAGGAATTTGGCTCAGTGACTATAAACTATCATGTACTACTGAGGGTGAATGTAAATGAATTGTTTGGAAGAGATACATAACAGTCAGGTTAGTGAAGCCTTTGTGAAGACAAGTGAAGGACAAGCATCCCAGTGCTGGTGAGCTGAATTAGTTGGCTAACAACAAAATAGTACTGCTAAAAGCAAAAGCTGGTTTAGGGCAGTCACCAGAGGTGTTTAATAGCTGACCATTTTTTTGTGCTTTCCAGAAAATGCAATGAATATATCAATGTAAAAATATTCAATCTGAACACAATGCACTGGTACAGAAGCTAGGAATTCTGCTGCACATTTTCCACCCATCAAACTTAAGACACCTTTAAAAGATAAGTAAGAAACATAAGCCATTTGTAGGTTCATTGATAGCTTCTTATAGGGAAGTGTCTGCACTTCACTAGAAAATGCTTATGTGTCTGAAACACAGAAGATTTAGAAACTTTTAAAAGTTACAGACATTTTCATTATTCCCCATATTCATACTGTATTTATAAATTTAAGGGATGAGTTAATTACTTTGCAAAGCAGGCAGCTAGCTGGAAAACCTTTTCCTAACAGTTTCTTCAACTCCTCATCAACATCCTCAAGGCCAAGGCTCAGGCCCTGTTTTGGACACTTTTTGGAAGCTACCTGACACAAACCAGCTGGTTCTGTAGTCATGTCTGCTACCCAGTCTCTTGGCTGGGCTCAAGCTTGGAAGAACATGTCTCCAGGCACCTGCTGACAAACTGGCCTTGTGGAAACCCCCTACTCAGTTGAAGCAGAAGGCTGAGACCTGGGGAGAATGTTCCAGGTCAGATGGTGAAGTCTGGTGGCCTCAGCTCTGCTCTCTGGAGTTCAAGTTCAGGTGGCCTCTTCATGGAGGCCTGGTAGACCATGTGGATGGATGGCTAGTTCATTTTTGTAAGTGGCCTTTGACCTACCTGGCTTTAACTGCATAACTGTACACAGTAGCTAATATTCAATGTCCTGATTTACAAGTCTGCTGTTGTTAACAATTTTTTTCTGCCTTACCATTGGCAGAAATCTAGGCTCTCTGGAAGTTTCTCTCCCAGAAATGAAACTAAAGACTGTGGATCAGAGCCAATGTTCACAAAAGTAAGCTGTTCTGTTTTGTGTGATTCTATGAAGTTGCTTTTGAAATGCCTGAGAAATAAGTGTTTTCTATGATATGCTACACATGGCTTTAATTAAAAAAACAAAAACAACTCCCCTGACAAACTATTTTCAGTCACAAATGCTAAAACAGGAGCAGAATGTGGTAATGTTGTCTACGAATTGCTTTAAACTGGATTGTTTGTAGCTTCAGAAAAGCTGCATTGTTTGAAGTCTGTGTCCATCTTTGGCTAGATTACATTGGGAAGAGGATTTATGAAAAAAAAGGAAAAGAAGAGTTCCTCAGCACTGCCTCTTTCTTTGGAGAGACCATCAGAACCCTTTACTACTTTGGACATGAAAAATTCTTAGACACAAGAATTGTCTCCCCTTTGTTCTGAGTGACAATCTGATAGGTCTTCTTCAGCTCATCCCATGGAGCAGCAACCCAGTCTCCTCCTGCCCCGAAGACAAGCTGGGGCTGCATCTATCTGCATTCTTGGACTCTCCCCAGGGGTGCAGAAAGGCCTAAACTACATGTCTGTCACATGCCTCACTTTGCAGGATGGTGCTGATATTCGGTTTGAGCTCTTATGAAGAGCAACGGGTGCCAAGTTTACTATTTTAGAGAAAAAAATGCCTAATCCGTCCTTTTGCATGCATTGGGCTGCATTCAGACTCGGGCATTGATTGCTGCTGCCTCATATCATCTGATTTCTGTTTCCAAGCTTTGTTTTGCAACTGTTATCACTTAGCCTTCTTTTGGTTTTGTTGCAGGCAGAGATTATGGCAGGATCAAATGAATCGAGGAGCTGGGGTTCTTAGCAGAAGTTAAAATGCTTTTGCCTTAATCTAGTTGTGCTTTCTCTTAACCCTGGCCATTTTGCACAGATCCTGATTCAGCTAATGCTCAGCTGTTGTGTCAGGAGTGCTGCCACCTGCCCAGCCCTGGCATCCTGAGCTGATGAATGTCACGAATTGCCTCCGGCATAAATGAATGGGCCATCTCCCAAATGATTAGCCTGGAAAACAGCTTATGTATCTTAATGGCATCCTAAAGATGGGTTTTTTAAAATTAGATCTTCTCCAAACTCACAGCCTGGTCAGGAATAAAAGTTGCAGATATTAAGTGAAGACCCAGCAGTAGCTAAATGTGTGATGCAGCCACATCCACTTCTGAATGTAAGAAAAGGCAAAAAAATTATTAATGTCATCATCATCATTGCCCAACATTTAAAAGGGTAGCATTTCTACTGCTCAGCCAACAGGAAAGCTTATTTCAGGGAAGCTGTGATAACCAGTCAGAAAACCTGTTCTAACAGTGCATGAAGGTATTGGCAGTCTCCCAGAATATTTCCAGCAATCTAAGACCAGCTACTCACCATGGAGAGGCAGCAGGGAAAGGCTAACATAAAACAATAGCAGCATATAAACTGTGAAAAGGAAGTGTCACGTTTATAAAGGTTAGTTGTAGGAATGTAAAGGTATCTTTCCAGGAGTGTAAAGGTTGCGGCTCAAAACCTGAAATGGTTTGTTAATTTATTTACTCATTCACACCTCCAGCTGAGTTTGGCTAGAGCCTGATTTGCAGCTAGAGGGAAAGACCATGAGTGAAATATATATCCTTTTGTATTGGAAATAATAATAACAGTTAGGAAACTCTGGAAATAATGATAAATCCCTGCTTCAGACACAGCAGTGAGATCTGGTTTTATAATTAACTAAATCATTAATTTTGACTCATACAGATTGCTTCACTTCCAGACATAATTTAAAACTGTACAGCAGTATTATTTGCAAACATTTGCAAATTAGTACTCTCATTTTTAATTTGCTTGTACAATGCAAAAAAATGTACCAGAAATGTCTTCACCTTGCTTTTCCTGTTCACCCTTTCTATAATCTAAAGGGAACAGTCCCTCCAGGTGTGAGATAATAAATTTTTAGTCAGTTTTGATCCCATGTCTGTTTTTTTAGCATATGACTTCCTTTCTCTGGGTGGGAGAAATTTTTTTTGAAAGGCAAAGCTACATTCTTTAGTGAAAACTAAACCAAAAATCTTGGTTTCATCAGGAAATACAGTAATAAATTTATTCTTTCCTGTGTTTAATAATTTTATTGATGTTTTTACCAGGTTTTTAAAATATTAATAATAAATATTCAAATTAATTCACACAGTGATATTCACCACAGTAGCAACTCTGATATTCTTAGAACTTCTCTTAGCATTATATTTTCCCCTGTTAAAATTCCTCCTGAATACAATATATATAGCTTGGGTGGTTTATGCCATTTCCCAAAAGCTGAATTTTTCCTTGGTTTACATTTTCATGCTAGCAAATGGAGGGAAACAAACAGATTAATACAGGAAAAAATTGTTCTTTAATGATGAATATTCATTAATGAAAACAGATTATCCTGTCATGTATACAGCCAATCAGTCACATCATCTGAAGGTACACATGTGATATGGACATTCTTTTTTCAAAAGTCTGTTGCAAACAAAGCTGTTCAGGACTTTAGCATTTGACCTGAATGAGGTTATTCGAACTGGCACTGTGTTTTCTAGCTGAAAAGAATCGCAATTTTTGCTATCTGATTTTTATTTTTTAAAATAGTTGGAATGGTATAATTATAGATGTGGTATATAAGGTTTTGGTTATAAGCATTTGCTTTACATTGATTTATAGAATTTTTAAAATGTAACCCAGATGGGGATGTGGCCTGATATTTTATTTGTGTTGTCAGCACAAGTGAAGCAGACTCTTGCTTAGGCTCTGTGGCAATGAAACAGTTATGCCTCAGACTCTGACTTTCCTGTGCGCTAGAATGACAGACTGATTTCTGCTGAGAAGGGTCAGGGGCAACAGTGGATATGCTGAGATTCGTGGTTCCACCCAATCCTGCCCACTTCTTCAAGCAGAAAGCCCAACTCCCCCAGCCCTCTCTGTCCCGCCTCCACCTGTCTCCAGCAGCAGTGGCTCAGCCCCAGTCTTGGGGAGCTGCATTCAGTTTTTTCTTTTAGCTCTTTCAGGTACCCCTGGAAATGCTATTGACTGTGAAAAAAGCTTGGACTGATGTTTGTTTGAACTGTCTGGTATTCACCTGAATTTAAATGTTTTTATTTCCTAAATAGCAGGCTTTAAGACAAATACTTGAAACAAATGTTTGAGTGTGGGCTTCATCTTTCTGTCTCTTGCCAATGTAAATAAACAGCTTTCTGTGTAGCTGAGGATGCACTATTATATTTAAAAATAGTTATGTTACAAACTGAGTGATGTACTTTTACTCTGAAGTGTCTGGGGAGGATAAAAAAGCAAAACTAGTCTTATGTTTTAGGCATTTATAATTGTACATGCACTTAATTGCTGTTGTGACTGTTCCATTTTTCCCACCTGCACATAATGATGGGCCCATAGCTCTGACTGGCTGCTCAGTGTGAGAAGAAGGAATAAAAAGCATCTGCCCTATATTTACGATTTTATTCAAAGATGTTTCTTATCAGTGATGTGGGAAAAAGTTGGAACTTAAGAAGGAAGCAGCTCTTGTTTGTCTGCACTGCTTGCCCAAGGGGATGCTGAAGAATTCATGGCATACTCTAAATGAATGGGAGGTGCTGTAATCCCAAAACGCTGTCTGATTTCCTTCCCCTAATAAAGTAAGCTCTCCTACACATAATGGTTATTGCTGGCACTTTCAGCTTAGAACAATTTCAAGGCATACCATGGTCACAAAGCACATTCAGAATAGAATAGACAGAATAGACTATTTCAGTTGGAAGGGACCTACAACGATCATCTTGTCCAACCACCTGACCACTTGAGGGCTGACCAAAAGCTAAAGCATGTTATTAAGGGCAATGTCCAAATGCCTCTTAAACACTGACAGGCTTGGGA
>JANZLQ010000079.1:65414293-65446695 GCA_026212715.1 Elanus axillaris | reverse complement strand
TCACATCTTTCTTAAATTGTGGGGCCCAGAACTGCGCAGAGCACTCAAGGTGAGGCCCCCACCAACGCTGAATACAGCAGGATAATCACCTCTTTTGACCGGTGTATGGACCCCAGGGTGGGGTTTGCCCTCTGGGCTGCCAGGGCACACTGCTGACTCACATCGAGCCTGCTGTCACCCAGCCCCACCAGATCCCTTTCTGTAGGGCTGTTCTCCAGCTACTCCTCCCCCAATTTATACTTGTGCCCACCATTACTCCATCCTAGGTGCAGAATCCATCCTTTGGACTTGTTAAATTTCATGGCATTAATGATTGCCCAGTGCTCCAATCTATCTGGATCTCTCTGCAAGGCCTCCTGTCCCTCAAGAAAGTCCACAGCACCTCCCAGTTTGGTATCATCTGTGCATACTGACTGCTGCACAGACCTTAACCAGTCTTGCATTATTGCTTGATCTTTCTGTGTTCCAGTAGTTAGTTAAAATGTCAAAGACTACTTTAGGTTTAAAGGATACATTCTTTTAAGGACTAATATCTTCTACTTTCGCAGTTAAGACAAAGTCATTTCATACTGTATCCTGTTGGGTCTTATATGATCCACTTCACAGAGAAAAGAAAATCTACTTCAAGTTTAGGCAGAATGCATTTAATTCAAGTGATGACACCTCAACCTGTTTAATTCTGAAGGTTCTAGTTCAAAGCTAGTGTATTGGCCAGGTGGCCACTGTCCCAGTGTGGGGAGATGATGCTTTCCTCCCAGGACTAGTGATTCTGGGATCAGTCTACAGACCATTTGTGGATTGAATGTGATCAGCAGAACATCAAGACATCTTCACCATCACAATTTATTTGTAGACATAGGCTAAGCACCTCCATAAGTGAAATGCAGTTGCAGCATGTCCATTGACATCTTAGCAGTCATTGAGCCCAGGGACTCTGAATGCTATGGTGGTGCTTTACATATTCAGTAAGTTTGCCTACACCCATATGTGGGATGGTCATGTGCAAAATTCAGTCTTTGACATCCCTGACAGAGGTACAGTTCTGCCCATATGGATGACAACACATGCACATGATGTAAAGTGAGCAATTCTTCCTTGCCCTGTGTGGAAGTGAAGACAATCTGGTGTTTCAGCTGAAGTTTTAATGTGTTACTTTTGTCTTCCAAGGCCTCAGTAGAACAGCCAACTGTTTAACTAATTTTCTGGTTTGATCTGAGCAACACAGTGTTACCTGATGTGGCTTTCATTTTTAACTGTTTAAAATTAGCATCTAAATTAGCATGAGATTTTCCATGGGACCCAACAGGAGTAATGTCAGACCATACTGAATATTGAAGAAAATTAGCTTTTCTAGTGAATGTGTAAGGAGGAACTTGCTTACATATTGTGCCTTCATAGGTAAGTTAAATGGGTATGATCTGACAGTCCTCTGAATTTAAACCTGTATATTTTTGTCAGTGTAAGTCCTTTTGTGAATGGACTCTTCTTGTATGAACATACAGTCTTCTTCTGTTTAGGCAATATCAATTCCAAAACTATTTAATCCAAACAAAGAAATACAAAAATATTCACTCATATTTAGAATAAGGGTGTCCAAATGGAAAGTCATATAGATGGCAATATTACTGACAAAATTCTTCCTTGGAAAAAGACTGTGCACCTTTCATAACTTAGGAGCAGGTATTAAAGTATTAATGCATGAGATTAAGATGTGTAAGTTTTCATGCTCTATAAATGTAATTTTTTGGCACATTTTATAGGTTATATCTTTATCAGAAATCTGTAAGCAATTTGACATACTTTTCCTTAGAAAAGACAGTGTAAATATTCCAAGCTGCATTCAAAAGCAAACAAACATCTCCATCTCTCCAGTCTCCACTGGGACTGTTAGAAGAAACCTATCCTAAAGCATCTTGCTACTTATGACCTTCACTAATAAGAAACCAAACTGATTATTTTTGTGTTGAATAGCAAATTAAAACATTCAGATAAAAAAAATGGTGTTAATTTCATATTCCAAATCCTGCTGTCAGAATAGACAGAGACAAAGAATTCCATGACCTTTGAGGCTTCAGAAGGTAGGTATGAGTAGCACTGAACAATTGTATGACTTACTCTTGTTCTTGAAAATTCTGCCCCAAAAGAACAAGATAGAGGGAAAACTAGATAGAGGTCATGAACTGTGTGAATACAAGCATTTTGTTTTACTCATTTTATTTGTTGTTTTTGTTTTTTTAAATTAGCAGTCTAAACTGGATGAAATTTGTTTTCCTGTAGGTTGCACTTTTTCTGTCCTGGTTGCTCTTTCTTTCTCCTGGTTACTGAGAGAGTCAAAATGCCCAGCTCTAGAACTAATAATAGTTAAAACTAAATAAATTACAGTAAATTTATCCACCTTTATTTTTTATCATCATTGGAAAGATCTCCAAAGTAATGAAAGGTAGATAGTCAGGAATCAAATTTCATATTTGTGGGGGGGTTTGGACTTTGTTTGTCACAGCTGTATTAATGAATAATTTCTGTTTCAGGCTGTGGCATTCTTCTCTCATTTTGCTGGAGGAATAAGGGCAGAAAAAAACAATAGGAGGCAGAATAGAATGAACTGAAATGTCTCAAGGAGTTGGAATTTTATAAGTCATCATGGTGAAGACGAATTGGTAGGCAAAGGGCAGGTGAGATGGTCAAAGGTGAATTTAAATAAATGAGATGGTTCCCCAATTTATCATGTGGCTATCGCCTGTACATACACAATATCTGTTCATTCATCTTGTCTTTGGATCTGGCTACACTGCTTGTATATCCAGGAAGATAGGAAGAATCAAATGAAAAGACATAAACTCGTAAATAGGTGTCTACTCTTTCTTATGCTAATCTTCTCCTGGGTCTCAATCTGTATCTACTCTAAGTAACAGGATAACTGCATGCTACTATCATGCTTAGAAATCACTAACATCAGTCAGCTCATTAGTCCGAAATCTTTTAAGAAAACAATTTAGAAAGACTAGCACTGAAAATTCTCTAAGAATGAGCACAACTATACAGCAGGAGCCAGTACTGAGCTGATTTGGGGACTGCAGTCTTTTCTAAGATGATTTCTGAAACACTGGTGCAGAAACATGTTAAATTTTTATACTCTCTGTCTCATAGTTGAATTTGAAAAGTTATTTAGTCATTATCTATAGAAAGTAGAACTATAATAATCAAGGCCTGGCATGATCTCAAAATCTCAAAATTTTTCCCAAGTATTTGAAAAATATTTTGTTCTAATCAATTCAAACATTATTTTAATTTGTTTTTAATAGCTAGTTACTGGAATTAGTGTAATTTCATATTAAAAGTTACCTAGAATGAAAAAAACTTAATGTTTCCTTTTCAAAATAACAAAACAGAACATTTCACTATTACTATTGTTCTTCAATTGCAAATTCAAGGAAACGGTCCATTTTCAGCAAATTTTATATGTATCCTGAAGCAAAATCTGATTTTGTAAAAAAAAAAAATCCAAATACAGTTTTGGTCCACACTGAAAATACCCTTATTTACTTGCATGGATTTTTAGTAAAGTACAGTAGAATCCAATATCTAAATATTATTTTTTAATTAATATTTTATTTCTTTCTCATTGTGGAGCATGTGGAGCTGTCATGGATAAATCAAATCAGAATGAATTAGGTGGACATTTAAAAGAGTTAGATATCTGACCTCTAAAGGGTAAGGCACAAAGAAATAAGAAAGAGGATGAAACTATGCTACTAGAAGACTGTACATCATTCATTTACTCTATTACGGTGTAGAATAAGAACTGTTTAATCAGTAATTTTTGCAGGAATTACACTACTTCCTGATCTGGGGAAGAGTCAAAATAGCTTTCATAGAGAGTTACAGTTTCATATTCCCTTGTCCAGCTAATACTAGGAAGTAAAGCTGTTCATAACAGGCTTTTGGTCAGTACTAAGATATTATGACACTGTTTTAGGAAAAGCCTCTTTGTAAAATATATTCTGCTTTCAAAACTTTGGGCTGGAATTTTCAAAGACCAAGATCCAGTCTCTGGGAGCTGACCACTAAGTTCCCATAGGTTATAGTTGCACAGTTCCCCAAAAGCTGACCTAGGAATAACTATCTATCTGCACAACCCAACTGATCCTAGGTCATGTAGGGTGGTCACAGGAAATCTTTATAAAGTGCCCAGGCACAGATTCTGAATGCATTACTGTCAGGCTCCTGGTGTAGTGAAGGTAGGCAAGACTACATCTTCTCTGGAGAATGCCTAATGCCACGTGAAGACCTATAAGTTTGTTTTAATTGATTAGACAGAGAAGAATATTGGTCCTGAGCAAGCCAGAGAGCTTATAGATGAGTGTAGGTGTACAGTTTCCTTGGAAAAATCTACCCACAGCAGTAAGGAAACATGTAGCTAGAAGTCTGTTTGGGCAGTTGGCATGCTCCCACTTAGTGTGGTAGAAAAGGGGACACATTTTTAATTTATTTGTGGAACCATTTCAGTTTAGAAAAAGACAAGAGAACATATAAAAATATGGTAGACTTTATATGATCTTACATTATGGGAACTTTTTCCTCTTGTCAGGTAGTACTATTTCATTATAGAAGATGGGAAATCAAGGCTCAATTCATTTATAAGGACCAGTTTCAAACACAATAGTTGACATGCCCTGACACTGACTGCTAGTTACCCTCAGTTTAACCATGTTCATAAAGTGGAATCACTTTAGATTTCTCAGCTAATCCCTTTTGTTACGGTGTGTGTATCATAAGAGGAGGGGAAAGGGAGAGAGGTGGACATTTACAAAGTGATTCTAACTTGCAAAAGTCTTTCTAGTCCAAAACATCTTAATATTTGCTTAATATGATTTCGTGCACATTTAAACACTTAAATTGTCATTTTAAGGTTTTCTGTCTTTTAAACATAACTGTTTAGCTTCTTATCCTTTTCTTTGGTATGGCTTTAATGAATGGATTATGATGGTCAGTTTGTAATGCCATGAATGAAAGATTTAGGACCACTAATCTTAAGAACACTGCTTGGCGCCAGTAGACAAACAATGCACTCCCCAACTTGTTATCTCAACCATACTAAGCTTTCACTTCTTACCTGCTTTCAAAGACTGTCAGTTCACTCATGTAGTCCAGTAAATAGTAGGCACAATCTTCTCAAGAAGGTGTTTTGTATTTCCTGATTGCCTGGGGAGTTTATTACTTTGTAATACATTTGTCTATGCTGTATCAAAGCTGAAAGGAAATATTTGAACTTGCAAAGCTTGAGCTGGTTTGAAAAATAATCTACTTCTATCAAGGTTTTGCAATAAAACACAGCATTGTTTTGGTATGAATTTTAAGCATTTCTGTTAAATTATTGCATTATGGCTTTGTTTTATAATACTAACTCTAACTAAGGAATAACCTTAACCAAAAAATTAACTTGATACACAGCAATGACATAAGGGAATGCTATAAGGTGAATGTGTGTGTTCAGTTGTAAAGGTTCCTCACTTTCTTATATACCTGGAACAGAACAGATACCATGTAATAAATACATGCCATAATAAATTTTGTGTTCTTATCTCATAAGCTGCCAAAAGACTCCCACATGAAGCCAAGTGATCAAAGGTACAGCGATGTTTCTCAGATGATCAGACCTCTAAAACTGTGCCCATAAAATAATATCTTAAATGATTTTGTGACAATTCATTTAATAGTTATGTCTTTCAATGAGTTTTATTGCAAATATGTACATTGAAGGGAGAACAATGACGTTGTGTTTCTAGGCATTTTACTTCACTCAAATGCAGTTGAAAGCATGCTTAAGCATAAGGTCAAGGTATTTAATACTTGAAAAGGTAACTAAAAATTAAAACTCCACTTCTTTGATGCAAAAACGGCAACAGCACGTGACTAAATATAAACCACCACATTTTTTTTTGCATTAATATTTATGTGAGAGGTGTTAAGTGAATAAATGTTATCCTACAAATCAACTCAGGACTTTGACTTACAAAAATTGGAGACTTCCTTGACCAAACTCTTGTAATGTTTTCCTATTGGTTATTGGAAAATCCAGGATGCTCAAAAATTGGGTAATAAAACCTGTATATGATATTTCTGAAAATTCAGGGGGTGAAAAAGCAATCTTATTATTCCTGTGGAAAATGGCTACAATTAAAATTTTAAAAATTCTTTTCAACTCTACTTCAAAAAAATAACACAAACTTTACTATATAGGAAAGAAGAGAGCAGGAAACTTACTTGGACTTGACAGTCACATTATGTATTTTAGTCTTAAATTATCTGTAAATTACATCAATCTGAAAATCATAGGAGGACTGCAGATAAAGTGCCCAAGTACAAATAAATTTATTTTACCTTAAAATGCATAGATCATAATTTTGTATAGTCAGTCAGATACAGTTTAAGTTCACAGAATTGACAGAAGGAAGAAAAGAATAGTTTGGCACATACATATTCACAGGATCA
Organism: Elanus axillaris; assembly: GCA_026212715.1. Taxonomy (NCBI): domain Eukaryota; kingdom Metazoa; phylum Chordata; class Aves; order Accipitriformes; family Accipitridae; genus Elanus; species Elanus axillaris. Next base: position 65,440,203 of record JANZLQ010000079.1, on the reverse strand, counting down.
ATATTATATGGTGTATATAGACAAGACATATTCTAATCAAATTGATATGTTACTTTACCTTCCCTACTCTCCTCCACTGCAGAACATGTGGTCATGTTCTGCATCCTTTCTGCTTCTGATAGGAAGAAGTTGTTATGATTCAAGGCCATCCTGTGGGCTGCTACTGAGACCTTTTCACATTTAAAGTAAAAGCTGTGAGGTACTTATTTCAGACAGATATCTCTGCCAATTTAATACCTGGTATTTGTACAGAAACAGTATCAAAGTAAAAAATATTGCTATAGATATTTACTAATCTGAAATAGAAAACTCCCCAAAAATCTTTCCAGACAAAAAAACTCAAAACAAACCAAACCTCAGATCACTAATATAAAAACAAAATCTTATGCACAGTCTAAAGATAGCATTTATTTAAATTATATTAGGGATCTCAGAATTACATTTGGATTATTGTAAAATTTAATTATTCTTTGATTTCTTTGTGCAAACCTGTTTAATAAATGCATAGAAAAAACTGAATCCAGAAACATGTATATAAATTGAGGCTAAACTGTAAACCCCTTTTTACTAATATTAAGGGTTTTTTAATAATTGGTTCAAGGAAGCCCTGCCTAAGCAAGGGAGGAATTGGAGCAGATGACCTCCATAAGTCCCTTCTGACCTCAGCTACTCTGTGAGTCTGTGATTCTGTGAAATCCTTTGAGTGTGCTTTTGAAAGTCAGCTTGATTTTAGAGGCCTGAGCTCATATAGTTCCTAATAACAGCAAACATTATCTGTTTGTGGCTACCCTCTGAGTGAAACTGGATCGCTTTTGTTTAGATCCCTGCTTAACTTAACAGTTTATGTTTGGAAATCTTCCTGTGGAAGTAAATTACAGAAAGACAAACAAAATATTTCTTATTCATGTTTTCATGCTGGCAGGTGTTCCTCTGCCATGTTTAGCTTGTCAAATTTAGAGAGTCCTTATAAAAGCCTTTAGATTCAGCCCTGCCTTAGGGTGTATATATATTCAAGCCCAAAGCTGAAAACAGAAGGTGACTTCTCAATGAAAAAAAATGAACAATTAAAAAGAAAAATGTAATAAGTAGGTAAAAACTTATTTAGAGCCAATACAGTGAAAGTTGCCATTTATTTTTAAATTAATCACTATGAAAGACAGCCTCAATGTTTTTTCCTTTGTATTCCCATTTCAATGTTTCTTCATCTCTGTGTTTTATTTTCATACTTTAAAGTGCTATGGTTTTATTGCCTACTTTTGACTTGAGATTTAGTTTTCTACAATAGCCTTTCTGTAGCTTATTCTTAATCATTATATCATTCCTCCTGGTCCCTTAAGTGAAAACTTGGTGGTTGTTATTCACCATGATCCAAAGAGGAAGGGAAAGTTTCATAGCAGCAACTGGAACACAAAGTTACAAAAAAACCCCAAACACGACTTTTTTTTTTTCCCTAGCCAAATAAGCATTCTTTTGGAGTTATAAAAGTCACTCTGATTTTGCCTCCTTTATGCAGTTCCTTTTCTGCTCATTGATTGTTGCTAGGCTGAGTAATGAAAGTGGAGAGAGGTGCTATTCACAGGGCTCCATGAGTGGAATGGTTGTAATTTTGGAAGTACAGGAATTTTCAGCCAACCTATTGAAATGAAGGTTTTCAAATGGAAACGAGGTTAAAGCCCTATAGAGAGCCTGCATCAGGAATTGCTATGATAGGTAACTTAGAACGAGAGGCAGGGCAGAGGGAAAAAAACAGATGTCAAGTGTTTATATTAAGCATTATTAATGACTACCTACCCAAATCACCTTCCCTCGAATATTACAATTAAAAGTCAATGAACCAATATGGTATCAGTACTAATCTTCTGCAAAAATGGAGTTATCTGGCTATGACAATTAATGATCAATTTTGCAACACTTGCTCTTGCTGAATAGTATTTGGAAATACAAATTATTAGAAGGATTTCATAAAGAATTGATATAATTTTGTTCTAGTTGAACAGCTGCAAAAAAACCCCAATCTATACATCAATAATTATGATGGCTATGTTACCTCAGTAAATGCTGTGCTGTGATCACTATCAGACAGAAATACTGTGTCTACATGAGCTGATGGAGGAAAAGGATAAGCAGGGGCTTGTGGCAGCACTTTGGGGACAGAAGGCTGACTGCCCCAGGGTCTTAGTGACATGTGCTGCAGCATGGCTCTGAGACAGACAATTCCTTAGGTCTAGGGCAGATTTCTTAAAATGGTTACATGTCACGTTCTTCACCTTTGTAGACTGCAGGTAGTAGTTTCTTCTCACATGTAATTAATGAGACACTACTCCTATTAAAACTCCCTTGGACAGCACAGAGAGAATATCAGTACAGGGGAACAGGATAAGTAGGTTTTAACTTTATTCATTATCAGGGAACTATCCAACAGTGTTTCTTCCTGCACACATAATCCCATCTCTCCTGCTTTCATGCATAATAAGAAAACTAGTTGAGGCAGAACAACATTTCTGCAACTGACCATGCTGTTTCAAGCTGCATTTGCAGTGTAAGAGTTTTAAATCTTAAATATTAGCGTTTGCAAAGCATACTGCTCAATTCTGGAAGGCTACCATAGAATAGGAATTGCCATACAAGTTTGGACCGAAAGTAGATCCATCTTTGTAGCCATCTTCAACTGCCAACTTCTTCATAGTCAACATCTGTGGCAAAAATGTGAGAATATTTTCTGGGCATATTGTTCCAGCCTTGGGACTTTCTGAGCCAGACATGATATCCTTGTATCTAATGTCTTTACCAGAATTTTTTAGTCACTTTTACCTATTTTATTTTACTTGAGTTTAGCTCCTTTTAGCATCCTATACACTCCTCAGGTAGGACACTATCAGCCAAGTCTCTAATTCCTTCAGTCACTGAAAGGAAGAAGAGTTGTGGAGGATAAGCAAATCTTCTCACTGATTCACTGGCACCTCAGCTCAGTGTCCCAGCTCTTTAGCAGACAGCCCACATCTCTACATCCAGTTCCAGTTCTGATTTCTCTAGTGCTGAGGCATTGTCACAGCAAAAAGGTTCACTTCCAACCCAGATTTTTAGATGGGCTGATCAGAGAATGGGCAATCTATTTTGCAAGAAGATATTATGAACATGAATATTCCTTGGTTTAATCTAGGAAAGCTAAGGCCAAGGACAGAGCATGACCATTGCCTACAAACATATTAGAAGTGCAAGTGTCAGAGTGGAGAAGGCAGCTGTCTCAGCTACATGGCAGTGTGATTGAATGATTGAAATGGCATGCAGGTTAAGCCTGGTGTCTCTCTGATAGGACTGCTAAATAATAAAAATTCACCATTCAGGAAGGAATTCATTTTTAAGAAGCCTTTGGAATATATACAACTTTGCTGGAGGCAGTTTGATTTCATTCTTAATACTGGCCATTTAAAGCATAACTAATTCTCAAACTGGTTTTAAAAATCTGTCCAGTGAATTCTCAGCACTCTGCCTCCCTGTCTGAAAATCAAGCTGCCATGTCACTTCATCAAGTAGCTCTTCTCTGCTTTCCTCTACATGTCGTGGTTTGGACGGGGAAGTGCCCTCTTGTCTTCAACATGGTCCCATTGCTGCGCTCATGGCATAGGTACGCAAGTGCTATTACACTGATAAAACACATCTGTGTATGTAGAAATTATTAAGCTTCTTATTCTAGAACTCGCTGTCAGTCAGTCACTGAAAAACTTCTCTCTTCTTGAATTCAGAGAAGATTGAAATCCTAAATGGTCAAAGGGAATTCCTCCCCCACAAAGCCACTCCAGCTTTGACAGTGTATTGGAATGAAAATGAAGATAGCATAGGGGTAGGAATGCCAGCAAACATGTTTTCAGACCGCGCTTGGCAAACCACATTATCTTATTGCATAACCCCAAGTTATGGGCTTTCTGTATAGGCTCAAAAACTACATCCAAGTGCATCTTAATATGCCATGGATGGCTCCCTTCCTGGTGGAAATTCATGTGCAATTTCTGTAAGTACATTGTCTAACTTTAAACGTGTTGTCATCCTTTTAAAGTTATGGTCCAAATTCTGCACAGACTTACACCCCACAAACCCAAATTAAATCTAGGAAAATCTTGTCCCCCTGTCAGAAAGGCTTTTCAGAAGGCAAGTACAGCAACCAAAATAACATTTTCTAGTATATTCAGTGGTCCTCCTCATAAAAATTATCTTATTTTACCTGCTTTTGCTGATTTTATATCAGTATAATTACTGCTAATACAAGTAGTATTTGAAGAACAGACAAAAAAACTTGTAGTCATACATTAGTACTATGAATTGTTCATACTCTGTACTCTTCCTTGAAAGTGTAGAGATTTGTAGTAACTAGAACAAAAGCAGATTTTACAGGTAGTGCTGAAAGACATTTAATACTATTCAAATTCTTAAAAAGTTATGTTGTTTTACCATACAATATAGACTTACAATGCAGAACTCACTGAATGCAGTATCTAAAACCCAGCTGTACTCCTAACTAAAATAAAGCTATACACTGGTCAAGTTGAGAAATCAAGCATTTTAAAGCTTATACTGGCCATTATGTCCCCTTTTTGCTGAGAAGGAAGTAAATGTATTCAGTCAGTGCAGGATAGTTGAGCCACAGTGTGAAGAAAAATTCTTATATCCCTAAATCTCTATCTTCAGGTTGCGTTTATAGTTCTGCAAACTGCAGAGAGAGAGAGAGAGAGAGAATTTCTTATTTTGGTCTTGAAGTAATACAGATGCATAACCAGGGAGTGCATACTATATATTCTAAAATACAGAAGAGTGGAGAAGGGGAGACGGGGGGAGGGAGAGAGAGTCTTTGCTGAGAGATAGTTACAGTTGGTTCCAAATTAAACATTTCTTTTATGAAATTATAGTTGTGACCAGTGACTGTATCCTATTCAAGGGTGTTTGAAATTTCATTACATGAATATATTTTCAAGCCTTAATTTACAGCTTGCTTTATTAGTTGTAATGTAGCACAGTTCTGATTTGTCACTGCTTAATTGATAATAACTTTGACATGTTAAGACACAATGTAGCAAATATCACATATGTAAACTATTGTTATATAACAAAGGATCTTCTTCTAGTTCAACACATGTCAGTGTAATGTTGCCAATATAATGGATAGTAATTATAACAGCTGGTATGGTCTTTTTGAATATGTGCTATTTAATAAACAATACAAACAAGAATTATATTGCCTTTAAAAAAGCTTCAATTCTTGTGGACATATTTTTAATATCATAAAAGCATTATGGGCGTAGCTACTTCTAGGAGATGTACATCTTTTGTCACTAGAGCAGTAAAGTGGTTAGCTGTATTTGTTGTTCTTGATGTTAAAATCATTCTGGCAGAACAACTTTGGCTTTGACAGATACCTACTTTATCTTCAAAACACCTTGCTTTTCTTCTTCTCTGCTAATATATTTCTATTGCAACAAGTGGTTTTAAAACCTGCCAGAATAAAGATTTGCCAAGAAGCATCCAAAAGCTGATGTAACAGTTTTCCCACAAAACCAGTAAACATCTATGTGTCTTCTACATAAAGATGGGGACAGGGCAGGTGGGTGTGGGGGGCCAAATCCACATAACAGACTTTTCAACAATTTTCCCTTTTCCTTTTTTTTCCCACTAGTAAGAATACATCTTACCAGCTGACCAAAGGCAACACAATGTTTCTTTTCCAACATAAAACTTTTTTCCTTCTGTTCTATTTTTTTGTTTTATAGGAAATTGTTAGCTAGTATGTGATTTACACTCTGGCAGTCACACAGATCCTTTTCCTACCTGTTTTGTTCTTCAATTGAGCATTATATATTAAATTTATTCTAATTACTTTATCTTAAGTGAATCAGCATAATTTAAATTATAAGTTTCAGAATGCGTACCTACCAGAAGACATTACTGACTGCCTGTGTAAATACTAAAATAGTTTCACAAAATGGATTTTATGCTGTGTAATGTCTTTCTTGACTGCTCTTGGAGAGTTCATTTTCTGAGTAACATGACAATAAAACCTTATTAATTCTATGTACTTACTGATTTGACAGGGAGGAGACAAAGCAATGCAGGAGAACTGGATATTTGTAATTATAATACATACAGGTACCTCTTATTTTTCCATCAACCTTTTCTTAATTTTTAGATATGCTGGTTAGCCAATACTGACACAAAGCCATTGCAGTGAGTTTCCTGAGTGCAGAAAAAGAAAGCTCCTCATAATTCCTCATTTAATAAACATTTATGATAATGAAGAAATTTTACCTGTCATGCCACCAAACTACTTCTATATTCTAACATTATTTCTGAGATTACTGCTTTGCACTTTGTCTTGGAGCATTATTTGCTATGTGGATAAAAAGATGGATAGTCACCGTGTGGTCAATAAAGTCTCTTTTGTCACATTAAACTCCACCTGAAGTAACCCAAATACCTTCTAAGTATTCACTACATAACTCAGAAATTATTATTGTCATAATCACTTTATGTTTTATGACCTAATTGACTTATATTCTTGAAGGGAAGGTAGGTTTCCAGCAACTTCTTTTTAGACTTGCCTCTGCTTACTCAGCAAATACAGGTTATGTACAGATGACTCAGTAGCTAAAATTTCTGTTTAGGATCGCATCACCTCTCTTCGTTTTTTTCCTTCCTGCTTCCCTCTCAACCAACAGGAAAGGAAATTAAAACACTTACTTGTTCTCTCAGCAGTTAATTTATGCTTCTTGTGTGCTTTTTTCAGTTCACATACTGATTGTTTCAATGAGATTTGAAAGAGCTCTCTCTTTAGGCCTTCTAAAGATAATTGTATTGTTTCAGAAGCTCTGCTTATTCTGAGATCCAAATTGGCTTGTGAAATTTTCTGATATCTTGGTAGGTAAACAGTATGGGTTTTTTTTATGTTAACTGTTCATGAAAGAGTGCTATTTTGCTCATGATTTTCAAAGCTTGGTTCCAAAACTTATTAAAGGTACAAAGCTTTCCTGAACTGTTCGCTGTGGCTCCAGTTACAGTTCTGGAGCTTTAAAGCCCTAGTTATTGTATTTTGGCTTTCTAAACAATCCTTGAAGTTTTATTAATACAGTATAAATCCTTTTACAGCTCTTTAAGGCTGCTTCATCATTATTTTCTGTGTGTTTATTTCTCCTAGATGTAAGGTTAGTTAGAAATGGAAATGTGAGTTGGAAAGATAATTCAGTTTTTATTTCAAAAGCCTCGCAGCTTTAAATTACTATATTCTTGCATAGCAGCATTTTTAAGACAGAGGAAAAGAAACTGTAGTGTGCTTGTGATATTGATGTTGAAAATATTTTAGAAAAAAAAGAGGGGGAAGGGACAAAGGGAGGGAAATGGGACTTTAGACCAGGTGTTTTACTTGAGACTGACAACTGTTTTTAAAACACTGCTGACCCTTTAAGCCTGTATCCTAGCATAATATATGTTTATGTGATACATTACAAATAGAAAAAGAGAAGATTCTCTAAATATTAGACTAAAATGGGAACTTACTTAGACAGAAATATTATAGCAAGATTTACCAAACAATGTCTGAAAAAAGTACAGTGACTACTACAATGTCATGACAGAAGTGGAATAGTTTTATTTAGAGCAGCATATTTTCCATATGGACTTGAAGTGAAGCTTACTGAAGTCAATGGAAAGACTCACTTTAATTTTAAATACGGGCCTGCACAAGGTGCTTTTAGCAACCTAAAATGTTCCAGATTAAATAGCTTTCTTATTTTTGCTGTCAGCCTCAACTTGTCCTAAATTTCTGTATTTGCTAATTGTTTAATTAGCAAAGTAGAGTGAAATGTGAGTGTTTGAGACATTTTTAGATGTTATTTCTATGCTCAGAGAGGAAAAATAACATCAAATTGCTTAGAACTTGAAAAAGCAATTTTAAGTAAGAATAAAATCTCCATGGAGTGAAAATAATAGTCTGTATTCTGCATGAAACAGATAGTTTTACCCAGAATTTGTTCAAGTACAAAGATAATCTAAGGTTTAATTCTGCCTTCTGTGAACTTAAATTTCCCTGCAGTTGTGGGGAAGATGACCATTATTTAAAGAGTGGCATTTACAAGAAAGTCTACTTAGGTATGGCAATTCTGTGTCTTGGAAACAGCCTCACTAACACTGGTGGGTTTAATCCTGGAATGAATGATGTTGGTTATGGTTGTGCTGATCACTTTGAAGAAAACAGAATTTCACCCTCTCAGTGACAGAGAGGACTGCTAACAGGCCTAAGGAGGGAACTAGCCATTGCAAAAACTCCTTTAATGCAAATTAATGAAAACGTAATAAGAAATTGTTATAATTTTCTTCCTCCAAAACAGTATGACACATACTCAGCCAGTAAAAATGTTCCAATACTCAGAAAAATTTCTGAGATTTTAGTGACTTCAGTGGTTTTCTCTGGGCCTTCGCTCCTAGAATATGCTATAAACATGTTGGGTTTCTGCTGAGGAGGAAAAAAAATCTAAGCACATGACAAACATGTTTTTGGGCCAAGAAATAGTGTCAGCAAGTAGGTGAGAGAGAGAGAATAAACATAGAAATACTGTCTTGTGTTTGCTGCATTGTCCATGGAACAAGGGTTTGCCCACGGTACTGTGGGCAACCAACAATGAAATTACTTACAATTAATAATAATTAGTGCTTCAGAAGTTCATTGCACAGAAGACAAAAGAAAAATTCTATTAATTTTCATACATTTCCAAGTTCGTGATATTGCACATTTACAGATGCATAGGTGTGAAGGCACTATGCAATGTCTTCTTTTAGGTCAGTAAAGAATTCTTTAGTGTACATACATGCACAAATGGAAAAACTAGTATGATTCTTGTGGCCAAATTCATACTGCTGTCAAAATTTCAGCTCTTACAATCCTCAGTTTTTTAGGTTTTCAGATTTGTAAGTTCAATGGTGCATAAATACATTTTTACAGTCATTTTCCTATGTTTATTTTTTAAGTCTGTGGATTAAAAGAGGGGCAATATGGGGCTTGATATATTACATCTTTTCATTCATAGTCAGTACAGTTAATGTAGAGGCTCCAAATGATGCAGTTCTATACTCATTCTGACTTGGTACATGAGGCTAGCATGCATCTGGTATGCCGTTTTTTTTGTCATCAGCAGTGTGCAAGAGAGTGATCTGGCTAGTGGTTATATATACCAAACCCCGGAAAACAGATGATTATCTGCATCTGGATCACTGGTGGTACCTTTAGGACAAGTCCCACGAAGGTTCAGATGCAAGCTGACTCTGTAGCAAGGTACTTTACATATGGAAAGCTGAAATCAAATGAAAATGTACACTTGGATACGGCATAGGCTAAATAGGATTTTTGAAACACATTATTTATGCATTAATATATTTAAGATGCCAGTCCCTGGCATGAGAGTGTCATTTGCTTCAGTACCTTCAGGAGCACCCTCACACGTTAAATACACCTCGTTTTGTCTCTGCAATGCAGCCCCTTAAATGCAAAAATAACATGCTGAAGTAAGTTTACCTTGCAAAGCAAACTGATAGAGAAAGGAAACAGATGGTCACTCATACTATAACATGCCCTGTCTTAAGTAGGTACTGCGATCCACACAGTACCTTCAAATCATGTAACAGAAAATTTCCAGAAGTCCAGATTCACTGACTGGGTTGTGCATAGGAGGAAGTCTGTCTGCCTGAAACAAAGAAGCAGGTTCAGAACCACTGCCTTGAAATTCATGTTAAAGCAGTCCTCAGTGAGTAAGAAAAACCTGGAAAGGTTTGTTTTTAGTAAAGTCAGCAGTAAATTTGGGAAATAAGTGAGTAAAAGATGCTTCCCAAAAATAAAGCAAGTGTCAAAAAGAAAAATAGTTGCACACACCAAAAAATCTCGGGCTTCACAACTGGCTTCCTCCTTGATTTCTCATTCCATTCAGTGGTACCTCTGGTGATGGTTTTGGGCTTTCATTCAACACATTCCAGAGTTGCTCTGATGAATGACTACACATTTCCTAGGGTGCATTATGTCTTTTATAAAAGAGATAAATAAAAATATATAACTGGAAGTCAGCCTGAAACCTCAGAGGTGAATTTCACCTCTGAGTAAGAGGGCTTGCTTGTGGTTTAACACCCTGTAGAAGCTTGATGTTGTGACTACAACAGGGATCACCTCTTCATTTTGTAGCAGTGGGGCCACATGCTTGCCCCAGAGAGCTGAAGGATACACATTTATATAGAAACAGGGCATAAGTGAAGCAGAGAAGGGTCAAATATTTCTCCCACTAGCTTGTTCAATAGTGGGAAAATGGTGGGGGGAAAAGAGACATTAGCCCTGCTCCTCTGCTGTTATTGTTGGTATTTTTTCCCCTGTGGAACTCATCTGTCTCACTGCTTTATATAACTAAATTACTCAAGGTTTATGTGGGAGACTGCATTTAACTGTAATTCATCGACAGTCTCCTGAGGTACCTGACAGCAAAAAAATATTTTAAGTAACTCTACAGGTTATGTGCCTGGATAATTATGGGGTTTAAAGTTATGATTTGAGAGGGAAGACAGCTATGGAAACTTTTAAATGGTCTAAATATTTTGCATTTCAGGAGTTAAAGTGAAAAATTTACAAAAATAGTTGTAAAATTGATTTTTCCAGTGGAAGTACCAGTGGGAAAACTACTCTGTTAAGTTTGGGGTGGAATCAGACAAACAATTAGAATGTGATTGTCCCCTCTTCACAAAACAATGCCCTTACAATCAAGAGCTAACTGGAAGCCCTTTCCTCTTTCTTGAAAAAGTTAGGAACAGCTCTTCAGTGTAATTTGCTTTTTAAATATAGCATTTTGCTAATTCCATAATTGTATATGGTATACCATTACTGTTCAAATGTAAGAAAATACAATATACAATGTTCAATTTTGTTTACAAAAGGTTTTGCAATATTTCCAGATGTACTTTTCTGGGTCACTTCAAGCATACTAGAGACTTTCACTTCTGCTGTGCTCTGTCAAAACCAGAATTATCCCATTTCAGTATCTTATCAGACATGCTCACTTCCAAATTTTCATTACACTTACTTACCCTAATACGAAAGCATGTGTTTTCTCTTTCCACTCCTAGCTATCTAGTTACTGCGCCTCTGTCATCATCATGGAGACTTCAACAAAAATGACCTAGAGAAACTTAGAATTTTCCTCCTTGTGAAGTAATCCTCCCATTTATATAGCCAGCTGTGATATTGTCAGACACATAAACCAATTCTAATAGCCAACTGACAGTTCAAGATGTTCCCTTTTGCCACGACATTTTTACGAGCTAGAAACAGAGTTAAGCTTTTAGTTTGAAGAATAAAAGTTTATCCCACCTGATAAGTCACTAAGGAGAAGAACACTCTGGACAATATTAAGAAAGAATTTTATTTTTCTACAGGTCATCTGATCCATTCTATTACAGCTACAATTTTAGTTGTTTGGAATTTTAATTAGAAAATAATAATTTCATAAGAGAATAAATTAATTCCACAGAATACTGCTGCTTCTGCTCTCCAGTGAAAGTCTGTGTTCAATTGCTCTTGAAAAGTTTCTTCAGAGCTTCTATGTTTTGATTTGAAATATTCCTGTTTCTCTACAGTGTATTCTAGAATGGACTTTAAGACCAAGCTCTTATGTTCCCAGACTATGCTGATGATTGAAGCAACATGCATAAGTTCTACAAATGCTTTATTTCTGCAGCAAAGACTATTATCAATGGAGAAATGCTGTCTTTCTTACAGGGAATTGGAATGTTGCCACTGAATTTAGTGGAGACAGGATTTTAATCCTGATACATTTTATGGGAACTGCAAGGTTCCGAATGCCATTTCTCAAAGAAACTGAAGAGAACTGAGAGAACATAATACCTCAAAGGATCAGAACGAGACAGAAAATGCAATACCTGTGCAACAGTGAAAATGTAGTGGTGTAAGCATTCAGTCCTGAAAATCTTACCTACGTCATTCTTACAGTTTCTTTACTACTTGCTATTCACGGTGGTAAACGCTGCACTCAGAAATAAGTGCCAGCTGGATTAGGGAACAAAGTAACCTTGTATGGTTCATTCATTCCTGCAAGAATGGATTTTATAATCTTTTAATATATATTGGATAACTTTTATATGTACTGCCAAAGCAAAGTATGTCTTCTTGCTACAGGATGATTTGTAAAGCTTTCTTATTTGTACTGTGTGCAACATCCTCCTTGCTTTTTTGGGGTAGTGAATACTGAAAACTGAAGGGGGGGGGGAGCAAGCATATTTTATATTACTTTCAAAATCTAACATGCAGTAATTTTTGTAGGGTCCAATTTTTAGCTGTACCAAGCAAGTCACACTAACTTCTACTGATCAGCAAACCATAAAGCAAGGCTTCATTACTAAAACTTCTCTGTACTTATCCTAGAACATATCCAAATGTATAATAGCCTCTCTGTCCCTCTAGATTTTATGATAATGGGCAAAGTAGTAAGCATTAGACATATTTTGCCCAAACAATCGATAATCTACTGCGTACATATAGAATGAGGAAAAGAGGTACATGGAAGCATCATGCATAAAATATGATACTGGGGATAGAAAAAAAAGGGCCCTTCTGGTTTTGGTAGTGAAACAAGTCACACCTTTTAAAATACCCATTTGTACTCTATTTCTTAGTAATGCACTGTTTGCTTCAGTGCTACTTTCTTCTTGATTGGATGAATGATATGGAAAGGCTGGTATTTTGTAGTAGATTTCCACTGCAGCTGTCCTTGCAGATATTCAAGCCTGAGTTGCAACTGGAGGAAAAAAAGAAAGAGATTGTTTAGGATGACAAGGATACAGAATATAAATCCAAGAAAGCAACAATTTTGAAATAAAAATGTAACACCTGCCAGGCAGCTTACTCACAGTGTAAATAAGGATTAACACCAGCAGTAGTGCAGCAAATACTGGTCTTAGCACACATATGTTTAAATATCACAACCTGAGTACAAGAAAAATTACGTCACACACTTGGTATCTTGAATTGCTTCTGGAATCAATAGCTGCTCCTAGAACAATAACTATACTTGATACAGGGGTAGTGAACAGATTCAGTGCAGAAGGCAAATAAGCTAGAAAAGAAATTTTCCTACCTTCTCCTTGGTTTTAATGCAGAACATAGTTCTAGAAAGGAGAAATATGGAACTACTATAACATAAGCAGTTATTTAGAATAATCTGTTTAATCATTTGACTACAGGCAAGTGGGTTTCACAGATTTTCCTTAGGAAATTACTATCTTTCTCAGGGGGATTTATTCTTCCCTAGAATGAACAGGTTACAAATAAACATTTTAAAAATCAGCTCCCTATCCATTTCAAAATCAACTCAAGCTCAGTAGCTTGTGATCAAGGATCAGATATGACTTCAGGAGTGGATGGTCTCATTGCTGCAGGCTGCAGGCATATGGCAACAGATGAACACCATTAGGGGCGTTAATATAAGGTTAATTGTCTGGGTCAGGCCTCTGCTGGCAGGCACTAGCTATGTACAGCTGTGTATACTATCCTCAGCTGAACAGGAGCCGACTGAAACAATCTGTATCTTCTGCTCTGACTACCTGTCCTCCTTAGCACAGAAGGAAAACAAGCCAATGAATGATTATTGAATTTGAAAGCACTAAAGCAAAAACATTTTTGTATTTGTATCCTCAACTGTCAAGTCAAAGAAACATTTTTTTTCCCTTTTGACAACCTAGTTTTTAACCCATGATAAGGGATCTCAAGCCATCATTCCTATAACTTCTGCCTCTTTCTGGACTGAGAGCAATAAATAGTAGCCTTAGGGTTATCTTTTCCCCCTTCTCTCACTGGTGAGCAAGCAGGATGGAAAAGCATCTTCTGAACAGATGGGTTTGCTGGTGATCAAATGATCCCTTTGTACTGAAGAGTGATGATAAAGTTTTAACCCTCCCTTACATAGAGAAAACTGGCAATAGAAGTATATTTAAGGGGCAGCATTCAAGTACTAAGTGAAGGAACGGAACAGAATTCAGGTACTTCTGTTGTCTAACCTGTTTAATCCTATTAAAGACAGGGAGATGAAGACAGTCATTCACCTGATGGCAATACTTAAGGAAAGAACCCAGATTCATACCATTGTCATTATTATCCGCAGCTTTCAGGTGTATTGATAGAGTAGCTAGCTATTACAAACACATTCACTACAACTTGCTTTTCTTCCCTTATTTCTGGAACACTCTTGTAAGGGCACAACTGAGCAAAGGAGCAGAATATCCACCTTAAATATTACCCCAAATCCCCAGTATGAAGAGGTCCAAAAAGATGTCAGTTCTTAATGTGGTTTCCTGAAAGGAAGCATGGAGATACAAGACTGTAGTACCCTTGAGAATACTGGTTTGAGATCATCAGTGAATTCAACTAAAATAGGGTAGAACCACAGAAATGACAGTAATGTTTTTTTAAAATCGTGGAAATTCAGGAATGTCCTTCACTATATAGATGAAATCTCTTTAGTCCTAAGTGTAAATAAAATATTTTACTCCAGCTCAATGAGGATGCAAGTCAAAAAAAGTAGTCATGTGTTGTGGTTTTACCCCAGCCTGCAACTAAGCACCACACAGCCACTCACTCACCTCCCTCGCAATGGGATGGGGGAGAGAATCAGAAGGGTAAAAGTGGGAAAACTCATTTTATCATTGAGATAAAAATGGTTTAATAGGTAAAGCAAAAGCCGCACACACAAGCAAAGCAAACCAAGGAATTCATTCACCCCTTCCCATGGGCAGGCAGGTGTTCAGCCATCTCCAGGAAAGCAGGGCTCCATCACGCCTAACGGTGACTTCGGAAGACAAACGCCATCACTCCAGACATTCCCCCTTCCTTCTTCTTCCTCCAGCTTTATATGCTGAGCATGACGTCCTATGGTCTGGAATACCCCTCTGGTCAGTCAGGGTCAGCTGTCCCAGCTGTGTCCCCTCCCAAATCCTTGTGCCCCCCAGCCTGCTCACTGGTGGGGTGAGGTGAGGTGCAGAAAAGGCCCTGACTCCGTGTAAGCACTGCTCCAGTAACTAAAACATCCCTGCTTTATCAACACTGTTTCCAGTGCAAATCCAAAATAGCCCTATACTAGCTACTATGAAGAAAATTAACTCTATTCCAGCCAAATCCAGCACATCGTGTTACAACAAGAGAAGCTAAACAATTATAGTAATTAACAATGCTTCCTTTTCCTGCAAAATAATCTTGGGGTTAAATTAATTTTGCTGTTAGGCTATCAAAGTCAATGAGGTTTTACCAAAATGTAGTCTGACTTGTTAGAACAGTGTAAGCAGAGTGAATCCTACCATCCTGTCAAGAATGAGGATGCTTTGAAGACTACCCACATAGCTTCTGCATTCAAAGCCTATCTTTGTAACATGCTTAGGGTTCTTTGGTGCGTGGACAGGTCATGTGTTATTGCTTTATGCTTTTAGAATTTCAGCTAGATAGAATTGTGTTTATTTCCTCAGTATTGTATGGTCTCTGCTACACTTCAGTCGTAGACTGAATTTTATGTATATCTACTCAGTCCATTCCAGCAAAGAGATTAATTTTAACCGGAAAATAACTGTGACACTTTATTTTTCTTTTCTTTATTTCCAAATATTTTTGACCCAAACATTAGCCTCTTTATGTCTGGCTCTTTGTAAAATCTTTGATCTCTCCATGGTGTAGACAAAGTATTGACTTTTTTGCTCCATGCAAACCTGAGTAGTGTTGCTAAACATTTTAGTCATGCTTACATAAAATCTCCCAGAAAGCCTAACCTGAGCCCCTTTAGTTCAGGTGATGCCTCTTCTCCCTGACCTCTTCTGCCAAACAAAGGAGAAGGGGGAGGGATCCCTTAAAGGAGTAATAACCACTTTCTCTGAGCCTAACAGGAAAATGCACCTGATATGTTAGGCAGTGAAATATGCACTGGCAACCCTAAAACATAAAGTGAGGGAGAGAATTTTGTACAAGGATCCTGCACATGTACATACATACGTTGCCTACAATAACGGGAATTGAACATCATTCAGTGAGGACAAATTTATTAGAATCTGGATGTAAACAAAACACACTAATGGGAATAAAACAAACAGGGAAAGAAAGAGGAGAGGAGAAGGACAGTAACAGCAAGACAAATGTCCTATCGCACATCTTGGGCAATTACTCACTTGTTAGGTAAAAGATACAAGTGATTCAGCAATCCCTTGAAGACACCATTATCAACTGACAATTTGGTACAGTTACCACAGTAGTCCAGGGAGTTAAACAGTTCTAAAACTAACAAAATCAGTTAAATTCCCCAAGGAACATGATATTGTTCTTCTGTGTAGACAGTCCTATTATTCCTTAGATTATGAGCCAGGTGACTCTAATTAAGTCAATCATCATCAGCTGTGCTTGACCAGTAAGTAGAAAGAAGGCAGAAATCTACCATTATGTAGGCATTGAGTTTAGACTGCACTATTACCTTCAACATCCTGTAGCTCAATACATAACTACTTAGATTGCTCAGATAATAACTGTGGCCAGCCAGCCATTTGCAGTAGCAATAGCTGCTGGCTTCAGAAGGCAAATAAATATATTAAATCTCTATTAGAGCATTCCATCATAAAGTGCACTCAGCTGCAATACCCTATCTTTTCTCTTAACACCTCTAACTAGATATATGAATGCTAGCCTGTGCTCTGGCATGGATAGTATTTTCATTTCATTATTTGTGGCTGGACCATAATGGTATGTAATTTATATCAGCCACTGAAAAAGAACAATACAAATAAAGAGAATCAGTAAATGCATAAGAATCACATGACTTGTAGTACTACTGTTGAGGGTAAGTGTATGCTTTCATTGCTCTTTAACACCCTGAGATGTTTAATATTTTGTCCCCTGTAGGGTGTCCCTGCTTTATTTAGTATGACTAATTTCAACTGGACAAAAGCACAAGGCTACATCCACCCATGGATGGAACCTACAACATTCACATCTGAAGTACTTCAGAGTAGATTTGTCTTAGGTTGTCAGAATGGGATGGGTATTGCTCATCCAAGTGACTACAAAAGAGTTAATAACTACTTTTTTTAAGGCAAACTGTTTTTCTTTAAGCAAACAAAAGTGAACAGCTATTTTGCATAAAATTGCAGAGATTTATACTTTCAAAAATCAGTTTTGTTTCTGATACCAATGCACAGAAAACCTCCCCTGACATCTTCTTTGTTCACTGAGATACTTTTTTGTTAAATAAAATACGTATATAATCTCATTTAATCCCCCCAAACCCAAGCTCAGATCAGAATATTTATTTGGCTTCACCCTCATGAAGACAACTCTTTCAAAGTGAAAGTTGTATTTGAAAACATCATTCACACAGGATTTCCCCTTGCTTAAGGAAATATTTCTACTGCAAAATGTGGCATAGGCTGCTTTTCTTCATGCCATGTTTTTTTGTATGATTGTTGGTCTTCCACAAGGAAATATTTTAAACAGGTAGATTGTTTTTTGTAAATTTCTTTCCAGCTGAGAGGAGCTAATAGGAAAGATGAAACAGCAAAATCACAGTTCATTCTGTTTGAAGGAATTATTTTCCCCTAGTAAAATTCCATACTCCTTATTAAGCTGTTGTTCACATTATTTTATTTTTCTAAAAGAAAGAAAATCAGAGGTGGACGAATTAACCTAGCTTGAAATAATAGATATGAAGACTCAAATTATTGGATGGCTCTGTGATTTACAAAGTTTGGCACCATGACATTGTAGTGATGGGTACTTTATATACGTAAGTAGACAGCTAGATAGGATTGAAAGTAGCTGTTCAAAACATTCTTGCTGGATTTATTACTTCTGGCAAAACCAATGCTCTTGGTGTTGAGTCCTTAGAAGAAGGCACCACATGGGCACAGCTTGACCTTCCAGATCAGGCGGATTAAGAACATAATATTTTCTACACAATTAATGCTGAGATGATGTTAATTACTTAGCAGACCCTAAATCCCATGACTTATTTTTTGTCATTTTCACAGAACAAGGGAATGATGTGTCCAGTGTGGAAAAGCTGGCAGGGAGCTTTCTGGCAAGTTTTCAACATAGTATGCAATTAGGAAAAAAAATAGAATCAGAATGTCACTTGGCCTTGTTTTCCAATCAGACCACTTTTGAAGCATCAACCAGCAGAGAAACTGAGTATTAATAAAATAAAGTCTGTATTGCTCATTTCTAAATGTTGATGTTAACTTGAAGGACCCTGCAGTGCTCTTAATGAATTCAGTGAAAGCAAGGAGAGTTGCATCAAGATTTGCAGAGCTGGAGGTCAAAAGTAAGGCTCCTTAGTGGGCTGGCATATAAAAATACTGAGTAACTTTCTTAGCTGTATATGTATTTCTATGGACGTTCATTATTTTTAAAAAACAGAGTGCTAATATTGGAACTCGGAAGAAGACAGAGCTTGGAAATAGTTAACATTAACAATGCAATAACCATCTACTATTGCGTAAAAATGGTCTGTAAGAAGTACAGTTGGGTTAGTTGAACGATGCTGATAGAATCTAAACTGGAGCCTTCCCTTGCATTTCTTCCTGTAGTCTTCCAGACCTAATGCTGCCTTAATATACATTTCTGAATCTAATTGTTCCTGAGCATACAGCACTCAGGCTTAAAGACTGATAATAAAATACAGCCATTCCTGCACCCTGTACTAAAATATTACCTCATAACTGGGTGCGGGGGGAAATGCTGCTTTGATTAAATTATAGTCAAACACCAAACTGTCTAAAAAATGGAAATCTGAAGTAAAACAATGATGAATGTGAAAAATGGGAGAAAAAATATTAAGTGGACTACAAAACCAAAATAATGAAAGACAATTAAAATCAGCTTGTCTGTGGTCAGAGTACATGTGGAAGCTCTAACTGAAGTGCCTGATACAAGTACATATTTCAAGATTTCCTGATTCATACTCTCATATTAAAATGTATGTGGCCCATAGTTTGCCATAAACAGCATCCCTGATCATGCCCAGTCCAACAGCTCTTCAGACAGGTTGATGGACATAAAGAACTTGAGGATGAGAGTTTTAGCTCTTTTGGAAGTAGTTTTAGTCTGCCATTTTGTGCTGAGAACCTGTCTAGCCTTTAAGTGTTTCTGGAATTAAAGCAAACATAAAAAATCACACTCCAGTAATGTTAGGGTAGATATATTCAGGGAATAAGTAGGCTTACATTCTGAGAGTGCCCCATGAGCATTACCTGCAAAATACCATTAATAGGGGGCAATAGTATGCCAATTCATAGTCCAAAACAAAATAGCAGCAACACCTCAGCAGAACTACTTTACAGCGGAAATTTACTGAGCCCTGGTAACAGAGGGTTAACATGCAGATCTTACAGTTTTATCTCAAGCTTTGCAAATTTAAGCGAGAATTCTGTCCACAATTCTGGGCTTACCTTAATACAGGAGTCTCAGTGTTCATTTCTTTTAATAAGCATGGATTCCCAGACTTGTAGGGAGGTTACAGAAAGGCTTGAAAATGTAACCTGAGGGCACTCTACTGATTTAGAATATTAAAAAATTGAACAAAAGGACCCAAAAGATACTATTTTTGAACATATCATAATTCTGAGAGCCTTACCCAGAGTTTTAGGTTCTTGAGGATAGCAACATTAGCATAGCAATTTTTTACAATGTACTACATGTCAAAATACTTCCAGGTAAGGAAAGTGATTTTAACACACTTAAAAATAATTATTTTTATCATACCCATGTAATTTAGGCATCATATGAAGTAGGAACTCAAACAATATTATGTGGAAAAAGAATATTTCTTGAGCACCTAAGCAGTTCTTCCATTTTACACATTAAAAGGCCATGTTGTAAAACAGAAAATGTAATATAAATAATGAAATTAGCACCCTTAACAGGACACCAAGGTGCTGCTCATCAGAGTTTGATGATTGGAAGTGGGGGAAATTGTTTTCCCACGTCAGAAAATATTCCTTAAAACTAGTAATATTTTTATATAGCTATAAGCTGAGACTTTAGGGTGAGGAATACAGAAGTATCTGTGGGAACAAAACTGGAGAGAGGTAATCCCACAGCATACAAAAGCAGGTAAGTAAAGATAGATCTGAATCAAGCAAAATGTCTTCAACTTGAGTTTCCCTCATTACAGCTAAATGCTCTGATCACCAGCTATGTTCCTCTGTGGCAGAAAAGGTCAGGGATTCTCTAAATAATTGAACAGAGACATTGGGCCAGAAAATTGGAAGAGGTGATTCATTGGTCCAATGATTAGGACACTGAGCTTGAGTATAGACGACCTAGTTTGTATTATGACTCAGGCAGTCAATGAAGCCACTGAACCTGGAGCTCCAAAACAAGCACAAGAAGCAGAGGATAGCAAAGGCTTCTGAATGCCTCAGAAGGTCAGCAACACCCAACACAGCAACTTGAAGAGGCCAGGGCTGAAAAGACAGCAGCAGAATGACTCAGGCTTAGTGCTCTGATGTGGGACATGAGATTTAAATGTCCATTTTCAATCCGAAGTCACAGGGGAGAGTTACCCAGCTTCTTAGGAGGTATCTTTTTCCCCTGAGTTACTGTAAGGTGACGTTCCCTGTATTAAATCTGTCATGAAGAATGTCTGAATCTGTCCCACAAAAAGCTTTGATTTTAATGACTTCATATTTTCATGCTTTAAGAGAACCCTCTTTTCAGATATATATGCAAGAAGCTCTATTAAAGGCAGATGCTTCTAGAAATTATAAGGAAGATAGCAAACTTTAATGTAATATTTAATTGTTTCTTCTCATTATTGAACTAATAATGGCAAGAATTCGTAAATATATGTGAAAGTGGTAAAAAAGCCCATTCATTTATTGCATGGAGAGGGTCCTGGTATGTAAGTTTGAGGTTAACACAAGCATCCTAGAAAGAAAGAAGGAAAAAATAATCATACCACTTAATCAAAAGAAGTGCTTATGCAAGCACATCCAGACTACAATGATAGTGCACTTTGAGGCTAGTCATGGAAATGTCCAGATCACATTACTGTCAAAGTCAATAGTACAACTGTGGATAGATCTAAACATAATACAACACAACAATCCAATAGACTTTTAAAAACGAATAAAGACATGGCTATAAGATAGTCATATCTTATTACTCCAGATCTTTTAAAACTACATTATAGCATAAAAATTGGATAAACTATGAAACGTTCATATAGTTAGTCTATTTTCCCAGTTACAAGACTCTTCCTAATAGCTAATGCTAAAATTCAGAAGGGTGAATGGCATCTTGCAGTGGTTAAAAACAGGAGAAGAGCAACAAGAGTCCTTTCTGTTGAAAGCAACACCTTATTGTTGGTTTCAGCACAAAAAAAAAGTAAATAAAACATACATTTATACATCAATATGAATTGTAATACACATATGTATGTATGTGTATACATACACATATCTATGTTGATTTTTTTTTAGTGACCGAGACGAGACCCAGACACTGTGAGGCTCAGAAGAGCAGTGAAGGTTTCAGAGCTCAGAGCAGCTGCATTCATCTGGTGAGGCCAGAGAACCCAGCAGCAGCAAGAAAACATGGTCATAGAAATCAAAACCCAGCCCTCAGCTGTACTGAGCATAAGCAAACATCACTGACCATGGGGAAGACTGCTTCTTTCTTTGCCTGGGCAGGGTCTTTATTAGTATTAACTTGGAAAAGAACATTGATCTGTTTATTTAGGCTTGGGAACTAGCAAGTAGAACAATGAATTGGGTCAGAGAGTATGAATCTGCTTGTCTAACCTTGCAAACATTGTACTGTTACTGGAGGATATCTATGGTATTACTACTGATGAATCAAAGCGAAGGCTTACAGATTCAAATAATATGATACTAGGCACAGCCGCAATTCCTGTTCTACCTCCTGCTGCTCAAAAAAAAGTTTAGCATGGACCTGTGTCAGGATCTTTAGCCAGCTGTATGTTTCTGTCACCTCACAATAAGTTTTCTGCATCTAGTACTGATGCTTCTCTTGGTTTTTCCATGCAAATAGAAAAGAAACATAATTACAGTTTTGTAGATTAATGGCAAAATAACAAAGCAAGGAGTAACAGAGATAAAATCTGCATAAGAGAGTTTAGAGCAACCTAGAATGATTTAGAAAGGGATGTTTGATTTCCCTACAGTCTACAAGTTAGTACCTTCTCCTTGGAAAGAGGAAGCCAAAATTGATTCTAAGGACAACTTTTGTATTTCATTCAATGACTATTTGATGGAAAATGCATAAGTGGCTGCTGGGGTATACTCTAAGGCCAAGTTTTCCTTAGCCATTACAGTGGGATTGTGTTCACATACAAGTTGGTTTCAGCTCAGTTTAGTGTTTTGCTCTTGTATTTGTTTCTTTCTTGTATTTGTTTCTTTCTTTGTCTAAAAGCAGAGAGGAATATTTTCAACAGAAGAGGGTGAGAATTCTATTATTCTTAATCATTACAGCCTACAGTTACAGTAGTGATTTTTTTCTGGAGATGGAAGATATAAGCTTGAATTTCCTGACGCAGAGAAAACAACTGAACACAGGTCTCCCCCAGTCAATGCTTTATTCGCTGAATTACTGTACAAGTACAAAGGATTTCTTCCTGCAGCGCAACTTGAAGGGAGTGTGATAGACAACCTTGCCTTTTGTACAGAACCAAGTGATGGAGAAGGTTGAAGCACAGACCAAGCCACTCTGAACACCCAAGGTTTCCAAAGAAAGCACAAAGTTCATTAGTTCTGATGAAGCATAGCAAAAAATAAAAGGTAAGCTAGTCAGTACTGTTTGACTGGCATATCTGATGCAGTATGACATAGGAAACATCAAAAGCAATATACAATGCTAGATTATCAGCTGATATAGTGCAGCCATTTTAAACTCAAGTTCCAAGTTAAAATTTAAATATGTCAGAAAACCATCATAAATAATACTTAATTGTGATAAATGCTATCACAATGCTATAAAGCAATGTTTGATGAGATGGATGCCAAAGGGCACATGTTCTAAAGTGGATAGAGTTAGGTACTGCTGTAAGACATTTCTAAGCATCTCTTCTATGGCTGCTAGGCTATTTCAATCATAAATAGAAAGCTTGTTCTTTGTTGGAAACCCAAAAGCAGCTGGTATTGTACCTCTGCTATCCCTAGTTGGAAATGAAATATAGTGCAGTTCTTCCATTCAGTGGTAAACAGCTTTGAATAATGTTGCTTCTTTGCTGAAGAGGTTGAACTTGTTCCTACCCTGTGCAGGTATAATGAAGCTATTTTAACTGCTTATTGTTAATTTATACAGCAAAAGGGCTTAGCGACAAAGGACTTAGAGACTCATATTATGAATAGAGATGGGACTGTGCTCAGGAATTTTTTTTTAAATTTTTTTTTTAAGATCAAGATGTTCAGGAATCTTGTTGGAGGTTGTCTGCAGGTGTAAATGGGTAACAGGTCATTCTGGTTGGGAAATCAAAAATGTACCAAAATTAATTCAGTCACACAATTGTTTTGTGTGTCAGTGGTTACATAATTTGGGATGCTGCAACCATGCTGGTTAAATATGCCTTCCATTTTAAGGCTGAAGGGACCTGGATTTTCTACTTCAGTAATGCCTAGCTACCCAAGTGGTGCACTTAGAGACAGCTATACAACTTTATAACAAAAAGATGGTTCACGCACCAGAGAGTTAACCCAGTGCAAAATATGAGACATCAGGTAGATACAGGTACTTGAGAATAAAAATAAAAAAGAAGAAAAACTTGTCAGCATCATAAAGTGCTTTACCCAAACTTTTTGCCCATCTCTTGCCAAGTTTTAGAAATTCCATCCCAATTGCACAGTAAATTCAAAATGTACTTCATATTTCTTCAGGCAAGTAAATTATCAAGCAGCAAGCTTGAACATCATTATTTCAGGATTTGCAGAGGAAAATAAAATTGTCCTCACAATATGTCTGAACTAACTGCCAGAAATCATCTTGTTAAAAAGAATTTTGTTGCTCAAGGATGCACACTCAGATTTGCCTAAGTGCTTTTCAGAAGAAGATATTACTATCAGTTCTCTTGTTTTTGTAAAAGTTGAACTAATAGAAACATAATGAAGAGTGAGACTGTTCCTTGGTGATTATTTTTTCATTTGTTTTATGTTATTGTCAGTCTTTGCAAGAACTGTTTGTTATTGCTTATCTATGAAGCCCTGAGAGTCTGCATAGCTCTGAAGATGAAATAGATACATGGTCTCTGATTTAAAAATCAAACTGTAAAGTAATTTCTTTTGATAATCATTAATAGACATTGTACTCAAAACTATAGTATATAGTATGGATATATTAATGTTGAGGATGATGTTGATGAATGTTTCATATACTTATCAGAAGATCAAGTTTTCAGAATAAAAAACATATTCATTGAATGTATTTTTATGGAGACAAAAATAATTTAATTTCTCAGAATAAACACTGAATAGTCAAATACTTCATGAGCAGCAAAAAGAATGCTACGTATCATTTGATGAGAGCTGGTGCATAGGCATTCCTACAGTCTAGAAGATCAGGATCATCTCTGAACAGATAGACTGAGAGTGACCATATATATGTAGGCATTAAAAAGCTCCCTAAGGACTCTCTATTAGGTGCAAAAGACAGGTGCAGGGGAGACAGTCATTCAGTTCCTCTGGCAGCTCTTTTCTGAAATCATCAGATCCTATGAATTCATTAAGGTTTAAAAAAAACCCTCTGTAGACTAGAAATGAAATATTATCTAGTTATATTTCATTTTTCTTTGAACTCAGTGACTCAACTGTCACTGTGTTCAAAGACCTGTCTGAAAAAAGTAAGATCCCCAGATTTCATGTTTCATCTACTGACTTCTCAGATCTTCATAAACCTCTCTAGAGAAAAAGCATTATAATGCCCACCTGATTTCTAATAAGCTCCCAATTTCCTGTTGGAAAGAAAACTTATAAGTAGCAGTAGAAGCTTTTAAACTCCTGGATTTCACAAATACACTCCTGTTGTTGCTTTGCCTCACATTTTTTTTAAATAAACTCTGAAGCAACAAAATAGGTTGAGGTAAACTCAACACCAATTAAAATAATATGACATTGACATATGTTTGCACATAGTTGTTTAAATGTATTGTAAGAAGGTTACAGAGTTTGTAACAAATGCTGTGCTGAGTGGTCCCCTGTTGCTTATGAAGTTAGAAAGGCATTCCCTATGGCTGCATAATTTCTTTCAAGCCTCTTAAAAAATGGTACACATCTCCAGTTTAATATAAACAAGGACCCTTCAACAGCAACATATAAAATACCTAGCTCTCTATTTGTTGAAATAATGGATAAGGTGAATTTAAATGTTTTGGCAAAGTTTTCTAGGTTCACAGACAGAAATGTGTTTTCCCATAAAATTAGTCATTGCAACTATTACACTAAATAAGATGTAAAAGAAATAGATTAACGGTTCAAAAGATAGACTTTATTGCTGAGTACTCAACAGGTATAAGATGTAATAATAATAGTCAAAGAGTTTTGAATTTCCTTTTTCTATCTGGCTTTGCCTTTGGAAGCTTCTAGGCAAATATAGTGACTTCACCTCTACCATCATGACTTTGCACCTAGATGTCTTCATGACTGGTCTTGATGTCTTGAGAACTCTGCAGTAGTAATTGAAATCCTTAATCACTGTTGCAGGTAAGTTTCTGTCACAAGCCTGGATTTGGCTATGCCCTCAGATTCTTTGAAGTTCATTATCCACCCCACCCCCATTGCCAATTGGTCTTCTTCCACTGCTGTAGCCACCCCCATAGGGCATTAGCCACCATCCAGGAGTCAGTATAAAG
>JANZLQ010000079.1:65401597-65413903 GCA_026212715.1 Elanus axillaris | reverse complement strand
CACAGCCTTGATGCTGTGCCAGCACTGCTCAGCAGTAGCCAAAACACTGGTGTGTTATCAACACCCTTCTAGCTACCTATGCAGAAGAACACAGCACTATGAGGGCTGCTATGGGGAGAATTAATTCCATCTCAGCCAGACCCAATACAAGAGCATAGATGTGGCTGTTAGTCTCAATCAGGAAAAGAGCAGAACTCCCACAAGTGACTAACTATATTAAACACTCATTGTATACAGGTAGCTAAAGAAAAATATGGAGAGAAAAGCCACTAAATCAAATATTCACAAAGTGCAGAGACTACAGATAAAGAGGAATTGACCCAAGAAGTACCCTTGACTATGCTAAATTGAAAGGGAGCAGGAGGGAACCTCAAGCTATTTTAATTTCCTTCATTAACGCTATTCTAGAGGAAATGTTTCAGGTTATCAGAAATTCTCTATTTTCATTCAGATCTATGCTGTGGCCTCCAAAAACTCTCTTTGCCTTATGCAAAAACACAAGCAACCACAATCCTCAACCTCTGAGGTCTTTGAGTCTGTGGTTGGCATCAAATACCTCTCTCTATTTACTTTTCTGCCTTTAAAAATCTTTGCAGTTTTTACAGTTCAAGAATCCAGACCTAGATGCTGCAAAATGTAACTGTAAAATGATGTTAAATAGGACCAAAAATCTGGTGAAAACCAACCTCCAACTGATGAAGCATTGCTTCATGGAAATCTTCATGGAAATTTTCATTACAGAAATGTCCATCCAGCAGTAATTACTTCTTTGTCCTTTTGTTCCTCATTACATTCTATATAAGAAAATAGTTTGACAAGAAACTAAGACCATATGGCATGCTGTCCTGGGTTCAGCTGGGATAGAGTTAATTTTCACAGGAACCTGGGAGGGGGCACAGCCAGGGCAGCTGACCTGAACTAGCCGAGAAGATATTCCATACCATGTGCCATCATGCTCAGTATATAAATGGGGAGCAGGCCAGGGGAGAGCTCTCATCTTTTGGTGGGGAAAGTGGTGAAGCACCAGGTTCTGGGTGGTGAGCAGTTGCACTGTGCATCACTCGTTTTGCATATTCTTTTATTAGTACTGTTGTTGTTGTCGTTATAACTTCTCTTTTTGTGTTGTCCCAGTAAATTGTCCCTATCTCAACCCATGATGTTCCTTTTTTTTTTTTCTCTTTCTGATTCTCCTCCCCATCCCATCAGAGCAGGGCAGGGAGGAGTGAGTGAGCGGCTGCATGGTACTTTGTTACTGGCTGGGCTGAAACCACAACACATGTTAACACTTGAAAGTTGTTGTAAATTTTATGTATCTTCATTAAATGTGTAGACATCTTACTGTAAAATTGTGATCAAATACTTCATTTCACTTCTTGTGTCAAAACAGTGATAGCTCAACTACAGGCTTTCTGGACCCAAATACATTGTTTCCACAGAGCTTATTAGCTTCATCACCTCTCCCAGATCAAGTGTGGTTTCCATGCTTTTAGACCCACCACAGTGGGGTGCAGTGTTCATTCCCTTCAATGTGAAAAAGGACATTGCTGTCTCACTGTAGAAATGACAATAGGAACTGTTGAGGCAGCTGTGGCAGCCATAAAAATAAAAATGCAATACTTAGACCAGTGGCCATGCTAGCCCAGTGTCCTGTTTCCAACACCACCCAACAGCAGGCGTTTGGTGAAGATTATAGGAAAAACACAATCACCTAGTGATAGTTCTCCAGGATACATTTTCCATCTCTAGCAGTTCTTGGCTTAGAGATTTTCTGCCAAAAAGGTGCTGGTGCCCTGACTCTTGGAAGATAATCTGTGGCTTTTCATGACAGGTGACACTGAATTGTATACCAACTTTATTGGTCTTATGTATCTATTCTTGACCTCCACCTCAGATCATAAGATGACAGGTGTGTTCAGATCAAATCTGTGTAGATGATCTTCCTGGGTTCAATGATATCAATCAGGGAATATGAAAAGGTCCCATGCCATAAGCATCCTACCAGTTTCTAGGCTAGTTTAAAAGGTTAAAGTGACTTTCTTCTGAGGGTTCCCGCTGATGTCAATGTGACTCTGCACTCATTCTAGAGGAATTCATTTCCCTAAAGATTTTCACTATGTTTTGGAAGGCTATGAGTAATACTTGTTGCTTGCTTTATTTTGAACATCCTTCAAGATGTTGCAATTCCTTGTTTGTAACTGTCAAAGGTGCACTGTATTCATACTTTAAATGGTTGAGATACTTATAAAATATTGTAGGAAGCACTATCAAGTTCAGCACATGTATCTTTGAAAGGATTTTATCATTCATTCACTCACTTCATCAAACTTTGTGCACATACTTAAATAGACTTTTTAATCTTATTTTTAATTACTATCTGCAATGTAATAGAATGCAGTTGTGGAGTCAGTGAAACTAAATTCTGTACTACCATAAAGCTGGACATTTCAGTGGCTGATAGAAGACTGACACCAATGAATATAAACATGTATTCCCTGATATTTTTTTAGATAAAGATCAATGAACTTGCTAAGATTAGTGTCGTGAATCTTCAGCATGATAATAAATATTAGGATTTCAATGAGTATGAAGTTAAAAAGCATTGAAAATTGAAAAAGTTCTCTGTGCTTGTTCCAAGAAACCAAGTAGCTGCAGGAAGGTACACTTTTTTAAATGCCATGTTCTTCAAAAGGATTGTGTAGCTCTTCATTTTTACCATCAGCTGCTTTGGTGAAAGAGTTTGCTTTTATACAGTTGATAAGGAGAAAAAAAACATAGCACAAACAAGGGTAGCAAATGAATATAAAATGCGCAAGTGACAGCTGTTGTACCTTTACATATTGGAGAGGAAGAGATGGAAACTCAGTTTCTACAATGCTGCAGTCATATTCCAGGGGCCTTATTGCTGTTCCTAATATTCTTGTTGCATAGGGACAGACTAGGATCTTGCCTGTGATGCCTGCTTTGGAGGTGCTAGTGTGTGTGTATGCTAAATGATCATTGAATGGCCCTATATGCACTCTTTCCCTGACAGCCAAATCTCAGGAGCAATTCACACTTATGTACAAGGCATATCTCAATGCTATAGTACAGTTATGTGAATTCTGGGCCAAAGGCATACAAATGTCCATGCACTTGCATTTAAACCTGCATTTTGTTAGGTGATACACATGCATTATGGTCACAGCTGACTAAGAGATTAACAGATAATGTGACCTCGGTAGCCAGGAAAAAAGAGGAGACTAGTGCGACAGCTGTTTCAGGATTCAGCATCCACAGTGATTGCATTAGAATGCAGTCAGATCATATCTCAGGAAACCTACTTTTAAAGAAGGATTAATAATCTATGATAAAATGACATGTTATTTACACCAGAGGGAAAGTAAAGAACAGATTCAAGGCAGTTTAGTGTGATGTAATTCCACTTAATCCACAGCAAACGTTGCATATGAAGAAATCCTGACTTCCCTTCACTGTGAGATGTCATATTCCTTGGCCTATTACGATAAACTATTCAAATCCAACAGGGATAATCTGCAGTTGATTAATTCAGTTGAACTCTTAAAATTACTTCTATACTAGACTTAATTGGGTTTTTAAATTATGTACTGGATTTGTCTTTGATTTGCAGAGAAAGGAGCAAAAAGCGCATCAGAGCACTCAAGGAAAGAGAGACGAGTACTGCTTGAGAGAGGGTAGCTAAATTCCTCCTTGAACCATAAAGACTGTGCTTTTGCAGAAGTGCCCTCTTTTTCAGCTGTGCCTCCTTCCACTCTCTTTTTGTTTGCTGTTTACTTCTGCAGAAGGAAAAGACATGCAGTTTACTTGAGACAACCCAAAGGGGCACATCGCACCTGAGCCCCTGCCTGCACTTGTGGCATAGCAGTACAGCCTCACGTCTTTTTCTGCACACTGGCATGGATTCCCAGGTTCACCGCAGCACAATAGCTAGCATCCGCTTTGTACCACAAGAAAGAAAAATTTCTTCATTTTAATAGGTGGAAGGACTGATTCCCAGAGGAGCTCATTATAAGCTTAGGATTCAGGTGTTACTTTAGGGTTCTGCTAAATTTTCTCATTTTAAGAGTTGCTGAAAACCGTATTTTCTGTAGGAATTAGCTGAAGCAGCAACTTTATGTGCAAAGATGGAAAAAAAAGCCTAAAATTGATTTCCAGTTCTGTCTTTCTCCAATTTATTCCCGCATTTGGGTGCTGTTGAAGTTTGAAAACAATCAGGAAAAATGTTAATTCTGCTCCTAGTTTTCTCTTTTCTTTTCCTTTGACTGAGATGTTTCCCAAGACCTCAATGGTCTGAGAATGGCAAATAAAAATGAGATTTGACAAAAATAAAAAGAAAGGATACAAAAATTGTCAATCACAGAGCTTCAATTTCTGAACTTAAAAGTACATGATTTGCACTTTTCTGTCAGAAGGTCCCTCCATTATTCTCCATTGTTTCAGCAGAATAAAATAGGAACAAATGCCTTTAGAATACAAAACACCAAATTCAACTCCAGGTGATAGCTTCTGGCTTCACCTGACAAATTTAATCTAGTTCTTTCATTGTACCTGTTCAGAAAATTCTTACAAAAGTTATCAATGAATCAGCTAACAACATGGTAGTCTAGTTGAAGGTTTTAGCACTACTTCCAGAGGAAAAAGTTACTTATTTAAAATAAAATTTTAAAGAAATTGAACTATACTTTTCATTTATTTTGCTTTTATTGAATGCACAGCCACAGTTTTCTTTGAACCATACTTTAATTTTGGTTCATAGCTTGTAAATGAACACTGAACTTCCAAATCAGACCTTTTGCTGTCCACTCATTATTTGTTCTATACAGTACTTTGCAGTTCCTGTCTGTGCAATTTCCTTTTATTAATGTACAAACAAAACATGATGAATTAAACATGCTATTGCATGTACTTTTTGGCAAGCATCAAAGATGAGGTAATTGAAGACGGTTATTATTTCCAGCTGTACAGTGCTAACACATAGTGAAATTTAAATAATGAGAGAAAGTAAAATAGGTGTTTCAGTTTTAACAATACTGCCCTCTAAGCATCCCAACTCACTAATTTCTAGTAATTATTTCACATTATGCCATTGTCACACAAAGCTGTGTCTCAGATGAAATAATTTCTGATATGTAAAAAAACCTGGAAAATTCTGTAATAACTAGATATTTTATTATAACTAGATACTAGAACATAGACAAGTCACTGTATAGATCTCTAAGACAAAGAATTGCTTCTAGCAAAAATAACCTTTCTTCCTCTTTGTTAAAAAAAAGATTAATTGTGAGTAAGTAACATCTTTATTTATTATTCTGAAATCTGCAATAAGCATGTAAGATTTTTTGTAAATTGCTATTTAGCAAAAGAGAGTTGTCAAGGTTTCCCACACATTCTTCTGCTTAACCTTTAGTTCAAGATAATTTCCAGTAAGAAACTATTGTTTCTATCTTGATCTGTTGTCTGGCAACCTACTGCAAGCTGCATTTTATCTGGTATATTTTTTCTCAAGTATTATAATTTTTATTACTTAACCATGTAGACAGCAGCTGAACATAAAGTAGGGAATAGCACTGTTTCAGCTAAACCATCCAGTGCTAGAATCAAAAGAGATGACTGGCTCTGCAGGGAGCGAGAGGCTGGTTTAATTTCCGTGTTATCACTGTAATTCTGTGGAATTAGCTACCAAGTGGAACTTTAAAGATCTATGGTTGATTGCCATGTATACACTAATTTTCCATTTGAAAAATAAAACCAGCAAATACTTGGCATGTTTGAAGTCAATAGCCATTACACATAACAATAGAGAGTAGTGGATTGGACCTGTCAGCCCCTTGTTTCAGTAAATTTGGGAAAACCATAGGATGTAGATACATTTTTTATCTGTGCTTTGCAGAGGCTCTGTTCATAACATGCAGCCCATGGAAATGGCAGCAACTCACGGATTTTCATGTTAGGCACCATTGGTCCTCCCAGGTTTGCACACCCTCCAGTGAACTTATCCTAAGAGGCCAGTGTATCCCTCCAGTTCCACACTTATCACAGAAGTGCTGAAACAAAGGACTGAAGCTCAGCAATCAACTTTAAAATCTTGTTTAAGACCTCATTGCATAAATAGCAAAGTGTAGAGAGTGTGGTTCTTAAAGAGTGTGAAAAATTTGCAGGTAACTGAGATGCCTTCCAATGTAAATGTAAGGTGACATCAGTATGAATGAAATCCTCCTTAAGATATTAAATTACATCTATTTTGTTTATGGTGTAGAAAAGTCTGACATTAAAACAATCTTATTTTTGAGTCATGTGGAGATCACTGCATTCCCCTTAGCTTATTTTGTAGAAAAAAACCCAAACTTAAACAGGAAAAAAAATGTGTGTGTATATACAAAGAATACAGCAAAAAACCCTAACTATTTAAGTTCATGAGACAGTAGAACCTATACTATTTCATTAACCCAACTCCCAAAAGGGATATTAATATCAAGGAAAATCAAATTGCTCACCTTGCATCCTAAAAAGTGAAACATAAACAAAAAGCAAAAACATAAGGTTGGCCCATATCTTCAGTGATTCTTACTTCTGTAAACAATTTAGTCATGTAAATATAGTTTGAGGGTTCAGGACCAGCAACCTATGTGGTCATCTAGTCCCTCTTCAAATATATCACTAGATCATACAATTCATTCTTTTACCACTGTGCTTAGTCTCACTGACTTTTAGTCAAAACACATCTTCTAAATAAATATCTGAAGTCAGCCTGAGATCTGGAAATTAAGCATATCCATCTGATGGAAGTTTAAGTGACTGATTTCAACTCACCATTAAAAATGTCTTATTTCTTATTTAAACTTGTCTGGCCTCAGGTTCTTTGTGCTGAACCTTGCCATTCCTTTCTTAAAAGTCTCATTTTATGACTGTATTTTCTGCATGTGAAAGCACTTAGACGCTATAAGCAGCTCAATTCTCAGTTTTCTTTTTGGTGTCCTACACACACTGAACTGTTTTAAGCCTCCCACTGAGAAGCTTTCCACTCATTCAGTCACACAGAGGCTAATTCCTATCAATTTTTTTCAGCATCCTTTTTCAAATGCAGATACTAAAAGTATAAACAGCATTTCAGAATCAGCAATTTCTGTAAATGTAACATATGCATGACTTGGAATATATACCCAGTTCTTGCTGAATTAAATGGGACTTTAAAATATTATTTAGAACTTGGAGAGTAGGATTAGTACATTTAAAAGCAAAGGCCACCACTTTGGATTATTTTGACTTCATAGCTTTATTTTTCAGTCTTATAAAACACATTACATCTAAATAATATCTGGTGATGCCAAATGAATTAATTAAAATCAGTAACATTCTTAAGTACATAGTTATTTTAACTTTGGCAAATTGTAAGAGATTATTTTTACATTTAACTTGCAATGAGACGCACTAGTGGAGAAGTTGTGCAACCTGTAGTGAACATGCCTTGCTTTTGGATTCTGTGCCCAAGCTGTGGGGAAGGTATCTTTGACATATCTGCATGTTTCACAGTTCATGTAAATCCTTATGTAGGTGATAGTACAGGTGATGCTTGGTCTTCCAAAGCTGATTCATTTTCAAAGCATATTCTCTTATGTTTTATTTTTATCCTGTTTGACAAATGCATTTTCAAACACCATTGATCTAAGGTAGCTAACAAGACTCTAAGTTCTACACTGCAATCAAAGCAATTTAAAAAAAAAAGTACGTTGACTATCATCTACTTACATATGGTACAAATGTGTGAACAGATCTAACAAGATTCTTTTCATCATGATTCGGCACATCAGCTTTTCCAAAGTAAGCGTATGCTTAAGAACTGAGCTGAAAAGCAGAGGTTTACTCACGTATTTATTGCTGGAAATGTCCAATGATTGATTTAGGAGCTGAAGTACAACTATATGAAGGATCTTCTGTTTCATTTGGCCTGATTCTTCTCTCTTATTTATGCAAGTTAGTGCTATAGATCTGAACCACCACTCTGGTATCACACACCAATGTGCTATTAAAAAGGATGGGTGGATTCATTCCTTCTACCAGAGTTTTTAGGCATAAACATGCCTTTATGAGTTAATATTAAAGTTTATGCCTTGAATTTCATGTGACTAATTTAAAGGTCATACTTGTTAACCGTTGCAAATTTTTGCCTATGGAACCTTTGACATTATAAAATGAAATATAATCTTATAACACTCTAAAATTCCTTCAGCCAATGGATTTTGTTTCATATGATGTGGCATTTCACATCTTGAAAGCATGGCATTCCAAGCCCAATTCTTAAGGAAAAAAACAGAAGTATATTGTGAAACTGATTATGCAGACACCTGTAAAGACTAACCGTAAATAAGTATTTTGTAACCAGGACTGAAAAGGACATGATACTTTTTTTGTCATCACTTTGAAAAATGGGAAGAAATTAACTCACATTACAAATGGAATAAACAATATATGGTATCTTGCAGCCCATGTACATCTTGCTTGAGAAGAGGTGAACACCCTACTCTGGTATTCCTAGTTCATGATGAATAAGTAGTGTCTTGCCATTTTGATTTCTTTCTCTGAAGTCTCTTGACCTGATACCGTGCTGCAGGGTTCCAGGGATCAAGTCTCATACAGCCCTGATGCTTGTGTAGACAAGTAGTTGTTTTCCATCGCTGGGCAGTGGGTCCTGTATGTTTGCAAAAAACTTCTACTGTGTAAAAAAACAAAGCCTGTTGACAGTAGGCTTAAATCGCTGCAGATCTTTATTTCCAGTTAAAAGATTTTAAGGATGTGAAAACTGCAGGTATTTGAAATTACTGTAATAGATATTTTATCTCAACCAAATGTCTGCTTCTCTAAAACTATACTCGTAAAGCTTCTGTTTTTTAATCCTTGAAAATGATGGAGATAATATAGTTCAACATACAGGATACAGTTTGACTGGAAAGTGCCACTCTCACTGTGGTATCAGGAGATTATAACTAGCCATGTCTGAAAATCTGGGACACATTCCTTCTACTTGCACCCTTGTATTTTGCATTCTGGCTAGTGTGCTAGTAATAATACAGTAATATCTTTTAGATGACATGTTAAATCAAAGTTTTCCAGGGATTAGCAATTACATGGTACATTTTGAAAAAGAGAAGGATAATAAATCTGGTGTCCTGACAAATTTCTTCAGTAGTCTTCATAACCTCCCTGCTAAGACAAGGGCATGGTCTCTTTGGAAACAAGCATTCATGCTCAAAGAGATGTCCTGCTCAAAAAGCTGCTAAAAGATTAACGGATATCTAATGCTCTAGAACACATTACAATATGCCATTTTTGGAATGCCACAGCTTCATGGTTGCATTAAAGCATAATTTTATTTCTATGCTCAGCCTGCAGATTGCAGATGGCTCTATTTTCCACCAGTTTATTGAAACACTGGCAATTTGAAATATAGTACTAAAGGCCACACATTATATACAAAATGTATAAACTCCATATTTACATGAAATTAAAATGAGGATTTGCATGGATTGAATGTTGTGAGACTGATTTGGAAATTTTAGCCAAAGAAAATTATTTCCTTTGTTACAGTAACTATCTGTAGAAATGTTAGTACACACACACACAAAAAGAAAAAAAAAAAGGCACTGGAGTATTTAAGTTCAGTAAATGTATTGAAAATGTCATTTCAGTTTCTATATAGTAACCAGTAGTAGCATTTGAATAGGAAGTTTTCCAGCTGAACACACACCTTAAATGAAAGGAAAAAAAAATAGTTATGTGAAAATATTGCCAGTTCTGAAATATAAAGGGCTTTTTTTTGACTTTGAAAAGTTAGCTGGCTCTATCACATTGTCTTTTTGATCAATACATAACTTATTCCTAAGTAGAGGAAGACATGTATATGTTGATTTTCCTGAATGCTTCCATCCAGCATATTGACACTTTTTTTTAAATTTTTTGAATGCACATGGTGCATTTTGGAACATTTGGGGTGTGTTAGGTAATTAACTTTTAGGTATGCAAAATGCCTTTCCCTGCTGTTACAGTGGAGGGTCTTTCAAACTGTTGCCATTCAAAGTACTGTACTCACTCTGACCTTTGCTTTACCCATAGAAACTGGTAGGATTATATGTATTTATGGTCTCCTTGCTGTACCATGGGGACTAAGTGGCAAGAGCTGTAGCCCTGAAATGCTAGCTTGTACATTATTGTTGCTGAGTAACACAGCGCATAAGTTTTAACTTGGAACACAAACACTAATATGTGCTGTTAAGTGAAGGTATTATGGTTATGTACTGGGATGGGGCAAATGTAATGTCTGATTTTTGCCATGTGCAAGATATGCATGTACTTCAGTACAGAGCTCAGGCTCCTTGGAAGGGTGCAGATTAGAGTTGCTTTTAGGTCTGCGAGGAATTTTTGAGGGGTGCCTATCCACTTGGAAAAGTGATAGATGTAATGAAGGTATTCAGATAAATGACTGAACAGCATAACACTGTGACCCTGTGATCCTTTAGACATACATTACCACAAGAGGATAGACTTTGAACTTAAAGACAATGCTGTCAGTCTCTGTGGATATCTGTGAAGATACTAAATGCAATGATTTGCAGAATCGGAGTCCTTGAGCCTTTCTTTTGTCATTATATACAGTGGCAATAGAGATGTTACAGGAGTCATTCCCCTTTGACAGTACCTGAAACAGGTAGTCTTCTGGGAATTGTCTTTAGACCAAATTTGTTAAAAAGGTTTGACTTAAATCTAAAATGTCACTAGTTCTGAAATGACCCTAAATATGAAGCACACTAAACAGAATAATTTTATTATTCCATTCATTTTTCTATCTTCCATTCTCTATGCATGCAGATAACCTCACATTATTTTTAGTGACATATGGTACCCACACTATGCCTTGATGTCAAAGGGAATTCTATAATATTTGGTAAGAGCTTAGCTTCCTTGGTAATGGGTGCAAGGTAGCTAGAAATACCTACATGTAAACAGAATGAACAGAATGAACACAGGGAGCAAATTCCAGTCTTTGCTCTGCTAGCATAAATCTCAAATAAATGTCCTAAATGAAATAGCTAAAGAAAGTTCAAAATTAGTCAAGGTCAAGCAGTGAATTAATCAGGTAGTTTAAAATCTGTTTCTGTTAGAAATGTGGCTGCATCACAGATTTTAAAAACCCCTTAATTTTGGCTAAGATGCAAACAGTTGGCAGGCTTTGGAGACCCAAATCAGTGAACAACTGGCAGCCAGGAAGAGAGTGCACTAAGAATGTGACCAGCAAGTTCTTGGATTCTGCTTGACCAAACTATTCCTCCCTTACACATGCACTGTGATATCTAGTGCAGTGGTCACTGCAGGGGCTCCAAAGCAATCCAGATGATAAAGCAACAACTGTGGGTGGAGGTAAATATATGAGGAAGGCTTTAAGGGTCATTCTGTCATCAAGGCCCATCTATCCCCATGCTCGCTGCCAATCTGAAGCCATAATCTGATTTTTGTGGAAGAGTAAGAATTTGGCAAATCGATACTGTTCTATACCACTCTAGATCTAGGACTTTCTGACTCAGATGTGTTTTCTACAGAAGACAGAAATAACAAAGATGGCACAGAGACTACTGGTTCCCTCTCTTCTCCACAGTCTGTGATAAAGTCCATGTTTGGGAGCCTTTGTTCAGGGCAAAAGGGCTATATGAGGTCAGTTTATTTCATGTACTCTCATAAGATGAAAGGACCCACACTTATAGGACAGCTTTTATAAGCAAACAAACAAACAAACAAAAGACAAATAACATGACAGTGCCTCTGGAATGCAAGTTACTCCATTCCCAGGAGCTTCCTGATGACTGAACATGACCAGTACACCCTGCTCCCAGCCCCTGGTAATGTGGTTAGCGTAACAACATTTTATGAAGCAAGCAACCACACTCTGTGACTGCGTGAGTCCTGCATTCATTCTCTTACCCCATTATCAGGTCCTGAAGGTCCTGTGAACCCATCAGACAAACCAAACAGATTTCTTCCTGCTGTCCCCACTGGCCTTAAGGTTCCTGGGTGCCAGGCTGACTATGACCCTCCTTACCGGCCTTGGAGGTCCCAGGCACCCAGCCAGCCAGGGCCTAGTGATGATCCCATCCCAGAATGGAGAAGTGTAACAGCACCCAGAGCACTGTCCGCAAAAATCAAACGGTGACGAATCCGAAGTGTGGAACCTGGACCAGAACCACTGCTGGACAGTGAGACCTGTGACCCCGCAGTGGCCAGGGACACCCCCACTGTCCTCTG
>JANZLQ010000079.1:65391322-65401497 GCA_026212715.1 Elanus axillaris | reverse complement strand
ATGATCTGCAGAGGGTCTAGGTGATTAGAAAGCATAAGCTCTATTATAAATTCTGTATTGTGCTACTTATAGATTGTGCTACATTGATTCTGCTTGTAGAAATCCTCTGACATTCTAATCATAAATTCCGTGCTACACTAATCATAATATCCTGTTAAGAAAATAAAGTTTAAATTGTAACTATGATTTAGTGCCATCACCATTCTGCCAAGGATCCCTAAAAGAACCTGTCTGTCCCTTCAGTGTCAGATGACACTAAACCTGTGGAATTTCCAGCTGGAAATACAAAAGCAAAACCAAAGAGCTATTTCCTCATCAAAAGAGAAATCCTGCAGGAGTCATGTTTCACTGGAAGATCCCAGAAAAATGCCACAAACTAGTCACTTCCCTGCAGCAGCAGAACTCTGTTTCCTGAAGGTTCCCATTATAGTTAATTACAAACGTGGGGTGAGATCCAGGAGCTCATCCTAGGCTCCTTGTGACTCCACGTTGGATGACAAAGCTCAGATGTCAACTGTCTATATATCAAACTGCAGTTCCACACAAAGCAGAACTGTTACACAAGGCAGCAAGACACTGTGGCATGTTTTAACAGCCTCCTTGATCTGGATCATTAGGAGCCAGGCCTGCTAGAGATGTTTTTTTTCCACAGCAAATGTGACTCATGAAAATGGCTATGTCCTGATAAGGTGAAACACTTTCCCCAAAACACAGATCCAGAGAAAGCAGCTGCTGAGTATATAGGCATTAATGCCTGTTTGGAGATCAATGCCAGTTTGAAGCAACTTTGAAGCAGGAGAAAACATGATTTGGCCCTTTCTAAAGTTGAAGAGGAGAAACAGGAGATTCATCAGCTGTAGTAAAACTGATAAAGCAAAATAATTACTGAAATAATTCCCAAGTGGGAAAGACAGAGGAGCAAGATCATAAATAGATGACCAGAAACCTTCATGCAGATTATAAAACTTTCTTCAACATTTGCTGTCCCATGGGAAACAATACAAGTAACATGCCCTGGGCAATATTGTGTTTTGCTCTCCACTTGCCTCTACTTTAAACTTTTATTTCTAGTGGCATTAAGCAACATCATCATGTCTTAAAGTAAGAGGTTGTCTACAGGTAGTAGAGATCATTGAGTGGTTGTCTCTGGAGGGGACCTCCTGAAATCCACATAAGATCTCAATGGGATAATTTAGACCTCAGAATATATTTTTTGGTATATGCAAGAAAATGGGCAGGAACCTTTTGCATTCCAGAAACTTTGAGAGAGGCAGAGGCAATAATCAAGGATAAAACCAATTAGATTTACAGGAATAGATCTGAAGCAGTTTCACGGTGGGGCATAATGTCTGGGAGACTATAGTCAGCCATAAGCCTCCTGAAACATGAGACAAGAGACACTCTTGGATAATGAAACAAATCTGTGAGTGGCAGCCATGAAAGCAAATGGGAAGAAAAAGAAAATGAGAATAAAACCTAACTTTTTTAAACTCTTTTTTTACCTGTCCTAAAAAACACTTGTGTCTCAGATGTATTTACTTCAGGAAGCTAAGAAAAAACCATGAGTTCCAGCCAAGACAAAGTGAAAAGAACATCTGAAAGTATCAAAACATATGTTCAGCTATGTATTATCAGTGTGAAAATGCTACAGGTTGTTAAATTAAGTAAGTGAATAGATATTTTTAAGAAGCAAAAAGCTGAGAATTTAACTTTTAGGACTTTATAGCTAGTTCCTATTCTTACAGCTGCAGCAATTCCACTGATATAAGACAAGCTAGGAAAACCCAGCCAAATGATGTTTGGTCCCATATGCCTACAGGCATAATGTGTAAAGTGGCACATCTAAAGTAGTTATTTTATAACTGAAATGGAGTTCCTCTGAATTTGAGCAATGCAGAACATTTTAACTTAGTAAATAAATTCTTATTCTTCTCCCATATAAAACAGTGTATATATTCCACTGAAATAATACATGCTCCTACAGATTTACTTTTTTCATGCTGTTAATAATGTCAACCTTTTAAGATCCTGTGCTTAAGACATCAAACCAGTAACCATTTGGGCTGCTAGTACTGTACCAGTAATCTTATCCATGATGCCAAGTTAAAAGAAAAAAAGACTACAGTGAGACCAGAATTACCTGCAGAAGCCATGAAGAACTTGGAAAAGGCATGAAGAGGTAGAAAGAGGTGTTTTGTATGGAGCTTTCTCTGCCACCCCTCTGTACCTCCAAATGGCAAATTAATGGCATTACTCTGTAGAGCTATTGGAAGCACACCACCTTTTTTGCACATTGCTACATCTTTGTTTTATACCGGAGCCAACTCAACGCCTAAATTTTAAAGATATGTGACAAACGTATTTTTGCATTTGTGTGGCTGAAGAACACTCTGCATCTTTATGAAGATCATACACAGGGACCAAAATATCATCCCCTATCCTTAGGATGTTCTGGGAATAGAGTGAAAAAGAAGAGCCTTGAACTGTCTCTCCCCTTAGCCTGTGAGCCGTGGCAGCACTTCACTGCAGACTGCTGGGCTGTGCCTCCATAGGTCATGCTTCCCACACTGCTGTACTCTGATGGATGTGGTCATTGTATGAACAACTCAAGCTCCTTGAAGAATACCCATACTCCTTCAGATTTATCTAACTGTATGGACAACTGTGGTGCTGTAGAAATGTAATGGAAGCTAGAACCTAGCCCTAGATATAGGCTAAAGTATAATAACATAAATCTGCATACAAATTTTCCTGTCTAGACAAGTTTTTAGAAAATTTTCAGCACCATGAAGGTGTGAACTTTTATGTGATGAGGTTGTTGCACTTATTTATTCTTTGGAAAGCTTGTGACCCTAAACGTAAGAGATGAGGTATTTTTAGGCAGAGAAAGGTGGGACTTACTTGAAGTGTCATTTTTCTAAGGTCTCAAGGCCAAACCTATAAAAAATAACATTATAAAGAGTGTAAATGATGTTGGCTTGATCAGGCAGGCTTGCAAATATAACACTGAAATGAAAGAGACAACAAAATTTTCACCTCCCGTTAAAAACCTAAATTTAAATTTAAACTTAATTAGAATGTCAAGTAAAGTATTTCACATTATCCAGTCACCAGGGAACATGCAAAATAGCACTGTTCTGAAGGAAGTTAGTTTGGTTTAGTTCTGTAAAGCTGCCAACTGTCAAAATTAAGTAAACATTTTCTTAAGGAACTTGCATGCAC
This sequence comes from Elanus axillaris, assembly GCA_026212715.1. Lineage (NCBI taxonomy): Eukaryota > Metazoa > Chordata > Aves > Accipitriformes > Accipitridae > Elanus > Elanus axillaris. The sequence goes on along the minus strand of JANZLQ010000079.1, from coordinate 65,398,275 downwards.
ATAAATGAAAATATACAGCAGCAGAAACAAGGAGGATGAGACTGGAGCGACACAGGAAAAGTCCTCTCAAATCTAGCTATGATTTGTCTTAGTGACTGATAGGTTTTGGCCCTGTTGCAGTTAAAAAAAAAAAAAAGTTATGAGGTTTCTTTTTAAATATATCTCCATCTCTACTGGAATTGTGAGGCCTTTTGCCAAATCAGTTATAACATAGTCATTGGAGACATTCATGTCTAACTGTCCTCACCTTTCTAGCACACTTATTTGTGTCTCCCTTGAGGCAGAAATGGGGCTCCTGCCCCCACTTTGGTGGGCTAATTTACACGGGTGGAGCCTGAAGTCTCCTTGTCTTTATGTGAGGGAGGAGAGAAAAACCCATGTTCACAGGGGGCTCAGCCTGTGTAAATCACAGACCATGGCTCAGACGTCCACCTTTCAGTGTGTACACTGCTGTGTGTCTGACTCCCCAGGTTTTTATAACACACTGAAAACTCCAATATTTAGGCACCTAATGGTGGAAAGCTACTAATGCAAACTATTGCTAATGAGATGCAGGGAGAATTAGGTTTAATTAAGCTATGCTGATTTTGGCTGCAGTACAGAATTTCTGGGTGAACCTTATTGCCAAGTCTCGGATTTTACTGACACACAATATTTCACTTAGGCACTAAGTCCTGGAACCAGTGTCAGAAAGGGATCTTGCCTTTCACATACAGAGAGATTTTAATTTTCTCTGTTGCAGACAGAAGTTTAAAACCACAAGCTTTTAAAATCTGAAATATGAAAGATGAACAGAAGGAATAAAAGTGTATTCTGTTAAAGCCTAGTTGTTGGCACCCCATTTAACAGTTGTGGGTCCTTGGTAATTGGCTGAAAGCAACATCAGAACTAAACATAAACTTAAACAACACTTTTTTTATGCTATGCTATATACAATGTATAACCCACCCCTGGTGATGCTGCCTTTGTTTAAAGTCAGAGTGAATTCCAAATGTTTATCAGCATCTCAGATTGACTTTATGGAGTGGGGGGATGGGCGTGGCGATTTTTTTTACTCAAGGCTACTGTGATGGATGCTCCCACTCTGAGTGAGAGAGCAGTACTTTGATTCAGGCATCACCAACAAGGCAGCCTGACTGAGATCAGCCCTGCTGTGCAACCTGTGAGAACTGTGCTAGGCTGTATCTCCTCAGGAGCCAAGGAGTCTAAGCCATGCCTTATCATGAGCTAACAGCCTGATCCGGGATTAGGCAAAACTAAAACTGCTACAGTTGCCCAACTGTGCACACTCCAAAGGCAGGGTTGATTACAAGTCCATCACTATATGTTATAGATATCTGCAGCCCCTGGAGCCCATTGAGTTCTCCTGTACAGCAACGGTCTGCATAATGGTGATCTCCCCTGGAGCAGACATGTCTCTCAAGGTTACTCCTCAATGTTGAGAGAGCCCCTTACATGGCATCTGATGTCTATAACAAGGTAAGCAATATTTTACACTAGGCCTAAAAATATATTGTTTGCTAGCAACATTTATGTACCTAGTTGTAGCTTAATTATTAGAAGTGGAGTAAGTAGTAGAGTGTTTGCCATCTAATCACCATCTAAATTGTTGTTTAAATCATCATTTAAATCCTTGACAAATAATTGTTAAATCACTGTTTAATTACCATTCAATTATTGCTTAATCACCATTTATTTGGTTGTCATTCACTCATCAATTAATTATAACTGGATCATCATTTAATCATTAATAAAACCCTTTTAGTTAACCCCACAATGATGACTTCTCTTAATAGTTGACCTGGAACAGGTAACAAAAGAAAATGAGTTTCCTCCTGTCCTTCCTGACTTACTGAACTGGCAAGGAACTTCATGAAAAAGTGGCAGAACTTTAGCTGAAAAGCATAAATCCAAGCTCTAGCTGCTGCAAAAGGCAGAACCTTACTAAAGCTGTACTACACAAATATTAGATTCATACTATTTGGCTAAAGAAAGTATCAGGCTAAACATTCAAGCTAAACAAAAACTAGGAGGCAAATTTGAACATAGCCCTGATGTTCCTCATCTCATTCCTGCCACAACTGAAGTACTCTTCTAATAATTTATTGCATCCTAGGTTACCTTCTTCCCACTTACTTGTTACTTCACCAGTCCCATCTCCCTTCTTTATATTATAAGCTTGAACATAACCTGTTTAAGACACTATGGTGTTTGTGGATTAAGCAACAGGTTATTAAGAAACTAATAAATAATCTGAACACACCAATGTTAGTAATTTATTGTTATATCACTTTTCACATTGCTATACAAAATAATACATGATATTTTACACAATAATATTTTTTGTCACTCTTTAATTTGATAATTGTTTTACTTCTCTGAAGTAACCGTTCTTTGAGGCATAAGGCACTATTGCCATCTACTTCCAGTTGCTGCCTCCAGACTCCTCCAGTCATCTCCTGTTACTGGTAGCTTGGACTATTGGACCTCTGTTCACATATTGTTCAGAATAGTAGCACTTGCTGGTTCACTTATGGATGGCAGTTTAATCATATTTTTTCTGGAATATTCAGGATAAATAGAGCCACCTATTTAGGTTTATTCTGGCGAATATTTGAGGACTGAGTAGCATGTGATCTGCCCTGTTACCCATATTATTTTTTGAAACAAATGTAAAATCTACTAAAACTTTGCTGCTTAGAATTGCTTTGTAGTTTCATGTATTCCACATAGTTTCTACTTTATATAGCATGTGCACAAACACACAAGAATCTAAGAATCTGTGTTTAGAAAATTTGTCTCACTAGGCAACTCTAGCAGTGGAAGTTACTACAGCCTGCCATACTTGAGCAGCATGATGGGCCAAATGTGGCACAGCCAGAACCTCAATAAGAAGTGTCCCGCAGATTGTAGCCCAAACACTGATGTTGCAGAAGTGATGTGCAGAAATTGTTAACTTGCTGTTAAGGTTCACCAGCTCCAGATGATGTAGAGAATGCAGCTGATGGCAAGAAATTTGCATGGATTATATTAGGAAACATACAGAACAGAGCTGCTTAACGTGCCAGTGCTGATCTAGCCTGGGCTGAACAGAAGCATTTCTGGGGTTAGAGAATAAGACTGACACAATAAGTCTAAGATTAAATGTACACATCCAGACTTAGCACCAAAACATCAGACTGTGAGGCGTCACAGAATATAGGTGGAGGAGTCCCCATTACATACATTGATTATTGTCCCCTTGAGAATCAGAATGCAGAGTTTACTTGGGTTCTCCTGAATGGTGTTGTGGTCTTCTATTTCCAGCTGCTCATTGTAATGGATGAGAGGCAGGAGTAGGAAGGTTTTTCAAGCAAACTCCAGTTTACATACAGACACATGTGTACCTTTAGGAAGGGAGTTAAACATGGAAAACAGAAGGGAGTCAGATCATGGTACAAACCCCTATGTTACAAACTCTGGCAAAGCAAGAAAGAGACTTCAAGGCTGCAATGCCTTATTGTGTGGCCCTGCTTTGAGGACAGCCTGTACCATGGACCAGGGGAATCGGGACTCCCACTACATACCAGAAGAGGAAAGCTATGTCACACACAGTGGCAAGAGAGCTAACAAGCTCAGAGCTTTTGAAATTGCAGTAGCAACAGAACTTGTTTCTGAGGTACAATTGACTCAAACTATATAGGAGTTTACAGATTAAAATTGGTATCACGAACTGACCTGCAAGCAAAGTAGAAGTCTTTTGAGAAAAGAGATAATGTATTCCTTATAGACAGCAATGCTAATCAGATAAGAAATTGTGCTCTGAACTACTCACACACTGTTAGTGGACTTCAAAGCAATCTCAGAAAGGTCTGAAATCATTCAGCAGATTTTATAATGGAAAGAATAACTGTACAAGGTCCATATCAGAGCAATGAGAATAAAAGCTACAACCTCTTAAACAAATGGAAGCAACTGGAAATCTCTGCTACCTTGCAATCCAGGAACAGCTGTGCTTTGCTAATTCTGAAATTCAGGGTGGTCATATGCCTTCAAAAGAAAGAAAAAAAAATTACAAAGTCTTCTAGATGTATTCAGCTGATATACATCTAATATTAGGTGTGAATCTACTTCCATTCACTGCTCATAAAATGTTCAGTCCTAGAAACTGTTAACTGCTGATAAAAGCAGTTACAGAATCAGGCCCCAGATGGCTCTGATGACCTACAAAGTCAATACTGATTGTGAAATGTTCTAAATGTCAAAGTTAATCTTAGCATACCTGTCAAGTAGGAGGTCCTCTTTCCTTATAGAGACATCCTTGAAAATGTGAACCAATACAAATCAATGTAGACTGATAGTCCAATTAAAATTTGTCACTTTTTTCCCCCTTGAAATTTGTGGATTATAAGACTGGTCTTTGAAAGGCTGTGAAACTTCTAACAGTTCCTCTATTATCTAAGGGAAAAGGGAATGATGAGAGAGACAAAAAGAAGAGCTGAGGAGCAGAACACCAAACTAATTGGTGTTTGTAATGGAACTGAGATGTCCAGGAAGCCATTAATGCTGTTGAGGCCAACGCACACACACCCTGCCTCATTTAGCAGCATGCAGCTGAGCAACGCTTTTCCCTTCCTCTGATACAAAGGGGAAAGTTTCATTCTGAGAGAAGTGCAGACTGGAAGCAATGGTGGCCACTCTGTAGTTCTTCTCCCACTCTTTTCTAGCAATTTACTACCTCTTTCCACTGCCAGAAGGACAGAAAACAGAACAAAATTTAGGAATGCTCTGAAGATTCATCGAGAGTTTGCAGAGGGCAGAGAAAAAGAATGGGAAGAAAAAGGAATTGGTAGTGCACACATAATGATAGAAGAAATGAGCAGACCCGGAATGCGTGAATGGCAGAGAAAGTCCAGGAGGGAGGAAAAGAACACCTTTCAGAATGAAGAACAGGGACAGGACTGTCTTCTAAAAATGTCAGTTAACTGGATCACTCCATCAGCACAAGAAAGCTGTGGGGTAATACAACACCATCCTCAGTCAACATTTCCACTGCATTTGAGGACTTGTTGGACAATAGAAAGAGATGCAGTCACAGGATTTCTCCACTGTCCATTCATTGCTTGCTACAGTTTCCAAGCATTCATTAATGTAAAACAGATACTCATGAAAAAAATCTGCATACACTTATAGCACAGACACTTATTTGTTCCAAAAGCCACATTGAAAGTACTTTGTTGGTGGTTATTCACTATGCATTTGTGTTCTCTTGGCTTAAAAACAATGAGAAACAATGCTATGTGTCACTGACAAGCAATTATTTCTCAGAAATACCTGACAGTAAATAAGCAAACAAGTAATAGGAACCTTTCAGTTTTAAAGTATTCTTTTAATTCTCTGTTGTGTTCTTACTAATACATTACTGGGAGTTAGTAAATGACACTTACAAATACTTAACTAGGCACACAGATGATGGGACCTCAGAGTATGTCCACCCCAGCTCCATGTGATGTCATGTGAGCTCACTCTGAGTGTGCACAGACCTGTACTGGTGTGTGTGTAGTGTTTCTGATACTTTAACTGGCTTCTTCAGAGATCAGAAAATAATTTAAAATTTATAGGACCACAAGATGGGAACCAGATGAACAAGGTTCTTTAATCTGCTCATTGAAGAGCAGAGAAGATGATATTTCTAGCTCCTTGACCAAGCACTATATGAAGCATCCATGAAAAAAAATGTGTTTGTAAGCCTTGAGGCAGAGATCACAGCCCGTGTTTTTCTTCATCCAGGTCAGTGACCCATCACTGAGCTTCAGAATCATGTTTCTTCCTGTTTTCGCTTTCTGGTTTGGCACATCTCTTCTTCACAGTTGTACATCTTCAGCAGAGTGGCTGGAAGATGTCTAGCCTTTTCCCTTTCCCCTTCTCCCACCAGGTTAATAACAGTGAGGCAACAGGAACTCTCTGACGGTACATGGAAGGTGTCAGCTCAAGTCTTCTCAGGTGCACCTGGGCCAAGCCCTGTAATATCTAGCTTTTTGTGTAACAGGTATCTGACAGCAGCATGTTGTGGTTTGCTTTGTTTTCTGTTGGTTTTGTTTGTTTGTTTTTAATAGGGACTTCTGCTCTGCTTTTTCATAAAAGATCCATGGGATCACAGAGCTATTACTCCCAGTGAGACTAAAGTGCCTTTTCACAGCCAGAGCTCGGAGTCAAAGTTGTGAACAGGGAAAGGACTGAAGACCTAATAGTTTTCAGGTACTTCCCACTCAGGAACTCTACACATCTCGTTGATCAGCATGCTGCATGCAGGCAAACATTATTATGGTGGACATGCATTTAAGATCATGTATCTCACCCCATCCCTGCAAGCTGAGACACCTAACCCAGGGTTCCAGATTTTCCTCACAAAAATAAAATCAAAGACTTTTGGAGGAAAAGATGTAAATCTGCTGTAATTACACCACTTTTCTTGGATCTAGCTCTCACTGTACTTAATGATCATGCATATTCAGCATACAGTATAGAGATATCCAATAACATGGAACCCGGGAAACCTGCTTTTGATTCCATGTTAATTCCATGCATGTTGTTTAATCTTCAAAAAGTCACTTTTTGTGCCATTTCTGTTTCCCCCTCTTCCCTTCACCAGTATTATAGATTCTAAAAGTTTTGAGGCAGACTTATGTTTTAATACTATGTTTTTATGGTGGCAAACATTCTATGTTGTCGTGGTTTAACCCCAGCCAGCAACTAAACACCACACAGCCGCTCACCCACTCCCCCCCAACCCAGTGGGATGGGGGAGAAAATCGGGAAAAGAAGTAAATCTTGTGGGTTGAGATAAGAACAGTTTAATAGAACAAAAAAGAAGAAACTAATAATGATAATGATAAAACTAATAAAATGACAACAGTAATAATAAAAGGATTGGAATGTACAAATGGTGCACAGTGCAATTGCTCACCACCCAC
>JANZLQ010000079.1:65344455-65366036 GCA_026212715.1 Elanus axillaris | reverse complement strand
CGGGGCCGGGGCCGGGGCGGGTTCAGGGTCCGGGGTGCCGGGCGGGTTTCGCGGGCACCGAGACACCCCGCGACCCCTCTGCGCGCCCGAAGGGCCGGCAGCGTTTTACGGTGCGAGGTGCGGCTGCTGGGCGCTTTGCGTGCCGCAGCGGAGCTGTGAGTAGTTAATAAAGGGGCTGGAAAGAGATCCTGTTTACTGATTGTTCTTGATTGTTGTTTTCTTGATAACAGAGCAAGCCACTGAATGACTGTTTGAGCTCAGGCGCCACAAACATAAACTTAACAGCTCCCAGTGTGCCGGCCCTGCCGGAGGATCACTCCTCACCTCCCGGGGCTTGTGAAGTGCAGGCGGAGAAGGCAGCTCCCAAGGAGGCAGGCTCCGGGGGGGGGCGGGGGAGGCTCGCCTGTATGGCCGAGCTTTCCACATTGCAGGGCATCTGCCGTCATTAGCCAGGGGAAAGGGGTGTAAAATTAATCGGTGCCTTTCCCCGAGCGGCCTGCCCGTGCCGGAGGTCGGGGCGGGCTCTGTGCCTGTCTCCGCAGCATCCCAGGCGAGAGATGCGGCTTCTACATCAGGCTGCTGTTTCCCTCGAATTCCGTTGAATTTTCTTGCCTCGGCCAAGCGCCACGGAGCAGAGTGCCCTGGGCTTGCTCGGGGCCGGGGAGGGAGGGCGACAGAGGCAAGGGAGGGAGCGCAGCCTGGCCGCGGCCGGCCCGCACTCCCCGCCGGGCCGGGTCTCCCGGGACCGGCCGCACCGGGGCAGCAACGCGGCCGCCGGCCCGGCCGCTCTCCGCCACCGCCGCAGCTGGATGGTTAACCTGCAGCTCTGGCTTTCTCCTTGGGGTGTGTGCGGGGGGGAGAGAAGGAAGGTTGCAAAACAGGATTTTTGCTGGAGTGTCTCTTTTTTTTCTTTTCTTTTTTTTTTTTTTTTTTAATTATTTTTTATTGTTTTCTTTTCTCCTGGCAGAGAAAACAGGGCAAGGCGTGTTGGTGGGAGAGAGAGAGGGCGGAAAAGTTTTCCAGAAATAAGTGACACGGACCAAAGCAGAGCTCGGCTCCGATCTCCGGGCAGACCTCGGGCGGCAATGGGAAAAGGAAAATAGGGTGTTACTGTGGCTTTTCTTTAGGAGGGCTGTTCAGGTCGGTAGATCTCCAAGGCTAATCCAAACAACCCGTTTGACTTGTGAGGTCCGGAGTCTAGACAGAGCTGGTGGCTCGGCGGCTCCTTATCTGGTTTTGGAATCAGCCAAAAGAGACTTTTCTTAATGTCCACAGCAGCACTGGGATCTGCCGGGGCCGGGGAGCCACCGCACCTCGCAGACAGGACAACAAATACACCCACCACCTGGAGGCTTTACAGCCCGCTTTGTTGTTCCCAGCCCGGCGCGGCTGCGGCCCTGCCTCCCCCCCGCCCCCGGCCGCCGGGCAGGGGTGACCGGCGGGCTCCGCAGTAAAACGTACACCCCGCTGCTTGCCACCGCCGCTGCCCCTGTCGCCCCCCGGGCACCGAAGGGCCACCTCCGCGGTGGGACGTGGCAGCGGGCACTCGAGCCCCGCTTGCGGTCAGGAGTGCCTTTTTTTCCTTTTTTTTTTCTGCCGCCCCCCCCACCCCCGTGTGTGTGTGTGTGTCTGTCGCTACTGGTACTTTTTTTTTTTTCCCTGTTGAAATTTTGCGGAGAATGCGGAAAAATACCCAAACTCCCCCTTGTTCACCAACATTAAAGAATGATCGAAGCAAATCAATTAAGAGAGAGGAAGTCAGTTTAGATACAAGATCTTATTTGGGAGTAGAAAATTGCCTTCTGTATTAGTGCCTTTATGCTGGGTTTGTGGATACTGCAAGCTGTAAAGCTTGTTCGGGGCAGTTGGGATCAATAAAAGCATTTAACTCAATAGCAAGCAGCATTTTGGAAGGTAAGGAGAAAGAGGCACCTTTTGCTTGGACGTCACTCTTTCTATTTATTCACTTGTTTTCTTGAGCTTTCAAACTCTGCTGGCACGCTGGGCGGCTGGATGGTGGTTTTCCAGGTTTCTGAACCGTGCATGAGCCCATCCACCGCCTCTGCTACTTCTCTACTGCAACGCAAAACGGTTTGCTGCGAATCTGTGCGATTCCTCTCCAAACTCTGCTGTTTCTCAGTGCGGTTGAGTTCAGGGCTATGATAGCCCATTTTGGAAGAAAGCAAGCTGATTGCTGTAACTATGATGCACTAATATGCTATTTGCAGCGGATATTGTAATTGAGTCAGCTAATGTGGAATTATGAAATTTGCCAGTGGTTAGGACTCTCTCTCTCTGTGCAGTTTAGAAGGTTTGTGGATAAGTGCTGTTTTCTAGATTTAGTAGTTGCAAATTTCCTTGTGTACAGACCAAATTACACTGCAAGGCTTGTGTAATAACTTTCCATCAAACACATTTAAACCATTTTAAACTCCCAATAACTCAGGGAATTCAGGATCAAGAGAGCAACATTTCCTAGAAAAGGAATCTTAGCCATGATCCTGGTACTCCTCTTTTTTTTTTTTTCTCATGGGTAAAACTTCGTGTTTATTTTTAACTGTCACAAATACAAGGTGTTGTTTGAAAAGTGTTAAAACTTAGCAGGTATATAGAGATAATACTGACGTGTCACTGTGCATGATAAAGTAAAATATGGTGGGAATTAACTTGAAAAGTTTATGAAGGTTTTAACTACAGCCCATAAATTAACCTTTTTTACGAAGATAGGAAGATATGTAGAAGATCTTACAATATATATGACACTTAAGAAAATACTCCAATATTTGGAGCCCAAACATTTTTTTCTTCAACTTGAAGGCACAAACTGAGATCCTAGTCCTCAAAGACCTTACTGTAAGTAATCTGAAGTAAATAATATTAGATCATTCTAGTGAGTCAGAAATTGCAGGAGCAAACTTTCTAGTTTACACAGGGCCTTCTGTGAAGGTAGTGAAAGATTTGCTGCTAACCTCTAGCTAAGCACGAATGTGTAGCTCTGAAGGCTCAAATCCAATTCTCACTGAAGTTAGTGGCAAAAATCCTCTAGACCTGTGGGTATAAAACCAGTGCTGTGACTTTGTAGGGAAAAAAGTAATTTCCCTTCCACCACCCTCATTTTTTCCCATATTTGACCTTAAACGACTGCATAATTTTCCATTATAAGAGAAAAAATGTCTTAAGCTATCAGTGCATCAGTAAAATCATCTTGCTTGGTGCAGTAATCAGAAACAGGACACTATAGTTCATCTGAATGTACAGAATATTATAAAATGAAACAGCCACTCCCCGTCTCACTGCCATCTAAAGGAAATTTCGTATGTTGTGAATTCTGGGGTAGGAGACTACATACAAATTACTTACATTATAATTTACAGGAGGCATCTCTTAGCAAAACTTAACAGAAGTATCCCCACACCAGCTCTGAAGTTCTAATTTACATGTATTTCACCTTCATGAAATGAAGCAAGGAAGGTTTTGCAGAATTTGCCCCTACCAGTGTGACTCAAATTCTGGCTTGTTCTGAGACAGGCAACTGCCCAATTGGCTGTTGCAGAATGATCCCAAACTTTGCACATAGCAGTCAGTGGGATTTGAGGTATGCTAAAGATGCAGGGTTTCCTTTAGTGAAAATGAATTGGTAGTACTTTTATTTTTTTTTTTTCTTTATTGAGAGTCTCTTTCTGCAGCAAGGATTTTATGATTTCAGCACTTGAAAGGCTGGAGTTTTTTAGTTATTCAAGGACCCGTATTCAGGGCTGGGCCTTTTCCATCTGAAAGCTGTGGGTATCTTTGATAATTAAGTCAAGATGAGGAGAATTGAGCACTTAGTGGCCAGGGACCTCAATTTTTTGTATCACTTGAAATAAAAGTGGTTTGGTCCAGCATTCATTCCAGATCTTACTGGTTTACTGGTTAATGTAAACTGGGGAAACAACTAACTCCCAGTGTTCATACAGGAGCAGTATATTCGAGACATTAGACATGTTTGCTTCATCACATTTTTTAAATGCTACTTTTTAAAATCTGTGTTCTTGTGGTTCACTGTTTTTCTTCTAATGAATTCGTTTTCAAGGCATCTTTGCCTGTAGTTCCAGTAAGCACAGCTGTTTTATGCCCTGATCTTAATTTTTTTTTTTGAGTAAAGCCCCAATGGACTTTGAGTCATGTGTCCTCAATTTAGTTGAGCCCATGCTGTTTCAAAGTTAGCAATCTCTGCCAATTACATAGTGGCAAAGGCAAGAAGATTTTTGCAATGAACACCACGTATCATATTTCTTCATGGTAACAATACTATTATGAGGTATTTCAGAGCAGAAGAATTGTCATTAAAGTAGCCCTGGAAGTGAAATTTCACCATTTGGGATCTTGGTTCTGCAGTATGTTGGCTCTTCAAAACTGGTTACATTAGGGAAATGCATTTGCAGTTTTAATTTAACCTATTTAATCACTATCACAGAAAAAAAAAAAAAGCCCAGATGATTAAGAAAGATAAGAAAGGCAGATAACACTTCTTACAACTATCAAATCAAAACTATTCTTTGGCAGTTTGCCATTTTTCCTGGTGAACATTTTGTTTATAGAAAGACATTTCTTTCTGAAATCATTAGGTCGTTCAAGCAGGGATTCATTTGAGGGTGCTTACGGCTGTTCCAGGGTTGTGCAGCACCTAATAGGGCCATGCTCCTCACAGGTCCTTAGAGCAATGCTGTAACCGACATGGTCAATAATAGTAAATAAAAGAACATGGTGATGTTAATACAACTCCACAGTAATAACTGGCTAATACAGATGTAAAGCCTTGTGTCTTACAGGTGCTAAATTCCCACAAAATAATTTTTCATCACTGCTCTTATTCCTGTTTCTATGGCGAAATTGTTGCTAACTTTGACAGGCGAATTTGGTCTCTTAATTCAGCAAGTCCCTCAGAGAAAAAATGGGAATTAAGAATGAAATAGGATGACAAGTAGCAGCATTGCAATTAGCAGTACAAGTTTTATGCTGCAAGGACTGAGTCTGGATGGAAAAACACCTGAAAACTGGAAGTCTTGTACTGCAGGATCGAATGTTTGGCTGACTATTAAAGTCACTAAAACAGTATGTTCATTCTTCAGAGTTTTATCTGTCTTCAACTATTTAGCATGATAACTCTGTAGCTTATATTTCAGAAAGTATTTTTAATTTTGATATACATTTGAATTTAGTGCTGGACCAAAGAGAGTCATTTAAGAAGCTGTTGATCAAGCAGAGAATGCAAAAATTGAACCAGTTAATGATCAATTAAGTATGGTGAATTATCTGTTCCAATCCTTAATCATGTCTTTTAGTGAGGTGATGTTAATCTGATTTGCCCTTTAGTTAGTGATTGTTTTATACTTTTTTTTTTATATTGTAAGATTTTTCTTATTTGGGGGTAAGAGTGAAAAGAGTCAGGGGAGGTGCAGACTTTTATAAATGTGGAGTCTAAAAGGAACAAATAATTAGTGCTTCCAGTTATGTCAGTGAAACTCCAAGGGGCAGCAGAGTGGTAAATGCAATTGTGAAGGCAAAGAAAAAGGGAGAAAAGGGGAGGATGAAGGCTCTTCATGTCTGCCTGTGACATGACACAGAGCCTGTGACACAGATAACGCTCTCTGGTATTGAATCCCTTTTTTCAGTGTGCAGCCCAGCCTTGGGTGGGCTTGTGAAGGGGCTCACAGCTGTGAGAGGCGGCAGAGCTCCGCTGGTAAAGGACAGTTTCCCGCTTCTTCGACAGAGGCTGAGTCGTCCTTGGCGGGGATGGTTAGACAGGTATTCTCTTCGTAGGAGGAATGCTGAAAAACGTTGTGGCAGAATAGTTCCCAAAGCACATAGCTCCCTCAAAATCACATCTGCACAGGAAGAGGCACTGACCACAATGAGAGCTGATCTCTTGATGATGGATAGAGATCAGGCGTCTCTGATAAACTTCCTCATGCCTTTGTTACTGTTGAAATGAAGTATTGGTAGTTGGTCTGCAGAGCTTACAGGGGAGACCTGGGCTTGTGTTTCAGTCAAGGCTTTCTCCCTCTCTGTGAAAGCCCCTCCAGAGTGGTTGCAGGGAGGCTACAGCAGCAAGCTGAAACTTGCCTGTTCTTAAGAGTGTGGCTGCCTACCCTTGCCTTAATGCATCACTGCTCTTCTTCCCCCTGCACTGCTCAGGCTGTGACCTGGAAGTCTCCAGATGTGGGAGAGCCTGGCCCTGGCCAGCTCCTCTCCCGGAGTTCCCACACTCCTTGGTCCTGCCTCCGGCAAGGGCTGTTCTCGCTCCGGTGGTGCAGCCCCAGCTACACGCAGGACGCTGCAGCTGCCTTGGGCGAGGCTTCACCTCAGCTTCCTCTATCTCCTCAGCTGGCACAGGATCCGTACACGTGCTTCATGATGGGATATAGGTCTCCATCCAAAAAGCTGGGACATGAGATTTGGCACATGGCACCCGCTGTGTAAAGCCTGTGATAGGAAAGGGCCAGCGTGCTTTCTGCAGGCGTCCTGCCCGAGCACCGGGCTTGTGAGGAGGCACAGTCTGGGGCCATAACACGACTCTGCCACATGCTGCCTGGAGAGGAGCTGCAGCTCTGTGCTAGTGCCATGCTTGGCTTGCTTGAGAGCCTGCACCGAGGCCAAAGCTTGGGGGATAGCGAGGGCTGCCTACCCTCAGGGGGTGAGCTTTGGTGGGGCAGAGCATGTGCTGCAGCAGCTACTTTTGGACACCTGGCTCTGTAATAGAGTACAGGCTGTGGAGCAGCTTCTCGTGCTGTGGTGGGTGGATAGGGAGAGCTGAGTGCTCCTGAGTGGGGTTCATGGAGAGACAGCTGCTGCTTATTATGCAGAGGGATATATTGCAGATGCTACCCTTCTTCAGGGTGTAGGCCCCAGTCCTACTAGAATTCATCTCTCTCCTTTCAGAATTTACAGCCCAGTCCTTTTCTTAATAGCACACACTTATGTCCTTTCTTTTTTTCCTTTTTTTATTTGAGGGATGTGAGGTATCATTTTTAGCTTTCAGAAGATGCCTGGAGCGGTAGCTCCCCCTACCCTAATAGTGATCAGTGCCTTCAGCATTTACTTAGGACATGATGGACCTGGGTTCAGATTCCCGCCATGCCTGAGGGGATGGAGCCAGGCATCCCTCCACCAGACAAGGCAACCCTATATATCTATAGGGCTAGTGTGTGTGTGTGTGTGTGGCGGGGTATTTCCATCCTGCCCACTGAAGCTATTCTACAGCACAGGAAAGACTGGAGAGAGGAAATGAGAGTACGAGGGTTGAAACCTGTGTCATGGGAAGCAAGTTTGAGCCCACCTGGGGGATGGGTTTGTTTGAGGTGTGTGGCCTGTCGGGAACAGGCAGACCTGGGCATACGAGCAGGCAGAGCTGTGAGTGTTTGTGAAACTCCATCATAGAAAACTGAGGCCTCTTCAGAAGTCAGATGCCTCTGGGAACAGTCATCAGCTGAGCAAAGTTTTGAGGATCCCAGTTTTGGGCCTAAGTGCTTAAATTGCACCTAAGCCTCGTGGTGGGCACCTCAGCCCCTCTTTGGAAGGCTGCCATTGTGGGGGGTATTTGCAGTGTGCTGGTAACACCCGCTAGAAGGGGCCCAGAGCCTCCACAGGAAGAAAGATCTGGCCAGCTTCCATCTTCCTAGTAGTGTCAGGGCGGTGTGGTGGGGGTTGCATGAGGGAAAACGGAGACCCTCGATCTCTGCCTCATTTAACTTGCTCATTGCTGTCAAATGCCTTGCCCAGTGTGTGGGTGAGACTGAGAAATGTCTGAGAGCTTGCTGGCCACAGCTCAGTCTGCATAAGACTTAAGGTAGTGCCCCAGGCTGGAGAAAGCTGCCAGCAGGTAGGGCAGAGCTTGTACCTGCCCTGCTCACCGAGGTGTCTGCTGATTGCCAAGTTGGAAGCATTACTGAGGCTTTGGCTGCTGCTAGGTGATCGCATCTCAGCAAGTGGAAGGCAAGTTTCCCCACCACACTCCCCCATCATCTTCTGGTGACACATTCATTACTAATACTTTTGGATGAAGACCTTGCTTTTGTGATCTCTGCCCTGGCACTTAGGTTCTTGCAATGGTCTCTGTTACAGCACATACATCAGTCTGTGCTACAACTCTATCATAGTGCCACCTCTGCTCACTAAGGAATGTATCTCACTGGCAGTAGGAGATCAGTGTTCCCAGAGCTCTGCCCAGCCACTGGTTGGTCTCCAGGTGGAGTTTTAAAGTACAGTTTTGACCTGTGGAGCACATATAGCCTGTGTATATGAGAACATGGTCATCTATCTGCACAATCTGTCCACAGCTGCAATCTGTGCTAGTTGGTACTAAATTGGAGCAGCCACAATATGAAAACAGAAAAGAACCATCTGCCAGCAAGTTTCTCCAAGTCTCTGCTTCTGAGCCTATTCTCTGGTCTTGTCTGTCATCAATGTAGCCAGAATATGCTGACCTGTAGGACATGACCGAGTTTTTGGGGAGGGTGAGGAAGAGGAGATTGCAGAGGAAGAGGCATATATTTGAGAAAGATGGGTATGTGTAAGGTTTTGAGCCCATCTTTGGGAAGTTATTTCCTCAGTTAGAGGTCAATCTTTCTTTGTATGATTCAAAAAAATACTGTATTTGTATCTGTAATAGCTGTAATCCCAGATTTTCTCTTCAAAGACTCAGTAAGCATTGTGTTTCTTCCTAGAGTACTAACATACATGCTTTCCTCTTCTTGAGCTCGTCAGAAACTCTCTGTCATATTTATATTGGGGGTACCACTGTTTTATTGAGAAGTTCCCAAACTGTTGTACTTGCTATGCAACTGTTCAGTGCAGTGTGTGAACAACGGAGCAGTTCCTGTGCAAGAACTTGACCTTGTACAGAGCTCTAAGGTACTCTGACCTCTTCAAATTAAGTTTGGTAATCTTTGCTTTATTTAGTTCTACAGAGTGAGTCAAACACCAGCAGCTTTAGACAAGCAGATTTGTTTAAAAGCACATTGTAAGTACAATTTGGATAGTTACTGTAATTTGTAATGCAACTGACTCCATGAATACTAGGCAACATCTCTTGGCAATGGAAGGCTGTATCAGAGAGTGCAAAAGAATCTTAGCAGGGTTTTTAATGGAAACTGTTGCTTGGATCATTTAAAATGATCCCTTAAAATTTGATGGAAAGTAATGGTGGGGTATGCATGGTCACTACAAAGATTCAGCTGCTTGCAGAAAAAAATGCTTTATTTTCACCTTAATTTATTTAAAACTAAAGCAACAAAAATAGGGACTGGGATGGGCAGAACAGAAGAACAATGTCATGTTTTTTTCCAGAATAACGAGGTTTTAAGGATTATGAGTTCGTTCTGAACATATTTTTTATTAGCATGTAATAGATGTGCTACAAAATAGTTCAGTGTCATCTAAAAGAGAATTTGAAATGCAAACGAGGAAACGATAGCAGTTTTTCTTCCTTTTCTCATTCTACCTTGATTAGGTACACTGTTCTGTCCTCATTCACAGCATACACAGTGTGGGCTCATGGAGGTGTGACAGTACCCTACAAGGGGAGCTTTTTGTCTTTTGTACCACACCCACAACACAAAGAGATTGGGTCATGGTTTGAAGATCTGATCCAGGATGTTTAAAAATACCATATATCTAATGACTAAGATAACCCTCCCCAAAGACATTTTGAAAGAATTTATTTTACACTTAATCACCAAAATGTTCATTCTGCTTGCCCCTAGCAAGAATCAAGGTTGTAAACAAAAAAAGTTAGAGAAAGCTGGCTGTCTGAGGTTTGGAGATTCTACCCCATATAACATTATCCAGCAGCATATCAGAGTATGAGGCTTTGTATACTTTTTTGAGAATTGAGTTCAACCCACCCAAGCTGCAAGGCTGTTGTGGGCTTGATTGTGTTTTTCCTGCTCTTTAATATTAAATAAATTTGTAGTCTTTCCTTCTTTCAGCTAGCTTGTGTGCTTTCATTTGAACACAATGTTCGCTTTTTAAAAAATATTTACAGTGTTTCTATCATTTGTCAGTGTTATGACACTATTAATTCTTTGTCATGATATGTTAGACTGCAAGTTTACTCAAATGTGCAGACTAACATGATATATTTTAAATAAAACTACACAATCAAATATATTCTAGTTTTTCTATCTGGAGATCTACTAGAGACAGATGGTGACTTACTACTCACTTTCACACTGCTCAATTCCACTGGTTTGAATACAATTTGATGGGTATAAATCAGAATTTGACCCTGAAGTATCCCTTAGCTGTCTGATGCAGTCATATTTGTAAGAGTGTATAATGTAAGCCAAATGTCCATGGAGACTTCTATTTCATTAAACAGAATGCTGTTTCCCCCAAAAGCAGCATTTCTCTGCCTCTGCCTGGAGCAGGCAGCAATCTTGCTTCAGCTGCATACAGCAGCAGCAGAATAAATCCTATAACTGGTGAGTTGTTGTACAGGTAGCGAAACAGTAAGAAAGTCACCAAAAGAGAGCAGCCACACACTGGCATGACCAGTTACCATTACACTTCATACATCCTCAGCGAACCGCTTCCTTCTGTGTGGCCAGTGAGGCCTGACGTAAGCTACTGCTCTTAGCAAGAATGCTAGAGCACGGGCTTGCCACCATTTCTGTTCCTCTTTGGATGGTCAGTTATAAACATGATCTTACACAATATCTCACTGGAAATGGGACCTCCTGGATGTTCCTGAGGAAGGGATGAGTAAGTACAAGCATTTGTCCTGCACTGAAGTCCCTTACAAAACTGAAAATAGCATTTATGTTGCTTCTCATTGGAAATACCTGTAAAAGTAGAGTACGTTTGCATTCTCAGCAGATAAATAGGTTCTGTCCTTTGTTCCTGTATGCTGAAGTTTTGGTTACAAACCCACTTTGCTTTAATAGTCTTTTTAGTGTAAAATAAAGTAATAGTGTACTACAGTACTGTATGTAAAATAAAAAGCAAGGTATGAAAGGCCTGTTGTAAAGCCCCAGAATATTTTTAGAGGGAAACTACATTTACCTCAGTAAAGGCAATAGGTCCTAAAATATTCATATAGAAGACAATGAAAGCTCCTCCACCATAAAATAATGGGCTCATATTATGATACAGGATAAAGATAAAGAATAAAAAGCCTACTCATCACTTGAGCTACTCCAGTTTATCAGGCAGCAGGTATAAAAACAAATAATATGTAGTATTTTTTCAGGCAACTTATAATTAATAACTATCTTGTGCTCACTGTCACATGATTTTATGGGTGATAAGAGGTAAATGGATTCCAAAAGGAACAAAAATAGTTCACACAGACAAATTTTGGCATCTAGAATGATCTGTTAGGATGGGTCACTCTGTATGTATCTTGTTGTCTTATGCTTTTGCTACAGACAGGATAGAAGGACCTTGTCTGATGTGGTGCTGTAGTTCTTAACGTGGTCAGGACTCAGTCTTGTCTCACTGAATGGCACAGAATGTCAATTTACTGACTTCGTTGTCAGGATGATTGAGCCCTTGCCATTTGTAGGCTTCAGCCTCTTTATTAAAATAAACTTTTGACTCATTCGTACAGAAGTGATGGTACTTGACATCACCCCCTTTTCTTTCATTGGAGGTGATGGTTCTTGACGTTTCTTCGAAGTTCTCCTCCTTGAAAGACTGGATCTACCTTTTTACAGTCCATATAATCCCAGTTTATTTGCTCCCAATAAGTTATAAAACTGTTAACAGAGATTAAACATTCTGTTTGAAATTAAATTTTATATTTCAGTGTAGTAAAATATGTCTAAATCCTTTAAAATGAGTGATAGTATAACATTAGAAACAATCATCTTAATCATTATTTGACTATTTCCTTATATGTACGTGTGTGTGTATATATATATATATATATATATAAAAAGTATAATTTTCATTTAATTATCTCTGAAATTTTAGTTTGAACTCTCCAAGTCAAAAAGAATTTGGGAGTCAAAATTTGCTACAACCTCTCCTTTTGCAAACTTGGAACAGCTTTGCCACTCTTATTTCTAGCAGTCCATAAAAATGGCAGGTAACATTATTTTGTTGACTACTCCCTTTGATTTTTATTTCCAATCAAATGGTACTGGATTTTCTAAAAACACTTCTTGTACGGTCAGTTACTTTTCATTCATGTCACATCATATATTAACAGTTCCATGCAGCTCTTTCAAACTACAAAGGTTTGTCTACCTTGTATGTATTTTTCAAGTCCTACATTGTACATAATTTATTAATGACTCTGCTCTTTGTATGCACAGAATGTACCCTCAGTGAAGGTCATTCCTAAGGAAACCATATTTCAGAAACCATGATAAGGGCAACGCCTCCTTCTTATCATTCAGGATTTTGTCCAAATGTATGAACTTGGGTATGAACTGAATTGGTATAAGCTGATAGGATTCTGCAAATAGAAGAGTTTGGATGGCTTTTGTCACCAAAACAAGTCAAGCAAATGACTGGATCAGAAGTAATTCAAGAGAAGAATGAAACCCAGGATATGGGATCTGAACTCTTCACCATCATGATACATATAATGCTACCTCTAGCCTGGAATTTTTCTGCACTAACTACAACAATATGCTCTCATGCACTGCAGCAATAAAACACTAGGACAAGAGACAATTTCAAATGAAAACTCCATTTTCCCTCCTATTCCCACTGGAGAAAAAAGAAAATATTTTGAATTATGGCATTTAGAACTCAACTAGTAAAATCTTTACAAGAGGCCACTATTGGTATAAACCACCCAGACTCTTTACAGATATATGAGGAACAATTCTGTGGCATTTATGTGAGTTCTTGTTTGTTAGTGAACTCGGCCTTTTGAATACATTCATTTTTAATAGCTGTCACGGTTACCAGGATAATGGTATTTTCTTCCCATCTTGGTTTGCTCCTGCTGGAGGTGTAAGTGGTCTCAGTCTACAGGAGGAAGCTAAGCAGAGGTGCAATATTGACACACACATCTTTTCTGATGTTGTGATAATAAATGAAGGCAACTGACCTAGGAGCAGGGATGGAATTCCTTAGGTCTCCTGTTTCTGTATCAGCTCTTGGTCAAAATGTCTCTAAGTAACCTGGTTCAGTACTTGCATTATTCTCTTCATGACTGTGCCACCACTGGTCAGCCTTCTTAACGAAGCATTTATTTTGTAGCAGAACCAAAGCTGTAGAGAAAAGGGATTATGGTATACTCAACAACCTTTATGTACGACATATTGCCTAATAAAATGTCTCTATAGCAGACAATTTCCTCAAATGACCCCAAACCATGTTAAGTCTCAATTTAATTCTCTCAAGCTATTCCTTATTGTCTCGAAAAATTGATTCTCCTTTGTTGCTCTTTTGGGCTTTGACACCTCTGGAGTTGCTTTGTAGGTATCTGGAGAAAAAGTAAAATGTCCAAACCTAACATTTAGATACTGTCTTTTAACTGCCATCAGATTTGTGTCATATAATAGCTCATGATGAAACTGCTTCCTTTACTCTTCTGTAAATCTTTAGTTTAATAAGAAATTCTAAGCCAATATGACCACAGAATAAATATCCCACTGACCTAATTGACACATATTCTTGATAATTATTACAGGCTTGCTACCTTTGATTCCAATTATAATACAAAAATAAAACTGTAGGCCAATATCTGCCCCTTATTGTGGAGTCCCAGTAACAGGAGCCATCCAAGTTCATTCTAAAGAACAAAACTACTCCAAAGTATGAATCTGTCTCAAAGATATTACATGAACAGGTGGTAGAAATGTTATCTCCATAAATTCTTTTCTTTCTTCTTCATTGCTCAATATTTTACTTTTCAAGTTCTGTTATTATCAGGCTCCTTCATGAACCTGGAGTTTATACTTTTTCTTGTCCTCTGCTGACAAGAAGAATATCGCACCATCCTAATGAAAAGACGTCTTAGGCAGTTTTCCTGAGAAATGCTTTGGATGAAATTACATATTTCTAGGAAAATTTGTGGAGAATGCCAGGACATGGCATGAATAAAATTGGTTTCAAAGAAAAGTACAAGGAAAACATCTATGTCTTTTTTGGTTTAAAATCTATCAAGGCATTGGTGGTTCTTATACATTATGAATGTCACTGAGATTTGTTTATTCAATATTTCCCCAAAAGACCTGAGTACATCTCTGTGTCTACCTATGGTACAGTATCACTAACTCCAGGCATGCACAATCAAGCCCCAAGTGAATAAAACAGTGAGAAGAGTAATTAAAGGCATATCACAGGGACTACACTTTATTAATCAGTAGTATTTGTGACTCTAAGTCAGTGCTGCAAATTTTTATTCACCCACTTGCCCTGTGCAGGTTTTTGGGTTTTTTTTTGACAAGGTTATAAAACATCATTAGATTTTTTTATTAATGTTAATCACAATGGTAAAGGGTAGTCAGGTATGGTAAATTTTAGTGACAGCTGTGTGGAGCTGGATTAAGATGAGTACTATTCAAACATTATTTGCAAAATTATTTTCTCAGTGATTTTTCTCTGTCTTTTAATGAATACATTAGTTGTGAATGCATTGTCTGGTTCCCCTAGAGAGATGATCAGTTAATATTCCTCTTCCCTACTTCTCATGCTATTTTTCTTATCAAATAGATTGATTATGCAGTATTAATTTTCTGCTGTTACTTAGTGTGTTCCACTTTTTTTTGTATGAAAACCAGAATCTGAATTACTAATGTGCTACAGAGAAATGATGTGACACTTTCTCCATATGCTACTGGAGAAGCAGTCTCAGATGGCTTCAGCACATGCTAGTGAGATTCAGGAGCATTTGACACCACCCATGTGACAACCTGGCAGGGAGCCAGCCTAGTCCCTCTGGTTTTCCTTAAGTAGCTGCATGGTTCCTCTTGCATTCTGCAAAATACAGTGAAGAGGATGTCTTTTTTTTTTGATAAATGATTTATCCTACACTTAATGATGTAAGTTAGTCTGCACTGGACAGCTTCTAGGTCCCAGCCTGGCCCCTCTCAAAAGATACCACCTCACTTCAACATGAACCTCGGACTCTTCTCCTCTCATGTTCTGACATTCCTTTTTTAATTGGCCTCCCTTGACTCCTCTCCTGGATGGTTTTGATAAGATATGCAATTTCCTGGTGCCTAATGCATAGTGAGATATGAAGCTTGCCTCTGGAGGCTCATGGAAATTAGAGAACCCCAGTATTACCTGAGGCAACTGTTTTCTGGCTTCTAACTATTTAAGAATATGGTCCAACTATGGCTTGAGTATAGCTTAGCCTAATAACTTTAAGACATGTGTCACTGATGTATCTTTATCCTTGGCTTTGGATTCCATTCTCACTTTCCCAAGCTGTAGCACTAGGCTGAGGATGTAGAGGCAGTCAGTTCTCAAAAGGTGGTAGTAAAAATCACTTAATTAAAGAGCCACAGGAATGTTTCTCAGGAAAACAAAATACGTACTGGGAATAATTTCTGTCTTGTATGATAGCTTTAATACAAGTTTACATGGGTTACCTGCATTTATATTTACCATTTAGACCAAATCAGTACTTTATGGCCACATTTATTTTCTTTCCCCTTCTTTTCCCCGTTCCCTTTCTGTCTTTTATTTCAATGACACAGTGGTCTGCAGCATGACCATGAGTGAGGTCACAGTGTGCACTCTCTCTGTGGGCTGGAGGGCTCCTGCAGGCACAGGCAAAGCTCACCACTCTTGGGTAGACAGGCAGCTGCACTGCCCATGGCATCATTTGTTCTGTTAGCATTGCTCTTATGGTCACATAACATGGACAATATGCTGAGACCCTCTGTGTGTGATGGAGTATTTTAGATCAGATGAGCTGATCCTTGACAAAAGATAGGTTGGACAGAAGTGTTCCAGTCAGCCATTTGCTTTTCTACTGATATTTTCCCCTTCCTTTCCACGTGACTGTACCTCAGCCACTCATGACAATTTATTAGCACTCTGGAAAATTGCTGGGGTGAATTAATATTGCTGACCTTTCATTCTCATATAGACATTGATGAAATTTACTGCAAAGTCTGTCTGGTCTATTCCAAATGAGGATACATATTATGAGTCATATTAAAATCTCCTTTACTTACATAAAGCTTTAAAAAAAAAATCTTCATTACTGTTTTATTACACTTGCTAACTTACATGAAAATAGAAAGGCACAGATAAATAAAAAAATCCTCTAAGACAAAACAAAGTGAAACACTGACTTTTAAAGCTGCAAGAATTAAAATAGGATATAAAGTAGCTCTGAACACAACCTGACACTACAGGTGCTGTAGTGATGGAGGTGAGATAAGTGCTTCAACAAGCAGAGAAATTGTAAGCTCTTTGAGAAGAGAATCATACCTTTCAGAACCTCACCTTCACTTTTCAGTGTCTTTTACTGCAGGTTTGCTGTATTTTGTAGCAGTTGCAAGAGAGTGAAAGTGAATCCAGTATGGAAGAAAGATTTACTTCTGAATACAGTGCAGTAGATCACCATCCTATTATTTAAAGCTCTGTTGCTTGCCATCCACAATAAAGTGGCTGTTTAAAAATGAGATGCCTATGGTTAGTCTATGCTTGGATTTTTCACATCTGCTCTATGTCACAAAGGCACTCTACCCCTGGTTACACCTGAGTATCCCCATTGAAATCACTGTGACAGTCACATGTGTGTAATTGAGAGTAGAATTTGGCCCCCTGTGTTGAAGTTGCTCCTTTGAAAGCTGTTCCACCTCCTTTGGCTTAATCCTGCCCCATTAGGGGAATGTAATCCCACTCTTGTATAAGTGTAATGTGACTCGAGTTGCAGCCTGATAACTGGAGGGGGGAACCCAGAGGCAGTGTAGCTTAAATTCAAAGCCTCATTATACGTCTCTCCTGTGGAAATTACATGAACAGTTGAGTCAGATAAAGAGCACATTCTCATTTTTCTTTCACATATCCCTTTCATGCTCTTGCAAATCCAGCAGAGGGACTGAGCATCAATACACCATACATGTTTTCTTTCACATGTACTTTAAATACTTTTTTGATTTTAGAAAGTAAGTGTAATTTTAGGAAAAAGATAAGATCTTAAAAACCAGAGCAAGAATACCAAATAAAAGAAAAATTGAATCATTCATAAGTCTTTAAAAGGTTTGAAGGGACCCCTGGAGACCACCTGGTCCAACAATCTGTTGAAAGCAGAGCTTTAGATTAGGTTTTCCAGGTCCCTGTTAAGCCATGTCTTCAAAACTCCAGGCAAGGGAGTTTCCACCATTTCTCTGGGCAGCCTACTCCAATGTTTAATTGTTCTCACAGTGAGGAAATTTTTTCTTATATCCAGAGAGAATTTCTCCTGAAGCAACTTGTTCCCATTGTCTTGTCACCATGCTCCCTTGTAAAGAGAGTACCTCCATCTTCTCTATAAATATACTTAAGGTATTGGTGGAGTGTGATTAAGTTCCCCCTGAACCTTCTGTCCTCTAGGTTGGACAAATTCTTCACATGTCAGGTTCACCAGTTCTGAAACCATCTTGGTGGCCCTCCACTGGACAGTCTCAATTTTTTTCAATGTCTCTCTTGAATTTGGGGATGAAAGCTGAACACTTTTCCAGGAGTGGCCTAATAAGTGCTGAGTGGAATAATCATATCACTTGATCTGGGGATTCTCTTGCTGATGTACCATAGGATACTGTTGACCTTTGCTGCTGCCAAGCCCAAAGTTGCTCCAGGGCAGCTTGCTGTCTCGCAGCTATTAGATATACTAATTTTCTAGTTGTCTTTTCTATGTTTTTGCAAAAATATGAATCATGTGAGCTGTGTTAGTCATACCAACCATGACATCAGATTTTAATTCAGTTGAGATTTACACCTAATTAATTTGAATCTGGTGGAGAAAATGAATTCCTTTTGTTCAACCTTGCTAACCAAACTAACATTATTGAAAAAGATAGATAAAAAGGATGTTTAAATAATCAGTCATAGAACCATAGAATGGTTTGCATTGGAAGGGACCTTAAAGATCATCTAGTTCTAAACCCCTGCCATGGACAGGGACAGCTTCCACTAGACCAGGTTGCTCAAAGCCCCATCCAGCCTGGCCTTGAACACTTCCAGGGATGGGGCATCTGCAGCTTCTCTAGGCAACCTGTTCCAGAGCCTCACCACCCTTACAGTAAAGAATCTTATATCTAATCTAAATCTACCTTCTTTCAGTTTAAAACCATTACCCCTTAAAGGGTCCTTCCCCATCTTTCCTGTAGGCCCCCTTTATGTACCAGAATGCCACTATAAGGTCTCCCCAGAGACTTCAGGCTAAAACCCCTCAACTCTTTCAGCCTTTCCTTACAGGGGAGGTGCTCCAGCCCTCTGGTCATCTTTGTAGCCCTCCTCTGGACCCACCTGAGCAGGTTTGTGTCTTTTTTATGTTTGAGGCCCCAGAGCTGGACACAGTACTCCAGGTGGGTTTTCACAAAAGCAGAGTAGAGGGGCAGAATCACCTCCCTCAACCTGCTAGTTACACTTGATGCAGCCCAGAATGCAGTTGGATTTCTGGCCTGCAAGCGGGCATTGCTGGCTCATATTAGTTTTTCATCCACTAATACCCCCAAGTTGTCCTCTGCAGGGCTGCTCTCAATCCACTCATCACCCAGCCTATATTTGTGCTTGGGACTGCACTGACCCATGTGCAGGACCCTGCACTTGGCTTTGCTGAACTTCATGAGGTTCACACAGGCCCATCTCTGAAGCCTGTCAAGGTCCCTTGGGATGGCATCCCTTCCGGCCACTGTATTGACCACACCATCATACAGCTTGGTGTCGTTGGCAAACTTGCTGAGGGCACACTCAATCCCACTGTCCATGTTGCTGACAAAGATGGTAAACAGTGCTGGCCCCAATCCTGACCCCTGAGGAACACCACTTGTCATTAGTCTCTACTTCGACAACGAGCTACTGACTGCAACATTTTGTGACCATCCATCCAGTTCCTTCTCCACCAAGTGGTGCATCCATCAAATCCATGTCTCTCCAATTTAGAGGCAAGGATGTTGTGCAGGACAGTGTCAGATACTTTGCACAAATCCAGGTAGATGACATCCATTGCTGTTCCCTTATCCACCAACACTGTAACCCTGTCATAGAAGGCCACCATAATTGTCAGGTGTGATTTCCCCTGAGTGAAGCCATGCTGGCTGACACAAATCACTTCCTTGTTTTCCATGTACCTTAGCGTAGTTACCAGGAGGATCTTCTCCATGATTTTGCTGGCCACAGAGGTGAGACTTACTGGGCTGTACTTCCCTGGGTCTTCCTTTTTTCCCTTTTAAAAAAACCCCAGGGATTATGTTTCCCATTTTCCAGTCAATGGGAGCTTCCCTAGACTGCACAGCTTCTCAAATATGATGGATAATGGCTTAGCCACTTCATCCACCAGTTCCCTCAGGATCTGTGGAAGCATCTCATCAGGTCCCATGGACTTGTAAACCTTCAGGTTCCTTAGGTGGTGTCAAATCTGATCTCGTATGGTGGGCAGTTCTTCATTCTCCCAGTCCTTGCCTTCACCTTCTGTGACTTGGGCAGTGTGGCTGGAGCACTTGCTGGTGAAGACTGAGGCAAAAAAGTCATTGAGTACTTCAGTCTTCTCCATGTCCTGGGTAACCAGGTCTCCCATTTCCTTCTGGAGAGGGTCCACATTTTCCATAGTCTTCCTTTAGCCACTGACATACCTATAGAAGCTTTTCTTGTTGCCCTTTATGTCCCTGGCCAGATTTAATTCTATCACGGCTTTGGCTTTCCTAACCTTATCCCTGGCTGCTCAGACAATTTCTCTCTATTCCTCCCAGGCTACCTGCTCTTGCTTCCACCCTCTGTAGGCTTCCTTTTTGTGTTTGACTTTGTCCTGGAGCTCCTTGTTCATCTATGCAGGCCTCCTGGTATTTTTGCCTGACCTCCTCTTTGCTGGGATGCATCACTCCTGAGCTTGGAGGAGGTGACCCTTGAATATTAACCAGCTTTCTTGGACCCCTCTTCCCTGCAGGGCTTTATCCCATGGTTCTCTACCAAGCAGATCCCTGAAGAGGCCAAAGTCTGCTCTGCTGAAGTCCAGGGAAGTGCGCTTGCTATGCACTCTCCTCATTGCCCTGAGGATCTTGGAACTCCACCATTTCATGGTCACTGCAGCCAAGACTGCCCTTGAGCTTTACATTCCCCACCACCTCTCCTTGTTGGTGAGAACAAGGTCCAGCATAACACCTCTCCTCATTGGCTCCTCTATCACTTGGAGAAGGAAGTTCTCATGAACGTATTCCAGAAACCTCCTGGATTGATTATGCCCTGCCATGTTTCCCCTCCAACAGATATCAGGGTGACTAAAGTCCCCCATGAGGACCAGGGCTTGTGAATGTGTCTACCTGTCTATAGAGGGCCTCATCTGCTCAGTCTTGTAAAGGATTTAATTTTCATGTGATTTAGGTGCCTTAGTAATTTCTGTACTGGAGGACAACCAAAATTACAACAGGATGAGTGAATATGAGTGGAAACTGGCTGCTTCAGACTATGAAAACATAATGAAAACTGCATCATGGTTGGTGGGTTTTCTTATGCACCTGCTTTTTTTTGCAACTGAACATTAAATTTCTGCTTTTATTTTTGCATATAGATTGTTTACAAGCAAATAATTTGATAGAATATTTAAGGCAAAATACACCTGTGTTGAGCACTGGAAAATCTTTTTAAAGTGGCAGTGACCCCATAAATAGGGTTGAATACACCAATGAATAGGTGTCAGAATAAAAGTATGAATACACATAAGACTGCAAAAAATTTTAAATATTCCCTTGTGTTGAGAGTGTATGGTGGAGAACAGGACCTGTGTAGTTCAAAGGCATGAACTCAGATCTCACCCGACCTTCCTTCCACTTGCTTTTCCCAGTTGACCCCCTTGTAAGGAACCATTTTGTTGGTGAATGAGAGGTGGTTGGGCATGATGGCAGTTATTTAATTTGTTTCTCTTCTATTTGCTACAAAATTGCCCTTACGTGCTATGGCCCACCAAGCTGTTTAGGCTCAGGGGAGAACTTTTGGTCCCTTTTTGTTCTTTTTTCTTTTAATAAAACCTGTTTAATCCATTTCTGAACAAGGCGAGAGCAGAGAACCAGGGGACTTTGGTTATACTTTTGCCATGCTTTTTTCTTCCCAAATCTAAGGTGAATTAAAGAAAACCAAATGTATTTGTGAGAAAAGTTAACCAACTAACCATCCCTTTTAGAAAAAGTATGCCAAGATTATTTGCTGATTTCACTTTTGCCCTGTAGAAGGGTTTTTTTAAGATTTTAATTCTATTAGATTGATTATTTTCTTTCCCTCTTAAAAAATAAAAAAAGTATTTACTTAATTATACAAATCACCATGAAGAACTTGTGTAAGGATGAGGTTATGACAGGTTATCTTAGCAAAGAATCAAGATGTGAAAGAAAAAGAACTTGTCTATTTGAATAAATTTGGGGGTATTTTTTCCTTTCGTTTCTTTGGGTGGGGGGGGGGGGGGGGGGGGGGGGGCGGGGGGGGGGGGG
>JANZLQ010000079.1:65272727-65344355 GCA_026212715.1 Elanus axillaris | reverse complement strand
CCCCCCCCTTCAAAAAGGATTCTCTGTCTATTTTATCTGACTAATTTTTTTTAAGGAGGATTTTATCTCTCTGGGAGAGCTGTTCAAGGTGTTACATTTAACCCTTGCACAAGGCCAAAGCCAGGTAGGTCTTGTGACATACCTTTGCTTGAAATGGAATTTCACTCAAGGCTTCAGTGACTGTGTATGAAGGACAGTACCTCAGTGGTGGCATAGAGGGAGTCTGCAAAATTCCTTGAGCCCTGGGCTGGAGAATCCACTTTTTATATTAGATTCAGCCAGACCCAGTTATACCACTGGAGCTCTTTGCCATCTCTCTGCAGAATGTGGTTGCTTTATCTTGAAGACCAGTATGTTTACCATTATAAAAGAACTATCAGCCCAATTCTAATATTTTGTCAGTTTAAAATGCTGTGAGTTAGGACAATAAAATGCAGCACTTAAGTGAACGGAAGTTTTAGGAACTTCAGAGGTGGAGTTTCACTAATCTTAGTGATATGTCCTGAAAGTTTCAAAAGTTTTTCTTAAATCTCCAGCTGCTTTATAGAATTTCCCTACAGTAGTTATCATTCAGCCAGTCAATCAGTTGAAAAAAAAGTAATAAAAGCTTTCAGTTTCTAGTACTTACTGCTGCAGAGAAAATCCAAACAAAAACAACATGTGATATGGACTTTGCCTAATGATTTAGAAACCAGAAGGTAAACACAAAGAAACTAACTGTATTCATGAAAAAAAGCTTTTTAATGGTAAGTCAGGACTTGAGATGCTTAGACTCATGCTTTCCGAAGGTTTGCAGTTGGATTAAGTTAAATATTAATTGTATCCTTGATTAACCTTCAGATAAATGCACTTCAGAACTTGATATTTTGCATGTCTGAGTTCTTGAGTAATGTCAACGCATACAGAACACCCTACTTGTTCTCTTTTGAGCAGGTTGTATGAGCGTTCTCTCCCATATACCTACTTCCCTTCGTCTTTTTTTTGTTCTTCACAAAACTCCTATTAGCAAATACTGTGTGTAGTTTAAAAAAAATCAATCTGCCAAAAAAAGTATAATTTTAAATCTTTTTTCCCAAATATAACAGAACTGACAGAACTCCTTGCATGTTTCTTTGAGTGATTAATGATATCATTAAAGACTTCATCTTTGGGAATCTTATGTATTCCAGGGGAAATCCCAGGACCAGAAAGCACAGAGGAAAAGGTAGCTGTATGGAACTTTAAAAGTCCAATGAGGTTGTGAAGCATCATAAGAGAGATGAAAATAAATAACACTGCCACTGGCTCTCAAAAGAGACGGATTTTTTTTTTTTTTAAAAAGCCAAACAGCCATCTCTCTTCTGATTGCCATACTGTGTTGGCAGGCAGGAGACAGTCCTTAGAGCATTCATTGTCTCCTGCTGTTCACATGTATGTTCTGAACAGTAGGAAACTCACTCATTTCCAATGCACACTTTATGGTAAAAAGAGGATTTTGCTCCATTTTTGTGTTCTTACTCCCATAATTTCCTTTCTTATGATTTGAAAAATGTCTAAGCAAATGTTGGCAAAGGGATGCTAGTTTTTGTAGTGCAGACAAAAAGAGAGCAGTTTAGATGGAAATCATTGCAGCTTTTCAGCTCACTTCCCTCCTATTATGAAACATGGAGTTGGAAAAAAATCTTCTGTGATGATGGAACACAAAATAACCAAAGGAGATGAAGAGGTGTGTGTACAATATCAGCATGCCTGGCGCTTTGGCTTGCCAAATTAACAGCTATATTATGTATGAATTATCAGCACAGCAAGTGAAATGAACTGCCTATTACTGTCTCATGATATCTGAATTTTGAAACAGGGGAAGGTTAGACTCATTTAAAAGAAACTGTCAGGTTCTACACTGAATAGTTATTCCTTGGTTATGGCAGAAATCCAGGGCTCTACAGCTGCCATGCTGCTTAGGGCAATACGCACATGGGGAGATAAATACCCACTTTTTATAGTATAAGGGCAGTATTGGGCTCTGCCTTTTTATATGGACATATTGCCCCTAGCCTGTGACTAAAGGCATATCTGTTTTGTAATAATAGTGAGGGATAACTGTATTTGGTTATGTGATGGATGTAACTCCAGTCATTTGACGGAAGAAGGATATGTAAACCATTGAGAGCAAAACCAATAGAGGGTGGACATCCAGGACATGCTGTGAAAGAAGGCACCAAGGGGAGAACCACAGTCT
This sequence comes from Elanus axillaris, assembly GCA_026212715.1. Classification (NCBI taxonomy): domain Eukaryota; kingdom Metazoa; phylum Chordata; class Aves; order Accipitriformes; family Accipitridae; genus Elanus; species Elanus axillaris. Next base: position 65,342,137 of record JANZLQ010000079.1, on the reverse strand, counting down.
GGATAAACTGATTGGATTCAGTCTACAAGTCAGAAATTCACCCCTCTGATATTGTAATTTGATGTGCACTTTTCTTTTTAAAATCAGTAAATTCAAGTACAATTTATCTCTTGGTTTTTGTTTTTTTTTTTTTTTTGTAAAAAAGGAAGAGAAAACTTTTGGTGCCCTTTAAAACTTTTTTTTCTTTTTTAACCTCTCCTTTTCCTTCCATGATTCTGTGAGGGTTTTTTTTGTTTTTTTTTTTTAAATTCCCTCCATGTAAAAATTTTTAATTTTTCAACGCAGAATTTACTCCCAGGCCAGTCTAAGCACAAATTGAACAGTCATTCAGCAATTGTGATGACACTGAGGTGTAATAGTTGTGCCTCAAGGCTAGTAAAAGCATCCTCAAGGCTAGTAAGAAGTTTCTGAGCACCTGTTTCAGGCTATCTTCAGACTCAGGTGGGTATCACTTCCAGCAAAGAATGGATTGCCTCTGCAGTCAAAAGAGCTAGAGGTCATTAGATTTTAATTAGTCTGAAAGTTGGAAAAGCCACAGAAATACATGATGTGGGTCAAATGCAGCATATGCATGTTACACAACTGCTTAAGACCTTACAGAGGTCTTTGGTTCACTTATGAGTACAAAAAGCCTAGAAGACTGCAGTACTCTGGGGTATCAATACTGATGTGGCAGATAGTGAATTGAGCTGGCTGAGTTTTCCATTCATACTGAAGCCTCCTGGAGCCCAGAGTAACACTGTTCTTTTTGTTATGATACTTTCACAATTTGCAGTAGAAGTAGGAAGCAATTAGGTCAGCTTTAAAAGAATGCAAACCCATGATTAATGATGTGCATATACCTGCAACAGGAACTTACAACTTCTCTGATTAACAAAAATGCTTCTAAACCTGAAGCAATTTTCATCAAGCTGATCATGTTCAAACTAAATTAAGCAATTCTCAAAACAGGGTTCACAGCTGGGTATGACCATGGCTTGAGAGCAAAACTAGAAGATTGAGGGGAAGTAGAAATGTGCAATGAATGGTGGTTGATAATGCTGATTCTAGTTATTAGAAGAGGTTGGTATGCTGTTTTCTCTTTTTAGATAACTGTGGGTGTAGAGACGCAGGGGAAAGATCCCCCACATCCATCAGTCTTGTGGCAGGATGGAGACATGCCTTGGTTTGTATTTTACTAAACTCTATGCCACCTTGCTTGTATGTAATAGACATAAAATGTTATAATGATCAAACTAGTTGTCAGCAAACTGATCTGGATTACTCTGTTTTAACAGAAAATAAAAGGAAAACCATAAAAACTATTGATATTGAAAAACTCAGGAGTCCTCCCTAAATAAAGATACTTCTAACCACAGGAAGTAACATGTACAAGGAAGACTGGAAGAGACTGGTGATCAGATCTTCTTGATCATAGGAAAAAGCAAAGAAAAATTAATAGAAATCTAACCCATATTCCTAAGAGTTGTCTGCATAAGAAGGGCCTGCACTGGTATAGGACTGTAATGACTCCAGATTCACACTTTTCATTATTCTATTATAGATGGTTATACAGAAAGAACCAAACATTCCTGTTCCCCCAGACACATCTACCTGTAAAGCTGCCTTTTCCATCTAGGCAGTCCTCTAAAAATAAGACAAACTCAAATAATGAAGAGGAACTTATAAGTAAAATTTTGGAAGAGTCAAAATCTAGTTCTACAATACCATACTATAATGAGATATATATATACAAACCCAAACTAGCACCCAAATGAAATGTAAATGCAGATTTTCAGTCACAGAGTTTCTGTGTTATATGTTAAGCTTTCTTCTAGGGAGCACCAGATGCCTGAGTTTATACAGAAATGAAGAGGCTTACCAGTTACCCAGTGCAAGGGAATCATCAACAGTGATTCACTGGTAAATTAAGAAACATCCAGGAAACAGAAGAAAGGAATTGTAAAATATGAATATATAGATTACAAACAAACGAACAGTCTGTCCTGAGCATAAGTAATCTAAAACTTCCTACCTGTAGGCTCTATTTTTAAAACTAAATTGCTCTCTCCCATGAAATATCTGTGTTTGCAGCCTTTTATTTTTACACAGGATATGCAGCTGATAGGCCATTATGAAATGCTGTGTATATACCGCACCTATTACCTCGTCCTGACATCTGCCTGTACTGGTGAGAATTGGCTGGGGAATAGAGTGATGAAGAGGAAGAAGCAGACTTTGTTTCATCACTTTGAATAACTACAGGGGCCATGCAAGAAATATAAGTAATGAGAATTGGCTAATGCACAGGAGACACCTTAAAGGCTTAAAACCAGAACTTAACATAAAAGGGAAGAAATAATAAATTTTGTATGAAAAACAAGGTTCACCATTATTGTATTTTTATGCTTTTACTAAGATTATTTCAGGGCAAGGCTGAATGGGGGCAAGGGTTTTGTAAGGCATGTTTCACTCCTGGAGCCTGGGGGATTCCATATTCTGCACTCATCAAATTCATCATCACCTTCTGCTGAAACCTTGGTTCATCAAATCAAGGTTTCAAGCTTGAAAAATAATAACAAAGAGCTTGAGTGGTTCCATTTCTGTTCAATACAGTAGGCGAATACTTCTCTATGTTTGTGGTTAGAAATGAGGTGAGCCCTGTGGTCTGGCAGCTCTCCACAAATCACCTCTGCATTTCCCAGGCATTGCTCAGGATCCAGGCATCACTGCCTGAAAGCACTAGAGTTTCACCATCTTCTGCAGGACATTACTACAAAATACAATGTTTACCACAGTGTGTCCAGCCCCTGGGGGAAGCTGGTGAGGAAGTCATTGCTGACATTCCCATGGTGGTCTTGGGAAGGGTGGCTCAGTCAGGTTTTCATGCCGTCTCCCCAAGCAGGTCTCAGCTTTACTATCCTCACTCTGATGCTGTGTAAAGCGAAGTCATTACGAGTCTGAATTTGGAAAAAGAAGAACCGTTAATATTCTGGCTGTTAAGGAAATGGATGAAAATGTGCCATCCTTCAGAGTAAAAGTCTCTTATGTTTCTACAAGCCTTTTACTGCACACAGAGAACTAAGAAAAACCCAAAGAGCTTTAGAACACCCAAGAGGTAACAATTAGTTTGATGGGTGAATCTGGTCATTTGGATTTTGTGTAGTCTTGTTAAGCTTCAAAGAAGGATGACCCTATACTTTACTAAAGACTTGTTAGAATGTGGCCAGAGTCCTCCAATTTTCAAAACTATTGGGTTTGTTGTACCTCCTCATGCTGCACTGCTGTGGCTGCTAGCACCAATAATTCATTTATACAGAATTTTCAAAAGAAAAGGTCTGTGTGCAGGAAGGCAGACCTCTATGGATTTTCTGTCTGGTGGAATATGGGGTTGCATTAAGAATCTCTACCTTACATATACAGTAAAAATGGGAATGTTTACATTTTTTTGAATAAACGTATTTTTAAATTATTTTACTTTAAAGATACTTTCCAAAATAAATTCAACATTCTGTAAATTAAAAAATGCTATTTTGCCTTCCCAAAGATTCTGGTGTTACCGCTCTTAGCATGTTTAAATTTCTGGCAAGTATGATTTTATTGGCTGAACCAAGGCATTAAAGTATGATGGATCAGAGTTGGTCTCGGGGTGTATTCAGAGAGAGAGAAGTTGTGTATTTTTCCCTGAAATCTGTCTTCTTCTTTCCTGCTCCTGTGAACATTTGATGCTTCATGCCTTTGGCTTAATTTATAGCCACCCATACGAGAGGAGGCGGCTGTGGAGATTAGTCATGAAGGACCTGGTGTCCTAACATGTTTTATGATAAGGACAGTAGAATTGGCTAGTGGAAGACAAGTGAGTGTGGAGTAAACTGTGATGCCTTCAAATTGATCCTGCTGGGTGCTGGTTTACAGCTGCTTTGACTCATTTTCTAGTTAATGAACTTCACAGGAAACGGCTACCACAGCCAATTTTACTGATGGTTGCTAGACAAAGAGCACCCAAGGAAAACCACTGACTCCCGGACAGCGGTACAAAGCTGTTAGACTCGACGTACAGGCAGGTAAAGGGCACCCAGCAGCCAAGGTTACAGGAGAATCTGGAAGGTGTGTCTCCAGGAGAGTCACTGCTGCATTTCCTCCGGCTCTCCCAGCTGAAAAGCCTCCCTGCAGTGTGTCCATTAGCCACCAGGTGTCTCTGCCTAATATTGGGTAGCGCAGGCTCCTCTCCGGCTGGTGAACAAAGGAGGCAAGGCTGGAACTCAAGTTCACGTCTATAGGTTTTAGTCCAAGTCGCTTTGATTTTATTTAACACACTTGTTCTTCAGTAAAAGCTTACATTGTATGGCTCTTCTTTTGCTAGTGGAGGGTTACAGGTGAGGAAGCAATGACAGTAGGCCTTTCCAAAGCCCAAATAGTATTGACTTTATTAAAGCTGGTTTCTCTATCTTTTTCACCATAAGTCTATGTTCAGGATTTTTCTTGTGTTAGTCACAGTTTAAAGCACCAATATTACGTTAAGAGAATTTTTATCTGACTGCCTACTATATATTTAAAATGTATTATTAAAAAGATGAAAGGTATTTATTGTCAAAAATTACCTGCAGGTACTTGAAATCCTTATATTTCAAAACTCACAAGTTACTACAAATTTTCTTTCAATGGCTTTTGCATAAAATGCTGGATATTACTTATAATTTTGGTTTTGAAACATCAACTTTTTTTTCTTTTCAGTTGGTGCAGAGCCAGCATTGTAGAAGGGATGCAAACTGGCAACAAGCCTAAATACCAGTGGGAACACATTGTCTGTGTTAGATTTGTATTCTTAAATACTACCTTAAAAGCTCTGTGTAATGATTATTGCAATGATCTTGAAAATATCAATCAGAAAAGGAGCTAATAATTACTAAGCCTGTAACAGAACATGAACTAATTAGACTTAACTGCAGATTTTGTGTGTATGGTTGTGTAATTGATGAAAACACTTTTCAGTGACTTGCCTGGCATGAAGAAAAGCTGCTTGTTTCTGTTAATAAGCTCCTTAATGGAATACAGGAAGAAAGAGAAAAACAAAAAGTGAACACAACCAATTAGTTGTTTACATTTTGGAATCTATACCTAGCATTGAATTCTTTTTTGGGAGAAGACTTTCAGATGCATGCAGCTGTCCTGGAATATAAAACTGTTCCTCTTCACATCCATCAGGATTAAGACAAAGTAATTTTTGAGTGGGTCATTATGAATTATCCCCCAGAATCTGTATTTATTATAACATGTTATGTGGAACAATATATGTAGTTCTCAAGCTAGGTGATACTTTTTGCCTTACATTTAATCAGAAAGACTTCCAGTCGTGGTGGTAAAATTATAGTCTCAATCACACCAGCGCTTTACTTTATTCTTGAATTGTATATGTCGTGACATGCATGCAGACTCACACAAAACCTGCCTATGGTAGAAATGTGGAAAGGAAGAGTGATCCAGCTTGTTCTCTGCAGCGCATGCTCTGCAAGACTAAAAGAAGAGAAAACCAGTAAGGCTTAAATTTTGTTTCTGCAGGCAGCAGGTATGACTCCAACTCTGAATGTGCTCAAAGAACAGATGTGCAGAATAAGAAGGTGTCATTTTTACATCATCCCCTTTCAGAACTGAGCAGCACTTTAAGAATATTTAAAGACCTGTTAGTAGGAGAATATCCTGGATCCTCCATGCCCTCTGGTTGTTTTGGACACAATATTAAAAGTAACACCCAGTAAATGTCCTGTAACATCAAAAGAGTGACATGAGTTCTTTCTGGCTCATTTTCTGACATCATGCTAGGAGATGATGCCAAACGTGCAGGTGATGTGTAAGTCCATGTAAGTTAAGTTCGCTTGAGTTTACTCAGACTCTCCTTCACTTTTCTAGGCCCAGGGGGCCAAAGGCACAGGTGAATTTTAAATTAGGAGATAAAAATAAACTGGCAGTTTGCAGTGATTCCTTGTGCATGTTGGTTAGAGAGTATGCAGCAAATTGCAGAGCAGAGATGTTGTAGAGAAGGTCAAAACTGATGGAGGGGCCACAGCCTGGATGAGCTCAGATTTCTGGAGATACCTGCTCAGCATCTGCATAATTGATACCCAGTTTTGAGTTTATGATTATCTGAAGACGGACTGTACACAGAGTACTGAGATTCTTGCTTCTGTCCTAAATACAGTTTCAGCCTCAGGTATTACTCCATACTCTGTAAGCTGAGGCTTGAGTTTACTTAAAGGTAACCATTAGTACTAAGATTGAATAAACAATATGATGAATTAACATGGCATGTAAAAATTATCTTATGTTGCCATTGTTTTGTACAGGAAAATTAAACACATGGTAATCAAACCATCTTTGATCTGAAGACATCTTGTTTGCGAACAACACTGTCTCTGTCTTTATTGCAAAGAAAAAAAAAAAAAGACCAGAAATAACAGAAACAAAAAATTTGTTACTGATTTTTAGTTGGGTGCTTTCATACATGCCAGGCATTTTGAGTCACAGAGCAGCACAGTTAATAGATTAAACACAAAATTCCTCATTTTTAGTTAGGATCAGATGGTAGCATGAAGTCTCAGGCAGGTAAAGTAACTTATGCCAATATTTCAAACTAGGACCCACAAGAGAGAAGCTTAACCTTCATTTAGATGCCTAAATAAACATGGTCTGATTTCAGGTATTCAGAAAAAATGCTTAGTGATGTCAATTTACAGGTTCCAGCATTTTTTGAAATGAAGTTTGAAGGTAAGCTTTCCTAGATATCTATAGCTGAATACTTTAAGCTTGGCTAATTTTAGTGTTTCCACCGGTAAAAGTGAATTTGATGGGCCACAGATGGGTTCTTATCAGGCATTATAGATTTATTTGGGAAAAACAACTGAAGAAAAGGGAAGAGCATGAAAATGATGTCTTTTAGTAGTATATATCCTAACTATTATTTACCATAGGAATATCACAACTAAGTGAAATGTAATTAATATTTAGCTGTAGAATCCTATTTATGGCCAATGTATGTACTGTGATTTTAGAAATATTTTGTAGCTGATATGGGTGCAGTTGTGTTAATATTATTTTAAGTTTTTTCTAGGCCACTCTTGTGCTGCTGAACAATTAGTTTTGTTCTGATAAGATTTTAAAGACTGATTCAAATCAGCCCGAAAAATTTTCACAGGACATGGTGTTTTATGGTGTGTTCTCTGTTCAAAATACATACAAAGAGAAAATGTCTTCCTATACTCTTCTTGGTCACAATGCCAGAAACAGTCAGCTGACATAAAAGATGAAATAAACCAACATGAACATAGCTACATATACTGTACCTTTTATTGCACTTGGTACAGTAAATGGAACCCATAGGTGTCATGTATGCTCCCCAAAATATTAACTACTTCAGTTTTTCTATTTCCTCTCCTAATTCAACAGCCCTAATCTCTGAACATTTCGTTTTACAGCTGAGCATTTCTTCATTGTATTTTTTTTCAATAAAACTTGGAATTTTAGGCTCCTAACTGAAGGTCTTGATTTAGGACCCACCCAGCTGTAGACTCCTGTAATGTCAGGGGAAGATCTTTGGAGGTACAGTTTTGTATACACTGACTATAAAGAGAGCATGGGATGACAAAGCTTCTAATCTGAGTGTCTCAAATAAGCATCTAAAGTTATGGATATGGTCTTGAAGGCTGAGAACCCCCCCCCCAATTTTTTTTGTAACTGATCAATTATCAGTCATGTTTGATAACCTGTTGCTCTAATGTAAGTGTTGCTGTGCTAATAACCTGTGCTGTACTCTGAGCAGAGTTATTGTGGAGCTGTTTGCAGAGGCATGTAACTATGTTGATCAGGAACTCTGGTGCTTACTTTGATCTCCATCTCACCAAATTTTTATGAACTATACACATTTTAAAATTTATTGAGAAACTGCTCAACATATAGGACCCTTATATTCTGCTAATTTATTTAGATTTTGTTTTTTCCTAGTCTCCTTTCAAATGCTCAGTAACTTTTGTTGGGATGAGTTACACATCTGCAGACAGCTCTGGCTAATTCACCATCTCTTTCATGATGTTAAATGGAGCCTGCTTGAACAAGTTACATTTTGCATCTTAATTATAAAATGACATGAATAGAGTTTCCATTAAAACTTAATACCAATTATTTCTGTCTGATTTAACTTGGAATCTTTATTGACATTGGTGGTCTGTTCTTGGTAGTATTTCTTTCAGTGTTAGTATTACAATGTCAATAATTTGCTCAGTACTGGTCAGGGCAAGTTTTTAAAATGAAGGCATAAATACTACTTACGATACCTACTTTCTTATTAAGCCTGCAGCAATTCCAGCTAGGAAAAATAAATGATGCCGGCTGCGGATCTAGCCCTTGAAGACTAAATATCTGATGAATACAAAAAAAGGTTCAGGAACTTTCACTGGAAAAGCAGTGCAAGAAGCAGGCATTATATCTGCACGCTTTCTTTGGTCTGTTTGTATTTGCGTAACTCCCTTGGGAGGCAAGCAAGTATTTTTTCAGTTTTAGGGATGCCAGCATTTTCAAGCTGAATACAAAAATTTAAATATTCAAATCCACATACAAGCACTTGAAGAAATATTTTACACCTTAGGGGCACTCACAATTTTTAGTGAAACCACATGGAGTTCTGAAGAGTTTGTGGAAAATACTCGTTATGCATTTATGCACCTCTCTAGATATTCAGCTGCTACTCAAAGGTTTCAAAGATATTCTTAAATTAAAACCTTGCCATTTGAGAAAGTTTTTAATTTTTGATGAATGATAAAAACTTTTTAGTGTCTGCTTGCTGTTTTGATTTTGTTCTTTATTTCATATTCTTTCATGCTTTCACTTGTTTCAGACATACCTGGCATCTAAATTTTAATTATAAATATTAATTTTACCTGTCTTTCTTAACACTTTTCAATCAGCATATACTTCCTCTGGAATAATATTGTGTTCAGAATCTTTTAAATAAATTTTATTGCCAAATCCTGTTTGCCTTATTCATGCAACTATGCCTGCAGAAATCAATTGTGCTACTTGTATGAGAAAAGCAAGCAGTTCTTGCCTTTATTTGGTAAAGCAACAGACTTGAACAAAAGCAGTACTGTACCTGCTATGGGCAGCCAGAAACAATGACAAGCTCCTTGATAAGATTAGATGTAATTTTAAATGCAGCTGGGACAAAGAATCCGTCCTACCAACCCCAAGTCCTAACTCTCTACAGTAATTCCACTGCAGCAAAGCAGTTGTAGAATTACTGACAAGAGCCAGACTGCCCGGTAAGCACCACCTAACAGACATAGAAACATGATCCGCATCATTTTTAAGCTTGGCAGACATTTTGTGCTTCTTTTAAAAAAGAAAAAAAAAGCAATCTTTTAAACCAGGCACACATAAACCTTATACATTCCTGGTTTTACTGTTACAGGAAGACCTTAAATTTGAAACATCCTTATAGATACACACTGAAAATACTTCTGTAAACCAGCTACTTGTGGTTGATTGTTTCAAAATAAACATATGTTATGCATTGTCATTGTGTATGAGCAAATTGGTTTAACTTTAAAACAAGAAGTCCCAAGCTAATCACCAATGTTTCACTCTCAAAATTTATGCCAGCAAAGCTGACAACTGAGTCTGCAACTATGAAATGGGTCCAGGACTACATGCAACACAGATTCCTTGGCTGACTTCCTATTTGTTCTTTGAAGTAGGGTATTTGATTAATTCTGTCTTTAACCACCAAGAGAAACCTCCAACGTAATGTCTACTTATATCTTTATTTACAGTCCTGAGATAAGCACTATGCAAATCCACACACAGTGACATTCAGACATGATTTGCTTTTCAGCATAAATTCTTTATTCCTTTTTTTTGTTGTGTTTTTTTAAATTTTTTTTTTTAACTTTGCCCATTGAAACATACTGTTTTATATATGGGGTGAATGTATTCAAATTGTAACCTTAAGGCTAATAATGTATGTTTAGATGGTAATTCAGCAGCTTGATGCAGAACCTAATGAAAGCAGTGCAATAATACCCATAGGCTTCAGATCAAACCCAGACAGAGGATAACAGAGCTAGATTAGGGAGTTTAAACAGCACGGGCAGTGTTTCTGCATATCTGACAAAGGTGACTAAGCAGAGCAGGATAGGGTGTTATACAGAATGTCACCAATATCCTGCTCCAGAATCTAAACTTTTTGTTAAAGAAGAAATAAAACATTTTTGCCCTATTCCCTAAAGAATATGAAGAAGCGTCCTCTGCAGCTTGCCTGGGACAATGACTCTCGGGAGCCTGCACCGTACTTCCTGGGGAGCAAACGGTGAAATATTAAAAGTGAACTAGCATGGCTGTTAACTGGCCTCAGTGCCAGTTAGCTGGTCACCCCAAGGGGTGGAAGGCACCAGCCTCCATCTTCCACCACCTTCTGAGAGCAGGTGTGCTCCAAGGCCATAGTGGAAAATGGTTGGTTTTACCAACTAAAAGTCAGGAAGTGCTGTTATTGTTTTGTTAATGGCAGTGGTTTTTTCAATGCAGAGTTTTCCAGTATTTCCTAACAGTTTCAGGCCTTGGATTTTTCTGGAAGTATGTTATCCTTGACCAAAAAGGCTTTGTCCTTGCCTATCACATACTTTGTCCTAGACTTTGTGATCTGTGCTGTTCTGAGAAACACAAGAGCCATTACTAGATAGACAGTCTTGGCACACGTGTGACACATTTGACTCAGGCACAAATGTGTGATGTGACTGTTCTCGGTTAACCTGGACCTCACTTCTCCACCTGAGTAATGGAGATAATACCAGTCCTGCTCTATCTCAGAGAGGCAGTGGGAGGATAAAAACCATTAGTGATTGCTAAGCACTAAGATATAATCAAAATGAGGGCCATGCAAGTACCTCCACAGGTAGCAGGTCTTGAAATTGTTCAAATGACTCAATTTCATTTGTAACTAATTTTGTTGCTTTTCATTTTATGAAACTTAAGAAATTCACATCACTTTAGAACAATGGAAAGCAAGTATGTTAGAAGGGAGATTAATAAAAACTTTTAAGCAATATTAATTGAGTTAATACAGTCTGTAAAACACTTTTAAAAACTCAGTATTTTTATCCTCTACAAAAAAAGAAAACTGAGCAACAATGACATTAAGTGGTGTGAATGAGGTCAGTGAATTAGCTGGTAATGGGGCCAAAAAACATTGATGGGACTGAAATACAGGCCTGAACTCATCTTTTCCCTTTTCATTTTAAGAAGCCATAGCTATTCCAGCTGGGCCATGGCAAGACAGTATTCATATAGCATTAATGACATCAGAGTTTCTGAGCTCCCACATTTGAAACACAGAGTGATTCTTTCCTAAGATTGGTTTTTCATCATAACATCCAATAATGTGCATAAGTTTTTGAATGATAAAGCATAATTTAAAATCTGAAAACAGTATGGAAATGCAATTTTTTGGTTTATATTTCTTGCCCTGGAAAGTTTGCTGTTAGTGTGCAAGGGAGAATTAAGATATGTAAATATTCAATACTTGGCTTTTCTACCTTTATTAGGGTTCTGACAGAGAAAGGTCTGCCCTCTGAGCTCTGAATTGTTCATACTGGTGGCATCTGCTTTTTGTCATTGACTGTCCATGGGACAGACCCTGTCTCCAAAAAAATGACTGACCACTGCTATGAAACTTGTGGGAGCTTCATGTATTAAGACAGAGCCATTGTGGCCCTGTTTAGGTTGCCTTCAGTAGCTGCACTTGCGATCACAGAGACCTAGCTCCTGTAGAATGAGCTGCTTCATTTCAGACTGGAGCAAGAGCAAGAAACTACCTGTAAATAACATGGGTGATCCTTTAGTGCCTCCTGTAAGGTAAAATGACAGTACACACTGAATGACTGAACTAGTAAAATGACAGTATGGGTGTAGCCTGTCTACCTCAGTGACATCAATTTTTGTTACTCAGGTTTAACTGAACTTAGGGAATTACTGAAGATTTTTTAGCATTACTTTGGATGCCGAATGTCAGATGTTTAATAGTGAGCTGTTTTCAGAGGAAGGGTGCTCAGCACGTGCTGATAGTTAGCACATGCCTTTTTGTGGTAACAAAACCCAAAGGCACCTAAGACCATGAGTCACTCTGAAGGCATGAACTTGGATCCCTCTTCCCCTGCAGATATGCAAACCCTTATTTGTGATAAATCTATATTTTGCACACAGGCAATCTAGGCTGCAGCAGTTACCAAGAGTTAAAACAGGGAGCTAAACTTAAAAGTGCCAATGGCTTAGAAGTCATGCATTTCTGAGAGATGCCTAGTCCTCCTGTATCATCCTCTGACAGGGTTATCAGAGGAACTTTCTGCATTCAAAAGAGCTGTGCTTCACAGCTCAGCTAAAGTGACCACAGCACAGTGTGAGGTGACATGTCGCTCCCTCACTTTTTTTTTCTTTTCCCTTTAAGCCTCCCTGGACTGATTTGAGTTGCCTGTCATCGGCCGGGAGCCCAGATCTGGCAGGCACGGCTGCCTGGGACGTGTCGGTGAAGGGGATGGTCCAGGCAGCCCCTCGGGCCTGTAGGCCGCCTGGGTGTGAAGGTGAACGCTGAGAGCCCCCAGCACCGGTGCCACTGTGGGCGTCAGCCAGGGAGAGGAGGGCAGGCCCGCTGGGAATGAATCCTGGTGCTGAAAGGGTGCACTTCAACCTTTCAGTTTGTACACAAGCCTCCCTGTAACCGCATTATCTGGCAATTGGCCTTCTTAGGCCTAGTTTTCAATCCACAAGTAGGAGTTAGGTCATTGAGGATATCCTCACCATTAGAGTTACTCAGTTTGCATAAAGGCTCTACTTAGCACTTGAAGAAGGAGTGCTGATTTTCAGAGTGTTGATTTGATCCCCAGTCACTGCTGTGCATACCAGGCAGCGTGGCACCTGCGGCTTGAGGTTTGCTTATGATCAGCTAAAGGCAAGGTCCATCTAGAAATGTCCGACCACGGGCAAAGTCCCCAGACTTCCATAAATGGGGGTGTGATACCTGCCTCACAGTTGAAAATTGTGTTCAGCTTAATGGTACAAAGAGAGCAGGGAGCATCTTGTAATGATGACTGAAGTCACCAGTTATAAATGTGGAGGGAAAAAGGCAAATGTAGATATTAATTAAAATAAACTTGAAGAATGAAATGTATCAGATTTGTCATGTATATTTATAAAGTACAGTTATGTTTGAAATTATGAGTGCTCCTGGCACTTTAAAGGTCCTAATTTAGTTGGTTTTAGTTGGTAAAAGGGATCAAGGAGAGTTATTAGAGATTTAATAATGTTAGTAATGATGCTGAAGCTGAAAGCACACAAGCATTAGATTTATCTCACCTGCCTCCCCTTTCATCACAAAGTTACAGCTCAGTTCAGTTAGCCTAAATATGCAAACCTCAGAAAAATACATTTTTTGCCTCAAATACATTTTTGTTTTTGAAGGTATTTATATGAGAACAGAAGAAACACCTGAATTTTGTTTGTGGTTGGATTTATGATTTTCAGGCTTGCTCAAAAATAAAGAAGATGCAATTCCACCTGGAAAAATCCACTGTTACAGAATACCATAGGACTTTTACTCACTCAAGGAGATCTAGTCTTGAACACTAGAAGGAAACTGCTTCACAACTTAATGTTAGCAGAATAAGGCCCAAACGAAAATGTAATTTATGATCACTGAAGAGTAGAGAATATTTTTATCCCAGATTCAGATCTACATATTGTACCTCATGTCTTTCACAGTAATCAAACAAGCTATACCGCACATTAAACCTCAGTACTTATCAGTTGTAAAGAAGTTCAGCTCTCTTCCAGGTTCAGCTCAGGCTTATTGCTAATGGCTAATAGGCAGTCTACTATTAACATTGCATTTTTACCTGCCAGAGAACATCTAACTGCTACAAAAGCAAGCACTGTTTCCTTTAAAAGGACACCTTTTGCTTACCTAAAAATAGATGTGGTATTGTTTCACCACATTTGTAAATTCATGTTATTGACTGAAATGACTGATATTCAAGAAACAGCATGGACCTTGCCCACTTTTCTATATATTATTAGGCTATTATAAACCAAGATGAGCTTGAATTCTTGAATTACTGGTCTACGCAGAAGTCCTGATATGCAGGAACAGCTCAGTGCTGGAAGGCCTTGTAGGTGCCTTTTTATTTTCGTGGTTGTTTCTTCACTCAGAAGATAAGCAACTTCGGCATAGGCAAAAAAAGGCAAACCCCATCAAGTTCTGATAGATTTTCAGATAGATTTTCAAATCAAAACACAATAGCTGTGATTTCTCTGTATTTGTGCAAGTAAGAGCTATTATGTTTAGTTTCTTCAATACAGGTGTGGAAGTCTTAATCCAGTTCATTCATCTGAGGACAGCAATTCTGCCCCAAATCCATTATTTATTTTTTTTATGAATGCCCTGAACAATAAACCATATATATATAAGCAAAGGAGGGACTGCACTGTCATTATTGAATTCTGTAGCCTGAAGCAGAGGACCTACATTTGGTACTAGTAGCAGATGACAGTTTTGAGTCTTTCTGAGACATTCTCCCCTTTTCTAACTATCTAGGAAGTCTACAGTAAGTACCAAGGTATAGCAGAGATATGCCAGGAATAGTACATCTGAATGCACTGCGTTCAATGATGATATTTCTAATACAGAAAAAAACAATCAGGAAAGCTTCTTGATATTGAACTATTCTGGTTTGGATAAAATAAATTCTTCCATTAAAGTACTAAAAATCAGTCTCTGCTTTTGATTCTTTAGAATTGCTTCATTGGTCACCAGAGATCCTCTAACTATGTAACCAGGAATAGTATGTAACCCAGAGAAATTGTAAACTTGCTGCCTCACAAACATGACTAGCCCTGAAATTCTTTTCTCTGTTATTATCTGAATCTATTTTAAGACATACAGGTCTACAGTCTATAGCAAATGTCAGGCCCTTGATGTATTTTACACATTCATTAACAGGAACAAAAATAATGTCTTGTCCTCACCCACATATTTTTCACTCCAGAAAGCAAAATTGCAAAGACTGCCTAGGTGCTTTGTTACTCTTCTTCAATAGTCCACCTGTGTGGTTAGCTAAATAACTACATTTGAGGCTAAGCATTGACCAGACTTACTCTAACAGTACAACAGATTTGTTACTAGGATAGTTTAAAAGTTATTCATGGACTTTTAGTAAAGTCATAAAGTATTAACATGTAGCACAAAGTCCTATTTAGAGATATATTCTGTTTTGAGGGATGATATCAGTTCTGCTCCTAGCTGGAGTCAACAAGAAATTTTGCACTGACTTCTCCCTTTCACCCACCCTCCAGCAAGCTGTATCTGTGTTTCAAGGGATGGGAGGGATGAAGGAGATGAAGTTCCACTCTGAGACTTTTGACTCAGGCCACTGTCTTGTTTCTGACAGCTGGATGACTTTTGTATGTTTACTGTTAGTAGCCAGAGACTGTGGGATCAATGTTCATGCTGCCCAGATAAGGGAATGGAGCATGATCAGCAGGATAAGGGATTTGATCTTGTTAGATGCATAGGGCTTTCTAAAAGGTGCTTGGTGGTCTTTGAGCAATGTATGTTCTTTGCACTTGCACTTAACTGAATTTCTAGAGTTTCAGTGTTACCATTATATATGGGCAAATGACAACAACAACTACTACTACCACTACTACTAATTACTAGTACCAGTAGTACCAGTACCACCACCACCACCACTGCTACTACTAAATTTGCATAGGGGAAGGCAGGAATGAGTTCAGTGTTTGAGGACTGCCATTTCAATATCACTTAGAGCAAACCAAAAGGTCTGTGAGAGGTTCTGAATGTGCCATGTTTATTGTTTGCTACAAAGTTTGTTCTGAAATTGTTCAGATGAAGTTGTTAAAATGTTTCCTCCTGGTTTTTTTTGGAGAGGGTGGGATTTTCTTTTTCTTATGTCCTCAAGGAGACTAAAAGTTGTTCTTATCTGACCTTGAAATATGGAAAATTTAGCTGCCAGGAGCTTCTGATGATGAGCCTGTTAGAGGCTCTGCATTCAGTTAAAAAGTCATGGTGGTTGTTGAAATACTACAAAATGCAAATGCTTCTGTTTATTGGTATTCTGTAAGGACCTAATGAAATCTTGTTTGAATTAATGGGAAGTCCACAAGTGATTTCATTCAAAAAATCTTATTATACAGGCCTTACTATACAGTCATCATCTGCACAATTTGGCAATTGCATAGGAATAATGCTATCAATTTATTTGCACCGAACCATAGCCCAGATGTTTGTAACTGCCACAGTAGGCAAAGCTGTTTCTTCCTCTGAAGTCAATTCAAAATCATTGTTAAATCAAGAGTTTTGATAAATTATCATCTGCTTTGTGTTAGATTTGTCCCTTGGATACCATTCAACCTGTTGATACACCATAACAAATAATTCTTGCATCAGTACTTTACTTTTACAAATTTATGGGAAAAAATCATTATGGAAATGCATATAATAGCTGAAGTGTTTTTCACAATAGTGAGGAACTCCAGGGGGATCGTGGGATTGAAATCTTCTTGGCACCCAGTCCTATACATAGGCCACAAGACCAGTGACCATACAACTGATTTGGTTCTTGAGTGCAGTGCTGTTGTTGATGTGTTTCTAATGCTTAGGAATAATATATAGAATTCAACAGAAACTCTTTTCTTGGAAAACAATTCTTGTTTCTCCAGGCTGTCACCATTTATAAAGCCTTTAATAGAAGTTGACATCATGTGCCATTTATGTGTCAGACTGGTTAGCAAAATCTTTTGATACGTAGACTTATTTGTCAGGTAGCAGATTCCCCATACTCCTTTTCACCTTTAAACTGTTATATCCTTCTTTGGTCAAAAATATCTGAAAACAGTGCTTCAGCATGAATCTTGTCACACGAAGTTGGCATTTTCCTCTTCTTCATTTTTTTTTATCGAGCAATTTATTTTTAAATACCTGTCATGTTCAGCTTGTTACTGCTGCTCTACTTCACCAGGAAAAAAAAAATCACTAGATGCTTATAATTCATAAATCTACTTTGTAACTGGCTCTAGGTTTTTAGGAGGGAATCAACTGCAATGGTTGGTTTGTGTTAATAAATAAATGTTTAAACTTTTTTCTTGCTATGAAATGATTGTTGGTCATGGCATATTTTTAATTCTTTGGTCTTTCGTTTTTATAGTGCTAATAAAATAAAGCCTTTGTGAAAAAGACCTTGTGAATAAGAACTATGTTAATATGGCTAAGCATGGAGCAGCACACAGAGTTCAGCCCTATATGCTTATGTTAGAGAGCAAAATAACATGTGAAAGATTAAGTTCTAAATGCAAATGATTCAGATAGTTCAATTACAATAGATCATACAAGCACTGCAGTCTTATAGCCTTATCCTGAACAACCAGAATGCTGACTGCATTTTCTGTGTATGGATACTCGACATGATTCTCTCAATGTGATGATGTAGCATGTGTGGTACTGAGCAGAGTTAGCAGGGAGGAAAAGCACTTTGAGTCTGAGAAATTGACCTTTTGCTCTGTTGGGTCTTGGTTTTGTGAAGTTACAACTGTACAGACATCCTGCCTAAAGAGGAGCCACACAGTGAGACAATCTTACTTCTAGTACTAACATCAGTCTATATTTTCCTTGGCATCTATATTTGGAGACAAAAATGCCCTGTGTAATTCTAAAATTCTAAGCTGTGCTGCTACCTACATGTACTTTATCAACTATAAGTGTGTTTTTAATGGTTATCTCCTGTCTGGAACAACATGCAGTAATTTCATCTTGCTGTATATGAATTTTTATGGCTATTAATATTTTTTTTCCCAAGAGTATGTCAGACCAGCAATTTTTGCCTTGGGTTTTCTTCTTTGGCTGGATTGGAATTTTTTATTTGGAGCATACTAGCTAGCAGGAAAACTAAGAATAATGAAGATTTCTCAATTTAGAGTTAATTAGATGATCAACAAATCAGCAGATACTCAAATACCAGTTAGTCACACAAAAGTAGATATCTTTCTGTATCTAAGATGAAAAAACGAAGATTTACACATTCATCAGGACATAATACATACAGAAAAGAAAAATGTTTTGTCAATAAAAGGACAAATAAATACATATCTGTGAAAACTCTACTGATCAAAAGAAACTTCTATCTGCTAAGCCAGAAACAGCTGAGTAAAAATTAGGCTGAGGTTCAAGAAAATATTTATAAAGTTTCTTAATTTTTTTCTGTATTGTTTCTATTGTTCTCAACAAGAGTCATTTCACTGACATAAGAGACTGGCTTGTAAAGGGTTACTAAATCAGAGGAGTTCAGAGACAGATTAGGGTTTCCCAGCGGCACATATCTCTAGCAGTAAGTGTGGAAGCCAACTCGGAAGAAACACGTTTGAAGTGGCAGAACTAATCATGCAGAAGCAATTTGCGATTTTCTCTCCCTCAGCCTAGATAAAGCAGAGCATTATGACATTGGCTGCACAGAACAAGGTCAATTTACTGTGAAAAGGCAGCTATAGACTCCAACTTCAAATAAACTTTCATCCTGCATGATGAAAAAGAGGATTTACCCTATTGCTTATACCATAGAACAGGCAAAACCAAATGAACAATTAAATTAGGATGTGTTAATTTGCATCCTTTTTTTCCCACCACTGACTCTCTGATTGTTTTAGCTATTCATAATGTAATTATATCTCAAGGTATTTCTCTTGACATAAAAAATGGGAGCTGCTCAATTGCTGTAGACTTGACCTCAACTGAAGCTGTGGGCTGTTCTGAAAGTAAAAGGATTAAAGTGCAAAATTTCACACGGTTACTTCAAAAGAGGCTGGGTTTTTTTCGTGTTTCAGATTTTTAAAGTGTCACTGGAAGCAAACTAGCCAAGACACCATGTGAAACAGTTCTTGTCAATTTTCACTATTTCTCCATTGTGACCTGAAATTTTCATATGCTAAGGTCAGCTGTCTGCACAAGTGCTGCTGCTGCACGCTGAAGCCTCAAAGTTGCATCACTTGAACAAGGTGTGATTCCTTGTCTGTGCCCTCCTTGCTTCAAGCCAGTGAATAATATCTTTCAGGAGCAATAAGGATACAACATACTTTCTGTGTTGCATCAACTCAAATCTGCTTCCTTGCAAAGCCAAAATTTCAGTCATTTCCCATTTTCCTTACCAATGGCTGGCCCATAGATGTAGTTTCTTCTTTTCATCTCTTTCTTAACCCACAAATGTACCTCTTGAATGGTCCCCTTCTTCTATTTCCTCTGTGTTACAGTGCTAATATCTATCATACCTTATTCCCCAGCATACAGACAATAGATACTCATCCCAATAAAAATATTGCCTTACCTATACCACTTATTCTGTTAGTGAGACTGCCCAGTTATGTTGAATAATTCTGGGAGTTGTTATATTCAGAGAATGCTCAAAGAAGTTCTTTTGGTGATGAGCTCTGTCACTAAGCACAAACTATCCTCTACACAATGGAAAAAACACAGGCAAACTCTCACTTACCTGTTGCTGGCAGATAGCCAAGGCAGATCATTCTTGGGAAAAATTAAACAAGGTCTCATTTTAATTAGTTGTTCAGGGATTCAGCCAGCTGCAATGTTCATGTTTTAGTGCATTTATGTTTATTAGTTCAATCTGAAAGCCTTCCTCTTTCCTGCCTTGTCCTTCTGCAGTAGTTTATATTGATGGCAATAATCAGGATATGGAGAATTTTATATGCATTCTGAAATCATAGTTGGAAGGTAAATGAAGATATGATTGAATGCCATTGCTGCTATAGTTCATGTTAAAAAAAACACAACCAGTCCAAGGGCAGAGAGGCTCAGTGAATTAATGCATTAGTCTATTAGTCTTCCTGTGCCAGACTGTAGGACTCCAGATTGAGTCCTGGTGAGCAATGGACCTCCATAGGGCTGACATTTGCTCCTGGAAAAGAGTAGAAAACAGTCCATTAACCTTCGCATTGGTATAAAATCAGCTACTGAATTCAGGAGCTGCTGGTCAGCTGGATTCAGCAAAATAGCTATGTGAATTTGAACTGGTCTGTCCTTTAACTACCAATATTGTTACCATCGGCGGTACTACTAATATGGTTGGTCCTAACAGGAGAAAAAGCGAAATGTTCCCTCTAGTTCAAATAGCTTTTAATCAAAGGTCAATCCCCCTGCTTACAGTAATTCTGCACAAGCTAACAGAAATTGCATAGCTTTCAGTGTGCAGATTTCTAACTGGTGTTAGATCTTTCCAAAGCAATCTTTCCTAATTTCACAGGCTTGGGGAAAAAGGGATCTGAGACATTAAGAGACTTATCAGAGAGAAAAGATACAACTGCCTTGGTTTCAAGTTAGCGTCTTTCCTATGGAATAAGCCTCCAGTTTTGATCCTAATCCTGAAACGGGGGAGCCTTGCACTGGCTTCCTTTGGATTTTGCACAAGGAAGAACCTAAGAAAGCTTGGCCACTGCTGCTCCATCTGAAAACCTGACAAAGTCATAGCCCTTGCCAAGAGGCCCTTGCCAAGAGACTCTTGGCAAGGACTGGGGAGTGAAGTGGGAACGTGCTATGAAGGGCTTCCACCCGCATTTCATGCTGACGGCGCACAGACTCATGGGCACGGGAGCTTCCACACACAAAGAACAGAAGAGTATTAGGTCCTGGCTGAAAAGCATGCCAGGCTATTAGGATTTCTAGGGATGCTGAGAAAATTTTGACTCAGCCTGTAGAAGGTGAGAGGGAAAACCAAATCTGCATGAAACATACCTAACATTTCAAAAGTAACAAAAGAATTGCAGTTGGTTAAAAAAAAAAAAAAAAGAAAAAAAAAAGTAGCATCATAGACATGCCCTGGCTTAAGGAGGGTTTAAGACTGGGATTTCTTCAGGACTAAGCCTCCCTTTTGACTGCTTTTAAGCATTTTAAATTAACATAAAACACATAAATGTTCCCTTTCAGGGGCTTACTGCAGAGCTTTTACAGCTGTATAGAAAAGAGAGGCTACTTTAGATTTGTTGCAGGTTTCTTCAGTTGTTACATTGAGTGCTCTCTTCATGCCATGCTCAGGGAGTGCTTTGCCCAGAGCACACTGCAGAATTCAGTTGAGATGAGCATGCCCCTTCATTAATAAGAATTAAAGCCATACTTATTTTTTCATTTGTTCCTTATTTGGAACTACAAGACTCTTGCTTGGAAATTGAGGAACTGCTAGGCAGATCCAACTTTTCACCTTAGGGTACTGACTGCTGGCTCACATCCATTTCTTAACCATAAAGTATTGCTTTGTTCCATTTCTGGAAATGCAACAAGATATGTCTAGGTTTCCTTTTGAAATGGATAATTTGTGACAGATTTCTCCTACATCCAAGCTGTCAAGAACAACTTGTTTGTCCCAGAAACTCCTGTACTATGTGGAAGCCATATTAAGTTTCTGATAAGTATGTTTGGTACATTCCAAATGTCACTATTCTTGTCATAAAACAGATACTGCATGATAAATGGGCAGATATACAGGCAGACATACAGAGAGTTGTGTATTTTAGGTACAAAATGAGACTAATGCAATGCTCTAAAATGAAATTGCATATAACGGGATCAGACTGGTTAGCTTTAGGTTATATTTTTAGCTGAATACTGACGTACCAACTTTCAAATAATACAACCCTATACATCTGAGAAACTTATTGCGAGCTCACCCTTCTACATCTGAGAGAGTAAATAACAAATGTTGGAAAATGCGATGAGGTTTCTTTTTACATATTTTCTTGTAAATTGATATAATTGACTTTAGATACATAGGCAAAATGGAGAAAATACTGCTCACTTATCTAAAACGCATCAGGCTAAATCCTTTGGTTTGTACTTACTACTCGAGTTTTACACCTTTACTAACAAGTAGTTTCATTGTTCAAAGAACAAGGTGTTAATAAACTAGAATAAAGGCAGGATCTCATCATAGTACTCTGGCAAACTCAAGCTTCATTTCTGAGTAAGGTTTACAGAAAGACTGATTATGCAAGAAAGCTAAAACTCCACAGTTTTCATTTCTCTTATATTCTCAAAGATTTAGGAATTATCATTGAAATAGCAGACTGGAATGTGAATGTGAATCACGTGAATGAGACAATTCATCTTTTTGTTCACAATAGTTTTGCACAGGACCCTAATTCTAATAGTCATATGAACGTATTCAGGAAACAGCAGTGTTTCATTTGACATTTAGTGTCCAAAAAGTGTTCCACTCTTCTAAAAACAATGCATGCTAGCTCTGTATAAAAACTTGCACTGGCTTAATAGAAGATTATTTTATTTTAATACCATTCCATATACTGACATACCAGCTTAAACCTGATGTCTCCTGGTTTTGACTACATCCTTAAGTTTAGGTCTCTGACTTAGCAGGTCAATATTAGAGGGCTGAAATTGTTACTGTTCCAGGTGTTGATGTTTGCTCATTAATGATCCTGTAACACAGTGAACAGAAAGGAATATGGACCTCTACCTCAGCACCATAGCTTGTCTATCTGGCATATTTGTGCAAATGTCATTATTGCTCTCAATTCCTACCAAGCAAGGGAGGGAGTCACAACTTCAGACTGCCCTATCTAGATTCAGCAAGGTTTCTCTACCAAAACCTGAAGAAGTCTTCATTTAATTTCCACTTAAACGTACACTCATTAAACAGGTAAACAGTTTAGTAAATGTTACTTTGGGTTATGACTGATAGGCAGGACTAGTTGGTGAAGGTGCCAGCTATCTGCCCCAGTTCATGGATGGATAGGGAGCTGGTTGGCTCACACATGGCTATCACAGGTTACAGGACAGTACTTTAAAGTAAACTTTTGATGATTGAAATGTCAGCAATTCAGAAAGTAATTGGTTCACCTACCATGATGTAGAGTGGAGGCAGACACCTGGGAAGCCACCCCAAGCTAAGCCATCATCGTGGGGCCCTCATGCAGTATAAAAATAATATCTAGGTTATTTTCATGCAAGCCTGTGCAGGGATACCTGTCCATCAGAAAAAAACTTAGTTAAACTAAGGTTAAGTATGCAGTTTGATAGAATACAAGCTAGTATTCTTCATTTTAGTGAATATCCACATAGGTTTAAAATAACACCACTGGTTTCAGTTAATGCTTTTTGCTGTTTCATTTCCAGTTTGTGTTCAGCCTTGATCAAAAGAGTTTGAATGTTTGTACTGTTTATTTACTTCTCCTTCATCTTCTGAAGTTTTACTTAGTTTCAGTATTAAAACCTCACACATGAACATACTTTTACCTCCAGGATAAAAATCTGTTCAGAGTCAAGTAAACTCCAAAACTTTTCCTTGACTGTTAGAGCACTTTGGATATTAGACTGGGAAAATAGGTGCAGAAGTGCTGATAACAATCTTGCTGTAGTGGCTTTAGCAGTATTCCCAGCCAACTATATTATAGCTTGTGAATAGTCCCAGTAATTGGAGGGGGGTGGGTGCGTATTGCTTGTAGAATAGAGCAGTATAGACATACTTCAGTTTAAACAACTTAGTATCCTTTATTGTTTTGTTGCCCTGGACTATGTGAATCTAATCTCAGTACTCAAGGTTTAGGTTTTACCACCAAAGATACCTGAAATACAGCATTAATTGACACAGAAATCAAAACTCTTCAGGACTCACAAAGAAGAGTTTGTAATTGCTGCCTGCTGCTAATCCTATCAGCTCATATTAGTGAAACATGCCATAGTGCTGCAGGGAAGTTGTCAGGATCTGGTTGCAGGACTCAGCCTTTAGGAGAGGATTCAGGCTAAGCTTAGGCTATACATCGCCACCCATGAGTCACAGTACATCTATTCCACTGAGTGACAGGTCTCCGAGGGGGATCAATGTGTGTGAAAAAGAACATGCCTCTTTCACTGCAGTGCTATTGTTACTTTGGTTTAACTTCTTAACCTCCTTCCTGTTATAGCTTCATTCAGTCATAAAAAAGATACCTGTAGCTCTTTATTAAATCTCCTCAAAAAATGCATGAAATTTATTCCAGGTGATATGTTTAAAGGAGAATGCATTCTTCTTCTTTACTAGACTTTGCTTTATTAGCTTCTTTTTTAAAAAAAATATTATTTAGGCTTGTTCTGAAAGAAAGTGAATGACAGATGGAAATAAAATTAATCTTTTAAGTTAATCAGACTACAAAACATGTTAATTAGTATTTGCTAACACCTCCAACAGTTACAAAACATATTAGTTTGCATATGTATCAAAGAAACATGCTTAATCATCCAGTTACTTTGAGATTTACAGATTTTCTTTCTTACTTGTTTTTGTTTGGACCTAAAAGTGAAAATATTTGCTCATCTGGGTCCTGAACTAGACATAGTCTTAACTTGAACCATGAAAGTATTGGCATATATAGAATTAATATTTTTTTTAAAAGCTCAAATATTTGCTATCTGGGGAGCTCACACATTTGCTAACCAGCATGGTTCCCTGGTTGTGGGCACAGTCATAAGGGTAATAAGCTCTCATCTGACGTAAATTGAATAAAGTATAAAAATACTTTTTAATATATTAATTATGTAGATTTTTTTTTTTTTTTTACTCCTGTAATCCTTACAGCATGTAATGGATGAGATTCCTGCTATCTTCCAGCCCTTGTTGCTTTTCACACTGCCACTGAAAAGCTACTAAATGACATTAAGTCCAAGACAAATTGTCTGGGGCAATGTAACTATGTGAGATTAAAATTTCACTTCTTTTTATTCATTTCTTCCTCAGCCTATGCTCCATCCAGTCGATTTTTTTGCTGTTTCGCATCAAAGGAAGGGTCCAGTCCTGCAATGTGCTGCTAATCGATCACTGTCTACATGTGGGTCAAGGGATACTGTGATTCTAGCACAGCCTGCATAGGCTTCATGGGAAGAGACCTCAGGGTTTGTGCGTGTAGGATTTTGGAAGGAGATTATAAACCACATCCTGAACTCATTCATTTGTTTTTTCATTGTCAAGGAAAAATGTCTTTTTTTTTTTCTTTCTTTTTTTCTCTTGTAAATTGTGTAATCCCACTTTGAATGATACAGAACCAGTTGCAGGGCTTCACAGGAATAAGAATCTCACATGGAAGGTAAACAACTGTGCATGTTTGGAGGTGTGTGTGCCTGTCTTTTTAAAAATAAACCCATTCCAATAGAGAGGTTTTATTTTAAGTTTTCTTAATTTATAGCCATTTTTCCCTTCAGTGAAGGAACACAGTTTTTATTATATGTTTCCTTTAACACTGAGACTGAGCTTTGGAATTTTTAATTTCATTAAGTGATCATGAAAATGGTATTTGTGAACACTAGCTAGAGCCAGATAGAGTGCTAGCAAAGATTAACAGAGCTTCTTAAAACACTTCTACGGCACCTTGGCCATGACCTGCGACACCCAAGTGAATGCAGTGCTGCATCTACTCAGAGTTGAAACTGCAGATAGTGACAAATTCTAAAATGTTTTTTCAACAAGCCTTTCTTGTGGCCTACTTAATACTGGATTTTAGATGTTAAAGCCTGAACTAGAGTTATTTTCTAGTCTTCCTTTTCAGATTGACACAGTACTATATGCAGTGTAAATTTGAATTAATTTAATTCTACTGAAAGTTATATGACTGTAATGTAAAAGGGATCTAGAAAATAATACTTTTCTCCAAAATACCTTTCAAGCTATAGATAGTAAAACCTAAAAATTGCAAAAAGATTATGTATGTGCTTAAATTTAGGTATGCAAACAGCACCACTGCCATCAAGGGATCTAATCACATGCTTAAAAGTAAGCATGTGCACAAATATCTACAGAGTCATGACCCAGTTCTGTATTGCTCCAGTTCACAAGGGGCCAACCTCCTTGACCTTGCAAGCCAAAATCCTCTTGTCATTGAGAGCTGCAAGACCCATAGCTCACCCCTCTGAGAGCTAGTGTGTACATTCCTCCACCCACCTCCTTTGACGGCTGTTGGTGTGGACTGGACAAATGTTGTCTCTTAATGAAAAGCATCTTTTACTAATCTGCACATGAGTGCAGCTTGAACATCTGCATGTTCAAGACAGGAAGCTTCAAACTGTACCCTTTGCCAACTCAAATGCGCTTGCATTCATCTAATATATGTGGTAACTTCTACCTGCTAGTCTGTTTTGAAGGAAGTGAGGAGCCTGGTAATTGCACGAGTCTAGATGAAGGTGAGCAGCCACTTAACCTGAGACTCCACAAAGCACCTCTGGCCCATATTTAGGATGGACCCTACTTTCACCCTATCACCACAATATTTCTCTCTATGTTCCTTTGTTAGATGGGAACAAATGATTTTTAGTGAAAAAAAGAATCAGACCTTTATAACTTAGATAGTCCTACTAAGGCAAGAGGACTATCCATTTTCCTAAAATAAGTGTCATTTATTTACTTTCTGTCTTATTATTGTGGTTTAACCCCAGCCAGCAACTAAGCGCCATGCAGCAGCTTGTTCACTCCTCCCTGTCAGCCCTGGTGGGATGGGGGGGATAATCAAAAACAAATAAAACTCACGGGTTGAGATAAGAACAGTTTAATAACTGCAATAAAAGAAGAAAAAAGAAGAAAAGGAAGATAACAAAAAGAGAGTGAAATGTAACCCAAGAAAGACAAGTGATGCACAATGCAATTGCCCACTGACTGGTGCTCAGCCATTCCCCAAGGAGTGATGCCCCACTCCTGGCCAGCTCTTCCCAGTTTATATACTGGACATGACATCATATAGTATGAAATATTCATTTGGCCAGTTTGGGTCAGCTGTTGTGTCCCCCCCCAACTTCTTGTGCCAGACTTCTTGCTGGCTGGGCATGAGAAGCTGAAAAGTCCTTGACTTAGTATAAACTCTACTCAGCAATAACTGAAAATATCAGTGTGTTATCAACATTCTTCTTATACTAAATCCAAAACAGAACACTATACCAGCTACTAGGAAAAAATTAACTTTAGCCCAGCTGAAAGCAGGACACTTATGTACTTAAATATTTTGTTTGATGGAAGCTATATACTTCTAGAATGAGAGTTTCAGTTCTTTCAAATTATATGGCTATTTTGATATCTAAAAGTTATTATTGTACTGACAGGAGTCCAGTGACAGAAAAGAACAGATACCTGGAAGGCACCCCTCCCCGGTCCCCTTTCTTTTTAATTTACATAACTTAAGTGCTGGAAAGTAAAGCAAGTTGTACTTATATTAGGCACATTAGTATGTCCAGTAGTAACACCTTTAGACTGTAAGTATTTTTGTTGAACAAGAAGTTAACTCCAAATGCCAAACTGGAACATGCATGTGTGAACTCTCAAAGTGGAAAGATATTAGAAGAGCACTATACCATGGCAGGACATCAGATAAAGCTGCAGCTGGGTATTGTTTCGGTTGTTTTTCTTAATTAGTTTAACAATGTCAAAGAAATAGATTAGTGTTTAATAAACAGAACCGCACACAAATTAAAAAATGAGTTGTAATGGTATTCATATATACATGCACAATTATATATATATTGGAAACAAAATACTGACAATATTGAGCATAAATGTCATATAAATGTGTTTTCAACCAGAAATACAGTAGTCAGCTCCATTTTACATATTTCTTAAAATAGTAACAAAATGGTATCAGCAGGGTCCTATACAAAGGCAGACACACACCAGGTGTCAGTTCCTTCCATGTCTTCCATGTACAGTTTGTATTTCTGCAGTAGACATTTTATTTGAACAACCAGTGAACAGAGTGAACATGATATAAGAAAATGGATGAAAAAACAGACTGAATGTTAAAAGCCAGGGAAAGAAACTTCAGAAGTATGTAATTAAAATATGCAGACCCAGATTCTCCTGGTTTATATTGATGTAGATCCAGAGTATGGAAAAACAGTGGTATTACTTTGGATTTGCTTGTGTAGCTTAGAACTGAATCTGGCCTGTAAAATTTAACAAGCTGCATTTTGCATCAGATGTCAATGTATATTTCCATAGGCAAGTACTTAATGGTTTATAAATAGCATATATATTGTAAAAAGTGGTGCAAATATGGTATTTCATGTTTTTACTACTCACATTATTACGTTATCCGTTGTAACATTAAAGTCATTTAAGTAGCCAGCTTTAAGTATGCACCTTTTTTAGAGGTCTTTTTTTATTTACTTTTATGGTAGAGCCCATTCAAGATACAGTGAAATAGCTGGTAAAGGCTGTGCTGGAGAAGAGACCAGCAGGGAAGGGTAACCTGCTTTGGAAACAATCTGACTTTATGAATAAAGTCTGCAATCTCTCAGTCCAGAGAGTATGCAGTTTTTCAGAATTAAGAGAGAAAAGCGAAAGGTCTGTGGCAGCCAGGCTGCTCTGACTCTCTGTGCCTCAGCCAGCAATTATATGCTGAAGAGTACAAAATGCCTTTCAGACTGCAATGCCGTGCAGCCTCACCTGGACCAGATGCTGAGAACAAGGACTTTGCTTTTCCCACTGCTACTCACTCACTGGCAGGTTGTATTCAAGCCTCTGTGTTTAATCTGTAAGTGCCTCCATGGAGCTGGTCAGAGGTGCCTCTCAGAGGTGCTCCCTGCAGCCACCTGGGCAGCTTTCCAAGCCCAGACTGGTACTTACCTCATCTCCTCTGCTCCCCACAGCTACTGATGCTAAGAGCAAAATGAAGAAGGAAGAAAATGAGCTCAGGTAGAAAGGAAGGAAATTGAGAAGAGGGTAGGAAGCAAAGGAAATGTGAAGAGAAGAAGAGGATGGAAACTCATTATTATTATTAATAACATAATGCTGCTTATGTAATTATATATTAAAATAATTAATAACAACAGCAACAACAGTCCTGACTCTATTGTAATAAATGGGATCAAACTCAGACAAATGGGCTCTTGTCATTCCACCACTGCTTCAGAAGCTGTGCTGGTGGGTATCTGAAACAAAGCAATAGACAAAGACAATGTTTGCATACATCTGCATTGCTTTGCATTTGAAATCTTTGAAACTATTCTACAAAATTATTAATGTTAGTTAGCTTCACAGTAGACTTTCTAAGTGTCAGCCCCTGCTATGAAAATAATCATTGTCATAATTAACTTTTCTCTCACTGTTTTTTCATATTCCATGTGTAAAACTCACAAAAATTGCATGTAAATAAATAGATCATACTACTAATAAGCTTTTTTCATGCTGACCCCAGACCCTAGTGACTGTGGAAACATCTGCATTTATAAATTCTCATACAAAATCCACACCCGAATTCTGTTGATCTTCCCCCACCCCCCCAAAGTCGCCATATAGAAGATTCCATTTTAAAGCAACAAAGCAGCTTGTTTAACCTGGGACTCTTTTTTGTTTGTTTTGTTTTGGTTCTTTCTTCCATTTAACACCAATTTGGGCTGAACTGAAAACATTTGATTTCCTGATTAGGCAGGCAGCCTGAGAAAAGTTACTCCTTTAATTAGTATTTTCTTAGGGATATAATCTTCTTGATGCAAATACAGAACACTTAGTGCCTGTCTTTGCTGTGGAATGAGCATGAATTGATACAACCCAAGTTACCGGCATCGGGTCTGGACACAGGAGAGGGACTGCTGCAGCAAGAGGGAGATGTGGCTGAGTTACCATACCCTGCTGGGTGGCAGGAAATACTTCTTTGGAGGTGGTACCATGGTTGTGGGGAATGCTGTTTCCTGACCTATTTGTCTGTCAGAGTAGCACTATGTTTTTACATCTGGAGGTTCTGGCTTGGGTAGGAGTCAGCTTGTACTTGTCTATGCTGTCTTCTTGGGTCTAGTTCATGTGCCTCTTCAGCTTATGTTATAGATACAGTTTTTGTGGCTCACCTTGGCATATTACCCTCTAGATATTTACTTTGTGTCTTCTTTGGAGGAAGTTAGTTAATTGGATTTGGTGTCCTGAGGTTTAATTCTGATTTAATTTAACTTGCAGGGGTCACTCTTAGAGAGAGCGGAACAGTTTGTATTGCACATGAGTTAGCAGATTGTTCAAAGGCTTTGCCAGTGTCTGTGCTCAGCCTCACGATTTATGTGAAAGCTAGAAAATGTCCTGCAAACTCTTCCATCCTTGGTTAGGTTTTAACTGAGATTAGTTATCCAAAGAATTCAGAGCGTATCCTTTTCTTCTCTTAAACAAGCCTAGAAGGAGGTATTAAAAGCTGTTGGCATCATTCTTTTGCCACTAGAACCCATCCTAACCTTTCAAGCTACATCTGCATTGCATACAGCTGTGTTAGCTGGCTCTAAACGCATGTGATATGCAAAAGAGGTGATGCAGGAGCATGGATGTGTCAATATGGTGCTCTACGTGACTAATTAAGCCAGCTTCATTGGGGGCTAGAACAGTAGCATTGCTGCAGACAGCAATAATGTTACTCCAAACAGTAGTGTTAATGCAACTAACACTGTTTTCAGTAGCAGAGCTTGCAGTTGTGCCATCCCATTTACTGCACTACCTTACACACCCATTACCTGCCTGTTGCCACACCTGAATGGGTTAGGAGGATGCTGAGCTACAGGCTTGCTCCTGTGCCTGGAGCTGCATCATCACAAATGCATCTGGTCATCTCTCTTTAGAGAAGCCCTACCCAGTAAATGAGTCTTATCTCATTACCTCCACATTTGTTGATCTCTGCCTTTTCTCAGAAAAGGAAAACCAGCAGCCTCTTTCTGACAAATGTTCTATAATTAGAGTGCTTATTATTAATACTAAAGTACATTAGGATTGAGGAACATTCATCATACATACATACACATGCAGAACTTCTAAACAGAAAAGTAGGTCAGTGGTCACTTTTCCAAAACTCTCCCCAGTGAGTTGGAGTCAAGTGTTTAGCTTCAGGCGAGGCTGCTGAAATATCATAATTTGGTTTTGGTTTGATGCCTGGCACTGTGTCTCCTTGGGGTGGGCACTCCAGCACTGGCTGGAGCGTTGGGGGCAGACCCATGGTGCTGCACATGGCCATGATGTTTTGCAGAAGGGAAAGCAGCTACCTCCTGGGAGCCCCAGCAAACAAACACCTGCACACACAGCCACATGCACTTGTGTGCAGCCAGAGCTAAGAAATAAAGGCCAGTTTATGCCTTCTATTCCCCTTTGTAGATGTGTGAGGTAGACTCTGTAAGGAATTGCAGGAATTAAAAAATTTCATTTAGCAAATAGGAACTTAAAACAAAATCTGAATTTATCCGTAATGAAGGTGAACATACATGTGAATATAGACTGTATACATGTAGATAGATCCATTAAACACATGAAAGAAAATGAGAAAATTCACATACCATTTACAGCTGTCCCAGGTGCTCAGCACTCAGCTGTGGTTTTGAAAAGAAAGAGAGGCAAAATCACTATGGTTTAATAATAAAAAAAGTAATTGAAGTTATTTTTTTTCTTTGTCAGAACAGCTCTCTGATCTATAATCAAGAGAAGTATCAAATCTTTATTATATCAGAGCACAACATACCAGGAAATACTTTGTATTAATACTGGGAGATTTTTAGTATTTTATACTTTTAAATGGAATGATATATAAAACTCTTAGAATGGAAGATTATGTATTTTTCAAGAAGTCTGAATTGGATAATTGAATAAAATAGTAATCTGGTGCTAGATACAAGGAAATTTTTCTTTACAGCAGCTACAAGAAGAGGAAGAGAAAGAGAACAATGCTATTGATTTTTTAATTATTTTTTTTAAACACAAAACTCCTACTGACTTCCCATAGGAGTTTAATACAGAGATGATGATATTCACCAAGAAAAATCAAGGCCATGATGAAGGATAACCACTACTCCTGGTCCATGGGATTACACACCAATATTTTCTCTTGCCCTAGAGCCAGAAGCCATCACACCCTAGAGGGCTGAGAAGCAGATGAAATGCCAGAGTCGTTCTTGAACACAAAGTAACAGCATCTTGTTCTGTCACTGCATTATAGACAGTCCTTGGCTAGGCTGCTGAATCCCATATAACGGGGCAGAGGTGGGTACAGAAACTCTCACTGACTCCCATCCTGTTGCTGGGAGGTTTCAGCTCTCCCGGCCTTTCCCGTGGCCAGCCTCAGTGGGATGTGCTCGGTGGGAGGTACTCAGGCAGGCAGAGCAGTGTGCGAATTGTTTAACAGCCATGCGCAAATCAGAGCCAGAAGCTGACCATCTCTTCTGCTAACATTTTCTGCAAGCTTAACAATTAACAGTAAAGGAACAGAGATATCTGCTACACACACAATACCAAGCTACTCGAGTCCCTGCTGTGTGCAGCTCCTACCTGTGTTTCGCCACACACGCTGGGCGTTTCTGAAGCACAGCAAAAAGCAGACTTGCTCTTGCTGTGAATTATTGATCTGTTTAACCTCTTGAAATATTTTTTGGGGGGAGGGAGGGAATTTTCTGTCAGAAAATACTCTTCAGTTTTACATTTTAATAATTTTCAACATTTCTTTGGGTTGTTTCTTTTGCCCCAGCTTGCCTATTTTATTCCTTGTTAGCACCATTATGATATTAAGTTCTCTTATAAAACATTAATTGTGTACATGGTATATGAAGACTGTGTTCAGTAATGACAATTTTTCAGACTATTGTCACTGGGAATCATTTTTCTGATGGTCCAGACAAATTCAGTGGAATTTTCTTTGCACAAAAAGAAGTGCAAAAATTTGGGCATTCTGCCAATTTCATAAGTGCTGTTACTAGTGTACTGACCATAGGGAAACTGTTCCAGTATGTAGGGAAAGAGAAGAACCTTTGACTGATAAACTGCTGGTAGAAGTGAGGAAGAAAGTTTACTGAAAACTATTTTTATGATCAAATCAGGAATTGACTGTGACTTTTACAGCTGATTCTGTCAAGTCAAACTAGGCTGTGCCTCAGTCTGGCCTTGTATTTGGGGTAAATTAATTTCTCTCCAGAAAACTCAACGTTACAAATAGAAAAAAATCTTTATCAATGCAGCTATGCTACCACAGCTGATAAATGTTATTTCAGCTTATGACAACATGGTGGCTGATCCTTATATTACTATCTGTATCTGATGTAAGAAATCTAGGGTTTTCCATATATATCAAAGGTTGTCATAAGAAATAAAGTTATGGAACAAAAATGTGTTAAAAATGTGTATATAAAAGGCTAAGTCCCCTGTGGAAGAACGATCAAGAATAAAAATTGAAAAGAACATAGTATGTAAAAGGAGCTGGAATGAAATACAGCCACACACAGTTTGAAAGGATTTGGAAGTTTTCACGGGACTTGCTGGAAAATATACATTGCTTCTATGAGAAGATTTGGTTTATTAGTAAAAGTCTGGCTAAAATTTCAGGATTTAAGAGAATACCAATAAAGTGAAGACTGACATTAACCAGACCATGCTATAAATACCACACAAAGAGACCAAACAAGAGAGACATGCTTGATGTTCTGCTTCACTGCTAGCTTGTAACAATAGGAAGAAACCTGTTGTCTCTGTTCGAATTAGTTCAGTTAAATAAACTGCTCAAAAGGCTATTGTTTAGGTCTGACAGAAGCTGCTTACTGTGGTTCCTGTTTATGCATAATCACCTGATGCAGCTTAGAGTCTGCTGCAGTGCGCCTGTAGCACACATACATTTTGAAGTGTGCCATTTGATGTATATACGTGAGTGACTTTGTGTTGCTTTGCATAAATTCCTCCTCTTTTTGTTCTCATCAAGTGTTAAGCTTAGCTCAGGATGCTATGCAATACAAGTTGCTCCTTTAAGGGTGGCATTTTCAGAAATTCTCTTCTGCAAAGGTGAATTGGCTTATACCTGCAATTTAGTTGCCTGTAACACTGAAGCAACTACGCTCTACATATTTGACTGTAAATGAAAACCTGAGTTCAGATTGCAGCATAACATCTATATTAAAAAAAAATAAAATCAAGTCTTTTCTCAATATCAGTAGGAAGGCAAGTTTTTTCTGAATGGCAGACACAAAGATACAGGAGCAAAATTCTTACAGAATATATTATTTTTACAAGGAATTGAATTTCACTCTACTGAATAATATATCTATTATTAGTAAGCGTGCATTTTTAAAATGAACAAAACAGGTTACATTTCCAAAAGGTCTCTCCTCTAGGCATCAAAAAATGCAGGCACATACAACTGCTTCATTTAGCAGTTTGTTTGTCTTTTACTACTGTAGTGATGGACTTTCAAGCCTGGGGGATAACACAGCTAATGTTAAATATATTTGCTATACCATTATCATGGTTTAAGCCCAGCCAGCAACTAGGCACCACACAGCTAC
Source organism: Elanus axillaris (assembly GCA_026212715.1). Taxonomy (NCBI): domain Eukaryota; kingdom Metazoa; phylum Chordata; class Aves; order Accipitriformes; family Accipitridae; genus Elanus; species Elanus axillaris. The sequence continues at coordinate 65,307,807 of JANZLQ010000079.1, read as the reverse complement.
TTGCTCACTCCCCCTCCTCCCAGTGGGATGGGGAGGAGAATCGGGGAAAAAAAGTAAAACTCATGGGTTGAGATAAGAACAATTTAATAACTAAAGTAAAATAAAATGTAAACTAACAATATAAATAGTAATAGTAATAGTAGTAGTAATAGTAATAGCAATAGCAATAGTAATAGTAATGAAAAGGAATAAAACAAAATAAAATATCACCAACCAAGAAAAGACAAGTGATGCACAATGCAATTGCTCACCACCCACTGACCAGTGCCCAAACAGTGATCAGCCCCTCCTGGCCCGCTCCCCCCAGTCTATAAACTGAGCATGATGTTCTATGGTATGGAATATCCCTTTGGCTAGTTTGGGTTGGGTGTCCTGGCCATGCTCCCTCCCAGCTTCTTGTGTATCCACTTGCTGGAAGAGCATGGGAAGCTGAAAAATCCTTAACTTAGGATAAGCGCTATTTAGTAACTGAAATATCAGTCTGTTATCAACATTATTCTCACACTAAATTCAAAACTTACTGTACCAGTTACTAAGAAGAAAATTAACTCTATCCCAGCCAAAACCAGGGCACCTATTTAGGTGAAGCCATTCAGACTTTTCAGAACTGTGACATAAAATTTTTTATTAATACAAACTTTGTGCTCACTGTTAATCATGAGATAATAATTCACTAAACATCTAGAAGACAGCTCAGCTCAGGCTCTGCACAGACATATGTCAGAAAGAGATTATAGGATAAGAGGCAGAGAAAATTAAATTTTAACTTCGTCCCCTCATACATAAACTCAAAAGACTCCCCCAAACAAACAACATCCTCAGCTGAGACAAAGGAGAGAAATCAGTACCAAAAACTGTATTAGAAGGTTGGTTTCATAGAAACAGCAGGGAGTAGAAAGCAAACTTCCTATTCTCAGCTGACTCTCAATAAAAGCATGATCTTCTAATCAGACGCAGAAAATCTTCCGCTGAAGTCAACACGGGTGGACCCTTTAAATCTCCTGAAGAGTTCACAATTCATGTTAAATCAGTAACTTAATAACTGAAAATTAATCCCAGCACTTAGACTGTTCTCTCTAGTAAAAAAGAAAGAAAATGCGAGACCAAATTCATACAGGTCCTTATTTCTTCTAAATTATGGTAAGAAATGGAAATCTGTCTTCTTAACTCTAACATGTGTTTATAAGTTTAGTAGCAGGGAATGCAATAAATGTCATATTATTATGCAGAATGTATTTGTAGCTCATTTCTATGCTTATCGAAATTTGGGGCACAAGAATCAGGATTTAAACACTAGCAGTTTTTATGAATAAAGACTGCTGAATCAGGGTCTAAAGTCTAAAAACTGACACAAAATAGAAGTGGCTTTTGGGTAAGTTTTTAGACTAGTATAGCTAAGACTCACAAACTGGGAAAGTGTATAAGTTATCTGGTAGAATAACATATGTCAACGTTTCCTTCTTAGATTAACAAGAATAACCTTGACGGTGCCACAAGACCTTTGTGATTTCTTTACAGTCAAAACAGTGACTGATAAACAAAAAATGATATATCAAAAAATATTATTTTTAGAGATGGGGGGACTTGGAATTGAATTTCAGATTTGGTGCTTTAGAATCTGAAAGCAGGAAAGAATATATAGTCTTCAACCGAGAATAATATGTTCCATTTAACATTAAATTTACATCAGTATGCTGTAGAGTAACACTAGATATTCAGAATAATTTTTTGAGTGTGATTAGATTATTAACATTCTGAACATGACATTTATTTGAATTTAAATTCATTAAAATAAAATTAAAAGGCCAGACAGTTGGAATATCAAATCAAGAAAATTTAATAGCTTGATTCTGTTTATTTGCATTCTTCTCTAAATACTGAGTAAGATGACTGCATCGCTCTGAGGATTTTTCAAATGCAAACATTTACACATATAAATCAGAATATAAAATATAAAATATAAGTATAAATCAGAATACCTCTCAGAACTATATTATAACACCATGCATTATTAGAAACAAGAGATCTCAAAGAAGTTTACAAAAGAGTCTAGCTTATTAAATCAGCTAAGGCGTAGTAAGGCATAGGAAAGGGGGTTCACCTGGTGTTCTCAGGTAAATAAGCTGTATCTGTAATATGGCTCGCTGTATTCCAGCCGAGTACCAAAACAAACAAAGCATTACTGCCTTTCTTCTGGACTGAAGTGAGTTCGGTGAGAACAAGGCCATGTTCTTATCATGATAATCCCCATGAGCAAGGAGGTTTTGGCCTACGTTTAATTAAAGCTGCATTACAGTACTTAGACATCTGTTACATTTGTACATTGTGGGTCAAGGGCTCAGCTCGAGCTTCTCTTCTGAGATCTGTGTGGCCACTGTTGAGCCTTTTTTTTCCCTATTATTTTTTATAGCTAAGCCACTACATCCATGTCCTTGGACACTTTTCCCCAATCAAGGACAGGGCTATGATGTATTCCTTAATTTCTAGCATTTTGAGATTTGCAGAAGAATGTTTACAGAGAAACCTACTGAAAACCCTGAAGAAGATTAATGAACCACACTGTGCAAACTGTAATGGGGATGGATGCAAACTTCATCTTAAAGTCTTGACTCTTAGACCAGTAAGATCACTATCTAAGCATTGCAGTTAGCTGCATCACTGTATTGTCTTTAATTGAATACTTGCAAACAGTGGTTTTCCTATGTTTTAATCATTCTTTACTAATTCTATTTTTATTTTCTATTATACATTTTGGCACTTTCCTTCATTCCCTCCCCATCCAAAACCACCTTATGCAACAATTTCAGCCCTCTTTGTATGAGCCTTTAGTTTCAATCAATGAGACTAATTGCATGGCTAAAGATTTAGACACACACTTTCCTAACAAATAACTATGACAGTTTAAGATTGCCTTCTTTCCCATCTTAAATTACTTCTATAACAGCTCTATTGACAGAAGAGAATATCTCAGCACTCTGCAGTCCCCTCAGAGAAAATTCCTGCAGTTCATAGGGAAAAATTTTGCTTTGATTCCATGTACAAAGTCTCATGTAGTATGTGAATGTTTTGTTTAATTAGCTCCTCTTGGACAAATTAGGGTTTCCATGGCTGACTCTGTTTCATTCCTTCCTCACCTTTCACTAGGTGGACGACTGTCATGAGAAGTTACTCATGTTTAACAAATGTCTAAGGAAAGATATAACCTTCATCCTTCCACCATCCACAAAAGGGCTGGCCAAGAGCTTGCTGCCACCCCAGCAAGGGAGGAGCAGAAGCCTCTTGACCTTGGGCAGCTCTTTGGAGCCAGATAATTGTTGGAGGGTACAGGTGTAGCGAGAGCTCAAGTTACTTTCTGTCTGGGTCCAAAATTATCTGCTTGTCACTTACATGGTCTCATATTGGGTCTCATTCAGGAATAGTGGCTATTTTGTGGTATCAGTCCTTTTATAAAAGAAATGTGTATGTATATGTATATGTGTATGTGTATGTGTATGTGTATGTATATGTATATGTATATGTATATGTATATGTATATGTATATGTATATGTATGTTTATGATAGGGACTACATGACATTGTGTGAACACAATTCTTTTAGGAAAAAAGAAATCACTTATCATCAAGTCTTTAATTTTGTTTGGTTTTTTTGTTGTTGCCTTACTACCAGTTTAGACTGGTTAGTCTCTTCCAAAAATCTGATGAAAACTAGACTTTTTTTGGAAATACATCAGTGAAACTTGTTTTCCATTTTCTAGCTGTTGCTAGCACATAGATGAACTTCAGCTGATCAGGCAATGCATATTGATATTTGTGTTTTTATTGCCCCTTGGAAAAAAAAAAAGAAGATAAATTTCCATTCCAGGCAAAGCTTTATGTAAAAAAGTATCCTGCAAAATAACAAAAAATGAAGGAACACCTATGCACATAATTATCTATAAGCAAATTCATCTGTAAAGCTTTGGGCCAGAACTTGTACCTAATCTACAGGAGGCTCAAACCCTGCACCATGACAGAACAGTTAGGGATACTTTTCAGCAGCTTTTTTCCCATGATTTTAGGAAAGTGATGTATTCTGGTTCAATGAAGGCAAAATCTGAAAATCTTGTAGTGTCAGGGTTTATATTCTAGAAGAATGTAAAAGCAAAGATATATAACCTAATCAGTTTGCTGAACAGCAAGTGTATTTCTTTCAAAGTAAATAGCTTCTGCAAAAGATTATTTATGTAGTTCTTGCAAATTTGTTTGAAGTGTTGTTTAGACAATCTTATTATGTATAAAGATAAAAACTTCCATCACAAAATTATGCAAAAGAAAATGGACACACCAGCTGGATAAATCTATCATACATTGGCAAAAAACAACAAGCACATTTAATTAGCTGAGTGAATGTAGTTTGCTGAATGCTGAAAGCACAGACTCACTCATATTAAAATGTGCCTAATTTTCTGTGAAAAAGTCCCATCTGAACAGCCTTGACCATAGTCAATCATACTAAAAGCCACTGGTGCTTAATTTGATTTACCAATATAAAATGCAAATGAGGTGATTAAGTGGAGTGGCAGACATAGTAGGGCCTCTTTCAAACCATCAAGTTAAATGCAAGCAGACAACAAACTGGCTGTGCAAAGAAAATTTTAGCATACTCGTTTGATTAGTGCTACAAAAATTTAATTAGGTTGGCTAATTACTTGACAAATTGCTCTACACTAGAGAAAAGGCAGAACATGTTTTATTCCTGCAAAACCCCAGTGTGTATTTTAGCCCAAATGCTATCTGCCAATTTGCAAAAGCATTATTAAATGAATGAAAGATGGTACAACAGTCTCCAACAATGGCAAATTGTATAATGCATATAATTAGACAAGGCACACACCACTATATCCATATGTCCATGATCCCTCATGTCTAAAAATATTTAACACAATATTTCTAGGAAAATACTGTCAAAACAGATTATTACAAGGCTGTCGCTTCTTCATAAGAAGCAATATATAGAAAATACTCATTAGTGGAAAACACAGCTCATCCAAAGCAGAGCTTCTTCGCCCAAAAGAACTCTATCAAACACGGTAACAGGGATGCACTTTATATGTACCTTGCTAAAAGGAAAAAAACCACGCTGTTCAGTTAAGCGCTCTATCTCTATGCCTATTGCTAAGCAATGCCAAGAATATTAGTTATCTGGGAAGGGAAAAAAGACAAACTTGGATGAATTTCACATTTTACTATTTTATTAGTGTGAATAGGCCACATAAGAAGAATGCCAGGACCTCAGTGTAGAACATGTTTCTCTTCTTGTTTGTCTATTTGCATTCAAATGCCATGAAAGCTGCCAATTTTTATTCAGGAAACTGCATGTGCTTTTGCTGGCATTCAGTGTAACTAATCAGCCTCTACTGCCTCAAACATCATGATAATATAAATAGATACCCACTTTATCTACTCAAGTGGAAAAAATAAGTATCATATTATATTGCATTGCAATTGGCAATTAGATACTGCATTTAACTCAGGCTAAACCAATATCTTAGGAAACCAAGGGATATGTGAGATCTCTTTTAACAATCATTACGTATGTGCATGCAGATATAAAATATTATTCCTTGCAATTAGCGATTCTCAACTGCTATTCTACCATGCCAATATATTTTTATATGTACAGCCTTAGTGAGATGTCAAAAACCTTAAATCAAATGTAATTTTGTTACCTCAGCATAATTAGTATTACTGTGTGTGTGTGATCAGATTTGTTTCTAATATATTGTATGTTAAATCAAATTTCAGTTCCTTAGCAGTTTGTCTGAATAATTGCTAAGTTCACATTAAATAAGAGGCTACACAGGTTTTCAGATTATTTTTAAAAGAAAGTAGCCAAACCTGGTATTTGTGTAGTTGTTTATGTTCTGATACTTCAAAATTCCTGATTTTCAGAGGATGATGCTTATTCTGCACTTACACTGTGTGACAAAAATTGAAAGGTCTGAAATCCCTTTTCACTTTAAAAAATCTTGTTTATACTGAAATAATCCAGGAAGATAATAGTATTGTTAGGTTTCAAAACCGGACAGATGATGATAGCCAAAAATGTAGTCAGCTGCATGGCTACAGTCCTCTTCTACAGAAGCATAGGAAAGGCAACGCATGGGACTAGGCTCAGAAAGAGAGCTCCAGCGTCAAATCAACTAGCTCTGACATGACCTAACATTCAGTAGAGTCAACTGCATTGAGGTAGATGTTAATGTTACCTGCATATTGAGTGCAAGACAACACAAATTAATTATTTAAGACCAAGATTCTTAAAACTAGTAAATATAAAGAGGAAAAGAGAGGTTTAACTTCAATCCTGTTCCATCATGTCCACTTAGCTATGAAAAACTCTTCAGTGAAGTAAGTTTTGTGTGAGATGTTTCAATAAACTAGTATTTTGTAATGAAGACTAGACTGAAAAATTACAATTTTTGTAAGAAAAATATCTAACTTGCTGTTGAAAGCAAAGATTTTAATTATTTTTTTCTCATGGCCTTGAGCGTGCTATGACCACTATACATGCATGGAAGTGGGAAGAGGAGAACATCATAAGACTAAGTAAAAGAGAAGAATTGTGGTTTCTCAGGGAGCTCTGACCTGACATCAGGGTGGTAAGGGACATGAGGAAAACAAATTACATGTTTTTTCCTTCACGTTTTGTGAGACGCAAGGAGCAATTGTGTTTAGAAACATTTCAAATAACTATGCAGGGGAGAAAAACTATATATGAAATAACTGTATATGTATAACTATGTATAGAATAGCTAGGTAGGGATGCAAGCAGAGTACACAAAAACTTTATAGAACATGTGCTGGAGGCTATAGGTCTTCCTACACCCAGTGTAGACCAGAATGTCTTAAGGAACCTATCAATATAGTGTATCAATTCTCAATCTTTTCTGAGAAATTTTGTTCATCATAATTTAGGTCCCTCTCCCCACAGGTGCACATAGTCTCAGTCTCCAGCCAGCCCCAATCCTCTAAATTTCAAACTCTCAACCTTTCAGCTTCTGTAAAGTGCAACAATTTGTCCTTCCAGCTCCTTCCTACACCCAAAGGTCCCTGTCATCTCTAACTGTCCTGAAAACTTTTTGACCCAGCCATGTACACTGAATCAGTGTAAATGAAGCATCTTTCCTGTAGAGGAGCTTCTATGAGAAAACTGGAAGAGGGGACATTAAAAGTGACAGGAATGGCACCTGTATGGGGGAACAGAAGTCAGAAGGTATTTGTGGGGTCTGGTCTCACCTCTGAGGATACATACATGCACCAGCCTGTGCAACCTGTGCAATGCCCTTGAGAAGCCCTGGATGGGGCCATCAAAGAGAAAGCAGACCCCGGAGTCTGCAGCAGACGCAGCAGAGGCAGAACTGTATATGAGGAAAGCTTTCATTTTCATCTTTTTACTTTGGGCTTTACTATCTGGGGATATGCTCAGAGCACAGCTTATCCTAAAATGACAGATGTGACACTGCAAAACAAAACTCTGGCAAGTACAGTCTTTGCTGTGTGCTTGACTTACTTCTCATGTCCACATTTCTCTGTGTGAAACAGAGAAATAAACAAGAACATAATAAACCTAAATGTTTGAAAAGACATTTGCTGCAGCAGAAGGGAACATAAAAGATAACAGGAAGTTTTCCTACTTGAAAAAAGAAACACTTCTTGAAGTCACAGAAATAGGAATCCAATTATTACTTAGATGAGACACTTGGAAGCTGGACCTTGTGCAAGACAAAATAGCTATTCATTTTTGTTACTGTTTGATTTTGTAAAGTAATATTTGAAACAATTTACAATTGTTAGGGAGATGCACAGCCCTGGAAGTGACATTAAGGAGATTAACATAAGGTTTGGTTCACATGGAACTAACATAGGCAGTACCTGAACTTATGTCTTATAGTTGTTTAAAAATACTATCAATTTATCAAAGGACTATCTTTTAAAAAATATTGCATCACTGGGTTATTTACAACTTATCCCTTGTTATAAGAAACAGCTGCTAGGCTTGGTTTGGATGTGTTCTTAGTTTCACATAATCACTTAATTTTTTTTCACATTTTGTTTTATATTCTCTCCTCAGTATTGTCTCCTTGCCTTGGAGGCAAGACACTGGACTAAACTGGCATGCTATTTCATTCTTGTGTATATAGCTGGGACATAAGACTTAGGTAAAATCTTTGAAAAAACCCTACTTAGTTTTCTGTGGGTCCTGGTCTTTGAAGGATATGTTACTTTAGCTTTGGTGAAAAGTCGTTGCTATGCAATGTAGAGTTAAGATTTACATTCTAAAATTGGATTTTTGCTATAGGTTTCTGGAACCAAATCTTGGGTGGCCACATGACATGAACAGACTCCTTAGCTTTTCAAAGAAATAATTCTTAGTTTCATTTATATGCATTAAGAGTCACCCAAATTGTTATTTTAATCATCTCACTGTGTATCATTCTAGATAAAAGGTGATAACTGGGAAAGTAAAGTGTACTAATATGACAATTATTATTAAATGTGTAAAGTTCCTCTATCTTTACTCACTTTTTCAGTCCATGCTGTTTCTGCTCTCTTCTGACACTTGTGGCTTGCATATTATTTTTTCCTTACTGACATGTATATTTACATATAAATAATGCTATTTAATCCTGAAAAGCAGTTTTAGCACACTGAATTCACAGCAGCAAAATCTGGTTCTAGACACACTTGTGTTACTTCTCTGAAAGAGTTAAAACATTTGGAAAGAGCCGTGCTAACAAAGGACCACCTGTACTGAGAATGTGAAGGGAAACAGTGAAGTTTAATGCTATCATCATAAATACCATACTCTAATCAGTCTCTCCTTTCATGTGAATTTGAAAATCTTTCTTCCCTAGAAGTACTTGCTAAAGACAATTATGCAAGAGCAAAACCACACAGTGCTACTGCTGAAAATTGCCAATAGATTCTGAAGTGTTTCAAACAAGGATATATTAGACTACCTGTGCACTTGTAAATTATAATAACAGAGGACAGCAGGCTGATGAGAATAAACAAAAAGCTTCCTGAGCAATGCACCTAATAAAACACAATCATAAGTTAATTTTTCAGTGATGGTCTGCAGTCTGTGCTTATGCCTGAGAAATTGCCTGCTTTAGTTTATTTCTCAATATTCCCTGAAGTATTAGTTACAGACTAGTGTAAAAAACGCAGAGTTTTTCGTGATAATAGAAGGATTTAATTTCCACTCCTGAATGTATTTTAGCTGTTTGAATGAATATTTATGATGTTTGGAGTGACCGCTCGCCCACCTTTGTAACAACAAAGAATTCTACTTGTGAACAAAAGTGGATTGTATTCCATGAAATGCTCTGGTTTAACATTTTGTACACTGTGATAGCAGGCAGAAGCATGTGAACAAGCTCTGAACATTAAATTGAGCCACACTTTGCTCGTCCTCTACATTGGCACAGATGTGAGTAACTTTGATGAGTACAATATATTTATTCTTGGTTCAAGTTAATGCAACTGAAAGTAAACCTTTGGCTTAATAGAACTATTTTTTTTAATTACAGGTTTGTTATTGAATAACTGGGGCACAAAATTTGAATGTGTATTTTGCAGATGATGCAGCAAACACAGGTGACTTGCTTTCTCTTGTTGAAATTGACTGAGTCCTTGGAAACCTTCATGTACTTGCCTATGATAAGCCTAATCTTCATACATACTACCTATTTATTACTAGTTATTAGTAGTAATTAGAAAATATTAGTAATATTTTCATTAGAACCTTGATTCTTTCCATACCCAGACAAAGTTTCTGGAATGAACATGCCACACCACAGCCACATGTGTCAGTTACGGCATGCAATTTAATTCTCCTTGACAGACACATCTCAAAATACTGATGATTCTGCCTGTCTTATACGCAGGGATTTAGTAGTAATTTCTAGAAACGCCAAATCAAACCCTTTAGCTTATTTTAGCCACAGATAAAAAGTCTTTGTTCTGGTTATTTTTCCTAGCTTGGCCTTCTCAGTCTGATTGCGATTTAACCATCTACAAGGCTGCCATGGAAAAGAAAGCTTTTTTTTTTCTTTGCTGTTCTTAATCACAATACACACAGAGTAAACTTTTTAAGTTTATGACTGAATTCAAGATCAGATTTTTAAGACAGGAATGTTGATATCTCAGCTTAAAAGCAACGCAGACATTCAGGTCCCACTCTGGATCACTAACAATCCTGCAGTGTGGCTGCTAATCAAGAGGATGGCCAAGCTCTATAGGTGCCTGAGATTTCCAGAACCCACAAAGTTCTGCCTCTGCACATGTCCAAATATCTGAGTTATGACAGCACTGAGCAGCCAAGTGAAAGATCTAAAGTGTTATTTGTCTACTTGAAATCCTGAATCATTTACTGGAAATGTATTTCAAGTGCCAAATTACTATGAGACATGAGTGTTGTTTCGTGTTTTGAACGAACACATTGTATGTGTGATGTGTGTAAGGTACTGAAGGGCAAGAAAGATGATAAGTGATGTAAGTATTATTTGAAAAATTGTTGAGCATGTCTTAAAGAAGGTATGTGCGTGTGTATGTGTGCGCGTGTGTATATGTGTGTTTTTGCCAAAATAAGAAGTTGATGGATTTGAAATGTAACAACTTGGTACATTAATGTGATGTTTGTTGGTTTTTTTTCCCTTGAAGGTGCTCGATAGACTAAGGAACTGTTATATTTTCTTTCATCTATTGGAAGATGATGGGTGCAAGATGGCAAAACAGGGTTGTAGTGAAACAAACTGAAAATAAAAGTTGGTTTTGTGTGAGCACAGTTTTGTCACTGACAGTGTTAAACCAAAGACATGGTCAGGAGACAATAGTGAGGATCAAAAGTCATCTATTTGTAAAAATGAGAAAGGAATTCTGGTAGAATGAGGAAAATAATAACTTTGTTGGACCATTCACTGTGTTGCTTTTTTGCCTTGCACAGTTTCTGCTCTTTTCTTCCTTCCACTTCTTTTCACTGACAATGATCAGCTTAAACAGAGAAAGTGGTACGATGTACAGAGGAAAGTGGAGGGGTTCATACCCTGCGTATTGTACTACCTGCTGCTGATAGCATCATCTTGGGAAGTAGGAGGCTGTATGGGGTGGCCATGGCAAGGTGTTGGCAGCAGGGGGCTGCAGGGGTGGCCTCTGTGGAAAGAGATTGGGTCTGTCCCATGCTGGACACAGAAGGTTCCAGCTTCTCCAAAGGACCCATCACAGGACACAGCTGAGCCTGACAGCCAGTAATTTGGTGCCAATCAGAAAACATATTTAAGAAAGGGCAAAAATGGGAGACAAGCAGAGAAGTGAAGAAAGAAAAGGTGAGAAACAGCTCTGAGAACAGCAAAGTCAGTGATAAGGGAGAGGGAGGCAGTGCTGCAGACACCAGAGCAGATAATCCCCTGCAGCCTGTGGAGATACCACCCTGGAGCAGGGGGAAAGTATGAGGAGGAAGGAGAGGCAGAGAAGAGCTGTTATGGACTGGCCACAAGCCCCGTTCCTCATCCCCCTGTGCTGCTTGTTGAGGGGAGGTAGAGAAATTGGGAGTAAAGGAGTGATGTTGAGCCTGTGAAGAGAAGTGGGAGTGGGAGCAGAATGTGTTTTTTTAAAATTTTTTTCTTTATTTCTCACCACCCATGCCTATTTTAATTAGTAATAAATTAAAATCAATTTTCCCCCAGCTGAGTCTGTTTTGCCCATGACAGTAATAGGTAAGTGATCTCCCTGACTTTATCTCAGCCTATGAGATTTTTAATCTTATGTTCTCCCTCCCTCTGCCCTGCTGACGAGGAGGGGCAGTAAGAGAGCGGCTGGGTGGGTGTTTGGCCATTGGCCAAGGTTAACCTGCCACAGAGGTGCAAGTATAAACCTGATGAGGCTGGTGAGGGCCTGGAACCACATATCATTGCTCCTGGTTGAATGCTGTAACATGGAAAGTGAACTACAGCATATTTAAATGAAGCTCTTAAAATGAGTGAGTTTAGCGAAAGGTCTTAGTTAACATCATGCTTTTGGTTGGATTTCATCAACTCAGCACACAAACACTGCATAGCAAATCTTAAACCCTGCAAAAAATATGTGTATCTGTAAAGATAAATTCATAATTTACCCAAGTTTAGGCTTCTGCATTCTACTTACATGGCATCTAAATGGTGTGCTGAATGTCTGCCCTCCAACACTGCACAGTCCCTACTGCCCTAAAAATTTTGGTTAAAAGAGTGCTGTGCTGGGGCAAGCAGGGTAGAGAGTGTGCAGGAAAGGCTGCAGCTCCTCTGTGGTCTCAGGCACAGTCACCACTGCTGAACCTCCTGTGGGCTGCAGTTCTGGCTGTTATCACCTGCCCTCTCCCTCCTGCACTGCCGCTGTGGTAGCTCTGCTGCTAGAGTCTGTTGCACAAGTGACTGGCATTAGGCACTGAAATTATTTGCAATGTACTTTATTCCCCTCTAGCTAAATCCCTAATCTGGCTTTCTCTAGAATGGACTGGAAGTAACATAGTGTCTGAACTACCTTGTGATTTTGTACTGTAAGACACTTGGGCAAGGGCCATATATGTTACAGTTCATCCTTTGCCTTGCTTTGGGGAAAGAGCTGACTACTGTTCCCTGCAGACCTGATGCATCTGGCAAAATAAAAAAAGTCTTTCCTGTCTTTTCCTCTCTCCCTGTGAAAGATCACTTCCTGTTAAGTGATGTCTTGCTATTAAAAATACTAATTGATACAAACTAGGTTCTGTAATTAAAACAGAAAATGGAATTTTTTTTTTCCTGAGGGTATATTTCCATTGAAAAGAAATATCTGAGATAGCTGGAGAAGAGGTCTTATCCAGCTATTTAAGTGATTCTTGATTAGTGAATGCAGGCCTCTGCCTATTAAATTATAGTTTGAAATTTAATAGAAGAAAATCTATATGAAGTGATTTTCTATTGTAACTACATATATTGTGGAAAGCTTTGTTCATTTCACCTCTGTACTCTAAGCGAAAGTATCTTATCCATATTACTGACATTCATTGTGGGTGGTGTAATTCTGCCCAAGACTATTTGAGGACCCCAAAGGTACAAATGGTACCTTTGACATTGTGGTCTTGTAATTTCTGAACTACTAATGAATGGCTGAACCTACTTCAAAGATGCTATTTATACATTAGGCACTGAGGCTGATTTCATGTGTAGCTGGCTGAAAAATGCTTTGGCTCTGAAATTGTTATGGGGCTGCCCAAAAGGTACTGAACTGACAGCTACTGAAATGAGCAGAAATGACGTTCCACCCAACTATTCATCATCAAGGATTGAGAGCACCTGGCTGATTAAACGTAGCTTAGTAATTATTTTACCAGCCAGTGTTTATTCTAGAGATTATGGTCACTCCTGTTGTACTTTCGTAAGGAAAAGAAGCCATTTTAAGTAGGACATTCATAGCCACTTGCAGTTGCATATAGACCTGGATATGGTTCCCAGTCTGGAGGGAGAACACAAAAAGTCTTATTCTGGTAAAAAATAAAAAGGGTCATTGTTTTCCTTCTGAGCCACCGGGACAAAGATATTATGAGAGAGAATAGGAGTCAGCTCCACTCTGCCTGGAGCAGCAGGGATCTCCAGCCAGATGTACACTTTTGAAGGAGATATGACATATGTCCATACATCACATGTGGACACATGTTTCTTCAAGTACAAAACCACTGGTTCAGTCACAGCTGTTGGGTATTTAGCACTTCAGAAAATCTGGCAACTTATTTTGCTGCTCAACAGAGACTTTTAAAACCTAATGTTGTCACCCATTTATTTGTTCTCCCATTCTTGAGCCTGATTAGAATGGTCAAACACCCAAGGCTTTTACACACTAATGTATAAGTAAATTCAGGAATATAATTTGGATCCCTTATGTAACCTTTTCCTTCTGAGAGGCAAGTTCCTGCATTAGCTTATGTTTTCTGTGGTATGATAGATGAGGCACCCTCACACCAAATCACAATGGCTGGAAGAAACAGAACAAATTTCTCATGGAAGAGATAGTCTACCCAAAAGTCAAACCTGGGGAAATAGCCTAACTTTAACTTCCCTCATGTCTGATGAGATCAGGTTATAGTTGAATTAATTAAAAAATGAGCATTTCTACTTTGGCAAAATGAAAGGTACAGTCACTTGTTCCACCTCACATACACACCCCATTTTTTTTAGCAGTTTTACTAAAAATAGTATTTCTTATTGGAAATTTTCCATCGTGGAGAAAATGCATTTTCCATTGAAACACAAACTGGAACTATACCAGAAACTTTATTTTTTCAACTGAAAACCAGGTATCTGCATATACATCTTCCACGTGTGTGTCTGTTATATGTCCTATGTCCACACACAGACATCCTGAAATTGTTCACAGACACTATTTACCTTTGAACCCTTTATTTCTTCTGATGACACATGCTGTGTCCAGATACAGTTGGTAGGAAAAGTCGTATATCTTGTGAGGTGATTTTGATTTTAGGTGAGTTATATTGCTCTTGAGTTGACTATCTCTTTCCATTGACGCCAAAGGACTTACACCTTTGCATAAGGCATCCAGAACTGGTTGGGATAAACCCATATCAACATCCCATTATTTTATCCCCATTTGTTCAGTTCTGTAACCCAGGAAAAGAATAAATATTTCCATGCCTAACTGTTAGCTTCTTTTAAAGACATACAACTCATTTTGGTTCAGAGGATTCATACTGTAAGGTTTTCAAAATTTCCCGTACAGAATATTTGTGATTTCCTAGTTTTCTTTCATAGTGTCAAGAATTAGAATGACCTGTACATATATTTAAATTCCCATAGATATGTTTAGATATTTTTCTAAAAACTGACTGACCAAATATTTAGATGGTGTGACCAACTAGCTTTTAATGCTGAATACTTTCAAAGTGTGCCTGCACTTTTAAAGAGCTTTATTAAAAATACGTCTTCATCCAAACTCCCCTATTAAAAAAAAATGTAGCAAATTAGTTTCTTTTTTCTCCTGACAATTATTTTTCTGGGGCGCCACAGGGCTGAAAAAAATCTCTGGCAGAAACAGTATTTTCTTTGTTGAGGTAATACTAATAGATGAATTTATTTGGCCATGAAGGTTGTTCTTTTTAGAGCGCTTTGAAAGCACAAGCAGAGGAAAGAATGCTCGAAAGAGCCTGAAATTTGATTTACATCTTTAGAACAAAGAAACAAATGAAAATGTGACTATTGTCTTTATCTTCACTCTTATTATATGTGGTATCCTTCTATAATCTTTTCTTGTAATGATACTTAATAGCTGCCTTCGAGGTATTAATGGAAATTGTCACAGGCAAGGGAGATATTACTGCATCTAATGAAGCAAAGTAGGACTAAAAGGAAAAAAGAACAATAAGTAAAATGTGAACAAATAAAAGGATTTAACTTATTTCTGAAATTTAACCCTACACATGGTTAATTGTCATAAAATCAAAATAAGTGAATGTGGTTACTATTCAGCGTATCAGTACATTCTTCATGAAAGCTTACAGAGCAGTTACAGTGCATAGATTTTAGATGTAAGAATTTAAGTGTATCTGATTTATCAGCTCTTAGCACATCAATATAACAATACTACTACAAAATCTGTCAAATTTTTTAATAAGCTATACTAAGCAAATTCCTGCTGACTGAAGACTATGCAGCCTTCAAATCACTCATAACTAGGAATATAAATAAAACCAATATATTATAAGGGAAAAAAATATTTTTGATAGAAAATACAGCTCACCAAGTGTCAAAATGCAAACATGGGTATCACATTTACAGATACTTCTCACAATCTCTCCACTAATTTAAAGTCTAAAAATATGACTAATACATTTCAAGCATTTGTTCTGGCCAGTTAAACAAAAGAAGCATGTGAAAAAAGGTTGTAAAATATAAATTAATGACTTATTAAATACATCAGCATTTTTGAGCAAATTTTCAGTTCTGTTCATCTTTTGATAATGGAACATTCAGTGAAACACAAACAGAAAATACCATCCAAATAGAAGGTATGTAACATGGCAAACAGTTTGCATGATACTTGTTTGACTCAGAGAAACAGAATTTTTTAAAACATTAACTCTTTAGTTTTAATTAGAATGCATTTTATTTAAACTATATTTTTAAAGCAGACCTAAATAATTTTCATTAAAAAAGAAATAAATGAAATTTTCATTAAATCTGCATGAAGCCCTATATTTGTTGCAATTGACTTGAATAATTTCAATTAATGGAAAAATATATTGAATATATTGAATAGCATATGTTTTGCCATAGATTTGAAGAAAGTTAAGTCACTGAATTGGTAGAAATTACTAATTAAATCCCTGAGAAAACATTTGTTGAAATGATAAATCTACTTCTGGAAACAATAGCCATTTCAGCAGATAAATATATATTGTTTAAAAATTCTGTTATTCAGTGTTTGCTATTAAATAGTTCAGAAATGTATGGGAGGTCAAAAAAATATCAAAATCCACAAACCAAGGAAAGCTGCTTTTTTTTTTTTTAAACTCGTGAAGTAGTTATGGAGTAATGAGATCTACTATATCTGGAACTTGAAATTACACTGATTAGAAAACATGGGTGGAACTTTGCTAAAGCTCATTCTTTTGTTTATATGCAAACAGAAAAACATGCTTACAAAATAACATTTTTATGTATGTAATATATCTATGTAGTTTTATACAATTAAAAATGTCATAAAATGTGATTTTTGTGTATTTTAATTGAATTTTAATTGTCACCCAAAGGAATTTTACAATATCAGAAGTTAAAAGTAATTACTCAGCTACTAAAAAAGAAAACTATCATGTGCCTTTCTGACATGAAAAATTATCTCACTGAATTTTATTTATGGAATTCACTGGCTATTTAAACACATGTACTTAGACTAATATATCCATCTAAAGTTAAAGAAATGTCAAACTTGGTATGAAGGTTATAATTATGAGACTTATTAGCTACTAACATCAAGAAATAGAAATATAAATCCAAAGAACAAAGGATCTAATATCATGTAATGAACATCTACACCTACTACAGCTATATTTATGCACATAGGCAACTTTCAGAGGCAGATGAGAATGCAATTGGTTAGGTATGATTAGGAAGAACAAAAGTTTAAGAACATAAATCAGGTAAGAAAGACTAAAACAATATAATGTTTCAAGATTCCCTGATTATTTATTCTGAATACTATTATTAAAATTTTTTGTTAAAATCACATTGGATTAAATATGCACTCAGTAATGCAGCTACTGGAATACTTCTAATGACTGCACCTGGAGGTGATCTAGGATTGAAGTGAATAAAATAGCAATGCACTTCCATTTACATGATATCTGCTTGCTGATATGTTCTCAGAGAAAAGCACAGTGTTTGGCCTTTTTATGCAGTGCTCTTAGACAAACTGTCCCATTTATTGCTGTACATAAGTCTGAGACTTCTATGCAAAATTTTAAGCAATATGTATGAAATGTGAACAACAAAACCTTACAAGTATTTATTATGTCCCGAATATTCATATACAAGTTTGGATGAAAGATCAAAATTTCAGCTGTTTATAAACCAAAATCTGGAAAAAAAGACATCCTAAGCAATCACACTTTTTGTGACAACTTCAAATTTTTCAGTTTTTCCTGAATTTGAGTCAAAACATTCTCTGCAATTGTTTCCCATATAATGTTTTAAAGTCATTAAATTTTGAGAAACAAAGATAGCCCAAGCCTGTACTCAGAAAATTCCTAAGCCATTTTACTAAGCATGCATTATAATTTGTACCTGAAATTTGTAGCAGGCTAACATTCTCGGTGTAAATATGATGAATTGTGAGCCGAGCAGTCTTGAAACGAGCATTCCATTTAAATCACCTGTGCTATCACAGAAGAAAGAAAAATATACATCTTCCAAGGCTTTGCGGGGAGGTATTTGCTGACTCTAAAGCAAGTTACAGAACATTCCCTACATTTTCAGACTGTTAATGCTTATCCATGGCTTAAGTAAGAATACTTACTTTTTCTCTTCAGTTGTGCACATTACAAACAGAGATTAGTGGCCTTTCACTTCAGAGCTGTCAGAGTTAAAGTGACATGAAGCTATTAACATTCTGTTGTAAGTGGCCAGAAGCTTCCTCTGTTTTTCTGGTTGGTCCCCCCCGACCCCCCCTTCATCAAAAGGCCACTAAAACCCTTAGTTTGCACTGTTTCCATGAAGATCACCCATTTTCTTTTCACTTGGATAGGGCACTGGTGCTGAGTATGTTCAAATTATTAGTGCTCCTTTGCAGCTGCCAGACACTTCAAAAAGTCAGATTACCCCATATAAACTATTCCATGATATTACATGTGGAAGACCTTGAATGCAATAAGTAGAAGATATCAGTCAGATTTATGAGATGACCAGTTATAAATGGAGATGAGTTTTAGCCATACAACATTACTGTTGGATTTTTATTTCACTATCTCAATAGTACAGGAAAAATATCCTATAAGTACACATCTCTATATACCAAATACATTCAAACACTAAGAAGAAAGATGGACAGAAATCTGAAGAAAGATTAAGCAAAGAAACATATGTTGTGTTTATTCTTTAGTATCTTAGTACTTTTTACCTCCTCAGTACTACATGATTTTATACCTGTTATTATGATCCTTAAGAAAATGAGGACATCTTTCATTTACAAAGTTTTTCAGGATGGATAAAGTTCAACCTGTCTCAAAATTTGCCCATTTTGTAGTAAGTACAAACAAGTACTTACATATTGTAGAGACCTAAAAGAGAGCAAACAGCCTCTAAGATGTCTGGAATGGGAAAGATTTTCCACTGACAGGAAGCATTTTCACTGCTGTGAAGATCTGAGGTGAAACTTTTGGCTCACTGAATACATTGGAAGTTTTTATATCAACTGTAGGCAGCAGCTCACCAAGTTTTATGAGTTGGATATTAAATACCACTTTAGTTAGATATAAACCTAAGGCATCCTAACCACATACACATCCTTATAATCCTTATACACTCTTTTTCTTCCTATCTTTTACTTCTTATTTCACTCAGTTCTTTCCTTTTTTAAATAAGATTTCTCATTTTCTTAAAATTGTGTAACAAGTGTTTCAACGTTGCTGTGGTTTTTTAACAGCTCTCATAAATGCTGTTAAGTTAATGTTGTTTTGCTATGATGTTTTCATTTGCAGTAGAACTAAAGTTTGTGCTTTTAAAAAGCTTAAAAAATGTCAAAGAAACAGTAACTTCATGTATTGGCTTGTAGATAATATTACTATGAGGACATAGTAACATCTGCAATAGCAGTTCTAGTGAGAAAATACTGCTGGGATTTTTGGGTCCTTTTTTTTGTGTTTTGTTTTGTTTCTTTTTTTTTTGTTTTGTGCAGGTTTTTTGACACTTAAAAACTAAATGGTACTTTTCAACCTGCAGAAGCAGCATTTCATAGCCCTCCCTTATTCAGGAATTACAGTTTTGGTTACTTGTAGGTACCAGATTTTACTGACCTTGAGCTATTGATGAGAAACTTGATTTTCCAATGTCTTTTGATGCTGGATATATCACTAAGCAGTTTATTACTTTTAACCTACCTTTAAAAAAATAGACAAAGTCTGAAGAAACCATAAAGTATAAAGAAGCACACTGTTGGAGGCTTGTCTCTAAAACTGAAACCCCTTTGAATGCAAAGAACTTCCCTTTTATCTGCCGAAATAATAATGATCATTTTCCATGCTTACATGGCACTTTTTTGAAGAGCTGGAAAAATCAATTCTACTGAATTTAATGGGCATATACAAATCTATAATTCATATAAACCTCTAAGAAGGTGTTATCACACTTACTTTGCAAATGAAGAGAAAGAAATGGAAGTGAAAGCTCAACAGAAAAACTGAGATTAAAACTCAGCCCTTAACATCAGTAGACCACACCAATGAATGGATTTGGATGTTGCAAAGTAATATCTTGACATATTTGTAAAATTTTTTAAAAAAGGGTTGTCAAAACAGGATTGCCAAAAAGCAAAACCAGCAATCCCCTTGCTAAGGAATATATAGAACTTTTCATTTTAAATGAAAGAGGTGCAAGCTGTTTATATAACCAGAAACTACTTTTATAATTTAGAACTATCTCTACAGATAGTTTCACTGACATTGATATAAAGTTTTAAGATTATTTTAAATTATTTTAAATATACTTTAAACTTAAAAACACTTTGGATAAAAATAAAGTCATATAGATGGATGTTAAAAAACCCCACGTCCCACAAAGCTCTTGGGTTGGTTTAACTAAAGCAGAAGAGATACCCAGGTACAGCAGCAGAGTATGATTTACATGAAACCTCAAGAGTCAAAGTCAGAATGACACTCACTTCTTGTAAAAGTGTAGGGAAAGAAAGAAAAAAAGCCTCTGTAAATTATCATCTCTGATTACATTAAAAAATAAAAAGAGGAAAGCATGGAGCATGTTGCACACTACTGAGCACTACCTGAGAGCTCTGCTTCTCTGCACATGGCCTCATTCTGCACGTAGAGAAATCAGTAGCAAGGGTTCTTCCTGACTTGAGCGGATTCAGCATTGAGTTTATTGGCACTGTGCCCAACAGGCGCCATTGAAACTGTAAGAGCAAGGCCAGAGACTCCAGTGGGAATCCATGCATTGACTGAAGCATCTCCTTAAGCAGATATCCGAGTCCCATAAAGTCAACAGACTTAAATATGTACTTTAAGCTGAGAACATGCTTTGTTCAATCTTGGCCTTTGGCAATTATTTGAGACATCAAGTTTTACTTACTTTATGACTAAGCTGCTAAAACATTTTGAACAAAATAGATAAATTAATGCCAGGGGTAATTTTTATTGATGCTTTTAAATGAAAAAAGAATTCCTGAAAGCATTGTTAATTAATGAAATGACAAGGACATGCTTAGTTTCATTTTACTACAGATTTGTTCTTGTAATTCCTGGAAACACTGTTGTAAGAAGTAAATTCAAAACTGCTATTTAAAAAAAGCCCAAGAAAACATGCCTCATAGATGTGAATTGCCTCACTCAAAAAGCTACAGTTCTAGAGAACCCTGTTCTGGAACAGATGAAGAGCCTCCCCATGGACACTTGCAGAAACCTGAAAAGCTAAGGACTTTGGTTTGCAGAAATTGGAGAAAGAAAAGGTTTCTATAAGTATGGTAAGTGCAATGAATTTCAGGAAATTTCGTGCTTTATAAGTGTTACAGTTAACTGGATATGCTAGATGTTCAGGACCTTAGAAAACCAGAATACTTATGAAGATCTGTTGCAGTCATTCAGGAACTTCATTTTAAATGCCTGTCTTAGAAGGATTTGTACAGTCAGATTTGTAGAGACATATGGATACCTGTAGATGTAGATATATACTGATCTGTAGCAATATATATACACAGATATTTATTTTAGGTATTATTTAGAATGAGATAACAGTCCGTATTTTGGTGCAACTAGTTGAATTGTTCATTCTCAATGTATTAACTAGTAGAGTTATACATTTAGTTTGTTCACAATCACTTGTGAACTGATCTTCAGTTCCATTAATGTATTTAACTGTAAAGACTGAATAATCAGTCTATTTTGCTTTTTTTTTCATTAAAAAGGAGTTTAATAAATGTAATTATTAAATGACCCTCATTATTAAGTAAAAAATTAGTCTCTGGAAGTTTGTTGAGATGTATAAATATGGATATAAATAACCAGTTGCTCTTATCTTTAAACTGATTTCAGAAATACTTTCCAAAATTCTGCTGGTTTCATAAAATATAAATTATCTTAATTTGCAGGAAATTACTTCTAGTAATTATTTTTTAAAATTTCATACATTTTAAGGATATTATAGGGAATTTCTAGGAATATAACTTGATTGTTAGTGTGAAAGTGAGAGCTTCTTATTTTTCTTTGTTTCAGAGTGTTCTTCCTTTACTAAGAAACACTGCTTATTGTCCTCAGGAAGGGACATAATGATTTGCTTAAAACAGAGCATACACTAATCCATTTCCCTACAATATCCTTAAGTAATTTATAAGTGCTTATTTCAAACTGAGGAGTTTGACAGTGCCCCTAGTGAATCTTGATATACATGTCTTACAATTCATACACAAATGATACTGCATGAAATATTCATTAGGAATACTCTAAATTATGTACCAAACAACGAGGGTACTGTCATTGTCACACTTTTCATCTGGTAAATATCCCAGTGGGCACAATGAATTCACTTATATCTCACAAAGAGTTTCCCAACATGTTTCAATTATTTATCTTATGGCTACAGTCCTCCATGTGCGCACGCATGTTTTTGTTTTTCAGGCTTTTCTGAAACACACCCACATCTTCAACACTGCAGTAAAATAGATAAAACCTATAAAGAAAGGCATTAGCTTGTATTTTACTTTAGTTAAGTATATTTCAAAGCAGTTTCTGTGTTTAGACTGCATTGAGGAGATCTGGTCACAGCATAAACAGATTAGACTTCAAGAGGAGACAGTTAAGTGTTTTTAAAAACTCCAGAAGATTTCCCCATTAATTTAAACTGAAGCACACAAGCAAGGGAATACAGGAAAATGGATCTCTGCCACATTTAGAACAGGCAGGCATCATATAATGACAAGAAGCAACAGGTCTATCGTGATGGGATGAATGGTGTCATTTGTAACTTCTTAAAAGGCAGATGACGAACACATGGTACTTCCTTGACACATGATGCCAAATGACACTTATCACTTAAAGTAAGTAGCTAGAAATCTCAGACATAATAGATCCATTTGGAAAGTGCACAGCACAATACTAACTTCTTACAAATATTTAACATCTTCTGACTTGTCACATTCCATTATTCAATAATATAAACTAACATAATCTTGTTTTTTTAAAGTTAATTTAATAGAAACTTAAATTCTTCTACCCACATTTTTCAGTGCCTTAAGCTACCTTTCAAGTAGACATGGCTTGCAGTTAAATTACTGAGGCATTGAAGATCTCATACAAGGAAGAGAGAAGGGTTAGGCTGTGTAGATGCAGTGAGAAGCAGCTTTTCAAATATACATTTCTCTTAACCCAATGCTATGGTTATACACAAATAATGCTTAGGTAAAGATAGGAGGCCAGGTTTGAACCCTCCTGGGCTGACAATAATGCTGAGGAAAGAATGCAGACTATGACACTATGGCACTAGCAAGAAAATTCTGTTTTCACTTTCTGGTTTACCAGAGGTTTCAGGGGAAATGCTGGCTTAAACTATCACTGCTCCACTGTGGTTAGGCACCACCACCACTGCTCCACAGCTGCTTGTCCCCTCAGCTGGCTGATACAACTGTGAGGATGCTGTGTAGTAAGCACATCAGGGTTTTAAAAAACCTGGTTACTTCTAGGAATGAACAGGGCATGTCTAACTAGGACCATCATCCCAATGCAACTCCTAGAAAAGAAGTTCAGGCCCACAGTTGAGATGAAGAAGCAGAATGGAGCAGCTGGAGGCAGTTAAGTGGGAGGTGGGTTTCACTGCCAAGCTTGCATGGAGGCTGCATGCAGAGTGTACATAATTGTCTGATTTTTACCCAAAGTCACTACTTCTTTACTAGGCAACAGGGCCATCACTCAGAAAGGGTATAGGTTGCTAGATTTTATATAGCCACATGTATTAGTGATAAATTTTGACAATTTTGGAGAAAACCACACTTTTCAAATATTGAAAGTGATTAAAAACAAATCTTGCTTACATAATTTATCCTTTTAAAATTCCAACAATAGGGCAGGGCAGAATTCCTTTGATATATGAGAACTACCTCCACATAAAAAAACCCTTAATTCTTGTTTTTTTAAGAACATGGCTTTTACTTTTCCTTTTCTGATTATGGTACAAGGAGAACAAATAGTCTAAATTTTATATTGTTATTTTCTTTATTTTGTTGTAACTACCAGTGCGCAAAACTCTGAATCGATATAAAAAATTCAGTCATTTCATTTTATTGCTGTTGCTAACTCCTGAGATCATTTTAAAAACTCTAGTCACAGATAGAACATTATTGAACAGGGCGCTGCAGAAATACTTAACAAAAATGATATTAACAAAGAAACTAAAAAAAAGTCTATAGAAACCCTAGTTAGCACAATCTTTATTTAAAAGAGCTAAAAATAAATTAATAGTATTATATCTGTGTGACTGTTAACCTGTTTTGGTTTGCAGAGTCTTGTACACTTACATCTACCTAATGAAAATCACATATACAAACTTCTTTCCTTAGTCACCTCTTGTGGACAGTTTAAAGTAATACATTGATAGAACAGTTGAAAACTTTTGAGTTTAACAGTACTGGCATTTTCTTTTCAAACAATTTTAATAATGAACAAAATACATGTTTATCAGCAAAAGACAAACTTTTGACCTCCCCTGGAAATAGAGGGCAGATAATAGTTTGTTTCTAAGATATAGTTAGAACAATAAAACCGTTTTTAATTACAAACAGTGATCTTACAGACTTTCTTTTTCAAATGCTACTTTTACTCAATCTTTATCCCCATTAGGAAGATGAGATGCTTCGGGATATATAAAAGGTTTTGTTGTCTCTTTCTCTTTCTGTCGCCCCCTTTTTAAAACTAATTACTCCCTCTCATAGCATCCTGGGCAAAGCACCTTGGCATTGTATGTTTACTAGAAAGGGGGAGGGAAACCCCAACAACTATCAATACATGCTATTAAATTTCAGGTGGACTAGAAGGTTCCCTTTCATGTAACACTTTACTGCCTAACAGATGTTATGGCTGTTGACCAGTTTGTCTAAGTTTAAGGTTAAGGATATGCTACAGCATGACACTTTTCCTCTTATAAATCTATTTGCTAGAATAGTAAACCCTGCAAAAATAAGAGTGTAATGCTACTGGCATGTGTTTCTCTCAGGTAAAATAATGAGAAAAATAAAATTGTGTGGTTTTATTCTTAAATGGAAACAGCTAATTATTTAACATTAGATGGGGTTTGTGGGTAAAAAATGTGGGTAAAATTATTCACAGACCCTCTGCTGTAAACTCCACTTCATCTCAGCAGCAGATGACAAAAGAATTCAGACTTCTGGTCTCTGTAACTGTTTCTGTCACTGATTTCTTATGAAACTTTGTGGAAGGGAAGAAGTTGAGAACTAAGGTGTTTAAATCAGCATTTAGTCCAGTAGCTGGTGTTTTTTTCTTGTGTCAGAGATCATGTTGGTCTACAGAGCTCACTTTTAGCCCCTGGAGGAACCCTAAACAACAGGTATGTGGGCAGCTTCTGGCTGCCCCTACTTGACTGTAGTACTGTAGACAGTGTCAGCTCATGCAGTCCCTGCTGCCATTCATTTCTGCTCCTATCTTGCCCCTCATTTCAGCAGGAAAATGTGCATTTGCACAGCAGATTGGCAGAATGGTCCAGTTTGGGGGTTCAGTTCAATTCAGTCTCTGTCTGTCCAGTTTCCCAGTGGCCTTCTCTGCAAACACAGCTGTAGCCACCACTACTCAGAAGTATGGTGAGTCAGGGTGCTCAGGATAAATGCTGAAAGGTTAAAGCAGTTAAGTGCCAAATTTATTTTTTTATGGAAACTGCCATACCACCGGCCAATAAAATAATTCTTCCCCCTCTCCTTTGTAAGTGGGGTGCTTCCCAGCCCACTGGTGGATATGAGTCTAGGGATGGCAAGTAATGTATTTATTTTGAACATGGTAATTTTGTTCCCTTAAAATCCATTTCTACATGAACATATTTGGAAGTTAAAACTTATTTTGTTTTGTTTTATTTTATTTTATTTTATTTTTGGAACAATGAAATTTAAGAACTATGAAAAACAGCTACAATCAAAAGTTCATGGAAAAAGAATCTGCTGCTTCTACACATTCTTGGGCCCAGTCTTGCACTTACAACTTGAACGAAATTCCCCATCATACAGGACAAAACTCTCTGATGTCAACAAAGGTAATCCATCCGACATTTTTTCAGACAAAATGTCTGGCTTCTCAAAATCAACTTATTTCAGTTCTTAAACAAAAAACCTGCTTCCTTCACCTGATTTCAGGAGGAACTTTGCCAGCAAAAAGACTGCAAAAGTGGCCCCATTGTGTCTACCCAGCCTTGAATGATTGCTGCTTAGCAGTTTCTCTTAAGAAAGCTGCATAATCGAAGTTAGACAATGGGAAAAACAATGAATATGAATGACTCTGGAATCTCTGAGCTCCTTTGTTATGCTGCCACCAATGTACACAAGAAAGGAGCTATATATGGGACCATATGAGGTGATCAAAACATTAACCAGACACTGTAACCGTTTTTCAATATTCTCAGCCCCGAGTGTGTGTTTGAAATAAATGTGCTACTTGGAGCACAGCCATTTTTTTTAGTGTGCGCAGCCTGTATCTTTGCTTACTCATGGTGATGGTGGTGACAGAAGTGCTGACGCCGGTCCCAGAAGCAGCACTAGAAATACCTCCCTCTCCCTTCCTCACATTCAAAGCTAATCCAGAGCCCTGTGAAAGACGGACGTGTAATTTTATAGCAGCTTGTCCAGAAACTAGCAGTGAAATGCATAACTTTATGGTTGGCTTTCCTAAAAGTACTCTTTAAATGATAATTAAGTCATAAATATTTGAGAGCCAGGTTGCGATATCCTCCCTCACTGTGACAGGCCGCATGGCCGAGGCTGAGCGTGGCCTGTTCCTGGGGGGCACGGCAGTGTGTGGCCTCCCCCGGCATCCCGGCCGGCCTCCTCTCTGCTGTGGGGGTCCAGCCCTGAAGGGTTACAGTTCCTAGCAGCAAGGCATTGGGGTGCCTCGCTTTTCCTGAGCTGAGTGTGCCAAGAAACAGGCTGTAAAATTTCCCTCCCTTGCTGTGCTGCAGACCTCCTTCATGGCGGGTGCAGCACACGCCTTCACCTTTTAAGCCCGTGTGAGGCCAAGTGTTCGGCCCCTTCTCAGGCCTATGTGTTTCACTGCTCCCATTGGGACACTTACCATTATCCACGTATCTTAAACTCCCAGTTTGTATTAGCCATCTTATTTACAGGGTAATATTTGTTTCCAGCTGTTTCATGAAGTATCATACACTACAAAGCATAGTTATATTTGTGTGTATGTGTGGCTGCCTGCCTATGTATACACACAAATCAAAGTAACACATATCTGGTAAATAGATGAGATTATTTTCAATCCATTAACTGAATCTGAAATACCTTTAAAAATAAATAACGTTTTTCTGTAAGGAAAATTACTAAGTGGGAAATTATTGGAGGCATGCTACACAGTGTACTTTGTGATATCTGAGTCAGGATTTGTTATTAGGAATGCTGTTTGTTAGGCAGTCTTTGTAAACATGCTATGCTTTAGCTGCTGACCTGCTAATTAGTAGGTCATGTATCTAGTTCCTGTTCAGGATGGTTTTCTTTCAGGTGATCTGTATAAAATAGCTGTTTGTGAGATCTAACAAGATCAGAGCACATTGTGAAATGACCTTTAAGTCAGAAAAGACTGTATATCACCATGCTGTATGGCTACTTTGAGGTATTGTTTTCAAAAATATGGTTAAATTAATGAATGATACTACTGCTACTAATGATAATGACAATGATAATGATACTGATAATCTAATGCTCATCTTACTATATGTTCTAAGTCACAGTCTCCTCATTTATAGAAATATTTTTGGGCATAATTTAACAAAAATTACGAGATAAATCCAATGAGAATTTTTCATTCTAGTATCTCATCAAAACTACCTCTTACTGAATGAAGTCTGAAATTCTGCCTGGCAGCAGTCTCTACATGTAATGCAAATCTCCCTGCACAGGTGAGAGAGAGACTAAAGAACTTTTAAAGCTGAAGTAACAATTTCATTTGTGAAATGTGTATTTAGCTAATTAAAAATAAAGCTCCCTGTTGCTGCAGTTACAACAGTGAAGTACAATGTAAGCAGAATATACTTGGTAAAATACTGAATTTCTCTTTTTCTTCAAATTATAATATTATTTTCTACTGATTAATTTTTTTTGTTGTAATTAAGCATAGGTTACAATCTCCATTATATAAAATTCTCTGTTATTATTTTATGTGTGTGACAGAAACAGGGCAATTAAACCCAAGAATTGATAACTACAGGCACAGTTGACTGCATAGCCAGGTGCCAGCAAGCAGAAATCCCATAGACAAATTTGTATTTCTTTCCACCTGCCTCTTTATTGAAAGGACTGTGGAAAGGTATTGTTGTGAGGAAATCTATCTATTTTCATGACCTTCAGTGACACAGTATCTAAGAACTTCTCAGTGTGTTGTTATGTCTCAATTTATTTTTCCTCATAGCACTCTTACGATACTAAATTTTTGAAGAAACAACTGTGCGTATTGAGATACATTGAGACTGGTGCAGTACACACAAAAGTAGACACTTTTCAGTAGCTTCTCAATCATGGCAGAAGCCTGTGCCCCGGGCCACGCATGCAGGCTCTCTGCTCAGCACACGGAAGTGCAGCATCCAAGGACCATGACAACCTTGCCTATGTCCCTTTTCTTACTGACTCACAAACGTATATCTTAGATTGCGTTCCATGGCCCCTTCTTGGATTTTGGTGCAAAGACTTCCCTTTTAACACTGTGAACGTACATGAGGCAGAGAGAAACTAGCAGTAAGACGATGGAATAGTGACTAGGGTGGAAAAGTCAAGCCTTTCTTTAAAAAGACAGCCAGGGAAGGGCAGAGTGTCAGACAGTCTTTATCTTTTAGTACAATAACCAAACTTAAAACATTACCTTAAGCAATTGAAGTAAACTTTTCAGACAAATTACTAAGATATGCTGACTTTTATTGTAATATGTCAGCTTGTTACTGAGTATAGACATTGTCCAAATTCTATTTTAACTTAGATCCTAACTTCTCCATTCTGGTCTGGCTGTATCAATAAACCACACGTGCATCAAAGCACCATGCTGATATCAAAAGGAAAATATACTATTTTTTACAGGGTGTCAAAATGCCAATGGAGAAAATGTTGGTGCAAATGCAAATATAAAGAGAAAATGAGCATTGTTCAGGATTTCCCACCAAGAATCTTGTAGACCTTATGTTGTAAAATTAATTTATAAAGCTATTTCAGGAGTGAGCTACACATCAAGCCAAGTACAGTTCTAAAAGCTTCCACCTAATCCCTAATGCAGCCAGAGAAGTTGGCATTTTACAACAGTTACTACATGGTATTATTGGCAGCAGTTCTACAAGCAGCACGTATTAGACTAATTACCATTAAACTATATTAGTTTCTTTTGATTTCCTGGCTAAAAGTTCAGAAGATCTTACCTTTTTCCGTGTGAAGTGCTTGCCAGGTTTTACAGAATTCTCAGGACTTCATAAGTAATATAACACCTTGTGTGAATTCATTTCAATACAGCAATTGTTTTATCACAGAAATGATCCTCAGCCTGGCTCTGATCTAAGAAACGTTTATGAATGCCACTTTCCCGTTGCCCACCTGTTTTATGTTTCTCCTCCTCCCCTTATCTACCTTTTCTACACAACAAGGCAATCCAAAGTGTGGGCCATTTAAGTGTCACCAGGTCTGCAAGGTTTGAAAAGCTCTGCCAGTTAACATAAAACAAAATCACTGTTGGTTCCATGGAATCACGTTTCTCCACAGCAAAGAAAGTCGAGAGCAGAGGAAAGGTAGCTTTAGAGTGGGGGTTTGAATGAGGACACTTTGTGAATGTGAATGGAAACTCTACATTCTTTGTTGTTTTAACAGGCTGTGTCTGTTCTCCTTGAAAGAATTTGTATGAGAGAAGATTGGATTAAGTAGTTTTTATTTTATTTCAATGCGCTTGTGCACTTTTACAAAGATCAACTTACTTAGCCATGTAATAAACTCTTGTTTTACAATAGCACTAGTGCATATTATACCACTGTAGGTATCTGCAAAGTACAGAATCAGAGCAGGGAAACAAAACATTTGTTTCTTTGGTGAATGAAGCATATACCATTACCTTCATTCAGTATGCGAGTTATAACTTCAACCTTTGCAAGTCAGTCTGAGCAATGCCCAAGAGCCAGTTAATCAACTTCGAACAGTTTGCACCTATTCAAATCACTTTCTAACTCTTTGCAATTTATCAATTGATAGGTTAGTGTTTATTCTTCCTATTCTGTCATTCTTGAAGTAAAAATGATAAAAATTCTGAAATTTTCTTACAGCAAAAAACATTTTTAGTCTACCTAATCCATAACAAAATGTGACTTTTAGCAGTCAAACACCAGTTCATTACAAGCATTTGTGATTTTGCACAGCTGTAATCTGCAGAAACAAGTACAAATACTTAAAAAAAAGGATGAAATTAATGTTATAAAGTCGTGGAAAAAATTATGGTTTTTAAAGAACTCATTTAATCTTTCACCAAATTCTAAGACCTTTAATATGGCTTTTACTATTTTAGAGTTTTCCTGTGTGCCTTGTATTTCTGGATCCATCTAAACTAGTTCTAGTGGAAACAGGCTATTCAGTCAAAGTTATTGCATTAAGTTACAAATTAATTTTACCAATGTTATGCATTGGTGGTAGAGTTTAATGAAAGAAAGTGGCTGGGAAACAGCATAAATGACAGTACTATAAAGACTTTAGTGAAATAAGAGGACATTAAAAGGAAAGAAAATAATTCTGGGTAAAATATGTATGTCTAAATAAAAAGAGCATGACATTAAGCTGCAGTGAGTCTTATATATGTCCTGTTTTGGAAGGGTAAATGAGGTTTTCTGTGTTACATAGCCTTTATTATGGCCTTCATTTCTTTCCTTTTAAGAATAAACTTCTTTCCTATGGAATCAGAAACATCTATAGAATTTTAAACCTTTCTAGTGAACACTAAGTTGAGTCTAATGCTGTTTAATATTTGCCTTTACCAGGACAGAAAATTTAAATCAAAGTGAGTTTCACTGAAAATGTTCTGATGCCTCCAAAGGAATGTTACACAAGAAGCTCCTCAGACAGTTATGGTACAAGAATTGCTGAATCAAATAAGAATGTGAGAAATTCCAGGTAGAAATTTAAAAGGCTGCTGTTGTGATAAGCAGACCTGTGAGCAGAAAAAAGAGATAAAAGAAGGAAAAAAACTTGCATTTTACAGGAAACAACTTTAAATGAAGTTCATTTGTTCTTCCAGTAAACTGGAGTTTCTATAGGGAAGATGAAAATACAGACATTGGATGGAAATACTTTATCTGAATCATGGAAAAGAAGAATTTATAGGATCAAATAAGATTATTCATGACAAATTTGTAGAGAAAGAAATGATTACATGCTGTTAGAAGAGTGATTCTCACTGTTTGAGGTGCTCTAGAAAGATAAAGTACCATATAATCTTATGAATAATCTATTTGTAAGATTGTTCCAGCATAATATCAGATATTTTGAGAAATTCCCATACTATGGAGAAGTACAGATAATGGGTTCTCTGGTTTAAGGTGGATAAAATGCTTGCTAGCTGGAAAGAAAAGAATTTCTATGTTTACTTCCAGGAAGATGCAGCACAGGAAAAGCAAGCATATACATTTCTCCACTTTTCTGGGCATCTGCTGTAGCTCGTCACTTCACTCAATCTACAAAATTCTGCCCACAGCACCACTTTGTGCAAGTCAGTCACAAAAACATGTATTGATTTCACAGATGCAGTTTAGTGGCTAACAAAAAATACATTTCAATGAATGCTGCCACAGTAGGTTAAGGCTATGATCATTTATATACTATATTTGAATTCTGAAAATTTCCAATGTTTCAAAATTTTAAACTATTAATAATAAACATTTATAAATGCATGGATTTAAAAAGATATATAATACATATTAAAATATTCTAAGGATATGTTAGATTTATGAGACGAAAAAAGATCTGTCACTAAAGTCATGACAAGAAATTTAAAAATTCATTAGTGAATAACAACCTTTTAATGTATTTGATACCATAAGAGGAGAAAATAGAACTAGGTATTTCAACATTTAAACTTATAGCTTAGACTCTTCTTTCTTTAAAAAAAATACCTTGTATGGTGATGAGATGTGCTGGAGCTGGCACTTACAGATAAGTTACAAAAGCAATTGGGGTGTGATTTTTTCCCCCACTACTTGCCATAATTTCTTTTCTTCTACTTGTCTTTCCCCTCCTGTATGTTCTGGGAACACATATCCATGCCTTTAACAAGAAGTCAATCTAGCCTCATTCTGTATTGACAGTGGTAAAACAGCAGATGTCTTGAAGAGTTGTCCTTGTTGCTGTAAACAGCAAACTCAGGATGGTAAACATTGCAGCTGAAAAGAAAAGCAAGCACCAAGGTATGTTTGGTACTGTGAGAAAACCTAGGTAAATGAGTCTAGTGCACCACAGAAATTCCTGAAGAACACCCTGCTGGTGTTCAGAAGTTGTCCTTGCAATAATGGCAAGGCCAGGGAGGTGCTCGGGTGCTGTGCTTCCAAATAAATCAGCTATAATTCATATATCAAATTCAGTGTTTTTTTAATTCATGCAACATAGTTCCTGTTACTCTCATTTATGAATAAGACTTTGTTAGGTGTAGCAATTTAGTTATCACAGCAGCACCAATGGTTTATAATGACTCAACCATACTGTTACATAAACAGACTATGTCATTAAAAAAATGTTAGTCTTCCAGAAATTATTCAATGCTGAAGTTAGTGGATGAGCTCCTAGCTCCCCTGAGTCAATGGGTTTACATAGTCCACTATATACAAGAAGAATATATTATCTTTGTTGTCTCCAGAATACCTCTTACAGATTATTGTATACAAACAACTTGCTACTACTTCTTACAACTACTGAAATGATCTGTGTCTGGATTTAAAAAGAAGAAGCTGATGTGCTTTGCTCAGATAGTCTGAGCTAAACAAATTGTCAGATTTAGTGGCAGAAAGGCATTTTTCCTTATGTCAGACTTTTTTCTTGGCCTTCTCAGCATGAAGTTATATGGTTTGATGTTTAGCATGAGATTTTTCACTCCTTTTTAATATGAAGTGTGACTCACTTCCTAGAATCATCTGCATATTTCTGTTAAGACATTCCTTACTATAACATGAACCCAGCATATTGGCAGTATGTTTTGCCACCCTTGATCTCACAATGCATCATTTGTGTCACTTTCAAACTCTTGTTCTGTTGGTCTTTCTATTTTAGGGTGCAGAGGGGGGTTTTCAGGGATATGTTATGAACAATTTTATCCTGAGCATCTATTAATCTCAAGGTTGGATGCGCTGTGGAGGTTTCTATTTAATGGCTGATGTTGTTCTTTCCACTTTTATGTTTCAAAATTATGTTAGATCCATTCTCATATATATGCACACCAAAGAAAAATGTGTCCTAATACTATTAAAAGATAAATAAATTAAATGAATGCGCATGTGATAATCTGATGCTAGAGGAAAGAAAGGTATGGTAAAGGAGAAATACAGAGGAAACCTTATTTCCTGTAGGAGTTATTCTTGAAATTTATCATCTTTAAAATCCATCCTATAACTTCATGAAACATATATTCAACTTCCACTTAAGTGTTGCCATTCTTTTGCACTAACTGTAGTAAGTGGTTATGGCATTGTGTAACTAAGGCTAATAAAATCACCATATGTAATCTGAAGAAGTTTTTAATGAAAAATTTTAATATTTACAACTTTCTAAAGCCATTTCTAATGACATTCTACTGTCAGAGGATAATTTCTGTGTATTGCTTGGTTTTCCACTTAGAACTATGTGTGTAACCAGCAGAGCAATCCCACCATCCATCTCCTACTTTCTTTCAGTAGTGTCCTGTAATTTAATTCAATTCCAAAAGAATTTATTTTCAAGTAATTTCATCATGAAGGACTGTGACTAACTGCAGCCATCAGTCAGTAGCCTGTCCAGGTGGCACTTAGCTCCACCTGTGGAGCCTGGACAGACACTCTTAGGAACATGAAGTTGCAAAGACAAAAGGCTTATTTTCATCCCATGTCTGCTGGTTTTCATGATGTTGGTGGTAGAAAGTCTATCAAGTGGTTGACTGCAGCAGTTCAGAGTACTGAGCTCTGATTTGCCTGTGGTCCTTGCTTGCTCAGACCCTAGTATTTACTGGTTTGAACCTGGATTGTTTACTGATTTGGCACATATGCAGCAGGAGTTTTGCCTGAATATGTGCTTCAGGATTAGCCCTAATATTAAGAATCTACATAATGAACTGTCACAAAGAAATGCTGGATTTGTCAACCTTGCACAGCTGTACTTTGCGTCAGCCAAACAATAAAACAGTCCCTGTTGCCTGGTATTTATGTGCTGAATGATGTATGCCTGCCAATTATAATGCTTACAAAAACATATATGAGTGATGTGGTCATAAGAGGCTGCTGCAACTGGTGTTTAGTAGAGCAGTCTCATAAAAGAAAAAAAGGACAAACCCACCATCCTTCATATATGCATTAATAACATTTTATCCTTGAATCAAACTGATCTAGGGGCATGTGATTGTTTTCCAAGATACAGCTATTTACTTCCAGTTTTTAGCATGTTATTTTGTACTCCCAAATACTCTAGCCTTGTCTGTACTAAGGAAAATAAAGCAAAAAATACTCAAAATTTCAAAATTATATTCTTTGTTGTTGATTTCTGGATAAAAGCATACATAATGTACTGGCTAGCTGGATTAGCCCACTGGCTGGCTGGATGAGCCCAAAGGGTTGTGGTGAATGAGTTAAATCCAATTGGAAGCAGATCACAAGTGGTGTTCCCCAGGGCTCAGTATTGGGGCTGGTTCTGTTTGATAACTTTAACAATGATCTGGATGAGGGCATCAAGTGCTCACTCAGTAAATTTACAGATGACACCAAGTTGGGCAGGAGTGTTGATCTGCTTGAGGGTAGGAAGGCTCTACAGAGGGATCTGGACAGGTGGGATCGATGGGCCGAGGCCAATTGTATGAGGTTCAACAAGGCCAAGTGCCAGGTCCTGCACTTGGGTCACAACAACC